>JAWWEV010000134.1:40575561-40598960 GCA_035583235.1 Hafferia zeledoni | reverse complement strand
GGCGCGGGCCCCCCCGGGCCTCTCCACGGCCGCCGGTGCGCCTCCGAGCCCGGCACCGGCCCCGGGGCAGCCGCCTGTCTGCCCCCCCGGCCCCGCCGCCGCCCCCCGGTCCCGCCGCTGCCGCGGGGCGCCTCCCCTTCCGAGGGCGAGGCAAGACCCGAGGGCGGCCGGGCCGGCAGCGGGGCCGCCCGGCGCCTGGTTCTGCCCTCCCGGGCGACTCCGCCGAGCCCCGGGCAGAGCTGTGGAAACGGCGACATCCCCTCCCAGTGAGCTCGAGGAGCTGTTCACTCGCAAAGCTCCACAACTCCTCCCGCGCCCCGCGTTTCTCCACCCGTTTCCCTTTGCGATTTAAAATGGGGGAGTCATCCCCACCGCATCTCTGCGGGTGGGCACGGCCTCTCTCGCCCGTTCGCTTCCCCAGAGGCGGTCGGGGGACAGGCGCGGTGCGGACCCTCACCCCGCGCCCCGGGCTGGTCCGCAGCCTCCCCGTCCGGCAGGAGCACCGAGGGCTCCGCGGGAGGAGGCGGCAGTGGCCTCAGGGCGCGTCTCCCCCGGCCGGCGGGGCGGAGCGGAGCGGGCCGGCCCGGCTGCCCGCCCGGGCACCCCTGCGTGCCGTGCCGCCGGCCGTATTATTCTTCCAGGAGCCTTGTAGGTTTCTGTATATTCATTCTCGTACAATGGGATTAAACACTAACCGTTATCATCCAAATTAACTAAACTCTGAATAGCAAATGCTGGGGCTTTTATTTTTTTCCTCCTCTTTTGCTCCACTGGCGGAGATGGAGTTGATCCTCTTACTGTCTGTGTTAACTGCCAGCTGCAGGCACCTGCGAGGCAACTTCTTACACGAGGGAAGTTGTTTATTTTCTAGCTGGTTGCTCCCTCGTTGGTTCAACCTCCGGCCGGGCTGCCCGGGGCCCGTGTGTACCGTCGCCTCACCCTCAGAGGGCTGCGGCAGGGCTGAAGCCAGAGGAAGAGCCCCCGGCGCTGCCGCAGTCGGACTGTTGCTCTCGTAGGGATGCCAGGCGAAGGCGTGTTTGAATATTTTTTAGCTTTAATTCCCCGTGAGCGTCTGTTGGGTCTCCTTGCGGGACACGCGTGCACCGTTCTTTGGCAACCCAAGGTGGACATCCATGTCCCCATCACCGGTTTCTGCCCCAGCTCAAGTGCCCCGACGGCCGCAGCCTCTTCCCCGAGCGGGACCCCTGCCCCGGTACGCGCGGAGCCGGATGAGCCGCTGCCGCCCCGGAGCCGCTGGGTGGGGGGAGGCCGAGCCGCGGCTGCTGCCCCTCGCACTGTCCCCGCGGCCGGCCTGAGGGTCCCCGCCCGGCGGGGCGGCCCCCCGGGGGAGCGGCCCGTGCGGCCCCGCGATGCGTTGCCGGGGTGCGCACGGCTGTGCGGGACCGGCGGCTGCACCGGGTCCTTCGCCGCGCCTCGGAGGCGTTTGGCCCCTGTCCCGTGGGCACTGTCGCTGCCGACCTCTGGCAGCCACGGGCTCTGCCGACAAGGCGGAGGTCCTTTGGGAGATATCAAGCTGCTTTGAAGTGCCATCCACCTTTGCTTTTTTTTAATGAAAACAGGTCGTCTCCCCGCTGTTACTTCCCCCATTCTTTTTTTTTGACTCCAGTATAAAAACCTTAGTGTTATACACATTTACTTCACCAAGTAATTGAAGCTCTGGATATTAGTCTTGAAAATCATTGTCATTGTGCACATGCAAGAGGCCATCTAACCAGTCTCCCATGGAAAGTGCTGTCTATGCAACTGGTGTACCGAGCGTGGAAAGTAAAGTTCCCAGCGCAGCTGGGGCTGGGTTTGGCCCTGCCGGCACGGTTCAGTACTCGCATATCGGAGGTCCTGCTGTGTGTCGTGGAGAGGCAATCACACTCCTGAATAATCTCATGGTAGGGAAGGGGAGAACTCACTAGGTGCAACAGGTCCTACATGTTGGAGGAGGTAGCTTTATTGCCAGGTAATTCTGGATGTGTGAAGAAGCAGTGATCTCAACCACGAGAGAAGGCATTTCACTTAATATTTTAACCCTCAGTTGTACATACAGCAGTTCATCATGCTGTTCCGGCTTTTGCTCTGAGCTTGTTTACTCTTGTACTCTCGGTGAGGCTAGTTAGGAATTTTGGAACGGGGGTTCCCAGTCTTTTCACAGCTCCTAATGCTCTCTGACTTTGTGTCTGCTTCATCATCATGTTGTTCCTCAGCTGCAGAGGTACTGCTTACCTCGGTGTTACTGTTGTTTCCAGCTGTAGTTTGTGTCTTCCTTCTCTGTCCCAGTGGAAGGATCGTGCTCCTCCATTTGCTAACCTGCCATGAATGGTGGCATCAGCAGGGGTGATAACATGATAGTACCTGGGACTCCACCCCAATATTGTCTTTCACAGAAGAAGCCGTGCTTGTAGCCATGACTTCCTTGCATTGTTGGGTAGATTACAGGGTTCTCTTCTCAAAATCCTAGAGCACTCTAGCAAATGCTGTTTGTGCTTCAGTAGATGATGTTCTTCTCATGCTGTGAGATACAGTAATGCCCATAAGCTAAAACTCTGAAACTTTGAACCTTATCATGGGAAGTTGTCGAGTATCTCTTGGTGCTTGTGGTGGCAGATAGGACTTCCAGGTCAATAGCGCTCCCGAGTGTTGCTATGTGCTTGTTGTGTTCCACCTCTGAGAAGGCACATTTCGTTGTAAGTGTGTTTGGTAGTGTGATTTCAATGTAACGTACTGTGGTCTTCATGATTAAAATGTTTTCAGGAATGTAACATCTGATCTGGTTTGTTTTTTGATTACTCTGTTTCATATGAAGTTTTTGGAGTATGGATTATTTGAAAGTAATTCTCCTATATTCCTGTAGTATCTGCTTTGTCAACTGTTTTTTTTTCCAGACATAAAATTTTAAGCTCATATTTAGGTTTATATATAGTATAGATAATGTATACAGAATTATATAGGACAAAATGCTTCACTGACTAAAACCAGGTGTCATTATATATAGCCATTTACAGAAGCTGATTTACATTGACAGAAGACCTGCCCATCCAATGTTTGTGTATATACAGCCAAACTTGAGACTGTCCACTGTGTGTTTGTACAAGGTGAGTCCTCCAAGGCAGCAGAGAGATGTTTGCAGATGTCCTGATTACAGCTATCTTCTCAGCCACGTCACTGTTGAGACAGGATGCATTGCTTTTTAAAGGACAGCCTGTCAAAATGAGTGCTAAAATTGCTTTCAGTGGAATTTAGGTAGTCATGAATCACTGGCAAGATGTACCTTACATTGTTTGTGACTGACATATTCTAAATAGCTAAATAGCTAGACTTAGTGGCTGGCTGGCATAAATAAAAGCTGAAAGTTTAGAAAGTACAAAGGCTTTTTCTGCAATGACATGTTGAATGATGACAAAATGTTGGAACTAAATGATCTTTAAGATCCCTTCCAATCCAAGCTATTCTGTGGTTCTGTGATACTATCTACCTGGCTTTTGACATTATCTCATGTAACATTTTTGTAGAGAAGCTGAAGATGTGCAGACTGAATGAGCAGACAGTGACATAAATTGAAAACTGACTGAATTGCCAATCTCAGAGAGGGATGATCTGTGTCACAGAGTCTAGTGTCCAGTAATGTCCAGTAACTAGGGGTGTACCCAGCAGTTCAATACTTGCTCTAGTCACATTTACCATCATAATTAATGAAGTGGATGGTGGGATCGAATGTACCCTCAGCCAGTTTGCAGATGAGGAAAAACTGATACATCAAAGGGTCATTCTGCCATCCAGAAGAACCTCAAAAGGGCTGGAAAAATGGGCTGTCTGGAATCTCATGAAATTCAGCAAAGGGAAGTGTGAAGTCCTGCACCTAGAAAGAAACAACCCCCTGCACCAGTACATGCTGAGGGGCTGATTGGCTGGAAAGCTGCTCTGTGGAGAAGGATATGGGGATCCTGTTGGACACTGAGTTGAACATGAGGCAGCAGTGTGCCCTTGTGGCCAAGAAGGCCAATGGTATTCTAGGGTATATTAAGAGGATTTTTGCCAGCAAGTCGTCCTGCCACTTTACTCAGCACTGGAGAGTCCACACCTGGAGTTCTGGGTCCAGCTCTAGGCTCTTCAGTACAAGAAAGACATGTCCATACTCTCTTCAGTATGAGTGGTGACTGGTTGGCTGGGGGCTGGCTTCTGTGAGGTTTATCCAGTGTCAGCATATGACAAGCAGCAAAGAGCCAAAAGGATGATTAGGTGACTGGAGCACCTCATGTAGGAGGAGAAGCTGAGGGAGCTGACACTGTTCAGCCTGAAGAAAAGAAGGCTTAGGGGAAGCTTACCAATGTGTACAAATACTTGAAGGAAGGTTATAAAGAAGTTTGAGCCAGGCTCTTTTCCATGATGCTCAGTCATGGGACCAGAGGCAAGAGGCACAAACAGAAACACCAGAGTTTCTGTCTAAACAAAGAAAAAACTTTTCTGCTGTAAGGGTAGTTAATCACTGAAACAAGGTGACCAGAGAGGTTGTGGGGTCTTCAGTCCTTAGAGGTTCTCAAAAGCTGTCTGGGCAACTGGCTGTAGGTGGCCATGCCTGAGCAGGGAGGTTTGACTGGAGGACCACCAGAGGTGCCTGCCAGCCTCAGCCATCTTGTAGTTCTGTGCACTTCCTGTGTGAACATTTAGTTTTAATATAATTTGGTTCCAGTTTGGTTTGGCATAGAAGAAATGTATTTTATTTTTGCCTTACATTACACTGCAGATTCAGCTCTTTGTTTTCAGTGGGACAATTAATTTAGATTCAGGGCTTCTACACCTGTGTAGAAGCATAAATGGGAGAGAAGCAGTCTTTTTGTTTATTGTACTTCACCACGTGTTGCATTACAACTCGGCTCATTAAAGACTCATTAACATCCATTATACTTATGACTGCTTTGTAAACAATGCTAATTCAATAGGACTTCCGAGCTCAATTCCCTCTGGAGTCCTCTATAACTCCTAGCCATGACTTTCTTCTCACTGAAGTGGAAAAAAGGACCTCTGTGAGAGATTTATGGACTCCGCAAAGACTACTAATTTAGTAATGCTATAATTCAAGCATCCTATTATTATGAACCCTCAGTACTGAGCTTATTTCATGGACTAGGAACTTTAAAGACTTCTTTTCAGCAAAGAGATATTTGGGTCAGTCCAGCTTTGCTCTGACTTCCCAGTGATTGAGTGGACCAAACGCTACTCCCTGTTATATTGTTTTCCAGAGAATTAACTGTGCCCTTATTCCTAACTCTGAGATTTAGGATGCTGTATTATGCACAGGCTGTGCCAAGCTTTTTGGATTTAAATGTTGGGCTTGTAACAGTCATGACACACAAATGCAGAAAAAGAGGTAGATGATGGGAACCATACCTCCATTTCCTTTTCTCTGTAGGAACCATGAAGTGCTGTCGATGGTCCTGCATGTTGCACTGGTGGCTGCTTTTGTGAGGATCTTCCCATGCTGGCATATGGCAAGCAGCATAAACATAAGATCTCAGAGACTTTGTGAAGGCAGGTAATATAAAGTTTATACTGTGACATAAAAAAAGAGAAGGGGACTGATGTCTTGAGATTCCTGCAGAGTCTGTCATGCCTTCCAGCAAGCACTGCAGCCCCAACCCGTTGCCTTTTGCAGTTTCATTATCGCTGCGTGGGTGTGTGGCCAGCCTTCTTGCTGGCTCTGTTTTATGGATGCTGAGTGGTTCTTGTTGCTGAAGGCTGAGTCATCACTTGTTCCTCTGAATCCCATAGTAGATTTGAGTTATCTAGTGTCTTGTTTGTCTCCTTTATTCAAAGAGAGGAGAGATGTATACAAACAGAAAGGGAGATCTGGGACATGCAACAGGGAGACACTGCTCTGTTTAATGTTGGGGAAAGGCGTGTTACAAGAGTTAACAGCTTTCCACTGCTATCTGAGTTTTTATTCTGTGAAAGTAATGCCTTTCTGGCTAAGCACTATTCTGGTTCTGGCAAGTTTAGGTTGTCCTTCTTCAAATCAAGTTGTCTTTGAACATTGCCAATAGCCCTCCTCTGTTCGTGAACTCATAGCCCAAAGGCAAACCCAAAGGTTATGATAATGTGAAGATCCCACAAATTTCTCCAACACAGATGTGAAATTTGCTTTCATGTCCTGGCCTTAAAATAATAATTTCTTGCATATGTACACCTTGAGCGATAGCATGGTGAGATCTCTTCTGCTACACAGGCAAAACATGACTATCAAATGCAAATGCCTTCTTTAAAAGCTGTAGAAGTATTTTGGGTAAGCATCATGCCCTACTCACCCTGTTCTTTGACTCTTCCTTAGTCACCACTGTCCAACACCTGAGGGAGGATAACAGAGCTCTGATCCTACCTCATAGGGCTATTCTTCTGGGAAAACTTGGTAGATCTGATGAAGAGGTATCAGATGGTGACCAAATATTTCTACAATAAGTCTCACTTTATGGGTAAAATTAAGAGTATATTGAAACGCCAGCATTTGGAAGCCATGAGCCAAGCCCCAGCCTGTTAAGATCAGTTAAAGGCCAGGAACTTGAAGTTGTCAGCAATAATAAAAAGCCATCAGAAGGTGGGTTATTTCTGTGGTTTTCTGTTGGTGTTTTTTATTCTCCAGCTTTTATGGCTCAGGTCTCAAACATTCCTCATTACCATTAGAATTGACTATTATATTTTATGAAGTCCTTGGATTCTGAAGCAGAAGTGTAAACCACAAAATATCATTAGAATTGCTAAATGAAAGCAGAATGGTTTGAGGAATACTAGAAAGGGTATCTGTGCTAGATATGGTGCCACATGCTTTTCATTTCATCTGGCTTAGTTTTTGATTAATTATAGCAAGCTGGGAAGGCATATCCATGTCCCCCTGGCTTTAATGCCATGTCTGTCCCCATGGGCCATTTGATGGAAGGCTGTTCCACATGTCATGAGAGTATACAACCACTTCATGCGTGGTCTGAGCTCCCATTCTCCCTTCCCATTCACACTCCATCCCCTTGATGGCACAGATAGCAGTGTGTCTGGGCAACCAGCCTGTTATGGAACTTTGAACACTGGTTACTGCTTTTTCTCATAAATTGTCTTTGGGGATGGGACCAGGAAAATAAAGCATGGAAGTGTCAGTTCCAGAAAGGAGAGCTGGGAAGAGTTTGTCAGTGCCAGGCATTGGAATCGCTTATTGCATTCAAATGATCTGGCATTGTTTCACTGAAGATATAGATATAGATATATATAGATATAGATATAGATATATATATATATATATATGAAAATATTATATAAATGACATTGGCATAAAAAGCACTAATTTCTGCATAGATATATGCATATATGAAGATGCATATTAGATGGAAATTGGAATGTCATTACTGTGCTCCCTGGCACATGTGGCTGACAAGCTAGGACAGAGCAGTGAATGTGTCCCACAGTTTGGTCACAGCATTTGCAGCGTAGAAACTTCCCAATTCTTCTTCCACAGCCTGTGTGTGGTGCAAAAGGCAGGCGTTGTTAGATAAAGAAACAACATGGCCTGTGTTATTTGTCACCGTGGATTTTTAAAAATAGCTTAATGGCGAGGAGTGTTAACACTCGTGGCAAACAGGAAGGCTTCGTTTCCACCATCCAACACACGAGCATCGTCACCGAGGAGGCTACTCAGCCCTTTCCCGGTGCGGAAGCCTTCAAAGCTTCGTGGGAAACTGTGAGGGCATTAGGGGTTTGCTACTGCCCTCTAGTGATCTTCACCATCCCCTGAGCTTTCTAACTCTCCTCTCATTTTTCTAATCAAGTTGCTAAAAATAAACTTCGTGCGTGAACAGATGCATGAAATTCAGTATTATGAAACAGTGCCTGAATCACCACATCTCAGGATTTCCACGAGGTGATGGACTGTTCCTAGAGTGGACACCAACTGACACAGTTCTAGAAATACGGTTAAGGCAATCCAAGCATGATGTATTAGGCATTCTTATTATCACCTAACTTAGTTATTTCTCAGTTCTTTAGAAATTTATTTACCTTGGTTTGAATAAGCTTATTCATAAACTTTTTCCCTAGACAAAAACATTGCTGTATTTTAAATACAGCCTTTTAATAATAAGGAATTCCCACTTCTATCAAAAACAAATGAACAAACAAAAAACCCAAACCCAAAATAATAATCATAGGAAAATTAAAAGCATATAAATTATTGAGAAACATAAAATTTGGTTCAAAATCATGATTTAGTTGGTTTTTTGAGTAGCACAACAGATCTTCCTCTTTTTTCCTTTTTCTCCCCACTCTCTGCTAAAATGAGCAAAAACCTGTGAGTTAAGAAGTAGAATGTTTGCTTTTTTGCTTTAGTTATTGATTCAAAACGCTCGGTTTCCTGCTTAAGTTCTCATCAAGTGTTTCTGGTGGAAGCGCTGTTGGAGCAGAATTCTGCTGTTGGCATTAGAGGGCAGCCTTGAGGGTTTATATGATTTTTGTTTTCATATCAGTCTGGCTAGGATCTAAATTAAAGCAGCTTAAGGCTATTTTCGCTCCAAACGCAGTACAGTCAATTAAGACGAACTGTCTCATTAAGTGCAGCGCCCAGCTGTGTTGCTCATCCACGAACATCAACAACCGCGGGTTAGAGACAGCCGAGTTGTTCTGCAGGTAGAATGGCTGAAATTACGAGATCCTCAGAGCGACAAGTGTGTGGATCTAATTGGTCTGTGTATTAGAACACAAAGCAAGGGAGTCACCTTTATTTTTATCCTGGAAGAATAATTGAGTGGTTCACAGCTCTGACTTGTTTTCAGCAACAAAACTTAGTGCAATGAATGTGCTTGAGTTCTCTGCAGAGTCACATAGACCTCTCCAGGTTTTGAGTCAGGGACATGATATCACATACATGAACAGAGCAGTTTATCTGCTCTATCATGCCTTTTGTGCTCTTGCTTCTTGGCCAATGAATACTCCTTGCCATCATCTGTAGGTACAATGTCTTTGTATTTCATAACTTATCCTTGAGACTTATGTAGGGCAAAGGTTACAAAAGTTCTTGGCATCTGCCATATGATGTAGGAGGAAATCAGTATCAGCAGAGAGTCTCTTGTGTAATCTACTGATATTTTTGGAGATATGTTTGGGTAATAAAATGTTCACTTTGTATGCTGATCAGACTGCTTTCTATAAAGATTTTCTGCTGTAAAAAATGTCTTTGAGAAAACTTTATAAAATGAAACCTTACACAGGCATGAGAATATTTTACAAAGCCCAGATTTATAAGACTTATAAGGAAACCTTCAGGAGCAAATAGAAAGCAAACAATCTTTCATTAACATGGGACTGTCAGAGCATGATGATTCATCATTCAGCTGAGGGCAGGGGAAGGGTGAAAAAAGTGTGTGGAAAAAACGATGAGCTACGGGGGAATGTGTTTCAGATCCTGAAGCAGCTCTCCATAAGCCATGTTGATAGCTACTCTCTTTCTTGATGATTGTTCCAAATTCAACATCACTTGTCTTGAAATAATCTTGAATGGCCCTAAAAATATCTTGGTACTGGAGATGCCAATTTTTACAGTAATTTCCCTAATATGTCAGCAGAATTATTGACTATGAGAAGCAAGGTTCTATCCTCATTTCCATGGGAAGAGGATGTTTGTCTGCTGCAACACAGTACTTTAGAAAACAGCATACTCTCAATTTCCGTGGTTTTCAGTGTGTCTTAGATACCTTTGAAGATAACCCCATTTATGGCTGACAACTGCAGAGGTAGGAAGATCTCATGTCCCCTAATCTGATAGCTGGGCCATTCAAAAATGTGAACAGGGATCTCACCAGTTGCGCTAACAGAACAGATTCTTGGAGGCAATGGGGTAAAACAGAAACTTTAAGGTAACTTCAGGTTCCCTATAAACTGGCTGGACCTGAGTCAGGCTGTTTTTTCTCCCCTGTTCTCCTAACAACTTCTTCCCCTGCTACCATGTACGTCTGTGCAGAGGAAACCCGATAAGAGTTTTCCCACTCTTATCAGAGTCATACTGATTTCAGCAAAAGCCAGGAATCTGGAAAAATTTGATTTCTGCTAAAATCAGCCCCCCAGCAATGCCTTTTGATACTGGCTACAGAGGAATCTCTTAAGTATCTTTAGGAGTGCAGCATTTGAAATGTGAAAATCCTGGTCATCTTACACAATTCGTTGCTCCAGGTGCATCAGTCAGCCTGCGGTAAGTGTAACAGCTCTGCACAGAGTCACAGAATATCCTGAATCGAAGGGACCCACAAGGATCATCAAGAACAGCTCCTAATGTTGCACTGGACATCCCTAAAAGTCACACCACGTGCCTGAGAGCATTTCTAAATGCTTTTCAAACTCTATCAGGCTTAGTGCTGTGACCACTTCACTGGGGAGCCTGTTCCAGTGCTCAACCACCTTTTCCAAATATCCAGACTAAACCTGCCCTGACACAGTTTCATGCCATTCACTTGGGTCCTGTCCCTGGTCACTAGAGAGAGAGATCAATGCTTGACCCTGCGGTTCCCCTCACGAGGAAGCTGAGACCATGATGAAGTCTCCCTTCAGTCTCCTGCAGGCTAAACAGATGAAGTGACCTCAGCCACCAGCTCATCCTCAAGGCTCTTCACCATCTTCATACACTCTCTAATAACTTTATACTTTCTTATACTGTGGCACCCAAAACTGAACCCAAGTCTTGAGGTGAGGCCTCCCCAGTGCAGAGCAGAGTGGGACAATCCCCTCCCTTGACCTGCTGGTGATGCTGTTCCTGATGCCCCCAGGACACAGTTGGCCCTCTTGGCTGCCAGGGCACTGCTGACTTACATGCAACTTGCCATCGACCAGGACCCTCAGGGGCCTTTCTGTGTCACTGCCTTCCAACATCTCATTCCCCAGCCTGTGTGTATATCCCAGGTTGCCCCATCCCAGGTGTGGAATCGGCACTTCCCTTCTGTAGTTGGTGATTGCCCAGTCCTCTAACTGCTCAAGGTATGTGCAGGGCCTTTGTGCCTTCAAGGGGGTCAACAGCTTCTCCCAGTTTAGTGTCATCAGCAAACTTAGTCTGCCTTTCAGTCTTGTGTTGAAGTTGTTTATGAAGATATTGAAGAGAACTGGTCCTAAAATGGAGCCCTGTGGAACCCCACTAGTGACTGGTGACCAGCCAGAATATGTGCTGTCACCTAAAACCACAAAGTGCAAGGAGAGAAAGAGTTCACAACAAGGAACAGCATTTTAGTAACTTTCTCCAGTGTTATAACTGGCCTTTTCCTCCCTTCAGAGATGGTGGTCTGCAGAGCCTTGTGTTTCTTCAGGCTGTCTTCAGATGGTCTTCCCTCTGCCCTGCTCCTGGTTGTCAACATGCACCTCCTGGGAAGAGAGAACTTTACAATTATTAGCAAGAGATAAAAATTAATTTACTTTAATCCCTGCACTTGAATCGTCACAAGTTATCCTATCTGTCTAGTTTGATAACTGGCAATCCCATGTGAAGAAACTGGGTGAGGACCGAGTCCTGTCACAGCAGATCTGACTTACAGGGCTGGGCTGGGTTGCACAAGCTCCCACCTCACCGGAGAGGCCAAGGGGAGCTGCTCACCCCAATGCTCTGGCAAGCAGGCTCCTCTGCTCAGCTAATGAGGGAGAAGGGTGATGAGAGATAAAAATTAAAGCTGGGGGAGTAACTGCTGTTTAAACAGTGAAAGTTTTTCTCTGTTGTCTGCTACACCAGGTTGCACAACGGTAACACTGTATGTAAATTTTTAACTGCCCATGTAACTGCTTGCTGGGCTCTCGTAGCACAGAGACCCAATCTGAGGAAACTACCAAACACTGCAGATCAGCAGGAAGCAAATATTGCATTTTATTAACAAAGCATCCAGGAACACTTTGACAACAATTTTATACTAATGGAGTAAGTCATGTTTAGCACCACTCACATGTATACAGGATACCCAGTGGCAGTTGTAAACAGATAAGAGGTAGGTTGGGAGAGAAAAATCCTCAAATTTCCCTTGAAGACTATTTTCCCAGCATTTTTCCATCATCTTCCATTTCCCTTCTGTCCTCTCTTTTATTCTTTGCAAACTCTTCCTTCAACTTCTTCATTTGCTTACCCATGGCCAGGATGTCCTCAATTCTGCATGTTGCTCTTTCCTCTTACTAGAGTTTTTGTGGAGATGGAAGTCACAACCTCCCCCGTTTGCATTGGACCTGTGATCAAAAACCTGTAGCCAACATGTATTTGCTTGATAATTTGGGATGCCGACTGTCCAAAGCTGATCTCACAGAAACAGGTTATTAACTCAACATGCATTTTTGCTTTTACTTAGAGTGTATTATGCTGTCTCTCTCTGAGAAGAACTTGGATAGAAATAATGACGGGAAAACAAGTGTCTGTCTGCTATGATGGTTCTCAAAAGCAAATGTGCAGTGAAGAGCACCAGCAAGCAGCACAAACAGCACTGCCAGAGATGCATTTCAATGCATTTGCTGTGTAAAACAGGAGCACCACTTCTGGCTTCAGTCCTGTTTTTAGTACCCATGCATCAGTATAGAGTTAACTGCAAAATAAACAGAATGTGACATAAAATCAGAAGGGGCATGTGAAATGATGTTGATGTGTTCTATGTTTTTGAGATATTTTTGAAGCATGCATCAGCTGATCATTCTCATAACAGTTCAAACTGGCTTGAAAGCTAAAAACATTAATGAATCTGCAAGTGAAATATTAGGAGAGCTTTTTTTTTCCTTTGGTGCCTTCATCTGTAAAAAAGTATTTTTATTTACAAAGTCATGTTAACCAAATAAGATTGTTCTACAGGATGGCAGGAGTCTGTCAAGAGATACATTGATGTACTAATGGGCTGATGAACACTAAGAGTCTGTTTTAATATTAATTTTATATTAAGAGCAAGGCAAAAAATCTGTGCTGTCATCTTGACTGTTATGGCAGGAGGGACAGGATTGGTCCAGGATGCACATGAGGGGCTGGATGGACACAACTGTGGCTGATAGCTCTTGGAAAGGGCTGTTTAATTCTAAACAAAGAGATTATTTTCATCAACAGTTTTGTAAGTTCCTGCATTGTAAGTTCTATTACTTGGATTCTGGCCTAAACTTGACCTATAGGTATTTTCCTTTTTATATGATAAACACAAATTCCAGCTTTTCTTTATACCATATATGTAGACTATATACAGTGATCAAGTCATTCTGCTCCTGATGTCAGCACTGGAGCCCTGAAGCACAGTTTCTAGTTCTTTATTTATGGTATTTCTTACTCTTTCTGCATGAGCTGGCATTGCCACTCCTTGCCCCTCAGACCATTCCCAGTCTGTTGCAGAGGAGGTCTTAGGAATCACCCAAGTCACGGCATTCAGCTGTGTGATGTAAATGTGTACGTGTTATTATTATATTATGATTTTAGACTTTCTCTGTGTGGGGATGTTGCCTGGGTGCCTCTCTCCTGTCTGCAGAGGAGTGCTGGGGCTTGGCAGCTGATACTGCAGGCGCTGGCACAGGAGTGCAGGTGCTGCTCGGTACAGGGGAATAAGGAGAGGAGGAAAGGGGCCATGTCTACTGTTACTCTTGGTCCTGGGTGTTCTCTCTCAGAGCAAAACTAATTTTATTTCACACACATTGGGCCTTTTAACTACAAAACAGTTCTTATGAATCTCTTGGTGTCATTCCATTAGCACCACAGAGCATTGAATTATGTGTCTAATGGCATGGCACTGAGCTCCTCTGTTTTCACTTGTTGGCAGTTTCAGCCTATTGAATGTATTTGTTTACGCTTACATGTTCATCTTTATTTTCTAAACATGGGGTTAAAACACTAAAGTGTTAGTACATACTTTCTCTGTTGATGATGCTACTGATTTTTGCATTGAACACTTATTTCCGTGAAAAATACAACTTTGTTTTTTAAGACCACTAATGTCTGAAGAGGGCTGTGGTTTTTCAGATATGTGTGGGATCAACAGGTTAAATTCACCTCTGCCATATTGCTTCTGAACTTAGTGAATTTACATTAGGGATAAATTTGAGCAAACATTTTCAGGCAGCTGAGACGGTCAAAAAATTCTAACAGGCAGCTGTCAATTAGCTCTGGCCTTTATCCTCCTATTACAAAAAGCTCTAAAATAAGTTTTGGACATCTGTTTGGTTAAGGTCACAGCTACTGAGTACATAAAAGACTCCTTGTGCTGCAAAAATGTCTCTTAATACTGATGTTCAAGCACAAGCAGGAGGAGAGAGATCTGTAAGGAAACCGAAAGGCCGGGAATGTGTCCCATGCAACAGGGCATTGTAAAAGGAGCTCACAGCTCGCACTAGCAAAAGCTATGGGAGTCCAGAAAAGAATAAAAAAGTGGCCTTTATCCATAGTTTTGATGCAGTAACTTTTTACTGGAAGTTGTCAAGTTTATCAGACCATGGGACACACCATCTCTTTCCTTCAAAGCACTTTTTTATGTGCCAGTGTTGTGTTATCAGGCAGTTGGACAGGGAGATAAACTGCGGCCTCGGGCAAAGCAGTTAAAGGGAGGAGGAAGACATTAAAGGAAAATTTAGGAAGAAAACCAGGCTAATTTCTTTATTTGATCTATTATACTAAGGCATAATCTTTCAAAGAAGCTGCATTTGTGGAGTCATCTTTAAACACCCTGGGCAGAAAGTTCAGAGGAGCACTGTAGGGAATTGTCCAATCCTGGTAAAAGGGAGAAGTAAATTGCTTAATAAGCAATTCTCTATTTGTAATCCTTATTACATTTCACCCTAATCACTGAGCATAAACAGCAGCGGCTGTGATAGCAGAAATCATAATTTTTTTCAGATCAGGCAATTCTCCCTCTTTATATGAGAACTTCATTTTACAATACTATTTTGGGAGTTTGGGGACCTTTATTTAGCAGTGTAAATTTCAGTTTCCAGATGCACAGAAGCTTATTTTGTAATAAGCTTGCTGAAGGCAAATTGCTGGTATTCAGTATCTATGAGACGCATTGTCCACAAGTTTAAGATTTCTAGAAATTTTAAGTACCAGATAAGCTCAGGTACTTGTTGAAGTATTTGGCTAAATGAGATTGCATTTAAAACTGCTTCTTTTCCAGTGGAATTTGTACTCTTCAATCAGTGTGAAAGGTTTGTCGGTGGAGTGCTTAACACAAAAAGCGAACAGTCAGCTATCTAGATAAGCTTTTACTGAGGTGGTTTTGTTTTCCTGTGGTTCTCAGAAAACAACATGCATGAAAGGTGATACAATTTGACCTTTAAACACGCTGTGAAGATTGGTAAACAATTCAGGGTATCTCCTACAGATCGGGGAAAGCTCTTCCAAAAGATACATGTTTGTTGCAGCAATATTAGGTTTAGATCAAACGGGATTTGAGACTGCTACTGTTTTACCTAATTTGCTTTTTGGGGGTTTTGGGGGTCTTGGGGGTTTGGTTTTTGGTTTTTTTGTTTGTTTTGTTTATTTTTTTTTTAAAGTAGTATTTTCTCTATCTGACCTTTTTGGTTATTGTGAGCTGCATTTGAGAACGAGCCTTGAGCTTATTCTGGGTGTCCCACTGGAGAAACGGACACCTGACCCGTCAGTTAATCACAGGGATGCCCTGCACAATGCTACATCCCTCAAAACAGGATCGAGTCGAGGCAGTCTGGCAGTCACTCTTGACAGGCACATAGGAGACAGTGGCTACTTGCCTTCTGTCACCAATGCACTGGTGCCTGCCTTTCTTTGGGAGACTTTTTCTGCATTTTCCTTTTGTGTTCTTCATGGGGTTTGTTTGCTTCTGGAGCACCATCAGTGTTGCTTTCCAGATGAGGCATTTAATTGAGGTTTTGTAAGTTCTGCCCAATTGCCATTCATCTTTTGTAATGCATCATGCTAGCCAGTAGCCTGCCGGATCCTTTGAAAGGAACCTAGTTTAGTTTTGGGAGTTCTTCTTTAGATCCATAATAAGGCCCCCCAAATGCTGGCCTAACTATCCTGAGCTAGGAGATTTGACAGCTTTCTTCAGGGTTTGATCCATCTGAGAGCTACAGTTCACAGTCCATGAGACCAAACAGCGTGTATTTGACTTGGATTGACATGTCAGCTCAGCTCTGGACTTTGCCCTTAACCAGTCATTCGTTCTGCATGTTATACAAGTTTGCAGTCAGGATCACAAGTCATCCATTTGGGCATTTTAAAAAGTCAGCATTCTTTAAAGGGAGCAGGAGGAGAGGGAGGCACTTCAGTGACTGCTCAGCATGATAAGAGCACAGCAATGCTGACATGTTTAAATATCTGGAGATATTTAAAGCCAACTTAGGTATGATCCTGGGCAACCTGCTCAAGGTGAACCTGCTGTAGCAGAGGGGTTGGACCAAACGTTCTCCAGAGGTCTCTCCTAAACCAACCATTCTGTGACTCTGTAATTAAGTATAGAAAAACTTTGGCACTGACCATCTTTCCAGAGTATTATCTGATTTCTTGTGGCCTTCGGCACTGCCCTCCTTCATGTCTCTGAGTCACATCTGCTTTTGTCTGCTACTTTAGATTCTCATCTGTGCTCACTGTGTCAGAGTAGTGCTGTATGCTGTCAAGGTGCTCTGTTGTCAATGTGATGATGTGCCTTTCTTTGGCCAGCAAATTATCTTCACTTTGTCACAAGTTAATTCTGAATCCCCCTGTAGTATACTGCTCAATTCTTCCTGTCCCAGGTCTCTTATTAGAAGTTCACCAAGCAACTCAAATGTAGCTCTTTGCCTCCCGCAAGTCACAGATCCTCTCGCTGTTTCTCCTTTCTTTTTGTGCTTTAAACCATACTGCTTACAGATCTCAACTTTATGAGGCATCTTACTCTTCATTCATTTGTATAATGTTTCACAGTTGACTCCATCTGCCTTAGTCAGCTGGAGGCTCCTACAAAGTGATTTTGAGGTGCTGTTTACCAGAAATTAGGCTTTTCTGATTGCCTTCCTTTTTGCTGGGCCTCGGGGATTGTAGATAAAACACAGTCCTCTCCAGGACAATTCTGGTTTCTTTTCCTGGGTTCACTAAGGGTTGTGAGACTGATAGAGAACTGCATCTTTTGGTGTATGAGCTCTACCTGCGCAGCACAAGGACTAATTTTGCAGTAGTCTTATAAAGGTTTGTTTCTTGCAAGAGTGACTTACTGTTACCCTCCCTCCTGGGGATGTGATGGGCAGCTCAGTGAGGACTGGAGAAAACAAAGGAGGTGTGGTGGCTTGAGAGGAAATGATCTGTGGAGAAGGTGTGGCTGGACTGATGTACTTTGGTAACTGGGTGAGCTGACCAGTTCCTGGAAGACATTGATGAAACTGGTAGATGTTTTTAGTGGGGCATAATTTTTCATTCAGGAGGATCTCAAGGAGCAACATGCTAACTCATGGATTATATTGACATTCCAACATTGAAAAATAATATTGATCCAGCGACAATCATACCTCCTTGTTCTGTTCCTCTTGTGCTTCAGGTAGTTCTTTTCCCTTTTGTGGGTGTGAAAAGAAAGAATACTAACTAAAAATGTAGTGTAAATGTACTATCTTAGGAATTACTTGAGGTGGGATGCCCAGAGGTATTGTCATTTTTTTATTTTCTGACTGGAGTTTCTTTTGAATTATACCTTTCCACTAGAGACTCCCTGATAAGAAAGATGTGGTGATCTTTAGACTATTTTATTTGAAAGTAGCTTTTAAACTAGGTACTTAATCCCCTCCTGTTACTCAAGAAACACCATCATTGAAATAAGGAGTTTAAGCTGAAGGCACATTGCCTTGATTGAGTCAGTCTGCATTTTGCATTTTAGATAAAATAGAAGCATTTTCAGGTGAAATTTCCCCCAAAGAAGTCTTTAAATGGAATAAGGTATTTTAAGAACAAATGGATATTTTTAAACCCTAAAGGCGTTTAGGAAAAAAGTTATATTAAAAATGTCATTGTGATATGTTCTAAAACAGCTTTGGGGCACCCCTGCCTGCATGGAGTGTGTCTCTGTTTTATATGGAAGGGTAGCATTGTTTACAGAGTTTTTACAAATAATAAAAGACAAATAAGCTTTATAAGCAGTAGACACGTGTGATGTATTTCAAAAGGGCAATTGAGTTAAAATTCTATAAACTGCCCTGACATGCATGGCTTTCCTCAGCCACACATTGAGAAGGTTTTGTGACTAGGGATAAAGGCTGTGGGACCAAAGAGTTACTTAAGCTGCCAGAGAGGTGTGCATCAGCTCCTTCAGTCTCTGACCAGGTTGTGCAAACCCAGTCTGATCTGGTTAGGCTTTAGATATATGGGCCCACCTATAAAATATGACATACATAATTGTATTTATGTGGGCTCTGAGCCAACACTGAGAAGCATGGATGAGTTAGCATGCTGAAATGCAAAAATGTGAATATAAATATGCAAGATCATGAATGAGTTTGTGTGGGTTTTCTTTATTAAAAACTATGCTTACTGTATTCTGGGAAACTGAGGTTTTTTGAGGGTTTTTTTTTCAATGTAGAATCACTTGATGGACACACTGTGCTGGTCATACAATTATTATGAAAATGAGTTGCCTTTTTGTAATGTTCTCCCTTCTTTATTAGCTTATCTCTTGTCTCAGTGATCCTCTCCCAAATGAATTCTAATTCTCTGCACCAACGTGAGCCCAGTGATCCCATTCTGTCCCCTGAGGGTACCTCAGCATTTGTGAATGGTTAACTCTGATCTCAGATAGCTGTTGCATTCTTTCTGGAAGCCCAAACCAGTGACATTATTTTAACCTTTTACCTACTTAACTTTTCCCATCATAACTACAGTTCCCTCTGCTCTGCCTACCTTACACACCCAGCAAAATGTTGAGGTATTCCCAGCAAATACATAAAATGTAATACATAACACATGGAAAGTACATACACTTCCTACTTGCAAAATAATATCTCTCCCTGTCATGTTATTCTCCAGTCTTTAGTGCCTAAGGAGCTGCAGAGATGGCCATTTGAAACAGTTTTGCAGTTTATGGAATGGCGCATGTTGCTCCAACAGGCAGTGTCACAACGGAGTTGGCAAAGACAGTGTGAAAGAGAGCACAGACCCAAATTGCTACAACAGCCTGACGAAATGCTGTGGAAAATGCAGTGTTGCAAGTCAGGCAGAGGTGAGTGGCAGCCACAGCCCTGGGAGTTTGGAGAATACCCCAGGAAACCCAGTCTGCTGCAGCCTCAGAAGAAGCAGAGGTGCATCCAGTCTGCAGCCGGTGCAGCAAGCCACAGCTTTAATGTGATCCACAAGACCAGGGTGCACCTTAGATGTCTTTTGCTGCTTGGTGTGTTTAAAATATAACTTGCATCCATGCCAAGCTTCATGGACCTGTCCTTGTCTGCTCACAGAAGCTCTGTGGTGGCTGATGGATGGTCAAGGGAATGGCACCTGGAAAATCTTGGCTGCTGGACACAAGCAATCTGTCTGCATAACTCGAGGCAGACACAGTTCTTGGGCGTATAGGCCAAGCCTGTGCTTTGATGGAGCACTGTGCCACCAAGGTGTGCTTGGATGGGTGTAGGGCCTGAAAAGGTAGAGGGCCATCAGCTGGCACTCAGTAACCTGCAGTGTGGTTCTTGTGGCAATGGCACCACTAGCACTGGTGGAAAAATAACATTAAAATCTGCCCATTTTTTCCTAGCACTGGAAATCACAAGAAGATGATGCACTATCCAGGCTAAGGCAGCTGCTTGCAAACTACAGTTTTGCTAATAGCAATTTTTGGCTTGGTAAGAATGAGAAAAAAATTTGAGAGACAGAAGTAACTTTGGCTTCCTATTTTCTTTCCTTTTTTCCCTTTTTTTTTTTCATGAGACATCCCACAATCTGCGCTGGCTCAGAAAAAACTCCAAACATTCCTTTTTGCTTTGTGTTTATTTTAAAATTAAATTTCATTTGAGAGAGCAGTATGAAATGACAGGCTGAACTTTTGTACTGAAAATGTCAAAAGGAAAAAAAATGTAGTGGTGAGTAAATGGTGAGGTGGAGGCCCGAAACTGTTGGTATTGATATAAATTTAGCTTACCGAGCTGCAGAGAAAAACAAAACGACCTACAGATCATGGGTTTGAAATCTTTGTGTACTGAGCCAGGGATTAAAACAATAATTGTTCAGACAAAATTATTTCAGTATAGTATGAAGGCTGCTGTCTTCAAGGAATAATGCCATTCTGCTGATCCATCTTGAGATTTCTATGCAGTGTCCTCCTTTTCTCCCACTTTCCCTGAGGTCCAGTAAGACATTTGAGTGAAACAGATTCTGAAAAACAAAATCAGAAGGAAATATCTCCTTAAGTAAATCTGTCAAGCTGTGAAATGTTCTACCATAGGTGTCTGAATTGTTGTTATTAAGTACTGTAGTGCATAGCAGGTTGCTCTTGGGCTGGGTGCTAACAGGTTCTGAGCAAACAAATATTCCTTCTCCAAGGAGCTCAGTCTGGGTCAAAGGCTAAAGGCATTTTGGCAGGGTAGGAGGAAACTGAAAAACTGCAGTACAGCCTGATAGATGATGGTCCCAGCAGATCTTTTCTAAAGGTCTTCCTGAAGGCCTTCTTAGTGTGGCAGTACTTTAAGAAAGCATTGAGATGGAAGGAAAGTATGGAATGACTAAGTGTGGATGTCAGTAGTTGGCACGGGCTTTTAGCTCCGCACTGGGAGGGGAGAATGGCATCTTAGGACCTGGGAGAGGGAAGGGGATGGGAGCAGGTGTGAGTTTCAGCCATCTCTCAGAGGGGACAGGATCACCAATGCATGTGAGGAGTTAGATAAAGGAGCAGTGTAACATGGAGGAAAGGCTTTTAAGGATCTAGAGGGAGCAGCTGGTCCTATGCTAAACAGGTGTTGGGAATGAGCCCAGGAACGTGATGCCCAGTTGATACACTAGGCACCAGTACAAGAGGAGCAGGTAGGGTTTGAGGTTTCTCTCAGAACTGTTTGCCTGCCCAAGGAAGGACCCTGCAGAAGAACTGCATTTGTAGCTAGTGGTTCCCCTCTGGGACAGTTTGAGGGAAGAAATGGTTGCTCTAAAAGGACATTGAGGTGTTTTGCTCAGGAATCTTAATGCTCCTTTCCCTCTCTTGTTTATGACATAAGCTCTGGCTGTCAGATGTTGTTTGCTTGGTTTAGGTTTGGTTTGGGTTTTTGTTTTGTTGGGGGGAGTCAGGATTTTTCTAGGCAGGGTGTTTTTGTTTGCTTGGTTGTTTGCTTGATTTTTGAGGGTGCAGGAGTGGTGGTGGGATTGTTGGGGGCAGGGTGGTGTTTGTTTTGTTCTATTGTAGTAGCAATGGCATTTGTTGTTTAGGCTGGAAAGAAGAACAGCCCCTGTGAGCATGAAAAAAATTTGACTGTGGTGGCATGAGAGGATAAAGTTGTGGGAAAATGAATATGGTCAGTTTTAACTTAGATTAACACAGCAACATCTTGTAGGAAGAGAACTGGTGGAAGGGTGTAATATGAGAAGCAGGGGCCAGATTGTGGTGGATGGTGTTTCTGGAAGAGGAAAGAGCACTGCAGTGTTAAGGAAGACCATCCTTCCTGCAGGATTTCTCTCAGTCATGATCAGTAGTATCAGTCCAGGTGACAGGTGTTGATGAACTAGTAGGACTGGGTTAGGTGGAGAGAAGTTGTAATGGGAGGGAATAGGAAAGGAATCAAGCATAGAAGAGGATACAGAATGGTGAGAAATAGCACCCTGCTAATGGATAAGAAAAGGTGAAGCCCAGAAGAAAGGGCCAAAGTGTAATAATTCCTTGCAAACCACAAGGATGGAGTATCTGAGGAAAAAGCTTGGGTAGCTGGTGGCCAAAGAATGGCTATACATCAGTTGAGGAATTGGAGGTGAACTGGTTGCAAAGAATATCTTCATTCAAGACTCTTCTTTTGAGTGGAAGCCAAAAAGGGCTGTGAATTGAATGAAGTTAAGATGATGATAAAACATACAACTGAGGGATGGAGTGGTTGCTTGAGCAGAAAATGGAATTGCTGTGGATGATAGTGACAAACTGAGAAGTCAGAGGAAGAAAAGACTTCAATCAGAAGGCTGATGGGAAATAGCTAGGTGAAATTCAGGTAATAACATGACAGAGAAGAGATAGTACAGGGCTGCATGAGGATGATAGAGATAGTGGAAATTGCAAGCAGCAGCAATACAGCAGAGCCTACCCACCTCCTTAAGTCTGTTCTCCTCCCTTTCTTGGGTTTGATTGAAGATGAGAATGGTGAGAAAAACTAGATACTGTACTGGATTTTCAGGTCAGGGTATATTTGCCTTTGTAACTCTAGCTGCAGTGCTTGAAGGCAGAAGCCTTGAGTGTGATTAAGCATCTCTTTCTTGACTCATTTTCCAATACAGTGATCATCTTTCAGCCAAAGTGGATTGGATTTTGGCATAATTTCAGATCACTTTGAACTTTAACTGCAAACAAAACAGTGCCTGGTTTCTGTTTTGACCTCACAATTCATAGGATAGTTTTACTCACTCTTAAGTTTTTCCTGCTCACTTTTGGATCATAAACAGAACAGATACTTTGTTTTTGTCTCTCTGAAACCATTCTCTTCCAATTGTTTGTGGAATAAAATAAGCATCTAGATGCTAGCTATGAGATAAAGTATATCTATGGTGACATGTAAGAGAGTCTTAGTATTGAGAGCACATACACTTTAGGATTATGCTCTGAATTACAAATGCAGTGAATTACAATTAGTTTTGCAAGAATACCCATGTAACCATTCCACAAACCAATTTAACAATGCAAAAAAGATGCAGAGAATGATAAGCACTCCTTTGCCTTTCTCTTTCCCAACTTCTCTTGAGATGAAATCTCATTTAATAAAATAGTATCTGTGAATACATAACAGCTTAAGAACCGCTCTCCCATTGAGTGAATACTCTACTGTTGGTGTATATGATGCCGTCCTAAGTGTTCTTAAACCTGTAATAATATCCATACCAGAAAAGTTGTACAGATTTATCAAATGAAATTAATTTGGAAACCATGGTAGTCTAATTAATTTGAATTCTTTGAGCATGCAAACTTTCAGTTTTCATGCAACGACATGTCTGTTTGCACCATACTATGTAAACATGCTCTGAGAGTGGTAAGTACAAACACATCTAAGCATAAAATCAGACCAACACCAAATCAGAAAAGGTGATCCATTTTGAAGACTAGACTAAATATAAGGTGTTTCAGTGGACATAGATACCAGTTCATTGGAGTACCTGTCTTGGGTTGAGCTGGCAAAACGCCAACTGCCCAAAGACAGAGTGAAAACGGTGCCTTCCCCCCCCAACCAGCCAAGGGAGAAGGAAGAGGAAAAAAAACTCTAAAAGACCCAGGTTTATGCTTAAA
>JAWWEV010000134.1:40509743-40575461 GCA_035583235.1 Hafferia zeledoni | reverse complement strand
CTGTCAGCTAGCCCAGCCCACCTCAAGTCACCTGACAATTTTCAGGCCTAGTCCAAACTTTAAAACCCAAATTTAGGTCCCACCTGGCTGAAACCATGACAGTACCTCATCACTGTTAGGTAGTACCAGCACAGGGGTCTGCACAGGAGAACTTGCTTGTTACTCAATTTTGGAGAAGGGGAAAACTGGGTGTCTTAGTCAGGAGCTCTGAGACAACCCTAGGTATAAAGGTTTTGTCCAAATTTCTGTATCTTTATAGTATGTTAAACTACCTGGTAGCATCCAACTCTGGCATTAGATGCAAGCAAAGTTGACAGTTGCTTGAGGGAAGACAGACATGAGTGGAAAAATGATGTCCTGAAAAAGAAGTTGGGGTGAAAACACAACGTACCACGTTTTTCACTTCTCTCTTCTCCCCAGGTCAGCAGCATCATATATCTGTATTTTGAAGGTGATGAGGAGGGGAACAAGAATAGGCTGAATACTGTGGGCACTTGTGTATGCAAAGAGCTGAACTAGGCTGTGGCCTCCTGTTTCCTGGGATGAGGGAGCTCACTTAGCTATAGCACCATGTGCTTCACTGAGGCAGCAGTGTCTGGCAGAGCCCTTCTGCCACCACTGTTCAATTGAATTTTGATCCCTCCAAAGGGAGAGCAAAGTGTGCCATCCTGCTTCATCCTCAGAGCAAGCATGGTTCAACTTGGCCGAGACTTCTGAGAAATGCTGAGCATGCAGGTCCAACCATGTGTGATTGGTGCCACGGGGCTGCCAGAGTGAAGTCACATCTCTGACTACATATAAGAAGGAAACAGAAACCTTTGGACTTGTAACAGTGGACTTAAGCACTGTACTTAGGGGTAACAGTCAGACTACAGACCTAAGCAGGCAGAAAATCCATGACTCAGACAACCTTAGTTAGTGGAGCTTAGAGGCAATAAACTGTGCTTTGAGGCATTGCATTTGAGAATGTTTGTAATGGCTTATTCTGTATGTTTCAAAAGACAGTCAAGGCATTTAAATTGAATGTTTGTTTTCTGAGGATATTCAGGATCAAGAAGAAGTCATGCAGCACTAAAACATCTTCATAAGCAAAAATATTCTTAGGAGGTATGCAATGTAAAATAAAAGGATATCACCCTGTGTAACATAAAAGTTGTCAATAACTGACCATCTTCAGAAGTTCTTCTTGCAAGAGAAAGAATCCCTCTCAGCACAAACAGACCTCAGGATAATGTAAACAAGTGTTTACTGTGACAGCAGTAGATCAAGAATGGAGGAAATTTCACCTATTTCTCTGAGAATGTTATAATAACAAGCTCAGGATGCAGAAGTTCATGTTTTTGGAAGTGGTCCATGCCTCATTTTATCTACTATTAGTTGATCACTGCCATCCATTGATAAATCTCTGCCACCCTAATGCAGAATGGATCAGGACAGCCAGGTATCCCATGGTAGCTGAGCTCTGCCAGACTACAGAGTGGTGTGGCTGCCCCACCCTTTTCACTCGCTCTCCTGGAGCTGGCAGAAGAGTTTGAAAACACTACAGTGGGTTTGATTACCTGGATGAAGAACAGTGTAGGATGTATATGCATAAACTCCATGAATTCTGATGATTCTGTAACAAGAGAAAGTGGCTCATAGATAAAACCTATAGCCAAATGAGAAGAGTTCTGGAAGGTTTCCATGAATAGCTCTCCTTGAAGGCCATAAAATGTTCTCCATGAGATCAAGGCTAGCTGTGGGTAGGTGTGCCCTGCCTGGGCAGCAGGAGAAGGAGTACTCAGGGGCTTCAGGTTGTGGAGGCATATCTTGTTCCTTGCTCAGCTTTGTAAGCTTCTTTCAGAGCTACAGAAGCTGCCTCGTCCTTTCTGCAGACTCTCTTCCTCCTGATGGCTGAAGGGACAGGGTGAGATCCAAGAGGTGACAGCTGTAAACCGTAAGCTTCTGAGAGCCAAGGCTGGCGGACTTTGATTCCCATGACTTGCTAAGCAGATGCTCAGTAGCTGTGAATTAACTATATCTGGGATCATAATGAACTCTTCTCAAAGCCATGCGGGGCTGTGTGACTGCTTCAGTATTACTGTAGTAGCTGCAAGTGATCCGAGAGACAGCTGGGTAAAACTGTAATTATGAAATTGCCTACGAGTTGCTAAGTACAGACAAGCACAGACAAAAGGCTTCAAAGCAATGTCTAAATGTCTCTCAGTCATTCTTAGCCTTTGGTGACTAAAACTTACACATTCCCTGCCATATGTGTGTATGACAATTTTCAGGGCCTCCAGGCTTGGAACAAAAATAACTTGGAGGAAACCCACCCCTATGCATTAATTTGAAATTATTTTCTCTACAGCTGTGGGTCTGAAAGCTGTATTTTGGTCGTGTAAATTTACACCAAGAAATCTTTCGATAAAGTAGATTTTTCTAGAACAAGTAGCTGTTACTAACTACATTTGTGGGGAGGTGAGGAAAGAGTGACTTACTTGAATTTCAGACTTAAGATTCAGTTTAAATTGTTGGTGGTTCTGTGGGAGGGAGAAAGGCATAGGCTGTATGTGAGACAGGCTTGATAAAATTTGGATTACAATCTGATGGCAGTGTTGGAGCCCTGGTGGCAGCACCTTGTGTCAGTGACCACAGCTCTCCACAGCAATACAGGGTAGGCATGCACACCAGAGCTCAGGAAAGCTCAGGCCACGGTGCCACAACAGCAGAGCAGGGATCACCTGAGTACAGGCAGCTGACTATTCATCCAGTGCATTGGTGCAGTTGACATGGAGTTCATGACATCCATGCCCTGATACCAGTGTGACAGAGGAGAGGGGACAGTACCTGGGCTAGCCTCAAGCCTACAGCACAGTGTTAACTTCTCACAGTTTCTTACAGAAATTTGACTTAGCAAACCTTAGGGTTCTATGATCTGATACAAGATAATTTTTGATTCAGTAGCAGGAGTTGTGAAACTAGGTTTATTGTTGTGAAACCACTACAATATCTATGTAGTCTCATATCTAGGGTGGTGACAAGCTTATGTTATGAAAACCTTTTCAATACTCTGTATGGATACAAAGATGGAATCAGTGCTGAGCAAGTGTTCTTGAACTGCTGGGGCTGCTTCTCCACTGAATCCAGTCCTTGCTGGGCACAAAGGACAGATGTCCAGCTACATGCAGTCCTGAGTAAGAGAGGAGGGCAATTCCTGGGTGTCCCAGGCCCAAGATAGCTGAATATTCTGCTTCATCAAGTGTTTTTTACAGCTGTGCAGGCTTTGCTTTTCGGTTGCCTTGATTTCAAGGATTAGACTCTGAACTGTGCTCTTTCTGGCTTCAGTGAGAGCACGACTGCAGTAATTCACCAGCACCAGCAGCAGCCCTGGAGAGCTCCCTGTGCTGCAGCCACTAGACCAGCAGAGTTCTACACATCACCTGCATTTCAAATATGTATCTGTGCTGTACAGAAACCTACATGTCAGCTAAGAGTATGTGATGATTGAAAGGCAACTGCAGATCAAGGCTGCAGTGCAGGCAGGCAGAAGAATAAACAGGCAGAACCTCTGTAATGCCTGAACTTCCATTATCTGTAGGAGCCAGGAGGTTTGAATCACAACTAAGACTGGCAAATAACTTACTTTAAAGGGCAGCTATCTCAGGGAGCTGTAGTATGTAAATGAGGCATAGTTTACTCAAATAGCAAATCAGCAATATAATGTGGAATTAAATATTGAGCAATTTTATCAAAAATAAAGTCCAAGAGCATCTTAGATGTGTGGTGCATGTGCAGTGTGTGGGATGCACTTGTATGCATGGACATGTCTGTGCTAGGGATGGAGAGGACAGCAAGGAGCAGGGAGGGACAGGCTTGATTGGATGTGAATAATGGGCTTGATTTTCCAGGCTTTTCATCATGAAGCCTCTTCAAGACTGAAAACTTTCCTGTTCTTCCTGTCTTAAAGCAGATTTCATGGCAAAACAATTCCAAGACTTTGGCTGTCATCCAAACATGCTTGAGACTGTAGTATTTTAGCTGATCAGCAGACTCCTTTAATTTTTCTGTCATGCAGCCAAGACCTTGGTGTATAAAGATCAGCTCAGCTTTGCCATCTGAAATTACTTTTTCTTAGGAAACAATGTTGTAGGAAAAATAGTGTTTGGCCTTAGTAAATCTGGGATATTTCAGCTGACTGCTAATGGTTATTACAGAAACATCAGTCTGATTTTTTTGTATTTATTAGCTGTATGTATGTATGACTCTTAACAGAAGTTTAACAAACTGATTATAAATTCTGCCTGAAAATAGTGGGACACTGATATTTGCATATATTTCTGTAGGCAGCAAGGAGGGAGACATTTTCTTGTATTTTTAAAAATTCTTGTTTATTAAACTATAGATTACTATACATCTTCATTGTAGGCAATAATACTGTGGGTTTGTGGGAAGAAAAGTCGTGTGATGACAAGCTATGTGAAATTAAGTTACAAACTGTACTATCACTATTTAACTTTTTGATGTAATCTGCATGTCTTGAGTTGTTTTCTCTTTAAATGCAAGATCATGAAACCCTTATTTGTAAAAGTAAACTGACTGCAGACAACAGAATTGTTCCCCTAAGCTATATTGTCTGCAAGAGCAGGATGCACATGCCCTGACACTGCTACACTGCTCAGAATCTCAGTGAGCTTTTGTGTATGTTTTGCTCACTCATTTTTTTGTAAGGCTTTGGGCTCTGATTGTCAATGTATGCTGCTTCCAGAAAGTGATCTGCATTACTGGCATCCACATTTTGAAAACTACTTTATTGTGTAAGTTCCTATTTAGTGTCTGTCCTTTTCAACAAATGGCTCTGGAGAGACTGCTTTGCCTTCAACAGGGTGGCTTTATTTTCTGCAAAGCAACAAAATTGAAATATGACTGTGTCCAACATTCCTTTGGCTTATCTTTATTTTAATTCTAGGATTATTTTGCACTTGCACTAATGTTTCCTGGCGGATTGTATGAAAATGGCCTTATCAATGACATTCAGAAGGTACAGCTTTTTGTGTGTGTGTGGTTGGTTGGTTGTGTTTGTTTGTTATTTTGATTTTTCCTTCCCATCCAGCCATAACTGTGTTACCTCCAAGAGAGGATTGCTGGCTTTCCCACTGTGCACCCTTGACCGCATGAAGTTTCAGCACTTACTTTTAAGCAGTGTTGTTACTTTGCAGGTTTTTGTAAACGGTGAATGTCAAGTAACTGAGGAACTGCCAACAGTTGCATTGTAGTAACCTGGGTGGATTTTTACCACCTCCTGAAGAGTACAGATTTTCTGTTCATGATCTTCTTTTTGCTCATAAGACAGTTTGTATGTTTTTAGAAAAATAATCTTTCTTTTCAAACTGAGCAGGACTCCTATTGTGCTTCTGAGAAAACAAGCTCAGGAAACATCAATGTGTGTATAAACCAAGTTTGCATTTACTTACTTTTATTTCATATCCTGTGGGGCTGTGTTTGGCTTCCTTCCCACTTTCCTTCCCATCCTCCCCCCATGTTTTTCGGGTAAATCTCAAATCTGACACATTTTTCCTGTTTTTCCTGTGATAATCTCTGCTGTTCTTACAGTATGCAGTGTAATCAAGTCTCAGATCTGTTCCAGCTGTTAAGGAACCCTCAACACAGCGGTGGGACAGTTGTCTGGGGAATGCCACATAGGTATTGAGAACTTCTTATCACGCAAGAGATACCTGAGTTTTTATCCAGTTTTTACTCCTTTCATCTAGGAGTCCTTTTACTACTGTTTCTACCTGGACTTTATATGGTCTCCATTACACCTTCTGGCAGCACTATGCAATTTTTAGTGGGTCACTAAAGGAAAATGATGCTGCTTATTTAACTCTGACTCCTTCTATAATTTAGTCTCCCTGGAGCTCCAGAGAGTATGTAAGAAGTTTGAAAGAAGAATATATCCTGTAGCTCTGTGCTATCACTCAGGCATTTTCTAGTCATGGGGGGTAATGTGAGTCTGAACTCCAAAATGTGCATCTCATCACTCAATTTTCATTACCTCTGGGGAGCTTTTATGCCAGTATGTCTGTCAGATCCTAACACTAGTTCTTAGTTTTACAACTGTAAGGAATCTCTGACCTTCTCCTCCCCACTAGTGTGCAAGCAGAAAGAAAGAGTCCCTCCCCTCCTCAGATAAACTTTGACCCAATGCAGGCTAATCTTGGGAAAGGCAGGTGCCACTGAAAGCTGCTGGGGAGCTTCAAGAGGAAGAGAACACAGAAGAGCTGTGTGTGACAGTCCAGTGAGTCAAAGCTTAGTCACATATTAGCTCAACATTGATGACATAAGCCACACTACATTCAGCCTTCATTCCTTCAGATGTTTTGTTGTTATGGAAGGGTTTTTTAATGGAGAAAGATATGATAAGACATCAGCTTCAACACATAATTATCCTTAGATTCCTGTCCTACCAGTAGCCTTTGCCTGAGCATGGATATTGTAGACCTTTTTCTTGACAGCTGGAAGAAAGAATCTCTTTTTAGTTTCTTTTGTTATAATCACCATACAGAGGTGAATGAACACATTTTGTGCTCTGGCTCCAACTATACTGTAGGAGTCCTGAAAGGTTACAGAGGGCACAAAGGACCAAATGTCATCTGGAAGTAAGAGGTTGCAATGCTGATGTATTTCCTTTCTTACTAAAGTAGGGAAAATCCAAGGGTTAAGTTCATGACTGTGATACACTTGAATGTGAGACCTGGTAGCTTTGATGCTGTCAACGGTGTGATTCAACTTGTGCTGTCCCTACATTATTTCTGAGGATGTCTGCAAGAAAAGAAATTCAAGAGTTTATCAAAGTGTGAGCAACAAGGGAATCAGAAAAGTCAGTGCAGTGGTTGGAATAGAACTAGTTTTCATTGACTCCTATTGCAATCAGATATCAAACATGTTTTATACAATGAAAAAGGCCAAAGCTGACAATTACAAAGTAAACTGGAGTACTGACATTAGACTGCTTTAAAAAAAAATGTCTTACCACTTTTTGTGTTCTTTAGGAAAAATATCTGATATTGGGAAATGTGTAAAAGAGAACATACAGAGAATGGGTGGGGGGTTTCTTTTACTTTTACCTTTTTTTTTTTTTTAGCTACTACTTAAGAAGTGACTTTAGCACTAAAAGGGAGTTTTGAAAACATCAGCTGCAGCAGTCCATCCTGAGCAGAGCAGCACAGCCAAGTCTGGTGAAGGGGTGTTTTGCCAGGGCATTAATAACCAGTGCAGACATGGCAAGACTTCTTATTTTTCTGGATGAAATAAGCCATGCCAGCTCTTTCGAGTGTTGTGTTGACACCAGGGGCCCTTGCCAAACTGTGTTGATATGGGATTGTATCCTTTTGCCACCTTTCCCTGATTTACATCAGGGAACTTTTGCAACTCATATCTGACCTATTAACTTCAAAACAGAAGTAAAGGTCTTTGGTATTTCAGGTTTATTCACTAATAAGGAGACACGGGATTAATAGAAAACAAATACATGCTTTTATCTTGCCACTTTTCATTGAAGTCTTAGTATTAGGCATAGAGGCAGGAACATTTTGGGGTATTGCTCTTATTCTTGGTATTCATTTTGCTGTGTGGGCAAATCAGCGCCTTTCTCTTTGCCCTTCTTTCTCAATCTGTGAAATGGAGACAGTGCTGCTCTGAGATTTGAGATGGCTGGGCAGTGCCATTTTGGGCTAAATCCCAGGGCAGTTTCAGAATCCTGAAGAGGTCAGTATCACTGAGACTTAGTTGGGAACAGTCCTGCCTTGGTCTGGGTATGCGTCAGCAGAAAAATTGACCTCAGGAGGGTAAGACTGAAACTGTAACCTTTCTACTAGTGATGATAATGCTGTGAAATGCAAGGAAAGATCTGCATTGTCAAATGAGACGTGCTTTTGGTGTAATCAAAGATGTAAGTGTCTTGTGGTTAGTTCTGTGGTAGATGTAGATCTGGAAGGAAATTAGGAAATGTGGTTGTGAAAGAAAAAAAATATGTTGACCAGGAGCACCGGGAGACAATTACCCTCTTTTCTATAGGAAACCAGGAGTTGACTGTTTTCTTTAATGATTGCAAATAAGACATACTTTATTTCAAAGAGGTTTCCTGAAAGGCTGGCTCAGTTATATCAGCCTCTGCCCAGGGCAGTCTCTCCTCTGGGCAGCCCTGGAAACTTGTCCATGGTTTGTTTATAGCCTCACCACCTCCTATCCAAGGCTCAGAGGATATGCTGAAAAAATGGCAGATGGGCAGTACCTGCACTGTGGGAAATCATCTTTCTGCCAGAATGGAGGCTCTTAAGGTCCTGTACTGTTGCTCTTGTTCCTCTCTACTTTGAAGGGAACAAAATTACTCCACTTCAGGTTATATGTAGATTTGATTCTTTTGTTTGTTTGTTTCCAAACCTACCCTAGCAACAAAAAAGGATCAGACAAAATCTCTGCAGAGGAGATTTCACATACTGCAGGGCTTTTGTCTAATGTGACATGTTACCTGAACAACAAAATCTCAGGGAGCATTTATTGGAGTGACAGGAATCTAATGTCCTCATAAGTCCTTGTTTCTAGCTCTCCATGCCCCACACGTGCCCTGCATGGACTCTGTGCCAGAACTTTTGCTGCATTGCTGCTGGCTGATGCAGCTGTATGCTCTCAGTTTCTATCTGAATGGTGTTTGGGGTAGGAAGAGGTCATCAGAGAACCAATTAATACAAAGAGTAAAATGATAGCAGAAATTGGTCTCCTTTCAGTTTTATGCCATTAGGATTGGAAGGCTCCCATTGATCACAGTTGTCTGTTCAGCCCCCAGGAAGTTTCTTAACATAGCAGAAACTTGTGCTGACACAGAATGGATCAGGACTTCCTCTGCTCTCTCGACGCATCACATGCGTAAGAGGCTGATGATCCATTGCACCATGCAGTGGAAGCAAGTGTGGCTCTCCTGGCAGCAGCTGCTGCAGATCTGTCTCCATCCATTAATCCCAGAGAGGCTCCTGTGTTGCACCTCTGTGCTGATCTGAAGTGGGAAGGGAATTAAGGTCTTTTTCTTGAATGTTTATTCTTCCCTTTGCATGTTTGGACTCCTGCTTAGACTAGGGGGGAAATAGGTGGTGGCAAGTTTGTGGGTTGTGTTCGTGAAGCTGGGGTGTATAAACCAAGCTGCTGCTGTGCTTGTGAGAAGAGTTGGGTGTGGGAAGGGAAGATGGAGTACGTGCTGGGATGAGATGACTGCAGTTTCAGAGGAACAGCAAGCAAGAAAACTACTGCCAGGAGAGAGGAAGGATATGCCTTGGGATAAATAACAAGGAAGAGGGAATATTTGCCAAGAGAGGGAGACTGGAGTAGGGAGCCCTTGGTGTAGAAATTATATGTGCGATCACTGATCCATCATAGCACCTGAGAGTAAGGGAGCAGAAAGCTCTCTGCTGACAGAGGCTGCTTGGAAAAATGTGGGCAGGCTCCACAGTCAGGTGGTTTGTGCTCACAGTCATGGTGGGGCTGAAGGAAAATCCAGACTATTTCTCTGCTGCTATCTAACCACTGGCCAATCTACATACTTAAATAATATTTAAGTCAGTAACCAAGTTTGATAGCCTAGATTTGTGCTAGGGCCAGGTACTGCCCCATCTCCCAAATTCCTGATTTCTGCATTGGTGTTATTTCTGTTCCTGTTTTGAAACTGTGATCAATACATTACGAAACAGAGTCTGTACACTTGTTTTTCAGGTGTGTCCAAATCTTCTGTCTTTACTGCAGCACATGGGTGTCTTTTGCTTCTTACTCTCTCCATGTCTGATGGCTTTGGAAGATTTCTCCCTTCCTCCCCCACTCATGTAAATTAGCTGAGCTTATCAGAGTGTTTGAAGCCTAGGCAGGGCAGTTCGGTCTCAGGATTGCAGTAGCACAATTTAATCTAGTCAGACCTCAGAGTCCCTCCACCTTGCACCACAACAGCTCTTTGAAGCAAAAGGAATTCGTCCTTAAAAGCAGCTGCAGTATTAGGGTACCTTTGTATCTCAGAGGACAGCTCAGGACTTCTCATTTCTTTGTCATGCCCTTGAACAAACATGCCAATGCGTGTATAAACCTGAACAAATACTCTTTTATTTTGGACTTTCACAGGAAGCATGGATGAATGCATGGCTCAAGCACCCACTGTATCAGACTGTTCTGGTGTAAAGTGCCTCTCAGCAGCCTGGCTGTAAAGCAGCAAAGCTATAAAATACTGCTACAGAGAGAGGTGGTGAATTCAGAACTCAGCTGCTCTACCCTTTCTGACGAGGTGCCACCCCTATAAGCAAACTTTTCAGTACTAAATTCCTCTCTCCAGGCAGGAAAGGGAGAGAATTAATTTGGAAACAACCTTTTCCCTTCCCAACTTATTAGCATATAAAATCCTTGAACCAACCCTAGAGCAGATTTTTACCCAGAAGTGAAGGCAGGTACCAAGGGTTTAGTGGGCTTTTACTGCTATTGTTGAGTTAAAGTGGAAAATAGTCTGGGTTTGATGGCAGTGATCAGTAGGTCAGAAACATAAGACAGCTGCCTTTGGACGCAGTAGGTTTGGAGTCATGGGCTGATGGAGTTCCTACCACCCTGTGCTCCTCTGTTAAGGAGAAAGGAAGCAAGAGGTATGTACTTAGCAGCTGGTTCCAGTTAAAGGCAGAAAATAACTTCCAACCCATCATCTTTAAATTACTTTGTAAGCCTTGCAGGTTCCCAACTCCGCTGTCTGTAGACACCACACCTGTGCAGTGTGGATGTGAGTGGGTAACCATACAAATGAAGCAGTAGCAATCCACACTGAATAAATTGATTAAACTAATCCAGGGAAGAAGAAGCTACTTGAAGACCTTCTTTCAAGATATTATTGTAGTTAGCATTTTGTTTGGGTAGTCACTGAGTTTTTTCCTCCTAGTGGGCTAGTTAGTCAGAAGGTAAGAAAGAAACTACTGTGTACTATGGAGAGAAGGTAGGTCAGAGTTGTGGTAGCTACCTGTGGGAACCAAGGGCTTGTTTAGAGATGCAGTTATGACTGTCCTCACTGCTGTGCTCTCCTCTCCTTTGTGCTCTGGCCAATTGTGTGTGGTGGACTATGTCACAGATCTTACAGCATTGATCTCCATCTCCTTGTGGTAATTGTCACTCAGTTTTTATGGGTTTTCTTCCTGCGCACTGGAGAGTTTTGGTTCATTTTGTTTGAAGTGATAAAGCCTTTATAACAAAATACAGGCTTGCATTTTGGCCTGCCATGAGAAGGAGGTCCTAAATAACTGTTAAAGTAGTTGATGGTTTGCTTAAATTTAACACTGCTGGAACAGCCCTTCCAGTCAACCAGAAGTATCTGGGGCCATCTGTCTTTGGGTAGTACCCACTCCTGTTTCACTGAGGGTTTATCACAGATGCTTGTAAAGAGCTCTGACGGTAAAAGACCAGATGTTTGAGATATGGATATCAATACTGTACTCAGAATTCATCAATCATCTATCTGTAGATGTTTCACACTAGTTATTTCCTAATGAAAATGGAAGCTCTTTTCCTGGAAAATGGAAGCATAAGTGGTAGGGGAGTAGAAAAGGAATAAGGAGGCTTGCAAGCAAATCTTGTGAGTCAAGGGGTTGTTGAGCCTTGCATTGTGTAATGGCAGTTGATGCTGGTTTTGGATGTGCAGCTGAATGTGATGTTCCACAAATAGATATGAGGAATACAAGGTATCAAAATAAAAATATTTTGATAAGCTACTATTACAGCATTTCCATCAAAGTAACACTCAGACACTTGGTGCTTCAACAGGTGATGTGTGCAAACAACCCAGCACGTATGAGGTTTCAAAAATTAAGTTGCTGTGTACATGAAGCTGGGTAGGGGGCTGGGGAAGAGTAGCTTGTTACATCAAAGGTTCAGTGTAATTTCATATGTCCTTGGAGGCCTGGAGGTGACTGAGCTTTGCTTTGGGCTCAGCTCATTACATAGAAGAAAGGATGGCTGGTAAGAACAATTATTGATCTTAATTTCTTTCAGAACTTAAAGGTTGAAAGAGAAATTTAATCTGCCATCACATAAATGAAGCTTACAAGCCTTTTAAAAAGAAACCCATGTGCTTTCTTGAAGAAATTGTGGAGTCAAATGCACTGACACACAGTATTTGACATTTGACTACTGAAGGCACTGCAAGGTGTGGGATGATGTAGAGGGTGGCCAAAGTTGGAAGAATTCCCTGGAGTCGGAGCCACATCTGCTTTTCCCTTACTGCAGGATGGTAGGAATATCCCTAACCAACTTCTTGTCCTCTAATGGCTGTAAATGATAATGAACAGCCTTCTAGAGCTGTGCAGTGGTACTGGCTTGGAACTCAAAGTTTTCCTTTTGTTGCTTCTATTGTTCCCTTGCAGATGATCCATGATGAGTTCTGTGCAGCCTGCTATGAGGAATCTTGGATCTTCTGTGTTGGAGGGGAATAAGACAAAAGCTAAAGCCCCCAGTGGCACACTGGGGCACAGGGACTGTGAAGAGCTGCACCCTGCCCTTTTCCGCTGTGGCAAGGAGAGGAATGTCCACAGAAGGTTGAGCCTCTCCAGCTCTTGGTGACTGCAGAGAGGGAGCTGCACTTACTACACTTCTCAGGTAATCTTTGTTCAGTGCAATGATGCCAGATAATCAGCTATTCAAAGTCATTTGGACTCATTTGTCTAAGTAGAGTGTCAGCTCTGGGCAAGTCTTGTCAAGTACTTAATCATCCTGTACCCCTGAGAGCACTAGTGTGGAGATGTCTCTGGAGCACTTACTCATTTGCTGTGTGTTATACTCAGTTTATACCTATGCTTCCACTACTTTGCTGCACCATGTGAAGATGAGCATGGGCTGTCTACAGGGCTGAACTGAATGGAAAAGCTCTGGAAGGCTTTGCCACACTGGGGTTTTGCACCCAAGGCACAGGGTGGAGGTTCTGTCATGGGAAACATTATTCCCCCCTAGCTTGAGGAAAGCTTTTTGCTTTTCTTTCCTTGAAACCATGCTTAACTCAGCATGAAGGTTTAATTCCTGATTTACCTCTCCTGGCTCACAGCCATGCTCCTGAGAGCCTAATTGGGGCTGATTCCCAATCCAGATGTAATAGTAGCTCTCCAGAAGATTCTGCTGCCCTGCTGCAGAGAGAGGAGTATAAACAGTGATGCTGGTTTCAGAAGTCCTTTCTGGCTTGCTGTTTTTATTCAGCCTGGGATTTGGATTACCCAGCAGTGCATGTGTCAGCTCAACCTTGTTACGGGTTCCATTCCATGTTCCCTTACAGGAATCTCAGACAAATGGTGTTTTAAACATTGAATCTTTCAACTTGATCCTCAGTTGAGCAACGTGATACACAGCCTCAATGCTGAGAGTGAGCTATTGTCCTGGTGTGGGAGATGTGGAATAAGTGTGCTGGGGTAGCGGTGGAACAGAGGAAAGGGAAAATGTGGTTGTGGTGTTACAACAGCATGGAGATTATCAGTGCACAGACTCTCACCTGAAGAAAAAAACTTAGGAAATAATAATTAAGACATTGAAACAAATTTTCATTGAGTAATGGGTTTACCCTGATGATTTCTTCTTCCTATCCACAGTCCAAAGATTTTAATGTTGCTATTGACTTGACTTGGAAAGCACTCTCTATAAAGGAAACTGAAAGTCTGCAAGTCTACGAAACAGCATCATGTTAAAAATTCATATTTCATAACCACCCTGAAACACAGCATATGAGTTCTAGACATTTCTAATACTTGCAAACAGGAAAGAGAATTACTAATCCTGACTAATCTACCCCAAGCAAGTGCTTTGCTACAACCTAAAGAACTGAAATAAAATCTGCTTTTTTGCTTGCTTTGGAAAAGAATCAGTTTTTCTGTGTAGAAGGAAGCAGGACAGAAATGTGGCTCCTGGGGAAGAAAGGGGAATTTATCAGTGGTCACATCTTCTGATTCTTGGTTCTCTTTCCACTTAGCCCCCCAAAATATGGCTCCTAATACAAAATTTTATTTAAAAACCCTCCGCCTTTTCCTAACTGAGAAGCTGAAACACTTTCACACCAGAGAGTTACTAAAAGAAGGAGCAAGTGTGCATTGAGCTGAGCAAGAAAGTCTGAAGAAGAAGAATAAACTCTTTTTACATCTTTTTTTATTAGGTATTTAGATCTGAATTTAGAGTAGCTGGTCGAAAGAGGAAACATTAGGCAAATTGAACATGACCTTCTTTTTACCGCACTTTACCATGTGAAAAGCCAGGGGAATCTTGTCCTGGATTTCAGTTGCAGTAGGGCTGACAGAGCCACAATAACCTGTGAATCCCTCAGCACCAGGAGGTAATTTATTTCTGTTGGACTGGGAGTAATTTGTAAAGAATTTTGATGCACAAAAATAATCAATCTTAAACCTGGGGTATTATCTGAAAGTAAAAGTAGTTTCCTGTAAATTGAAAATTGTATTTTTGAAATTTTGCTTTGTTTCCCGTTTTTATTTCTTAAGGATAATTAACTAATTACTTTCACAGTTGTGGTCTCAAATGACTGAAAAACAAGACACTCCTTCCAAAACAACAAAGTTCTGCTTCCCAAGGCTTATACTGCTCTTTTCCTCACCAGAGGTGCTATACAGCTGCACTTTGGTGAGGAGACCTTTCCATGTTTGCCCGTCCTGCAGAGATGCCCTGCTTGGTGGGAGGGTGCTCCTGCTCTTCCAATGTACCACATGATCTGTCAGTGGTAAAGCTCAGCAAAGGTCCTTTCTTGAGAAATATTTTTGATACTATGAAGAGTTTGGATACTCAAAGTTTTTAAATTGTCAGAGACATTTTGGTCAAACCCATTTGCTTTGGTACTGTAAAACTGTCTGGGAATCCTTCGTGGATGTTGAAGGGAATTTTTTACTTGCTGGAGAACTTGCATTGTAAGACATACAAATTCTTAAACTATATGTGCATTTAAAATCTGATCGTACCAAGAGTAAATACAACTGTGCAAACCTGTGCCATTTTACTCTGGATAAAACCTTGCTAAGCAGCAGTAGATCTTCTAGACAGTACACTGCACCTGCTGTGTAATATTAATATCCTAATCTAGATTCTGTTGAAGGTAGGGAAGAGATTTTCTTATTAGCTGACCCCAGTGTTCAAGTATGCGCATCATTACGCTAAAGGACTTCTAAAAAGCCTTTGCTGCTTTATTAGTTACTACAGTGATAAGGAGGAGACCATTACTGTATTTGGCCTGTTTGGACTGGTCGAAAAAAAAGGTTGAGGATGATCTCTGCATTCCTCCTGCTCCCTTTGTATTTCTATTTCACAATTCTTATTGAATTAACTTGTCAGAAATGTCCCTGTGGTTCATCACCCTATGCTATAGTAGGTGATAACAGATGTCAGGAAACATCTGTTGACCTGCTTCAGTTGGGCAGCTTTTTGGGAAGTTTGGAATAATACAGCTTCCACTGTGTTCGGAATGACTGCACCATGCTGCTGAACACTGACACACTTTTGTGCCATTCCAGGCAAGCTCAAACCACCTTCTCATGGAAGGGAGAACTCCTTCTGCATGGGGCCAAGCCATGCCCTCCACTGCTTTCTGGGAATAAGATAAGGGTCCTTTCATCCCTGGGAAAGCAAGATCTCTGATAACTCAGCATAGTTTGTGACTGTGGCTGCTCCAGGGTTTATAGTGTAGGCTTTGAAGGGGTTCTTTCTGCACTTAGTGGGGTAGATAACAGTTGAGAGAAAGTTGCATTCAACAAGCCTTTGAAGGCAAAAAGAATATTGAGGGTACTGAAGGATAATGAATGAACTTGTATTTTTACAAAGCCAAAAGCTACTTTTCAGCTTCATCACTTACCACTGATGATTCAAGATGAGCCTGTGCTTATTAAAAGGGACGTGCTACAGGATGCACCTGGTGTAATGTTGCTTCTTTCCAAAGTGGGTACAGAACATGGGGATCATGTGCCCTGCAGCCTTGGCCAGCTGTGGGCAGAGCAGAGCTGTGCCATTACAGAGGGTAAAGCAGCTGCTGTGAGGGGGGAAAAATTATCCCACTGTCTGGAAAGGTTACTAGCTCTTGGAAATTTATTTCATTTTTTTGTTAAGAGCTAATTTTAAATTTCTAATTTTCTGATTTGTTGCCAGCTGATCTCTAAATTGTTATCTAAAGGTTACCTCTACTTTATAATGTGTGTTAGCCAAAGAGAGCAGAGGGAAGTTTACATTTTCTGGGAAAGAACCTATGCAAGATGCACATTTGTTTTTGGTGGTTTTTTTTACTGTCCAAATTTGAAGGGGAAGCATAGAATACTGAATTTTTCACCACATTTGATATTTGCTAAGGAATTCTGAAGTTTATGGTTTTCACTCTAAGACACCATGGGTTTAGTGAGAAGAGCAGCAACTGTATTTGACCTTGTAGGTGTGGAGATAATAACATAAGAACAAAAACAAGCAAGCAAAAGCTTCCTTGTGTTGGCTAATCAGATAATTTTCAGCTTGTCATTATCTCAGACAAGCCAAACTGATGTCTTTTGCATTCTTCAATGATTTGTGCCAAATCGTATGTTTCAACCCTTAGTCATTTCAGCTGGAAGTGTTTTGTCTGTTTGTTTTAATGTACTCAGTGCTCCATACTAATACCACAGGTCCTCATTCTTCGTAGTCACTTCAAGAAATTAAAACTTAAACCAAACCCCTGCCCTAAATGTGTCTTTTGCTCAAAGTTCTGTCAGCAAGTGCTCATGTAATGGAAACTTCATGTGTAACTACAGCAGTAGGTGGTGCCACTCAGGTGGAGTGGGAACGCAAAGGCAGTTTCCTTCCCGGGCAGCAGGAAGACACAGGCTGCTCCATGACCTTGGGTGAGCCTTGCCACCTGTTGCCCTTTTTTATACAACAGTGGCCTGTGCCAGCCAGCAAGAGCAAGCACTGACCTTCCTGGGGGGCAGCAAGCAGAGCACAGGAGGGCAGTGAAGCAGCCTGGCAGAGCAGTCTGGTTTGGAGCACATGAAATGCTTGTGACTGGCACGAGAGCCCTGGGACTCACCTGCTGCCAGCACTGCTCCTGCCTGCTGGCACTGCCAGTGCCTGCACCTCCTACTGCTCTTACCACGGCTGCAAACACCAGGCACTGCTGGCTGCTGTTGAAGGGAACCCAGATTAAAACTGTTCTTTCAAATTGATTGATTGTATGATTTCTCTTTAAGCATCTTTGTAATATAAATTCACATGAATAATGAATGGGGGATCAAAGAGGGAAAGAAACTGTAAAATGTTTATGAAACTTGAACTAAAAGAATTGCTTTTAGTTTAGCTAATCTAAATTTAAGATTGACTATTCAACTAAAATGATTTTTATTTAACTTTAAACTTTAAGTCTAAACTTAAAATCTTTGCTCTTTTCACCCATCATATTGATCTATTAATTTCTTACCTTCTAACTCTGTTTCTCTCTACAGCTCTCCTGTGAGAATATAGATATATATATACTGTCTTTGCCTTGAGGGGAGAAAAAAAAAATCATTATCTAAATAGCAACCCAAATGCTGGGATTTTTTGTCTACATAACAAAATTCAGGATGGTTGCATCAAAGGTTTGGAAAGTGCTGTATGGGTTTTTTTGAGAACAGGTCGTAGCTGCTGAGAAGCAGTGCTTATACTGGGTTGTTTGGTGGCACCTGGGTCTCACTAGCCCATTCTAGAGGCTTTAGTTCTGTTTCTTTAACAGATGTCTTGAAGTTTAAAAGAGTAAAGTACCATCATATATAAAGATGCTTACAACTAAAAACCTCAGGTATCATAAAGACAATGAAAAAATAGCATGGTATGAGTCTGATCAGGATTTTGAGGTGCTACTGTGTTGCTTGAGGCAGAGGGTGGTCAGCATTGGTCTGCCTGGTCTGCTGGCAGACTGCACAGCACCTGCAGCCAGCAGGAACTTGCCTGTGTGTTCTGTAACATGCTGTGAGTGCCACCGTCTTTCATTTTAGGATCTCCATGTACTTTATACATTTCAAATTTATGAGAGTGATTAAGAGACTCAGATCTCTTAATCTGCATGGTCTCTTACTCAGGTGGTGATTAAAGTCTCAGAAATACATAGGGGGATATAGTCATAAAAATTGCATTATCACACAGAGTTCTAAGAACCTTGCAGTAGGATCTGTCACTGTTCTATAGAAGAAAATACAAGGAAGGAACTTAATGTAATTATTTTTGAGACAGATAAAATTAGAGGGGTTTCTAACTAGTAAATGTTTGTTGGTGCTAGATATTTCTAGACAGAGATTTTGGAAAAAGTATTTTTCTAAAGTACAAATATATAGGTGTCTATGAATGTCCATGAAAGCTAAGCACCTCAAATAATTTTTAGTATCACTAAGCAGTTTGTTACATGAAGTAGTACTCAAATATTCCTCCAGGCCCATCTCTATATAACAAATAGGGATTTCACTACTGGGTTATATAGTAAAAGATATATTTCCAAAGATAAATGTCTTCTCATCACTTTAAACAGTGTCAGATGTAGCTGATTCTAGGAAGTTTGCATCTTAAAAATAAAAAAAAAAAAAAAAGAACAAGATAGAGAATAAACTTAGACCATTAAAACATCCCTAGACATACTCATGAACTCCTTCCACAAGACAAGAGCTTGCAAATTATCTCTTCACTGAGTCGGTCCGTGGTAGTGACCACTGTCTTGTGTAGCATAGGAGAAAGGAAGCAGCCTCAAGCAGTCTCACGTGTCCTTCTCAGCTGGAGCTTGAACACTGGCTGTAGGAGGACAGCCTGCAAGGACAAATATACTCCTCTGTGGGGCAGAAGCTCCTGCACACCATACCAGGGATCCCTCTGCTCCTGCTGGGCTGCATGAGACAACACAGGGCAGCATGGATGGCAGGCCATGGCTCAAGCCAGGGAAGATCAGGGATATGATAAAGTGAGGTCTCCATGATAGGTAATTGGAGTGGTAGGCGTAGTAAGTGGAATGGGCTGGGGAGGTTGGAGTGATGGCTTGAACAACTCATGCTGTTCAGGAAAGCAATAGGGAAACTTTGTTTCCAGGAACTACTATCCCAACTCTAAAGCTTTCTTGGGTCTGTGAGTGGTGGTGGAGCCCGTGCCAGCCAGCACTCACCAGCAGGGGGATGGTGCCAATACCTTGTAGCTTTGTGTAGTTTTGTGTAGACAACTTGGATAGATATATGCTTAACAGGTAATTTGATTCATGGTGTTCCTTATAACATAGACATGGCCAAACAATGCTTATTTTTCTCTTACAATCGATGTTTTACCAGATTTAACCTGTTTCTCATGTCTATTTCCCATAAATGCAAGTTTGCATAGGCAGGTTTGTTATTCACAAGCCAGACATATTTGTTTTCCTGTGCAGCAACTCTGTGAATCACCCCATCACAGTGGAGGAAGGAGGGTGGAATTGTTCCCACCCATTTCCAGAGACAATGTGGGTGATTTATGATGAAGGGCCTTGACGCGTTGTTCAGTTAATCCCCGGATTGGCTTTTATCCCAAATGAAGATGTAGTCTACTGACATACCTAGCTGTGGAATACTTTAATGTGCTGTACATTCACCATGCTGATCTTATCCATGTCCTTCAAGCCTTTTATTAGAAGTATTCCCAGGACTCACCTTCACTACGGCATTAAATTGGGAGTTGGCTGTATCTCTCTCCCTGTCTGAACACAGCTTTGCACCAAAGCAGGAAGGACTGTGCAACCCCAGGTTTGTAGAGAATGGGGCATTAACTAAAGCCTGAGCTACTCTTAACTGCCAACCTGAGCTCCCTGCACTTAGTCCTGCTTTCCTACAAAAGCCAAGCACTGAAACACAGCTTGCTACACGTGGGAAGTTTAAGTTTTGTCTAGAAACCTGTGCTTCAGCATCCTTTTGTGCATAGATGGTGGCTCCTGCAGCTCCTCTCCCTTTGTTTAAGGCAGGCAGCTGATAATTTCCAACACCTGCTCACCCATTGTTTTGGTCTGGCATCTTCAGGCTCAGCTTGCTTGGCATTTGGTGGCCTGGGGCAGATGAGATGTGGGGCCAACCTTTTGAAAGCAGAGTTCTGTTTACACACATGGTTCAAGTGTTATGACATAAGAGTTATATGAAAATGCAAATAACAAAATTAATGTACGTGTTCAGTCTGCAGATGTGTTTTGTAATAAATTAGATTTGTAGAAGCTTTTTTGAATGCTGGGCACTAATTTAAAATCAGAGCATCAAAATCACTATGTATAAGCTCTTTGGCTTTGGGAAAGAGCTTGGAACTCATTAATTCTTTCTGTTTTCTCTTTCTGACTGCTGTAGGCACTGGCATTGAGTAGGAGGAGTCCAAATGAATCCTTGCAGTGGTGGAGCATGTCTTTTAGCTGGCAGCTTTGGGGAAAGAGCACACTCAACTTGAGATGTCCTTGAAAAGCAGATGTTCCTTGCCATGACATCTGGCCTGCTCCTGGGGCTGAACTTGTGCATCAATTCTCACTAGAAGTAGTTGCAAGGAGGTGTGGGTATGTGAAGAATGTGAGAACATGCTGTGCATTTAGACGTCATTGCTGGTGAGGGACATTCAGTATACTGTGATCTGGCAATACCTGGGGTTCTGCTGTTCAGTTTTGTGTTAAACATTCACCCAGATAATACAACTTACTCTTAGATAATACAACTTTCTTAGCCAGAAAAGGTTGTTATCAGGATGTGTTTCAGCAGACAAGATGGTATTTTATTTTTGACATAGACACACTGTTTCTTAGTTGCAGTTTAAACATAATAAATATTTAACTTATGAGCTTTCTTGCTCTGATTATCTCTGAGTAATATTTTACTTGATGTTCAGTTGAGCAGACAGAACGTTATTGTTGCTTCATATATTTCAGTAATATAGCTTTATATATTGCAGCTTCTCTTCTCAAATAGATTTTAGAAGTAAAGAACATAAATTTTATCCTTTTTTTGTGTGATGCTTTTCACCATTAAAAGGTAGATACATAGTGGAATGACAATTGGGGAAAATATTTTACAAGAGAAAAAGTGAAGAAGTTGTCTTGTTCTTATTGTGCAAACAATGGAAAAAACAACCAGCAGAACATTCTTCTTATGTTTATGGCTTCACTTAAAATAACCCTCAAATTTGAAAAGCTTTATGTTGATCATTTTGATTAAGCAAGTAGTAAACTTGCTAGTAAGCTTGCGCACATGTACATCTCAGAGGAGGAAGGAGGTGGAAATGTAACCTATGAACCAAAGTTCAGGAAAAGGACTAGTGGTAAATGAGCTGACACAATTTAATGTGTTGATGTTCTAGGCTGACTTTTTCAGTCCTGTGTCATTACATAGGTACCTTGTCATTTGAGGAAATAACATTTTCATTAGCCTGACGTAAGCAAACTGAATCAGTTATGGCTGGGTTGTCTTGTTTTTACTGGATGGAATACTATAACCATAGGACTCCTCTAGTTCAAACTCACCTCGATGCTGTGAGAAGGGCAGTTTCTCTGTGCTGAGTGTGAACTAAATGGAGACTTTGTCAGTTTATACAAAAGCTCATCAGAAGATCCCAAACCATAAGCTACACATTTATCTTATAGAGGTTAGGGAACAGGAGAAGGAGAAATATTTGATAAAAAGAGACAATAACAGAAAGTGGAAGGAATAGTGACAGCTGAAAAATCCTTCCTGTATTATAAAAAAAAAAGTGCACAAATCCTGAAAACACAACCAAGTCATGGAATTGCTGCTTAGGTTGCAACATGGAATTCCATGCATTCTGTTGCAACATGGAATTGCTGTTTAAGTTGACTTTCTGATCTTTTTTCTGCTTTTTTCTGAAAAATCTCTCTAGATATATTTGTGTACCTGTGTGTGTGTGTATATGTATGTATCTCATGCCTCTTTACTGGTGCCCAATAGAAGTTTCACAATTTTTTTTTCTGTGCTTTTATACAGAGGATTTTGTGAACATTTTATTTTCCCGATTGCATATCTCAGTGTTATGAAGACCTGTATTTCATGGAACTCAATGCACTCATGAATTCCTTACTTCTGTCTTTCTAAGTCGGAGAACTATTTAAAGTAACATACGGAGGGTGAGTGAATCATGGTTTAGGCTGGCTCTGCACACACCTTTATCCAGAGCCCTGCCAGCTCATTCATGACCTCTGTATGTTTGAATTTGCATTCACCCATATGTAAGGAAGGCAGATGACTGTAGTCTGCAGGAATCCCCCTACATATATTTTTCCTCTCTGACACAGGACAGAGTTTCTTACTTCTAGGCATCTCTTACCTTTGAGATATTTGCTGCTTTCTGAGATGAAAATGCACTTGTATAATGACATAAACCTGTGGAAAAAAAAGACATAGGGATTACCAGATTCCCTTGACCTCAACAAACCAATTCATCTGTTGCAAGCCTACAATATCTTATTCTAGCATTTTCTTGACACAGTACGTTTGTCCCAGCTCTAGCTGTCATAGAATCATGGAATCATTTAGTTTGCAAAAGACCTCTAAAATCACATCCAATCATTATATAACTGTCATATAACCCCAAAGAAACTTAGGTCCCTGTGTCACCATTCTCTCTCAACGTGTGGCAGAAGTATGTGCCTTTGCAGCCTAGAAAGCCAACCGCATCCTGGGCCACATCAAAAGAAGCTGTCCAGTGGGTTGAGGGAGGTGACATCCATCCTAACTTGGCCTTCAGTCCTGGTCCTGGTTCCTGCTGTTCCCTGCTGGGCCTCCACATGAACCCCAGACCTGACTTGTCACCTCAGACTGCCCAAGGCTGTTGGTCAAAGCACTTGGTATCATCTGTCTGGGTGCCCTGGGGGACAGCACAGCTCCTGGGGAAGAGCATTGCTTCTGCTGGAGTGGTCCTCACCTAGATGCCTATCTTTTTGGATCAGCTGGAAAAAAGCCAGTTTCAGAGATTGTAGTCCCTGGATGTATAATGTGGTGAGTGTCAAGGAGCATGAGAGAGATGATAACTGGCATTAGAGAGACCTATTTAAATATTGTGTAGCTGGGACTTCTGCAATTTCATGTTGCTGATAGAATGCATGAAAAGGTATGTGTGAGAGAGGAGTTCCATGTCCTTATGTAGCAGACCCCAGAGCTGGACACAACACTCCAGGTGAGGTCTCACCAGGTGGAGTGGAGGGCAGAATCACGTCCCTTGACCTGCTGGCCACACTGCTTTTGATGCAGCCCAGGACACAGCTGGCTTTCTGGGCTGCAAGCACACACTGCTAGTTCATGTCAAGCTTCTCATCCACCAACACCCCCAAGTCCTTCTCCCCAGAGCTGCTTTCAATCCACTCCCTGCCCAGCCTGTTTCATGCTTGGGATTGCACCAACCCAGCTGCAAGACCTTGCACTTGGCCTTGTTGAACTTCATGAGGTTAACACAGGGCCACCTCTCAAATCTGTCTAGGTCCCTCTGGATGGCAGTTCAGTTACCTCAGCTGGTTTTGGTTTGGCCATGTGCTCCATCAGTCCATTAGACTTGTAAATTATCAACCCAAGTGTCAAAGTCCCACTATGTTGCACATTTTGGATTGCCATAGTTTTCCCAAGTTTCATGGGTTTATTTGGGTTATTTTAAGTGTGTGTGTGTGTGTGTGTGTGTGTGTGTAGGGATAAGGCTGTACACTTTAATATATATAATATTTTACAAATTACTGGAGGTACTTTATTTTACATAAAAGAAACTACTGTTTCCTGATGCTTCAGTTTATACTGGAGTATACCAGGTGAAGGGCTTCCTGCAGAACAGAGTTCTAGTAAAGCAAGGAGCCTACGTTTACTTTTTAGCATGAAGGAGAAGGGCACCTGTGAAGTTGCTGATAGTCCCCACTTAACTGCAGTTGAGTTCACATCGTGGAGTGGCTAAGAAATGGAAAATAATTCCTTTCTCAGGAAAGGAGGTAGAAGCCACATGATCCAGGAGTGCATCTGACTGACTGCAGCTGCTCGTGAGCATGGAGTCCATAGCACCACACTAAAGCTAGTTGAGTAAAGCCCCAGAGCACACATGGACATCAGCTGCTCTGCTATGGGTAGGCTCTACTGCTTTGCTCCTGTTGCACCATACTTCGTGCTTGTGTAGACACAGCCGGACTCTGCCAACTGACTTTCCATTTTGTCCAGGGTTTTGGATGAAGGAGACAAGTGATGAAGAAATGCATACACCATTTCAGGCACTGGTGACTTCATGTTTTGTCCTGCATGCATCTAAGTTTCATCTGCAAAACACCAAAACATTACTATTATTATTTTGTCCACTATTCTAATTAATTCATTAGGACGTCTTTCTCCACATTCCCAGAGCAGGGCCATGAAGGTGATCCAGGGCTGGAGTACCTCTCCTATGAAGACAGGCTGATGGAGTCAGGGTTGCTTAGCCTAGAGAATGCTGCAGGGAGGTCCCATGGCAGTCTGGCAGTGCCTGAAGGGGGTCTGCAGGACAGCTGCAGGACTTCTCACAAGGGCATGTAGTGGTAGGGCAAGGAGGAATGGCTTTAAACTGAGAGCGGGGAGGTTTAGATCAGATACGAGGCTGAAATTCTTTACTGTCAGGGGGGTGAGACACTAGAACACGTTGCCCAGTGAAGTTTTGGATTCCCCATCCTTGCAAATGTTTAAGGTCGGATGGGGCTTTGAGCCTGGTCTAGTGGAACGTGCTCCAGCCTGTGGCAGGGGGATTGTAATTAGATGATCTTTGAGGTCCCTTCCAAGCCAAACCATTCTATGATTCTGTGATAACTATCAGGGGTTGCTGACACAGCTCCAGCTACTCAAGATGCCACTCAAACCAGCAGCCCTCCACAAACAAAATTTAGCAGAGGTAAAGCAGATGACTCTCCAAACGGCATCGAGGTCCTTGTCCTCTTCCAACACTTTCGCACTGAAACATATATCCTTTTAGCACATCTATCTGGGATGCAGCTGTGCTTTCGGAAGCCGCAGGAATACCGTGGCACGCGTAAGGTGCCAGCGAGGCGCCCTGCGGTGCCAGCGCTCCCCCCGACACTCGTGCCGCACAGCACCGCCCTTGCCGCGCTGCCCACGCTGTGCGGGTTACCCGGGGGCAGGGCGGGCAAGGGGCAGGGCAGGGGCGGGAGCAGGGGCCGAGCCCGGGGCGGGGTGAGGCGTGGGGCAGGCCGGGCCCAGCGCCCGCGGGGCGGGGGCGGAGGAGGAGGCGGAGGAGGGGCGGGCTCGGCACACGCACACGCCGCTCCCGCCGTGCTCGGCTTAAATAGGGCGGCGCCGGGGCAGGCGCGCACAGCCGTGGTCGCTGCTGCCGCCGGGAGGTGAGCGGGGTTTGGGGGCGCCGCCGGGGCCGGGGCTGCGGCCCCGCTGAGGGCCGCGGGCTGTCCGGGAGCGGCGGGCTGGGCCTGCCGGGGCGGCCGCCGCGGGGCTGGGGTGGCCTGCGCGGCGCTGTCACCCGCGGGGCCGCGCGGTCCCGCCCCGTCGCCGATCCCCGCAGGCTGCCTCTGCTTTCCTTCCCGCCCCACGGTGGGATCAGCGTCCCGCGGAGCCGGCTCGGCTTCCCCGGGGGAAGAAGCTACCAGGAAAGCGTGGCAGGCTGTGCCCGGCCTCCCCCCGCGCTGCGGCACTCCGGCCGGGCATTGTTCGGCGCCGGCGCTGCCCGGCCCGGCCCGGCTCGGCTCGGCCTGGCGGGGAATGGCTCGCTGGGCCGAGCAGCAGGTAGCGGGGCTGGCCCCGAGCGCTCCGGCTCGTTCCGCTGCCGGACCTTGCCTTCACCGAGGCTGTGCTTTCGGGCACGAATGCAGCATGTACTTGAAGCGGCTTCTTTTTTCTTGTTTTTAAGCAGTTTAGAAACGCAACGTGAGGCAAACTGGCCTAAAATGGAAGGTTGAGTGGCTTTGACTTTGCAGGCCTCCTGTGCTGTTAGGTAGGGCTCGCAGTGCTACAGCGCAGGGATTTAACCTGGTTACACGACGCTTTTGTTCCAGGATGCCTACATTTCTTGTTCCTGTTGAACAGGAATTGCAACACTTGAAGCCTTCTAAAGGGCATGTCTTTGAGCTGTCTGGGGTATTATGGACACCCTCCTGGACTAAGTGATCCATCTGAATATGTGCCTTGCTTGGGTTAGTGTCTGAGCTAGGATGGTCAGGTCCTGGGATAGGAAAGAGTGACTTCTAAGGATACTGCTATTGATACCCCTGGTTCTCAGCCTGTACCGAGACCACTGAACTATTCCATGTGGCCTTAGCAGATTTCCTTTTTCATCCACATTGCTTTACAGGGAATCATGCAGTCTCCTGAGCATGTGTTTATATTTACCTTTCTGCTTTGGAACGTGCTCTCCAACTTACAAGCTGAGATTTCTCAGCTCAAGGGTTTGGATCAGATTTCTTGGATCAAGAAATTCCGAGAGGACATTGAGTTTACTGAAAAATACTTTTCTTTTTGCAACAGTAGCAATATTAATAATGGAAAAACTGATACACGAAATTCCTCATGGAACCTTGCTGTTACTCCCTGACTTTTCAAAGTTCAAGGAAATGTAGCTTGCTTGTATTGGGATATGGAAATGTTTGAAGGATGGCTGATGGGGGAAAAACTAAAGCTTGTCATTACAAGTAGCTGTTGTGTGTAGTGGACTTAATTCAAGGTCTTGAGCAAAGGCCTTAGCCTAGTCTGAGGACTGCATGGTTATAATGAATTTACAAATGCAGTTTCTATATTTGGTAGGTGTTGTTTTACAGCTACAAATTGACCAACTTGAGGCTGGAAGTAAACCTTCCTTCTTGTGAGAAGGAAACCCCCAAACAGCCTTTTGCTTCGAGGACAAGTACGAGGTTGTTATGTGGGAAAACAAAACCAGCAATTTAAAATGGAGGGAGAGACAACTTTGAAATAGCTGTCTGGTAAGTTGTTCTCCTGTTTCTTGAGCAAAATCTGTGTAGCTGGTTATCTTATCTCATCATTCCACTAGGAATGAATACTGCATGGGATTGCCTGGAGGAGGAAGAAGGTAGGTTATACCTTCCCTGTCCTCTGTGTGTTGCTCTTCAGTGGGGAAGAGTAAATGAATGGTTTCTTCTCTCTCTTTTCCTCCTTGAGTAATGTGGGTAACAGAAGGTAGTAGTAGGTTTTTGTTTTGTTTTTCTAGATCTTAGTAATATGGTTGATTGAATTGGGTAGACTCAATAAGACTAATGGCATGAAGTTTTTTGGATGTGCAGCAGAGAGATATTTTGGCTGATAAATTGGACTTCTGGTGGTCTTAGGAATACATTGTTTCCCTGCTGTGGCAAAATTACAAGTTCAGATATGTTATATATTTTACTCTGGTAAATACAGCCAGTGGTAACTTCCCAGAAATCCTCACAAGTCAGAAGGATGATGGTTTGTTCGTTGGTGAATTGTTCTGCGTGGGAGTTTGCAATGCTGGGTGGCTCAAGGAAGCTCTGCTGGTACAGCATTGACCTTTACAGGCTGTAGGGTGAACCCTGGCTGCAGATGGGGGGCTTGCATTTCTGGATATCCTGCCTAACTCCTCAAACAAGGACGCTTGATAATGTAAGGCTTCTGTTCTCTTGCTGCCTTTCATGTTCATCCACACAGAGTAAAATATGATCCCCTGGCCATGGCAGGGAATTGGGAACTAAATAATCATTAAGGTCCTTTCCAGCTCAAACCATTCTGTGCCAGTAAAATACTTCTTTTTGGTTAGGATTTTAATTTTAGTAGTACTGATAGTTTGCTCACAACCGAAAACAGCTTGCATGGTTTTATAGAGATGTAGAGGAAAAATGGTTTTGGCTTTTGTAGTTGGACCATTTAATGATTATAGCAGAATGGCATGGTGTCTTGTTTCCAGCAGAGGACTGCTGCCTTTTTGTATGAATTACTGTTCTTGAACCCAGAACTCTTAAGCTTTAGTTTAATACTGCTTGTGCCATGTTTTGAAAACTTGGCCTGCAATAATAGCCTGGTGAGGTTGAGTTAGTTTCCCAGGAAAGCTAGAAGAAAATGCTTACTATCACTGACTCAGAGGAAATGCAGGCATACCTTAATACCTGAGGTCAAAGTTTGCTTGGTTTGTCATACTGTTTCTTGTGCTGCCGATGTGCGAAGGTCACTCTGAAGCAATTGCTTTTCATCAGTTACTGATCTGTCCAGTCCTGTAGTGTTAAGGGATGTTTCTTTATATTCAGAAGGTTGTTTTAAAAACTATCTACTGTGATGCAATGGGGCTTTGTGTGCCTGGCCCAGGTTGTCTTCTGCAAGACTTCAGGTGTCATAAGTATGAACAGGAAATTCATTCTCGTGGAGTCTCAGGTGAGCACTTGAAGCATGTGTTAACTTCATGTGGCATACTGGGCTTTCTGAGTAGTAGCCTTTTCCTGGGAGGAGTAGAATAAGTTGATATGATCTCCTCAAACTGTTATGCCTCAAGAAAGCTGCTGGCTCATAGCAATTTGCTTCTGTAGAGTGACTTTCATCTAAACTGTATTTGGATTGGTGTTAGATTAACAGAGTAGTGCCATGATATACTTGCAATCAGAGTTGCAGGGATGCAATTCTATTGGATAGCAGTTTAGGCTGCAAAATAGGTTTTTGTAAGCATCTGCTCTCTTCTTTGAAGAAGAGAACCAGTAAAAGACTGCTTAGTGACATACTGTGTGTGTATAGGCATGGATTAAAGGTAACTTAAATCAACCATTGTCTGAAAGGTTATAGTGGTGAGTGTTTGCTTTCCTTAATACACAGGGTTACCAAGTGCTGCTGGAGGACTGTAGTTGCACAAAAGGCATTGAGCAGGTTCTTGTCATGTGGTTCAGCTCCTGAACTTGAATAAACTCCAGTGAGCTCACTAGTGTGAACTCGGATTACTTGTTGGACATGATTATGAGGGAAGAATACAGGTGGTGTTCCGCTTGATCACAAGAGAATTGCAGTCAAATGCCTGAAGACAGGGCTATGACTTTCCTCGTAGATGTGAACAGAGCATTGACACATCAGTATCATACAGTGCTCCTTAAAGGTTGCAGCAGGAGTCTTAACTTCAGTTGCAGCCTGTGAAGTAAATCACTGTTGCCCAACTGATGGATCTGAATGCAGCTTGTGGGCTGTTTCACTCCAGTTCTGCCTTGTCCCAAATGCAGAAGCAGAGACACCTGAACCCCATTGTGTGATACCCTGTGGTTGTGTTAGAGCCAGACTAGGCCAGAGGGGAGCTGAAGAGCAGTTGGATGGAGGGGGAGGTGAATATTAAGGACTTGATGTTTTCTCTCTGAGCATGGGATGTGTTCTTTACTCATAGCTTTTTAGTTCCTCCCTTTTTACTCTTTCAGGAAAGTAAATCTGTCTGTTCCTGCTCTAAAAGGAGGGTTTATAGCTCTGATGCTTGGCAGTGTGAACTTTGGTGATTCTTGATGAGATATGTGGGGGTTTTTTTAGTTGAAAGGGGCAGGCAGTGAGGTGTAGGAGAAAGAGGGCAGAGTAGGAGTTTAAATAGTTTGACAATTTGTTCTGGAAAGTCTTCTGTGGCTGAGGAGAGGCTGTCACATCATACATGACATGACAGGCTGCACCACAGGAGGCATCTTGCGGTCCTATTTGTGTTATACTAAGCTTAAACTGGGGTTTCTTCTTCAGGTTTCAAATACTTAAGTGCCTTTGCTGTATCTAGAGGGTGATTGTGGTTTGCTGGCCACAGTTTGGCAAAGTCACGGTATTTGAAGACCTCAGTCAAGTCAGTGCCTTGACTGCAGGGCAGGGGCAGAGAATCCTTGGAGAACTTGTATGCAGCATTTGGAGTTGCATGGCTTAATGTGTAGTATTACAACAGTCCATCACTTTCCCCAGCTGTGCTTTGTGTTTCCATCTGGGAGCTAATGGCTGTCTGCTCATCAAGATGAGTTGATCTAGTTTAGAACTGGGATCACAACTAACCCCCTTGTGACACCACTAGATGACTGCCCGGCCAGCATGGAGAGAGTTGTGGGAGCACGTGTCTGGGACAGGCTGGACTGAAATTTAAGTTGATTGTAAATACACTCTAAGATTAGGATTATGTATTCAGGCAAAAGGATTTCTCTGGTTAATAGGCAAAGCTATTTGTTGTACGTAATAAAGGAGCTAGAATTTGATTCTGCACTTGCTCTTTCAAAGGTTGAGTGAAGAAAGGTTTAAGTAAAACAGGTCCGTGGGAACTTTGCAATGTAACCTGTAAGTTTAAGAAAACAACAGACTGCGGTGGCAGGTGTCTGTCAGGACAACTCAAAGGTGTATGGATGCCTGGTTCCCAGCATGTCATAGTTGAAAACACCTTAGTGCTGTATTGTCCATACTGAGATAGGCAACTTGTCATATACCTTTCTCCTGCCTGCAAGAGGCAGTACAGATAACAAAGCCTCTTTTACACCATATGGTGCACCTGCCTTTATGTCAGGCAACTGCAGTGCTGGTCATCTAAATATTAGAATAGAGAGCAAGAGAGGCCATTGGTTCTTGGAGTTGTTTTCTTTGCAGTATAGGAGCTGAAGGCTGCTCCTGTTCTCTTCCGTTGCACTCGAACGATGTCTGGCTATGGACAGACAATGGGCAGGCTGCTGACCACTGTAAATAGACCATTGTACGCCGAGAGTAGGAGCAGCAAAGAACGGCACAGTCCTGCCAACTTGGGTCGTTGCCTTGAGATACTGGCTCTGCTGTAAAGAATGAGTCTTGGGTGCCGCAGGGTGTGCGTGTGTGAGCAGAGAGCTGGCGTTGTCTGAGCCTTACAGTACCAATTTGGTTAAGATGTTCTGTGAGTTCAGAGGGATGCCTTCTTGGGCTGGATTTTGGGAACTGTTTCTGTGGAGGTGGTCGGGACAGGTAGCTATCTCTGAAGCAGTTTTGCCTTGTTACCAAAACCACTTTCCCATATCTATCTGGTTGTGCTTCTAAGACACCAAGGGCTCCTGGTTGCATTGAGGAAAAAAGTGCTTTTGACCTCAAATGTAGTCAGTTCTGTGTGGTTTTCTTGCAGTGTTTTCGTTTGTGATATTTTTGTAACTTTTTTTTTCCCCCCTACATGTAGCAACCTGAGTATCTCAGAGTGCTACTTTTCATTTGGGATCTTCTTCCTTTGTGTTTCCAGCTGTGTCTCAAATGGAAAGAGCTTCTGAGTCTGTGCCTTGTGGTCCAGGTGCTGTCTAGCAAGAAGCAATTGCAGGACCTGAGTTTGTGAAGAGAGCATGGTGGTTTTGCTTGTCTTGAGTGTGCGAACTTAGCTGAGTCCTTCCTTGAGAAAAAACACTGAAATCCAGGTCTGAGCTCCACTGTGCTCTTTGTATCTAAAGGCTCTAAACCACTCTTCTTGGTCATGGTAAAAACGTGGGATGTCTGATGTGGTTGGAGCATGAGCCAGGTAAATACTGAGATGGCTCAAAGCAGGCTGGGAGGCATTGAAGCCTCCTCTGTTGATCGGGCATATTTGGATGCATAAGTTAAGAATGTGAATTTATTCTCCCTGTTGCATCTGGCTTTGCCTTAAATAGAGAAAACAAGAGCTGATATGACTTAACAGATAGTGTTAAAGTCTAGAATTGCTTAGTCTTGCAGAAAACTGTCCTCACCTTGTTTTTTGTGCTGATGAGGCAGAAGGTATAATAAAATATAATCTCTCAATATAAACATAATCAGTAAAATGTACCATTACATATATGATAACTTGTATAACTGCTGAAGAAGGGTTTTTTGTAACAGACTGTTCTACAAACAACTGGTCAAGGAAAAGCAGTGGTGTGCATCCCTTCTTCACCTAGGCTGAAATCATAGCAGCTCCTTGACCACAATGGGACTCTTGTGTGAATGAAATGATATTTACTTCAGTTCTTGTTGCCTCTTTTTGGAGTAATTCGAATTACATTGCATTCCTAAATCATAATGTGTGTGCAGGACACTTCATGACTAATGCAGACAGGAAAGCAGTTTTAAGAGTCAAAGGTGCTCATTGTGGAGCTTGAAAAGAAACCCTTTTTGTAGTTTCATAACATGGTGTCTATGATATATGCAAAATTAACTTTTAAGTGGAGACTTCATTGTTGGTGTGATTTTTTTTTTTCTTCCTGTTCATCTATATATATTAAAACTTAAGTACTTTTCATGTGTGCAATGAGTATGATTTGATGCATGAAAAGCAACAGCATGGTATGCTAACTTTCAAGTCAGTAACTTTTTTTTTTAAATAAAAATTTAATGCCAATGGAAGATGAAGAGCTTGTTAATATATTCAGTTTTTTTCTACCTTCCATCACTACAACCTGATGTTGTGGATTTTGAGTATAGTCTGCTGTGTATCACAGTGCAAATAGCCCAAAAACATTTTGTAGTGGCTCTGCACTGCATATCTAGGTGATACAGCACTGTGCTGTATGGCTATGCCAGAAAGGAAAAGATAGGAGGAGAGGGCAGTGTCTGCAGGCTGGGGAACACTCCATGGGTCTAAAACTGTTCCAGAGATGGAACTTGACTCCATCCTGACACTGTCACCATCCATGACCTTACTTCAGCCTGCCCTGTTAACATTGTGAAACCAAGGGCCCTTTGAACTGATTTTATGGCTTTTCTGCTGTCTCTAGCAAATCCTTGTCCAACTACTGATTAGACTTTTTGTGAACTAGATCACTCCTTTTGCTTGGTTGAATAACTGATGGCAGCAGTAAAGATTTCAAGATTGGACTGTCAACTAAAGGTTCTCCTGTAAAAATACGAATTCTTAACCTGGTATGGTTAGTCTTAAAATTAATAAGCATCAAATTCTGCCTGTTTAGATTTCCGAGTTTCCTGTGCTGCCATCCTGAAGCAGTATATTGATACACAGTATGTTCCAGCTGTTTAAACATATCTTTTGACATTCTTTAGGGCCTTTGTTTAATTTTATCATCAATAGGAAAGGACTAGGACCTGAATTCCCTAACTCAATACATCTCTTTGCTGTTCAAGCAAGCAGGGAAGTGCTGCTCCCTGACAGTGGGCGCTGCCAGCCGTCCGTGGGTGTCAGGGCCAGTGCGCCCCAGTGCCAGCCGCGCGGGTGCCCTTCAGCCGGCGGTGGGGTGACCGGCTGCGGGCTCCCATTGGCCCTGGGCAGGCAGGCCGGCTGCCTCCTGCTTACCTCTCACCTAGTGGGCACCAGCTGGTGGGTTTGGCATGTGACAAACGTCCCGGGAGACCTTGGCTGTAGAGGAGAGCACCAGCTGAGCTGACTGCAGTCCGATTTTTTTTCTACAGCTGGTTCTTGCTGTGGAATATCCGTGTCAGTAAGTGCTGGCGGGGAGCACCCTCTTGCAACTCTTCCTTCTGTGTGAACGTGACAAATCAAATGTGCTTCCTGTGCTTGATTATATTGCTGTGTGCTGCTGCCTTGGGCCTCATCTGACGCTGCTTTAGTCTGCCTCATGACCAGAGATAAATTGCTGGCATGGTGCTGGGAGAAATAGGAAACTTGCTAGTAGCAGAGAGGAGCTATGGGAGGATATTGGCTTTGAAGGCAGCTTGCTGTACTGACCTTTCTGTGCGTGCCTGAAGGGAGAGTAGAAAAGAGTTTATTTTACTGGACTTAAATGAGGAAAACTCCTGCTGCTGCTATCCTACTGTAGGATTGGGATGCTCTCTGTTATATGCAGGCAAGATAACAGTGCCCCTGCCCTTCTTCTCTGACTTCCCTGTTTGACACTTTAACTGTTAAACAATTTTATAGTACAGCTACTCTACAAATAGCTATTTTACATTTGTGAAATGCTCTCCTTTAACAAAACTTCGGGATATTTTTATTTTAATGCCATCTATATTAAAAGCAATCTTAAAACCCTGAAGAAATTCCCTCCTGTTGGCCCTACATATTTTTCTAGAGTATGAACCACTAATTGCTTGCTTACTTGCAGCACAGAAGTCTAAAGATACTGCCTGCCTACTGGCAGATCAAGTTATTTTGGTAGTGGGAAGCTAGTGGGACAAAGCATATATCACTCTTCTACAGCAACAGGGAATCAGAAGGGGATTTCAGGGGTTTTCTTGTGCAACTTTCTTTGCTACCAACAGATTCCAGCATTGGAGGAACTGCACTGACCTGCAATGCAAGCACATGAGCTGTTCCGGTACCTACGAATGCCAGAACTCGGGGATGTCAGACAGTATGTGCGCACCCTGCCGACAAATACGCTGATGGGCTTCGGTGCCTTTGCAGCGCTCACAACCTACTGGTATGCAACGAGACCAAAGGCACTAAAACCACCATGTGATTTAGCAATGCAGTCTGTGGAAATAGAGGTAAGTGTCACTTGATGGATGTTGTAGTTCACTGAAATTTGAAGCCTAAATGCTGCTTTGAGGGAGACCAAACAGTTGATTTACATAAGTGTTTCTAAATTTGTAGTGTGGGGGAAATACATTTCTGAAATATGGCTTGAACTCACTATTTTGGCTTTCTGAATTTGAAAACCAACTTTGAGGCCATAGTGGTAAAAACTAGCATGGGAGAAAAAGACTGTGCTGAGGCAACTGAGCTTTTGATCTGACTGATGGCCAGTAACTTGTTCATGTTAGAATTAGCGCAGTATACTTTTAAATTCCTGGCCGTGGGCTTCAGACTGTACATGCTGGTATATACTGATTAGGCTAATACTTTTCTGTTATTTTTAGTGTATAATAGCTGACACATGAGACTTTATATTTGGTTACAAGTATGAAAAGGGTACTAATTGTCCTCAGATGATCTGTGGACAGAAATATTAGTCTGCCAAGAGATCCCAGCCACGGAGTAAGCTGAAATTAAACCAACCACCTGCTAAACTCTGGATATGCCAGCTTAGCTTTTGTTTTATGCTTTTTAGAGGTAGGCAGAGTTACTGTTAGGTGGTGGCTTTTTAAAAGTGAAGTTAAACATGCAAACAGTCTGACTGGGAGAAACTGTTGCTTTATACGCAAATATAGACTGCTGAGTACAAGACTGTGTTTTCTTGAGCAGTGGTTATATTGATTCCTCTTGTTCGCTACAGTGTCAAGACTTCTACTCATTCTTTCAAGAGTACTTCTGTGTCTCTTCAGGGTAGACAAGGTGTTTTCTCCCCTTGAAGGAAGGAGACAGTCTTGAAAGGTTGTGATCTTCAAGGGGGATACTTAAAAAATGTAGGATTGTAAATCTGACAGCTTTTTCCATTAGTCATTATAGTCAGAAATAAATACTGACTATTTAATATAAATGCTTGCAACTGAAGTCTCCCTTTACAGCACATTCTTCTGCATGGATAGACAGCCTCTAGTTGTCCTGTATCAAATGCAATGAACGTGACTCTTGTGCTTAAGAGTAGACGTGACTACAAATTGATGTAAACAAGTGTGGCAAAGCAGTTTCAAATTTACAGTAAGTCAACTTCATGAACTTCAGCAAAGCAAATTCCTGTTATAGCCTCAAACTGGGCACTTTTTTGATGTTTCATGGTACTGAGATTGAAGAATGACATATTAGTTGGCCCTTCCATTCAATACCATTTATTCGTAATCTTTGCAGTATGGCATACAGTAAGCTTACTGACACAACAGTCGTGTTACTGTAGGAAGTAATGGTGTGCTACTGGAGGTACACAAAGTACAAAAGTATGCTCTGACAATATGATAATTGACAAAAATACCTCTTTTCAAGCAATATGTAGAGTAAGGATCTAGATGATAGATCTTGTTTCTCTTGGTGAGTTTTTCCAATCCTGACAGCAGCCACTTAGACAGTGGGTAGAATTGTCTTGGGAAGCAGCATATCTTGGTTGATGGAATAAACTAGCAGTGAAAGCTTTCCAAAGTGGAGTGTCTCATGCCTCACTAGTCAGTATAGCCTTCAGCAGATTTGTGGAGGACATTACATTTTAAGATCATAAAACAGTGGCTCTTAACTGTCCCTAAACCCTGTGACAAATGCTTATTTGTTTGAGACTCCTGACAGCAGTCTCAGTTTGCTGCCTTTATCTCTTCACACGAAATTACTTGTCACTGCTGTATTCTGAGGTTGAAATCATTGTTTGGTGATACGAGATTTCACTAAGCTACTTAATGCATCCTTGATCCATATTATACTAATTAACATTGGCTCTCTGATCAGAGCAAGATAGGTATAAGCATTATTTTTCATTGCCTCTTTAGCAGATATATTTTAATACATTTAAGACTGAACATTAATAAAACTTAAATGAAAACCAGCAGGTGTGTTAGCAGATAATAAAAGAGTTAAAACTGGGAGAGCGTGTTAAAATGAGCAAGATCTGCCCAGTTTTGTTTACATTGAGGGCTGCCTCTGAACTATTCATAATGTTGTAAACTATACCAAACTAATCAGATGAGAACATGTGTTTTGAAGCAAATTTCAAGTGTCTGTTGGAATTGATTCTTTTTTAACAGTAACAAGACTTTAATACGGTGCTTGGGATTCAGTTTCTCACTGCATTTTGCTTAAAGTTTAAATTCACATACTGTGTTGCCTTATGCATATGTTAAGATGTCACATACACAGGAAAAAAAATCAAATACTGCCCTTAAATTATGTCTTAATCTTTTTTTTTCTGCCTAAAGAATATGGTGTTAAAAGGTCTGAGAAGTAAACAATGTGCTCCAAAAAAGACATGGCAGAAGGCAATGCCTCTTTTCTACTAATATCTAATCTACGTGTTCACGAACAATAACTGTTTTGAACTAGAAAAAAACTTCTACATAGTTCTTACTTGTGACTTATTTCCTTGGCCTCTAGTAAAGTTAAGTCATTGACTGGAGTATGGTTTCTACATGTTCTGATAATAAATCTTTGTATCTTCATATAGGAGGGAAAGGGTTCTATTTACTGCTGTTCCAGGTCACCTTCCATCTCTGGACATCTTTGATTGACTAGACCAGCTCCCAGTGACCCTTTTTAACCATCACTGGATAAGCATAAAAATTGCACACTTAGTTGAATACGGTTACAAAGAGTTACTGAGGTGGCAGGGACACTTTCCACTAGACCAGGTTTCTCAGAGCCCCATTTAGCTTGTCCTTGAACACTTCTAGGGGTGGGGCATCCACATGTGGATCTGTCTGCATGTAGATTGTTCTTTCTTTTCAGTGGTGACAGACAGCTGAACAACTTTGACTATTCATTTTGAGAGCAGGTATATGGCTGTCAAATATATTAAATCTTGCTTTAAAAACTACTTGTCTCAAGTTATGCTAAAGCATGTAGAAGAATTAAATAGAATAGAAATAAATACTAGGATATAAGTATTTTCTAGTAGAGTAAGAGTTTGGTTTTATGACTGGCTTTTTTGTTCCCTTAAGAAAAGACATTCAAATATGGAGGGAGGCATTCAACTCATGAAAGCTTTTAAGCCTTTTTACGTTCTTCTGATACGTTACCAGAATTCTAGCATGCCTCATCTTTCAAGAATCACTTGAATTAGACATGTGCTTGTCTCCCTATGAAATGATCAGTTTTAGGTGCTGGATGCTTCCCTAGGGATTAGCATGCCTAAAGTTAGATGGCTGTTTTGAAGACTCTGGTTTATACAACCTGCTGCTTAGAATATGCATGTTGGGGACACAAACACCACTTCTTAGTGTACTTTCCCCCTTACGAAAAGGGCAATTTGGTCTCTTTCCTCTGAGGCATGGTGGAGCCCACAGTGTGTTTGGACATTGCTGCTAATCCTAAGCAGTGTGTCATCCTATGTCAAGGAGAAGAAAACCTATGGCTTGAATAAAGCAGCTCTCCCATATGACCTGAATAGGAGCTGATAGAGTAGTATGTGCCTCTGTTCTAGACTAAATTGGTTTCCTTCAGCTACTGCTATTCTGAACCAATGCCAAGCTTTTACTTAATGTTCAGCACCTGATGTCTAATGGGTTCATTTTCTGCAACTCCCTGAGCCGGGGCAAGGGCTGTTCTACACGAGTAGCTGGAAACTGTCCTTGCATTAATCAGATTTTGCTGCCTGGCTCCTTAAGAGCACTGTTAAAATTGACAACCCTTTTGAGTGCTTATCTTTTTATTAGACAGATCTGTTAGATCATAGTTAAATAACTTGTGTGAAGTCAGCCACATATTCCAGTCCTGAGATTCAGATGTTTGGTTGTTGCAATGACCAGTGATTCTTAGACAAGTTTGCGTCAAACAGAACTTTCCCTGATATTCCACAAATATTCTGGATAAGGAAGGACCATTTGGACAAGCTTTTAAAATAGTAGTTTTTGCTGCTTTCAAGCAAAATGTAGACCAATTCTGTTTGCTAGTAGATGAGTGAATTTAGACCTTGCCTTACGTTCCTAGTGTGACCTTCAGCATATCTGGGAGTATTTCACTGCATCAATAACATTGAACTCTGTATGGTCTTTGCACAAAGAGCTGTGTGTTTTTCAGCAAAACTCTTTATTTTAAGCGTTGTTGAAAATCTAGTTAATTCTACCTTGCCATGAGGAAAAAGAACAAAGTAAGCAAAAGTGTAAGTTGGTTATATTTTCCCTTTACTGAAGCCTTCTAAGAACTGATGAGATCTCTTCAATAGTAGACTGTTATAGCTTCTGTTTTTTCAGGACAGTGCCATCAGTCCTGTATCTAAACAGTGTGCTGTCTGATAACTCTCATCCTCAAATTTGGTTAGTGCCTCAGGCCCTGCAAAAACTGCTTTTGTGGTGCTGTGTAATAGGGCATGTAAACATAACAGTACTAGGTCATGTGAAGAGAAACAAATACTTCTTGACTGTTGCTGAGGAATGGCTTAGGATATTGTATTTCATCTGACGCAGAAATTACAGAACCTCAGAAATGGTACATGTGATACAAGCCACGTGTTGATGTTACCTATAGCTGTGGTAGCAAGCTATATTGTGTGATCTTCCTCAGGTCAGCTCCAGAGGTGGCAAAACTAGGAAAATCTAGAAGGTGACCTTGGTTATTCAATGTCTGAGAAACCAGTGCAAAAGTCTTGCTTTTCTTTCCAGGCAGAGACCTGTACTAGTGATCTGTTAATTTCCTCTAGAGTAGATGTTGGTCTTGGGTGGTCCCATGGTGTAAAGGAGAGCACTCTGACTCTGAATCCCAAGGACCTGAGTTCAAGTCTCAGTGGGACCGTCCCCTGGCAGTTCAAGCCTCCCTGCCATCCCATCCCATCACATCTCGAATGCTCAGCAGGGTCAGCCCCGGTCAGTACCGGGTGCTGTGACAGTCCCGAGGACTTCACTGTCACTGTCCAAGCTCACTCGGCCGTGGCAGATGGACCTCAGGACTTAAACGGTGGGGCCAGTTCTGTGCACGCTGTGCCTCACCTAAAAAATCCACTGCGCAGGCTGGAAGGGCACACCCACATGGGGAGAGCCCTGCCCAAATCTGCGTTCGCAAAGTCTGGCCATACATACAGATGTTGGTCTGAGAGCAAGTATACTCTTGAATTTCTAATGTTACGAATTTTTAGAGGTAAGCTGCTCATTAACTTGTTCTGGGTCGTGTTCACAGAGTACATTTCTGCTCACTGTCAAAGGAGTGGCAAGCACTGCATTGCACATCATGTTTTGCTGAAACAAGTTAGACTTGTTTTCGTGTAAAATTTTTTTCCTCTCTCTGCCTTTAATGTGCTAGCTCATTTCTATGGACATGGGCAATATGACATCTTCTGCAGATAAACATATGTTCATGTAGCTTATACATACAGATGTCTGGTCTTCCAGGATACTTTGAAAACAGGAAAAGAAACCAATGGCCAAGAAGAACCTATGAGTACCCATGAACAGGTTTTTGATGTTGCAGATAATAGACATTCAGGCATAGATTTAGTTAGTCCAGGACTTGACTTTATGGAAGAGCTGGAAATTGACTACAACTGCTGATACAGAGAAAAATTTTATTCAGTATTTACTCAAGCCCCTCTGTTTAACCAGCTGGGCTCTTCCTGATAAGAGCTTGCTTGTAGGTATCTGTCATCATAACAGTGCTATTAACTGTGGCCCAATAGTAATTGCATAACTGCAGTTTGTGAAACTGGATTGCTATAGATTGCTCTGAGATGAGATTATTTGATTAGCCATGCGAAAAAGATAGTGTTAAAACTGTGAGCTAATAAATTGTTGCATTGACTTCCAATCGTAGCCTATGTAAATGCTCACCTGCTGAAAAATGATGTTAATTCTCAAGTAGTATTGTCTTGACTGCATTTAAATAGATCAGGAGGAGATGCTTTCTGTAAAATGGAACTTTAAATTGGATTAAAGGACTCTGTCTGGAACAGAATATTTTACTTGTGTGAATACTTGTTTAGGGTGTTGGTGACTACCCTTAAAGTCATTTAGGTTTTGAAACCCCAGATTGAAGTGTGATTATGTTCTGTAATCTTAATTGAAAAGTAGATCAGGATTCTGTGTAGAAAACTCAGGCTGGAGTGATTTTTAGAAAGCTTGATGAAATTGATTATACTATATACTGCACTAATAGAGTAAAACATTTCTTAAGAAAAACTGTCTGACCAAATGTCCTTTGACAGTCCTTGTTATTCTTTGTTCTGTGCTATCATAGGTAGCTGAGGAATAAGATTTTGCCTGACATGCTTTTGGTAGTGCAGGGAGCAGTCTGACTCTTGAAACAATGTCCTGGGAAACTGTGCATATCTGTCAAGTTCTCTCAAGAAGAATATGCCAAGGTTCATAATAAAACTTAATGGATGAGGTCTTTTTATTCTTTCATGAAATTCCTGTTCATTTTTAGCCAATAAGTGTCTAACCTTTCTAATTGATTTTCATAGGGCAGTGAGCATGCTCGAAGGTCTGCTCTTCTTAACAGCGATGAACCGATGATTTACTACTATGATGATGTGAGAACAGTTTATGATATTTTCCAAAGGGGTTTACAAGTATCAAGTAAGTCTAAAATTAAAGATAATATTTTCAGTATGTCAAGAACTACATATTTGAGCTCTTTTGATGGGGGATCTCTACCTAGCAATGTAAGTGTTTTACATGTGAATTTTCTTAAAGCCAAATTTAACTGACGTCTAGTGAAGTAGAGTTGTGTGAATAAAGTAGGTTCTGTGTTCTTAGCCTAAATGAACCTGTGTCTGTCTGCTTTCCCAGTATCCTTCCCTACACCCTTGAAAAAACCCCATGTTTGTTGTCTGAAGGTGTCTGCAGAAAATGTAGAGGCTTAACACTGAGAGTGGTGTCAGAAAAGAGGAGTCAGGGTTAAATTTTGAGTAATTTTTAATTATCTCTTTTAGATAATGGTCCATGTCTAGGTTTTAGAAAACCAAACCAGCCATATGAATGGATCTCTTATAAAGAGGTAAGTAGTCTCTCTGACATAGTGCTAGACCTGCTTTTACTTGCTGAGACCATTGACAAAACATCTAGTAACGTGATATAACAAATCTGAATTATTTACAGAGGTTTTAAACTAGTAGCAGAATATTACACAAAGGTTCTAGTTCCTATTACAGTGTCTTAAAGCAACAGTCTCAAATATGCGCCAGGGAGAGAAGATGAGCATCTCCTGCACTTGGTTTATTAACAGTTTTGTTTCAGAATTTTTTGGGATTATCTTGGCAGCCTTTAGCATCTCAATGCTGAATTGTTTAGAACTTGGGCACTGCCTCGGAAGGGCTGCAGCTTTGATGTTGTGTTCAGGAGCTCAGACCGCTACTGCTTTAGGTGCCTGCTTCCAAGAGGCTCACTTTACACTAGGAGAAGTCCTATCTGCAGGTGTTGCTTGGGCTTCTTGACAATGTGTTTCCATAGTGCTGTGTAGTGTTAACAGATACACTTCCAACTAGCAGCATATTGCATCATGATTGCTGAAAATACCAGTATGCAAATCTCCATTAATAGCTGTGCATTTTCACATTGTTCCAGTTTAATCAGTTGGTCTTCAAATTTGCATAGACCTTGCCTATTGCATACTGTTAAAGTCATTAAACACCTTCTGTATGTAGAAGACCTCACTTTTTCCCCAGGTGACTTCGCTGGGAACTTGTTAGGTGTAACCTCTCTTCTATTAAAGCTTTGCTGTTTGAGTCATGTGACTTAGCACATGACTTGAATCCATGTTATGTGGAAAAAAATTAGAAAATTGCCTTCCCAAGCTTTGTTTATAGAACTAACTGCTTTTGCCTCATTGTTCTCCTGCTTTTTATAGGAGAAGCACTTTTCCCATAGGTACTGAATGAAGCAGAAAGATGACCTATGTAGTGCTTGTGTTTTGAGCAGAAATATAACATTGACTCACTCCAGGGTCACTTCTTGTGTTCAATACAGATAGAACAAACAGCCTTCTCTGCGTGTGTCAGTTTAACTTTTTAACACTTTCAAGTCTGCCTGGATTAAGTGTCTCTTCTGCTGCCTGTTGAGTGTGAGTGTAGTGACTACAATTGGCACAATGTCACAGCACTGCAATGTTTAGGTTGTCAGTCACAGAGGGACATCCTAAATAGTCTAGAAAATGCCTGTCTCGTTAATACCAATTATTGGTCCTTTTTTTTGTAAGACATGGTAAAATAATGTTGAGGGGAGTTTGGACTGACCAACTTGCTCTTATAATTTTTTTTGTCTTTTCTGTTTTTTTGTGCTCCAGGTTTCAGACAGAGCTGAGTGTGTGGGCTCTGCATTACTCCACCGAGGCTTCAAACCATCTCACATTCAGTATATAGGAATCTTTTCACAAAACAGACCTGAGGTAATTGAATCAACAGTGTGTGCATTTGTGGTCTAGCTGTTACTGAAATGGCCCACTCCTGTATGTCTTGGCAGCGTAGTGAACTTCCCTACTGAGAGCCCATGTGGTGCTGGAACAAGGCTAAAGGCTGTCACTGTAGACACACCAGCCATAGGCATGGCAGCTTTAGCTCAGAACCAAAACTGGTAATTGGTACAACTGTTAAGTTTCTCATAGTGCTGTGGGTTTTTTGCTCCCAAAGCTAAATGCAGAAGGCTGGAGAACAGGAGGAAAAACAGGTAGTCCGGAAGAATTTAACTAATAGTCTTCTATTTCCTGGTTATAGAGGAGGCTTGTTTAAGGGAAGCAAATGCAGTACTTAATGAATGCAAACACTTCTTGCTTTCTCTTAAAGTTACTTTGGAGTAGAAGTTAATTAAAAGTGGTTAGAAGTCACAAGCAGGTGTTTTGACCTTCAAAACACAAAGAAATACTTAGTGATTAAATATTTGGACAAATAGAAGATGGCGAAAGGTGATAATTCTGTCTCTTGCCAGAGGCCCTGAGCATTAAGATTCTGGGAGAGACAACTGCTGATGCAGGCAAAAATTGAAAATTAATAAGAAGAGATAGACTGAAAGTGACATAATTAAAGATCGTCTGAGACAACTACGGGGACATTCAGATTGATTAGCTAGTGCCTATCCACTTTAACTCAGTAGTGGTTCTAGATTGATGTTTCAAAAAAGATTATGAAATATTCAGTAATTATGTATTTTCTAGATTTGTTTATTACATCTGTTTAATGGGACTGAATTAATCTAACATATGTTTATGTGCTTAGTAGCTTGAGCTAGTACTTGCTGCATTAAGTTTATTCAATCTAAACCTGTATTAAGACAGGAGACTGTCCTCTGGTCAAAAGGATGCTGTCCCTCTTCATTAACCAGTCCCAGCTGGATGCCATTAACAAGGGCCATCCACAGTGCTGACAGGGTTAGAAGTTCTAGCAGTGTCTTGGTCTCTGGCTGTCATTGAAATGCGAGCTGTGTGACAAGTGACTTGGCTTCCTTCTTCCTCTCCCAACCCGCCCCACACGAAAACCTCTAACTCTAGTCTTGTACAGAGGAAAAAAAACAAAAGAAATTTTCTCAAACTCTTAAGGCTTCAGTAGTTTCCCACTTGGACTTTCCTACTGGAATTCTGGTTGTAACAGCTGCTGTTAGGTATGGTGTTACAGACTCCACAGTTCAGTCTCCTGTGCATATAACATGATTAAATGGAAGGTAAAAAGGGAGACATGTTTGTGTTGTGCCAGTTTGAACTGTTTCTCTATAGGTCTTTTGGGTGCAAAGTCTTTGCTGGGTTAGTGGGTTTTCTGAAGGAGAGCATGGAAGTGTGGTTTGCTCTTGGATCACAGAGAGAACGTGCTTGAGTTGCATTGCTTTGAGCTGGGTCAGAAATGAGCTAAAAAAGGCTTGTTTAAACCAGCAATTTTAAATCTGGGATTTTCCCTTCCTAAAACTACTGGATGGATGTTGTGACATCCCAAACATAATCACTAATCCAGACAGGAGATTATGTGAAGGGTTTTTTGTGTGAAATGATTCACATTTGTCAGTTCAGGGAACCAACTGCTGGGGAAATCCCCTGACAGGGAAAATTCCAGCCTCTTAATTGCCTTAATGCTCACTGAGAAAAAAAACTTGGATTTGAAAATGAAAGTATTACTTTTTCTTTGAGTTACTGAAAAAGTCATCTGTTCTGGAAGTAAGTTTTATTTTGGATTGAGAAAATAGAATTATAGTTTACTGTAACAGAAGATCAGAGCCACGTCAGAAAAGAAACTGAAAGACTTCAGACTGTCTGTAGTCAGTAGTAGTTGTTTGCTTGGGCTTTGACACTCATGTGTCATTTACTCTTAATTTTAGCAAAAAAAATCAAAGAAAAATGTCTTGGTAGCCCAGAAAATAAAAATTCTGGTTGTACCATTAAGAATGATGATATGCAAGAGTTGTTGGAGGCTGCAACAGGAAGCTTTTATCACTGTGCAGCTTCTGAAGTCTGCTGTAGTAGACCCCCCACCCTGTTAAAATAAATACTAAAGTTCTGGCTGCTGAACAGCAATACAGCTGCCCTCTTATTGCATACACTGGGGGATGCTGTTCAGAAAGAGTAATTCAGTGGACCCTTTCATGGCTGTTAGAGATGTGCCTGCTTAGACTTAATAGTATGTCCAGTGTCTACATGAAGGTACCTGTTAGCTGGCCTTGTACTAGTTTTATAAGAAGTCCTTTTGGATGAGAGGGGTACAACTTGCCTATTGCATAAATGCTGTCAGAAATATTCCTTGTGTTTAAAGCTGGCTCAATCAGCAAAGTGCTTTGGGAAACTGGTTCCTAATAAACAGTTTGTAAAACTGAGATTTGGCAACTTTGTTGACATAGACTCTATATTAGATACTATATGGAATAACCTGCTAAATGTTGTTTAGACTTGTCATCATATGGGGGTGAGGTAGCCATCTAGTGTCCTGCAAAAACACTAGAAAGTGTGACAAAGTTTTGGGGAGGGGAAGAGAAACACCCTTGTTAGTGCAATCCTTGTTGAACTGTAAGTTCTGGTAACTTTTAAAGCTGCATGCTGGTTTGTTCCTGTCATTGGGACTGAACGAAGGTACTGAGAATTTTTTCACTTAAGTGGGAAAATCTGATGTTCCAGTTCCACTGGCCTCTTGATATGTCTGGAGACTCCCATCTGAGGAGTTGCATGCTATTCTGTATTTTGGTATAGCTAGTTGTTTACAAACTGTACAAATTGGTACACTAAGGAGAAAGAATTGCATGGCTATCTTACCCTGATCATACGTTGGATGGAACCAGGCTTGCCGTGAAGCATTGTCAGCTCCCATAACATACAATAAGGCTGCAGTATGCATTATGTTTATCAACTGCTGTACTTGTTAGCGGGCCAGTGCTCCTAATTGCAGCTTGAAGGGATGCAATTGCATTTTTGTATAGAAGTGTTCAGATTAGATTGCTGTCAAGAAGGGGATGGTTAGTGTTGAGAAATGCTTAGAAACTTTCTAGGGCTGACTTTCCAAAGGACTTCTACTTTAACTGCATATGTTGCATGTCTTACCATTAACTGAGATGCAGATAATGGAGGAGTAAGAATACTGTGTGTATATAAATTTAATGTGTGTCAAGACTTGAGCAAGTCCTTCACTGATTCATGGTAATATAGAATATTGAAGGCTTTGGCTGCATCAATAACCTAAAACCAGTAAAAAATAGTACTCCTACTTAAAGTCTCTTAATAGGTAAACTAAGCAGACAGTTAAGTGGGTTTTTTTCAAAAGTATTTAATATTGCTTTTAGGGATAGAGTTGAATTTTATTGTATTGGATTCTTTCCCATACCTTCTTATTATTTGGTTTCTTTTCTTTCCTCCTTTCACAGATAAAATTGGGTAGCAGTTCAAAGTAAACAAATACTACAAACTGACAGGTTTTTTTATAATAAGACTTCTCCCAGTGAGTTAGGTCCTATTAACTTCCTTGTTAGAATTTAAATATGAATCTTTCTTGAAGGTGTTACAATAAGCAAAGCATAGTGACTTGCATCTCTTCTCTTTGTGCAGTGGGTCATCATTGAACAGGCATGCTATGCATTCTCCATGGTGGTGGTGCCACTCTATGATACACTGGGAGCTGAAGCAATTACATACATTGTGAACAAAGGTAGGGCACCTTCAGTACTGCAGCAACTGAATGTATGATGACAGAGCTGACTGAGGGCAGAACTACAGCCTTCTTGAGAAAAGTCTTCCATTATAACATACTGAAGTATGTGTGGATCTAGCCTAAACTCAACTTGTCAAGATTGATAATGCAGTTCTCTTTCATCAGCTGACTTGTCGTTGGTTTTCTGTGACAAACCTGACAAGGCCAAACTTCTGCTAACCAGCGTGGAAAAGGGAGAAACTCCAATACTCAACACCATTGTTATCATGGAGTCTTTTGGTGCGGATCTTGTGGAACGTGGCAAAAAGTGTGGTGTGGAAGTCTTCAGTATGAGAGAAATTGAAGTAAGCATGCTTAACCTAATTTACCCCCTTGTGATGGATTAGTTTGAAAGTGCTTAACTATCTCTTGGGTTGTGGTTTACACCAAAATATAAAAAATAATAGAAAGAAACCAACTTGCCAATAGTATTTCACAATGCTCAAAGTGTAGAAGGGGATATGCCAAGATGAGAGAATGAAGGTTTATTAAGATAGTCCAGACTCAACATTAGATCTGAGTGTTAAGGCTTGCCCATGTGAAGCATAACATCATAATTGTATACTGTGACTAATACTTCAGAAATACTTAAAAAAGAGCCTGTGTAGGTTTTGGTCTTGTGAAACATGGCATTTTCCCCTGTACACCGAATCTATGAGTTATTTCCTGAGGGAGAAGGAAAATGTCAGTAAACCTTTTACAGAATGAGGTTATGATGTAGGGATTGGAAGTGGAAACCATTTTCATTAACCACCTTATGTCCAAGTCTCGATTTTGCTTGTAGTTATTTTGTCTGCATAGATCTTATGCAAGCTTATTTCATAACTTCACTCATTATTTGGAGAACTCTCTCCCAGGATCAAATTGCATAAGTTACATCTTTGCTGTGAGATTATGAAACTGGATTTAGTCTGGTTTCAGTTGGAGTTCTGGTGAAGGCTTGTGTCACTAGGCCTTGAATATCTCCAGATAAGTGTGCTTGTCTTGTGCAGGTGTCAGTAACTGGTGTGAAATGCCTCATTTCACTGACCTTGTTTTCACAGCAGTTAAGACAGCTGTGTTACTAGGGCCACCTTCTGGTAAAGATACAAAAAATGGCAGCTTGCCTTTTAGAAGATGATTGTCTGTATCATAGCTAAGTAGCCCCAGCAAGATTGCCAGGTGTTTCAAAAACATCATACAAAGTAAGATCTAGAGCTCACTGGGCAAAGATTTGGGTTAAACTTGGAAAAGGTTTGGTCCCATTTAGTGTAAGTTGCTACACTAAAATCAGCATCTTTCCTTGAATTGAACTGCTGCTTTTGGCAAAGGAAGATGCTTTCCACTGGATCTTTTAGCTATACAAACCAAAACTGGGGGTGAATGTTGTCTACAGTAGAAGTTTATATGCTTAAGTAGTGACTTTTAGTAGTACTCTGTAGCTCTTACTGTATTGATCCAAAACACTTAACAACACTTGAAAACAGGTACTCCAAGAGCCTTTTGGTTAAATCTGTGAAGTTAGAGACAAACTTAAATTTTTCTAATAGTACTTCAGTGAACAGGAATATGTTTTGTCACTGCTTTTAAGAGATAGAGACTTAGTGTCTCTGGGAAAGTAACCATCAACTGTTTAGAGCTTAGATTAGGATAGAATTACTATTTCAAGTTTTAAGTACTTGTTTTCTGGATTTCTGACTTGAGCTTATTGTTCAACTGTGCTTGGTTTATGTGACCACTTCCTCTCTGTATCCCCTAGATACCATCAGCTTGGCCTAATTTCTGTATGTATCCTGGGGTTACACAGCTGAGTAGCTGTGAATAAATGGCTCTATAACAGGGAGAGATGGTGGAGTTCTGTTCTAGGAGGTAAAAAGAAATGTCTGGAAATCTTAGCTGTATGTTCAGTAAATATCAGATTTTAACCAAAGCAGGTTGTAGGGAGCTTACCCTGGTATTTGAAATGTAGATTCTGTTTTGAGCAGACAACTGAGTTGCCACGGTGACAAGTCTTTGCATAATGCAACCTCTCAAAAAGGCAAGCCTACAGGTGTGGGAACGTTCACTGTGTTTCCAGACATTCCTCTTGTCTTAAACTTCTTTGGGTGATCTAAGAGGTGAGGTACATCATACTAAAGGAAGTGTAGGGCCAGTAAAGGAATGCATAGTGCTGTTGTTGTGTACTTGGAAAGCCATGGTGAAGTTGATGTGTCTGTCCTCAAAGGGTGCTTCCAAAGATGTACTTAACAAAAGGTCCACTTTAACAAGCTCAAGTCATTAAGTTAGTATTGTTTGTAGTCTTAGATAAGCATAACAGTAAAGTCTTGATTTGAAACTTTAAAGCTTATAGATATTAAACATCAGCTTGCCAATATTTCTTTTTAAGCATTATATCCCTGATGATAAAAGGATTGGTTTTGTATCCTTTCTCTTCTGCCTAAAGATCCCTGACATTAATGGTCAGGCCTGAGTAAGTAAGGAGTGAGATGGAAGAGGTTCTGGATGAGAGATTCTTGTACCTCCACTCCTGTATAGAAGGAGTACAAACCACCAATGACCCTTCCATGGAGAAATTCAGTCTTTCTTCTCACAAGCAGTGAGGATGTGAAGTGCTTACTGAGGTGCATCTTGCTTCATCTATTCAACAATTGTCAGTGGCACATCTTCTCCATGAGGTATAGATAGGGTTGATTGTTGTCTTGTCATAAACTGCAAAACCTTGAACGTCCCCTTGAGCATGACCTCTGGTTTACTAGCTGGATAAACCCCATGAGTTTTAGATAAGTTATCATTTCTGTATTTATAGAACGTAGTTAAAATGTCCTTTAAAGCCATTGTTACTCATAATAATCATAGAACAGTTTGGGTTGGAAGGGACCTTAAAGATCATCTAGGTGCAACCCTCCTGCCATGGGCAGGAATCCCACCCATTAGGATCGGGTTGCTAAACAAGTTAATGTGGCTTAACAGGCAGTCTAAATAATGAAGTATTGTGATGGTTGGTAATGTTTGATAAATTTAAAGCAAGAAAACTCGGTGCTTATGTCTAAACTCTCTCCCTTTTCTCTCCTCTGTAGGAGCTGGGAAGAACACACAGGCAAAAACCTATGGTAAGTATGAAACTTAGTTCAAGTGACAATCTGAAGTTGGTTAGCCTTCTTTAGATCAAACTAGCCAATCTCCCTATCTCCTGTAGCTCAAAAGTAACACTAGCATCTTGATGTTTTGTCTATGAAAATATTTTTCCTTGCTATCTTAACCATACTAATACTTTCTTAACTCTCATAGCCTCCAAAGCCAGAAGATCTAGCAGTCATCTGTTTCACCAGTGGAACAACAGGTACACCTCATTACATTATGCAAAATTTATTGTCCTGTGTGTGCAAAATTAATTCAGAAGCCCTCATACTTTTTTTTTCAAGACTTCCCCCCTACTGCTGCATCATTTTGGCAAGTGGTAGCTGGGGAAGTGTAATGGTAAGGCTCTGTTGAATTTTTTTTTTCCCCTCCCTGTTGATCAATACACAGTTGCACTATTGGGGGTGGTGGTGTTACTTTTTTGCACTTGGAAATAGATTGAGTACTAAACCTGTATTTGCATAATAAGGGCTCTGCATCAGACTTCAGACTGTCAGTTCTTCCATAGTCTTTTATTAGCAAAATTGTTCCATACCTCTAAGCAACCTTGCTGTAAGACCAGAACAGAAAGACTGTCTAAAAGTCACTCACTTGACATGTGTGATTTAATACCCAACACTGGCATGGAGCAAAAAGGAAGAATAAAACCACAAGCTACATTTTTAAATTTCTGTGAGAACAGAAATTAGTCTGGGTTTGATAGCTTTATCGTCATAGAACAGTTGAGCAGCTCATCCAAGAAACATGACAATTTCTTAAGGATTTACTCTCCTTAAAAAATTTTAGGACTTCAGCACAAACTTAACTGTTGCTAGCTTTTCTTGAAAGTGAGTTAGTAAGTTTTCAGCTTTTGTTTAATTGATACACAAGAAATGTGTTAATATCAAAGAATACTATGAGATTCATTTTACTACTGCTTGCTTAACTTAAAGGATCTAAATTTCACTTGAATTCTTATGTCCTTTTTACTTAGGAAACCCTAAAGGAGCTATGATCACTCATCAAAACATTGTCAGCAATGCTTCAGCTTTTGTGAAAACTACAGAGGTAAACTACAAAGATTAACCCTGTGGACTTGCATGAAGGGAAATAATCTCATGAGTAGAACAAACATTGAAATCTCATTAACTTTGGTCTTAAGTTTTAGGATCTTAAGATCCAAGGGGAAATGGAGCTTGACAGCTCTCTGTCCCTACTAGTCAGAAGTCAATGTTTCCTGGCTTCTTCTGTCAGGGTCAAGAAACTGGCAGGTTTAAAATTTGTTCTGATCAAACAAAATGTTATAAAGATCCTGGTGTGAATGTGCATTACCTTCTGCCACAGGCATATAATGTTTCTCATTAGTTGAAACTCTGTATTAGAGGGTTTGTGTAAAGCCTAACCTTTTTCCCTTGTGGGTGGGAGGATCTAATACGTATTTAAAAGCCTCAAAATATTTCAAGCCTTTACATAAAGGAGCAATCATTGTGACTTTGTATTTTTACTTGATACAGTATTAATTTATAGTTTACAGTAGACAACTGAAGTTTATCTGCAGGCTAGTTAGGAAGATGGTTCTAACACATGCAGATGCAATTAAAAATACAGTTGTACTTATTTTGCCAGGTACTATGCAAATAGAACTGTTTAACAGTTAAACAACTGGTCTCACAATTAGTTGATGTAAGGCACTTTTCATTTCAACCTTAGGGTAAATTGTTCAAGCAAACTTGAAAGTGTGTATTTCTTTTAACCCCTAAGGTATACTCTTTTAACTTTTTTTTGCCCTCCATCACAGTATATGTAACAGAACTTTCTGTGGCTTTTATCAGAATTTATTTCTATTCATAGTCCCATGAATGATAAGTTATAATAATCTGGTCACTGTAATCAACTCTAAAACTGTAATTTGGGTAATGTGTCTTTACTCACTCTAGAAGTCATTGCTGTAATCTTTTTGTTGAAGGAAAAACAATGCAGCTTCATTACAAAGAAAACTGAAGTGAGGGCTGTGCTCTAGAGTGTAGATGCTTGATTTCATTGTTAACTTAGGCAAAATGAAGAATCAACGAGAGTTAATCTTTTACTAACACTTTCAGAAAACATTTATGCCTTCCTCTGATGATGTTCTGATATCATTCCTGCCCCTGGCTCATATGTTCGAGAGAATTGTTGAGGTAAGCATCTGTTTGTTGTTCTGAATTACTGAGAAGCTTGCTTGTCTTGCAGAATGCAGGTGTTAAACACTCTTGCTTCTTGACTCTTCATATGTGTATGAAAGCTTGAAATAAGGTTCAGGAAAACAGTGTCCCATAAACAGTGTTCAGTGAGCACTTGACAGTTGGTTTTCATGCCAAAATACCAACGTTAACCTTAGAGAGAGGATTAATAAAAGACTAGTTTATTAGAACATAAGACAATCCCTTGGCACATATACACTGCCCAGAAGTTCCCTCCAGTCTGATCAGTGCACTGTTAAAAATCCATGCCATTTTTTAGCCTGCAAACTTCAAAAATTTATTTTGTTATGTAGCATCCTGTTTGCTTACACAAAACTAATTTTAAGTTGGTTAAGCTTACCATTGTTTCAAAAAAATTTCAGCAAAGAGGAAGGGGGTTTTGTTTCTGTGGAATTCTCTTCCAGGAAACAAGTGGCTTTTAATGCCATTTCAGTGACAAACTTTGAAGTTCCCTTGGATCACTTGTTTTACTGTACAGCAAAATCTGGGGCTTAGTTTTTGAGAATGAGAATGCTCAGGTTGTCTTAATATTGGCAGTTTTGGGGACCTCTGATGCCGTAGTTGAATGCTATACACTATGGAAAGGATGCAATTTCCTCAAACTGCTTATAAACTGCAGAGGCACAGGTATTTAATTACTGTGCTTACTGAAGTTGAATTAATGCTTCTTCCTCAGGTGAGATTGCAAATACGTATGTTAAAGGTTTATATAGGGAAACAAACAGCATCTGTGCAAATGTGAAAAGGCACGTGGAGCCAGAAATTGGCCTGTGATTTCTGTTAGGATTCCTTAGCTTTCTGCCAAGGCTGTGGATGTATACATACAGAAATGTATATGTGTGTGTCACGTGTGTGTGTTATGAAGATTGAGAATAGAGCATATCTGTGGTGTAGAGGTGCCCCTAAGCCTTCAGCACTCTTTCTCCTGGTAACATTGATAGCAGCCCTACTTAGTGTCTGTTTTACTCCCCTGTCTTGCACCAGAAGACACAAGCTCTGTAGGTACCAGCTCTGCTTTTGATTATGCAGTAGAAACAGGCTGGGAACTTTTATTCTGAAGGATAAAATGACAAGAGTGTTTGAATTGCTGTGTTCCTCTGCTGTTTGAGGCCTGTACAAAGTAGGTGATTACTTGTGTATTTACATGAGGAGTTGAAGCAAGAACACTTTTAGTAGAAAGGAGAGATGATTTGTTACTGTTTGGGGTAGATATGAACACAAGCTCTGTGAGAATGTGACATGACAAATGGGTTCCCACCTAGCAAAGGCAGTTGCTGCTTAGTCCATCTGAACTGATAGATTTGCTGCTTTTAGCAGATGATGACAAATCACAGGTGAAGGGAAAAAGTGACACCTTAGCATGTCTCATGCAGAAAATGACAGCATGGATGTCAGGGAATGAAGGAGTAGGTTATGGAGGAAGCAGGAGAAATAAAAACAGATGGGTATAAACAGAAGGAGAGAAGAGATGTTAAAAAGAATAAATTAAACCCAAACAAAATGGAGAAAAAAGCTGTGTGTGTGGGAGGGTGGATCATAAGGCTTCTACCTCCTAATGTAGGATATAGAACACAACAGGATTGTTTGCCTTCCTTTGTGTAGGTCTGAAGTGATACAGAAATAAGCAGTGGCTCTGCTAGAATCTTCTAAAGAGCATCTTGATCACCTAACAGCAAATCCTCTGCTCATATCAGTTCTGTGAAATGAGAAGGAAAACCAGAGTGCAAGAGAATGGATGAAGTAGCACAAGGCAGAAATCCCCACTGGACTAGTAAATAGCTGACTTTAAATGTAGAATTTCTTAGTACATAGCAGGGAACAAACAGAAGTCTAGTATTTTTAAATAACTGTATAAAATGTTTAGAATGGAGAAGTTCTGCTTTTCAATGTTTTGCTACCTCTTGAGTCACTGGCATTGCCTTATTTGGCCAATTGCCCTTTTTGGATAGGGGCTTTTGTGCTAAGCTTGAAAGCCTTTGGCTTGTGTACACGTGGTATGTCTTTCTGCTTGATCTTTCTAGTCCCATCTTAGTCTGAGAATGCTGCAGAACTAGTCTAGAAGCTGATAGGATTTAAGGTGGATCCTGCACAGTCCAAGCTGCTTAGGATATGCCACACATGTACAGCTATCACACATTGTACTTCCTGTGTTTTTAGTGTTTACTTTTTTCTGATAGTGTGTGGTTCTGTGCCATGGAGCTCGGATAGGATTCTTTCAAGGGGATATCAGGCTACTTATGGATGACCTAAAAACACTGCAGCCAACTGTATTTCCTGTGGTACCAAGACTGCTGAACAGAATGTTTGACAAGGTAAGTCTGCAGGCATGTTGTAGACTTGTACAGGGTTTTTAAGAAACTTTATGAAGTTTTTTCTGCCAGAGTAGGAGTAACTTGTGCTCCGAGATATTAAACTGGCATGCTAACAAATTTGTGTTTCTCTTCCTAAAAGATAGCTGGAAGTGCAGGGAGTAGTACTGCTGATATTAAACCACTTTCAGGCAGCAAATACTGGTGTTCAAAAGTCTGACTAGGGGACTTGGTTCTCTCTATCTTGATTACTGACATACTGTTTTGCTCTGAGCAAGTTATTTAAGTCCCGTCTACAACATGAAAATGAGGCTTGGCCTCTGCATGCCACGCTTTTAGCATCTGACTCATGGAGTGGAATTTGCAAGGCAAGGTCAGGTGTTTGCCTATGTTTGCATGGACACACACAAGTTTCCTATACAGCAGCCAGTGTGTTCTAGCTGGGAAAACTGTAAACCAGCCAGGGAGGAGTGCTAGGGAGAAGGTGTGTCAGTAGCCCCACTCTCCTGTGTGTGCTGCTTGTTTGCTCAGGGTGGTCTGAGATGGGAATTTGGAAGCAGATTCTTTCTTGAACTTCTGATTTTTAAGTTGTCCTTTTGCATATGGACAACTGACTCTTGTTAGGATACAGCGAGAGGATTTAAAGGATAGAATAAGTCCTGTGACTGCTAAAGAAATGACAGAGCTGTCTCTGTTGTCTTAGCCAGGACATTTCTCTGATCATGAGACTAGAGGAACAGCAAGTAACAAACACATGGTTCTGTTTGGCTTCAGGAATAAAGATTCATTTGGAGGGGACGAATTCCTGAGACCAGCCTTTAGTGCTTAAAGTGTAGCACCTCATACTGCACACGCATTCTGTACTGGAATTTGAGAAGCAGAGTCAAAGCTTGGGACTTTGTTCTCATGATGTCTTCTGGCTCGTTAAGTTCTGTGCCCGAAAGCTTTCACCCTCACCCAGCCTCACAGTAACCTGGCACATGAGGCAGACAAGTTAAGGAATTCAAGTGGCAGAGGGACATAATGCTGAAGAGCGTCTGGGTCTTCCACTTTCCAAGCAAATATACTAATGTGGTTTGCTTTTGAGTCTGCTCTGTGCTTCCTGAGAACAACTAAAAGGAGGCTTTGACAAGTGTTCTAAAATACAAGTTTGTAAATGTTAGACAGATCTCCACTTGGTGTTTCTGAAGTTACCTGCATCTCCTCGGAATGCCCTGTGTTACTTTACATGTTATGATAGGGTGCTTTTCCAAAAATGCTGAGGATTATGCTCCATTTGAATTTTGATACCAGAAGAGAAAAGTAAGCCATCCATTTTCATTCATACATTTTAATGAAGAAAAATACATTGAAACAGCTTCACACAGGTATCAAGAATTAGTTAAGTATTCATTTCAACTCTTGAACTGAGGTAGAGGTCAAAATAAAAATGCACAAGTATTTCTTACTACAATTAAGATGCCTACCAATAAAAGTAGTTTTAGTTTCCTTAGTTTCCACTGTTAAGAGTCTCTACACATGCATCTGTAAGGAAAAGGACATGGTAGGCAGTCTGTGAGGCTTCTAACCATAGTTCATCTTTCTTAATAGATTTTTGGACAGGCAAATACTTCATTAAAGAGGTGGCTGCTGGATTTTGCTTCCAAGAGGAAAGAAGCAGAACTCAGAAGTGGTATAGTTAGAAATAACAGTTTCTGGGATAAAGTCATCTTCCGCAAAATACAGGTATGTGTGACTGCCTCTGAGTTGAAGTTTGCATTTACTGCATTTCATATGAATGGGTGTAATCTGGTATGGCTTTCATCACTGATTAAAGACTACCTGGCTACTCAGAATAAAAATCAGAGCTGTCTTTTTATTTTCAACCTCATCTGTCCTTCTGAAGGAGGAATGCTAAATATGACACAGTGCCACCTTTAGCCCCTACTGTCTGCTCCCTGTTGGCCACTAGTAAGTTACGCCTGCTGTTATATCTGACGCTTGCTATGGCCTAAACTTTGGTTGTATAAGGTGCCCCTGTGGCTGCTTTTTACAGCAATCAGGATGTATGAGAAGCTGATAGAAGGCAGTTAAAAATAAAGCCATTCTGTAAGGCCATGGCTTAAGCTCTTCAAATTTTGGCAGAGTCTGCATTGCAGTGACACAACAGCATAGTCTGTGTAGATACTGCTTGTTTGAGATACCATGTCTTTCAGCCATTAATGAGACTAAAAACACCGCAAGAAAGACAGCTTGCAATAGCAGACTAAACTTATTCTCTAACACTTGTGGGTGGTACTGTAGGTAAACAATGGCTGAGGGTGGAATAGAAGACAACTCTGGAAATATCTCTAAAATGCTTTTGGTGTCCACAGTATCTTGTGTTTGTTGTAGGCAAGTTTGGGAGGAAAAGTAAGACTGATGGTTACAGGAGCAGCACCTGTATCTGCAAGTGTACTGACCTTCCTGAGAACAGCTCTTGGTTGCCAGGTGAGTTGCCTGGCCTAATCATAAAACATAAAGATTTTAATATCTCGTTCCAGCTTTGATGTTAGAGCATTTCTAGTAGTCTGATTATATGGATAACTCTCTGCTATTCTTGGACACTACACAAGTGCATACTCTTCCCAACTTTCTCTCAATCCCCTGAAATTTCTGAATTTATCCCAAAGTCTTTTAAGTGAAGAAACCAGCTGACCTGTCTTAGAGAAGATTTTTTTGGTAAGCTACTGTAAACAATAAGTTACATATCTGGATTAAGTTTGTGGGTTTGCTTTGCCTACACAAGTATTTGTAACGACTGTAGAGAATCTGATAATCCATGTGATGATACTGTAGTATTGTTGCTTTGAAGAGGAGATTGGGGTTGAATCAGTTTGCACACATTGCATTTATCTTCAAACAAAAATACCGTAAAATATCAGGTTTCTGTAACTTCTTGAAATTTTTCAGTGGTGTGCTGGTGTTACAATGCATTTTGCATAGAAAAGCCTGTCTTGTATATAATGATCAGAGCTGTGATGGGCTGTAGGGATTCCTGTCCTGGCTGTTTAGACAAACCTGTCTTTAAATTCTGTAAATGAATTCATGGCTAATGCTATGGTTCTTTATTTCTTTTTCTTGCTTCCTGTGTTGCTTTCTGTTTTAATCTAAACAGGCATCACAAGCTATGTGAAAATGAAACTTTGAGTAAATATTGGAACTGAAGGTGGAATATAAGCACTTAAAATTGTGTATTGTGATAAAACTGATATAGCAGTATTCTTTATAGAAGATGTTGGAGAACTTTGGTACACTCAAATTTAAAAAACTAGAAAAAAAACCAAATTAACTTCATTTTAATGAAGAAACTATATATTGAAAAGTAATGGTCTTAGATAATATTTTGATTTCCCATTCTAGTTCTATGAAGGTTATGGACAGACTGAATGCACAGCTGGATGCTCCCTGTCACTGCCTGGTGACTGGACAGCAGGTATGATGTTTATCAGTCTGACTGTCTGCTAAATTTCAGGGTGCTGAAATTCTTCAGAGGTCCCTGATCACATTAGTTAAATCTTTAGTATCATGAAGAACAAGACTCACTTTCTTCAAGTGAAATAAAAAAGTTTTGAAGGAATCCCTTGAAGTTTCTACCCACAAATAGCTATGAATTTTCTGGAAAATGAATGTGTGTGAAATGGAAATGGCATTTTTTGGTGTTGGAATGAACAGTCAGCACTTCTGTCAGCTGTCACATCTCTACCTCCTTAACTGAAATAATATTGATAATTCAACCTATAGTGGGACTTCTGCTGCTTAAATATGTCTATAGAGTGAGGATCTTGATTACAGGAAAAAGCAGGCCCAAGTACATGGTTCAGCTTGTAACATTCTGGGGTCTCTGAGAATTTGATGTTTCAGTGCCAGCAAATTTAAGCCACCAGGGATCAGTTTTCCATCTTTCTTCAGTGTGTAACCAGCCTGTTTTTTTAAGAATCTGACTAAAAAGCAGTTCAGGCCATTGCTGTGTTGCTCTGTTGAATAGGTCATGTTGGAGCACCAATGCCATGCAGTATCATCAAGCTGGTTGATGTACCAGAAATGAATTACTTGGCTGCCAAAGGAGAGGGTGAGGTAAGTCATTTCAGAAGGTCAACATGAGCCTCTTGTGAAATCCTGGAAAATGTTTTTTGTTACTGAAATAACAACTGAGTTTAGTAAAAGTGCTGACATCTAAGTACTTTAAGTAGCTAAAATCTAAGGTGCCTGCATGCAGTATCAGTTAAGGATTCACAGAAGCAAACCAGGAAATGTATACTGGGGGAGAGAGGAAGCAGCTTACACAGTAATGTGTAATCCCACAGTATATATGATTGTATGACCACCATGCCATCTTCCAGCTGTGGGGGAGCTGAGAAAGTAGAAGTAGGCATCTCATCCTTCAGCAGAATGCCAGCAGAGAACTTCTCTGCCACTCTATTACCAAGTGCTGGAGAGCAGCTGATGCATGGAGCTGGTTTCCTGGCTTGTGATGTGTGAAATGAGGTAATTTAAAGTGTCTGGAACACTTTTAAGAGAAAGACATAAAATGCCATGAAGGCTGCTGATGTGTCATGACTGTATGCCCATTTTTATGGATTTTTTTCTTATGCAGCCTGCATAAATTGAACATGTTTTACAAATTGTACCTTGAGGACTCAGCTTTGTATGTAATGCTATATGCCATCCTCTAAATTATTTTTTCCAAGTAAAATAAATACAGATTAAACTTTATGTATAGACTTTGAGCAGATGTCCATGTAGTAATTTACTTTCCCCAAGCCCTGAAAGCAAATTAACTGTGTTGTCTTTTATATGCTTTTGAGAAGCTGTGAGGGCAGCTGAGGAGTGAGAAATGGAGAAGTTAAAATATAGCTTAAGCAGGTAACTTACTTGAGTACGACAATTTATAGTCTGTATTTGTTTTGGTTATAGTTAGTATGAGACTAGAGAAAAAGAACTGGGCTTTAATTCCCAGAAGTACTCAAAGATTTTGTTGGGCTTGGTGGTAAGAAGCTGTTTGCAAGTGAAGAGCAATGTCTCTACCTGTCTGGTCTGCCAGAGGAACTGAGTATAAATTCTTACAAAAAGAAACAGTTAAGTAGGGATATTTTAAAAAAAAAAAAAACTCCTAAAATATTTTGCTTGCACTTGCTGTGAAAGTTTGCTGCATTAGGAGTCACTTTGGACAGAATAAAAATGGTAGCCCCTTAATATATCAGGTACTGTCTTTGCCTTTCAGGCCTAACTTCCTCACTATTCTGAATATAACAAATAAGTGTTGTAACTTGTTTAACGGAACTTGAAGCCCATGCCTATGGAATTGGCTCTCCTTATCCTTTTGCCTAAAATAAATCCTCCTCCTTATTGTTTGCTTTCAGCTGGATTAAACATTCCTAGTCGTCCTTTCTGAGAGTAAACTTTCCATATTCTCTGCTCTGTCGGCCCAGCTCTTCACTTCTTTCACTTATCCATGCTCAAGAAGAGTAAATTTGTGAATAGAATTAGATATGATCATATGCAAATGAGGTCTTAGTGCCAGTTAGCAGGATATAGATAAATGGTTTGCTGTCTCTGCTGAGAAAAGGTGTCGCCTACTGCCTTCCTGTGATTGTAGGAGCCATGAAAAATGAAACATTTGTTTGGCCAGACTTTTACTTGATGGGTACATATGGAGTTCTCCCTTACTCATATTCTTCCACATATATTTATATTTATAACAGAAAGTACTTGGTTTGTAAAACATGATCTTGCTTTGGTCCCAAGTTTGGTACTGTCTCTGCAAGGTCACCAGAACTCTCACTGCCACTCTGATGTCCCTCCTGTCCATTTTCCAATTGTGCTAATCCCCGAGAATAACAGATGGCCTAGTATTTTACCAGCCTCCATTGATATTTATTATCCATTTGGCCTTAACTTAAAACTGCATTTTCTATCCCGTATCTTCTAGATTTCATTCTAGAGTGCTGGTACTATTGCCCAGACCAGATCCTTCTTACTGTCTCCTGTCATCATGTGTGCCAAACCACTCCCATGCTAGCGTGATGATTTGAATCCTTTGTTGCTTCCGACGACTCTTGTAGAGTTTTTGAGGTTTTTAGACCTCTGCAGTTGTGTGCAGTGGGTATCTGTAATTTTTTCTTCAATCTTGTTTATCTTTCCTATCTCCATGTCAACCTTTCTAAGGAAGATTTTCTATAGTCAGGAGTTGTATACTGTGTTCTCCCTCTTCCCACCAAAGGAAAATTACACAACCTTGGGTGTTATATTGAGAAGAACATATTTAAATCTGGGATTTTCTCTGGATACTTCAGGCTCTGTTCCATGTTTTGAATAGTTGCTTTACTTACATTCTGTTACTGACAGATATTCTATTAATTGTTTTAATTTAGCTTGTAAGGTCTGAGCTGTTTGTCACAACGTCTTCACCTATAAACCTTTAATCGTGTTGGTCCTTTCCTCTTATCTTACAAGCATGTTTTTGATCCTAACAATTCCCATGTGTCCAGTTACATTCAGGGAAGTTGTTCTTGGTTTTCTACATGGTACACACAAATTTCAATTTAGTGAAATTACTGGGCTCCTTCATAGGCATATCTTGAGGACTCTACAAATGTATCACTTGCTTGATGCACAGCTTTCTTTTTTTCCCTCCACTAGTTTTAGCACAAAATGCAGCAAAAGCTGAACTGAACGTTTTGCCAGACTGAGGAGTAGTATTTCTGGACCCAGAAGAATTTCTTCATGTAAATAAAAATATATTTCTTTGATAAATTCATATTATTCAAATAGTGGGTAGGAGTACTGCTACTGGAAGAGATCAGATGCTTCCAATGGCTTCTTATTATACTTCTTAGCAGTTTTTGGAGACCTGTCATCTTCCACTGAGTAGAGATTTCTGTACAAACGCATAAATTTCATCTTGTCTTTTTAGTGGGGGTTATTGAGAACCATTGGAGAAAGTATTTCGTAGAGATAGCGATTGACAACTTTCCTTCACAGTAGCATACATTAACAAACTGCTATTTTCAGGTGTGTGTCAAGGGGCCAAGTGTATTTCGTGGCTATTTGAAAGATCCAGAAAAAACAGCAGAAGCTCTGGACAAAGATGGCTGGGTTCATACAGGGGATATTGGGAAATGGCTACCGGTAAGCGAACTTAGATAGCAGAGATGGTACTTCTGTAATTTAACATATAAAATAGAAAACACTGGGTATTTAACAGAATTAATTAGGTGGAAAACAAGTATTTGAGAAGGAGGATAATTACTGTTGTAGCTAATAATATGTGCTTGGGGCTAAAAAATATTTGCAGTATCAGTCCTGGGGCTTTCCCTAGTTTAGATTAGATGGATGCATAACCTGTCCTCTTGTACCATTAGTTTGACTTTACTCTGGCTCTAGCACAGTTTTACTGAGCATGCTTAAGTTGTGTAGATTGGTTTTTCACTTCAAGTGCCTCTTCTAAGTGAAAGTTATTTGTGTCAACAGAATGGTACGTTGAAAATCATTGACCGGAAAAAGCACATATTTAAACTAGCCCAGGGAGAGTACATAGCACCAGAGAAAATAGAGAATGTGTATCTGAGGTGTGAAGCACTTGCACAGGTGTTTGTCCATGGAGAGAGCTTGCAGGTAAGCATTTTTCAGGCAATAAAAAAAATTAATACAAAAGGAGATTGCAGGAAAGAGTTCCCTTCTTCCTTCCCCCCACGCCCCCAAACTTTGGGACTGAAATCTTAAATTTCTACCATGGTATGTTATGGTTCTGAATGGACTCCAGCAGTCAGATAGCATATTTCTGGATTTAGTTTCAGACCAGTAGCAGAGCTGAACTGGATTGAGTATTAATGACTGTATAGAAATTGCTAACAGTGTGTAGGGGGGGAAAAAAAAAATAACAAAAAATACAAGACCCCACCCACCACACCAAGAAAACCCCTACGATATCCAGGTTCTTTCAAGTGTAAATAGAAGTGTGGGTCTTACGAGCAATTCTCTCTCAAGTGCAAACCTCTGAACTGCACTCCTGTGTTCAGGTAGCAGAAAGCTGCTGACTTTACAGCAAGATCAGAAACAGACTCCAAAATCTAACTGACTAGTAACAAATGTGTAGGATCTGAAATGCTGGCTTAGAGAAAAAAAGCTTGACAAAAATTCCTTTTTAGGCCTTCTTAGTAGCTGTTGTGGTACCTGATCCTGATACTCTGCACAACTGGGCCAAGAAAAGGGGAATTGAAGGCTCCTATCAAGAGCTATGCAAAAACAAGGTGAGGCATATCTAATTAAACAGCTGTTCTGCATCAACTTCTTCAAGTTGATGCTTGTACAAGCATGAATCTATACAATGTATTCCTGTATCCACAGGACGTCAAAAAACACATTCTGGAAGACATGGTGAGAGTTGGGAAAGAATCTGGTTTGAAGTCATTTGAACAGGTAAGATGCTTGTGAGAACCAAACACCTAATTCTTTAAACTTCTCAACACCAGTATAATCTGATTCTCCAGAAACTTTTAATTTACATCTGAAAAACTTTTAAAATGATGGGCTTTTTAATGGTAGCTGGACAAGTTTTTAATAGCCTTGTCTGTTTCAAGGAAGGCAGCTTGGCTAGTAACTCTTTTTTTTTTCCCAGGTGAAAGACATTGTTCTGCACACTGAAATGTTTTCTATTGAAAATGGCCTTTTGACACCAACACTGAAGGCGAAGAGACCAGAACTGCGAAAATACTTCCAGTCGCACATAGATGAACTGTATGCAAATGCCAAAATGTAACTGCAAATAGAATGAGAAAAGTGGCACACATCTGATGTCTACTGTTGGCCTTGATATCTGTATTTTGACTACAGCAAACATAGGGAAGGAAACTGTGCAATCATTAACTTGTACAAAAATGGGTACTTGCCATAGGAGCACTGAAGAAATGGAACACTGCCTTACTGTCAAGTTGTGTTGCATACTGTTTTTATGGTGACCTTCAATTTCCAAAAAGAGCCTTAACTATAAATGATAACTATATGTAAGTTATTTAAGGTATCCTTGGTCAAAAATGGGACTTGCCTTCACCAAGGAGCTAAGGTTTTATTGCCAGCATGTTTGCTGTCTGCAGTGTGTTTTGCAGTTGTCAATTCCACAAAGGATTTGGCAGCTATGAAAATGCCTCTAAGTATCTTGCATCCTCAGAAAAGTTACATAGTTTATTCAAAAAACCACCACCACCCAGCCACTAAAAAAACCCAAACCCTTACAGTTGTGTAGCTGGCATCACATCTTTCATAGTCCTAATATTAACTGGGGCAGGGCATCTGAGTTCTCCCTTCTGTATCTGCAGCCAGTTCTGAGATGTACTTTTGTAAGGTAGAAGTCAGCATTCCACACAAAGGAGACTGATGAACAGAAGTTCCTCAGAGTAAGTCTGTGTAGGTGGTTCTGCACTGGAAGTGTGGATGTGGTTAAATCAGCAGCTGTAGCCTCTGCTACATTATCACGATTCTGGAGTGGTGCCAGCCCTGCAAATGAGCAGCTCCTAACTCTGGCAAGAACACTAGAGACTTAAAAACCAAACCATTCAGAGGCTGGGCTATGCTAACAGCCAGGGTAAACATTGCAGCTGTACTAGCCACTTGTTTCCCTGTAATAACCTTGTATTTAAAATGCATTTTTAAAAATGTGCCAGGTCCTCTGTAAGTGGAAGAGCTTCTGACATAACCTCTGTTTTCTGTGCTTTATGTATGAGCCACTGAGTACTCCACTGAATAGCAAAATAGGTCAGGTAGAATGTTTTTGCCTGATGCTTTGCAGCAATTGGAAGTATTTATATATGCCAACAGAACTGTGTGTTGGCCCAGGATAGGTATTTGTTCAGGGATAAAAACCTAATTCCCAGATAAATTGCAAAATAACTAGTTACCTTTTGTTTGAGAAATCAGCAGAAATAAGCCTTATTACAGCATAAGTCTTTTGCTATACTTAACAGAATTGGTTTTGCATTAGGATTCATTGCTGTTTTTTGAAAACATGGATATATGTAAAATACAAGCACAACAAGGTTTGCACTAAGATTTGTGTGTGATTGTAATGCACTACTCTGTAGCATAATTTCATATGTGTGTGCAATTAAGGTACACAAATCTAAGTCAACTGTTAGAGCAGTAGTTTGTTACATTGGAATTCAGATGATTGCTTAGTGTTGGGTATTTCTATGTTTTTATAAAACCAAAACAATTTTCAAAACCAATGAAGGAAACCAAAATAAATATTTCTGCATTTCAACTCTGTGAAGTGTTTGTTTATCAAAGAAAAATGCTGCTGACTAACAACCCCTGGTGTAATTTGATAACTTGACAAGCTGTAAAACTCTGCTGCTGTGGCCAGTATTTGTAAGAAAGGGATGCTATTGTATGTAACTTGCTCTTTCAGTATATTCCTCAACAAAGAAATCTTTAGTTTTTTTTGTCTGTCTTCATTGTGGTTTCTGGCAGTTGTGTTCTTGCCATCATCATAAATGACTTGAGTGAAAGTTGGAGTTTTCTTAAATTCTTATGTAGCTCCTGAGTGCTAGTGGTTTTCCTTATTCCTGCCCTTACACTCTGCCTCTGGCTTTAATCAGGGGTATGGTAAGAAAGATTTCATGGGCACATCAAGGTAGATGAAGCATCACCAGCAGGACCCTGTTTAGAGCTCCATGTGAATGCAGATGTCAGTGTGAGATACTAAGCACACTTCTGGTTCTAGCCATGGAAGATGTTCTTCTCTTCAGTAATTTCGTATGTTGCTTTATACATTTCTTCCACACTGAAGGAAATTAAGTTTTTGTCACTTAATAACATATTCAAGTGTGTGTGTGTGTGTGTGTGTGTGTGGTGCTTGGAAAGACAGAGTGAAGTGTCACCGGACCTCTCCTAACGGAGGTGGCTGAGAGATGGATGAAAGCTGGATCAAGGTTTATGTTCATAGTGCATTCCATCAAAGAAGCCTTTCTGGAAGAGCCACGTGGCACTACAGAAACAAAGCTCTGCTGTATCACCTTTGCCTCATAGCCTGCTCAATGAGACTGGGTACTATAGCCATCAACTTAGAAGTCTAAAGACAACTGGCCACCTGTTTAATCCTGAAGTGATCATTTCACTCTGTTAGAGCTTCCTGGGTTAGGTAACAGCAAACAGCTTTGGAAGAACACTTGGACCTGTGGATGAAGAGATGTGACATCAAAGGCCCCTCAACTAGTGAGAGTTTTGATGAGTTACTAAATTTAATTGCTGAGTAATTTAATTTGCCAGAGATGGAATTAAAAGGTTTCAAGGTAAAGCCTATTTGTTTTTTCGGTTGGTTTTTTTTTTCACACTATTACAGCGAGTACTATTTTTGTGTGTTTTAAATTTACTTATTCACTGCTGTGAGTTTTTGATATTTGATTTCAGGTTATCTTTACAGAAGTGATCTTATTCAATTGTTTCCATTCCAAAATTCTTTCCAGAGAGAGTAATCAGGCATTGGAATGGCCTTCTGTCTTGGGTTGAGCTGGCAAAACGCCAACTGTCCGAGACAGAGTGAAAAGGGCTCGTGTTCCCCTCCCCC
>JAWWEV010000134.1:40293954-40507738 GCA_035583235.1 Hafferia zeledoni | reverse complement strand
ATGTCTCAAGGATATTGAAGGTAGCAGAAACAAATCAACTTGAGGAGCTTGATGATTCCTTTGGTTAGTATTAAATTTAATGTATGATCTTCACAACCAAACCACATGGGCAAAATACTTCAGTACTTACCTAGGAAAAGGTATTTGTTCTTTGCCAGAGAAAGTAATGGCTATGAGAAACATGGAGTTTTTTATGTTACTTTCTATAATTTAGGAAGTAACAAAAATAGTGCTGTAATATGTACAAGTAAAAGTTAACAGAAAAATACTGGCTGTTTGTTTTATAGTCTGTACAGTAGAATTTCACACATTATAATATTGCAGTTGTGTAACAATTTACATTTAAAACCCAAAGTTCAATATCTGAATTTTTTCTCTATTAAATTACACAAATCATGAAATGAAAATTTTGCTATTGTAAGGGTATTCATGGCAGCAAGATTGGACATTCAGAGGGATGTTGTTGTGCCACTTTCAAATGTTCTTTAAAAAATAACATAAAACCATACAATTTTTGGTGACTAATTAAAACCACTTTCATACTTTGTATTGGACTTCTGTAATTAGGCCTCAGTGTAAAGGCAGAGAATCAGTTTAGATGAAGTAGATGCTCAAATATGAAGTCCTCTGTTATTATTGTATAAATATTTGAAAAACTGCAATTAGAAGTTGTAGAAAAATTGCTAAGAGCTATTTCTCAACTGTAATAGTTATTACTCTAAGAAAGTTATGGAAATATACATGTGACTACTACAAAGAGCATTGAAAATGAGCTATAAAATAAAAATTAGCAAAAGGTTTGTTATAAGGGCAAGGCTGCAAAATGAAAAGCTCTTCTTTTCCTCACTTCTGTGCTATGTATTTAGACTATAAAAAGGATGCCTACTATAAATGTAAACTAACACAAAATGTTTGTGGCATTGTGCTTGAAAAAAGAATTTCATACTACCAAAGGCATGCTAAAACCTCTGAGTTCCCAGAGTTCCAATCTCTTTGGGTAGCTGCCTTCAAGAATTCTACATTGACAAATACTCTGTAGCAGCTGCAACTGCCGGCTTATAGTGTCCAATAAAGCAGCTTAAAATCTATGTTTAAAAACATCTAGAAAGTAGTTGTTTAAATGTGTAGGTTTAAGTGTGCTATAGCAAAGAGAGACCTTGGAGACACTGTACAAAATATTTTGGTTGCTATATGCCATGTGTACATGCTGAGCTTTCCTGCACTTCTGTTTCAGTTTGTGAAGAAATAGCAGGTGGATGGGTACAGAAACCATAAAACTTTTCACTACATGTTTTTTCCTAATCCTCAAGTAATACTTTTAACCAGAACTTCCTTTTTAATAGTTAGCAAACCACAAATATTTAACTAAATGCTTAGCAGTGCTCCTTGCCTTAGGAGATGGGAGCAGTTTTTATGCAGCTTATTTTCTGTTCTTTGTAGATCACCCTTTGCACAGTACTGCTGTGGATGCTTATGGAGAGGAACATTCACAAATTGAGTCACTTGCTCGTGTTTCAGCACCACAAAGGCAACGTACAGAAAGAAGGTCTGTGAAAAAAAAAATTCCAGCATTTAATTTCATCTTTAGATTGAATGGGAAAAATGTTCTGTTTGTCAAGTTTCCCTAGTTGGTTATTAAACAGATGCTTTAACTTAAAATTTTCCAGAGGAGAAACCAAAAGAGTGAGGTTGAAGATTGTAGAAAAGAAATAGTAGAATAAATCTGAGTTTGCCTTCTGTAAGCAGTACAGTGATTTAAGTTTTTATATGAAAGGATTTTTAAAATGCTTCTGTGAGGTATTAATTAGTTCTGTAAATGCTGATGTCTAATGTTAAAAGATGGAAAAATTGAAAAATGGGTAGAAGCTACTTAAATTATATGTAACAAAATTATTTTGAAAATATTTTAATATTTTAATTCAAATTTTTGTATATTTCTCCTCTGTTAAATCAGATTTAAATGTGAAATAATTCTTATTGAATAGCAAGACAATAATAGTACTTGTATGAGAGTATGTTGTCAGAGCAGTTACTTTGATTTTCAACCTCACCTCTCCCCACCAAAGCCTTCTCCATTCCTGCTAAAAGTCCTCAATAATAATTTTGTCTGTTTCCAAGTTTCTGCTCAGTACACTGTGGCTATCCCAGTGTCAGTCATGAGGGTTGCTGCTGAGGGGTGAGGGTTCTGTTCCCTTTACATGCCCATTTGAAAGTTTTTATGTAGTCTACATGGGAAACACAGACTAAGTGACATAGTACAAAATACTCCCCAAATGGAAGATGTTGTTGTGTATGTAAAGATCATTCTTTCTTGGTGTGTTAGTGCATGTTTTTCTTTTCCTAGTAAAAAAATACATCGCCCAAAGACATCTGATGGTGATGTGCAGAGATTCAACACCTCTGATGCTGCAGGTGGACCTCTTAAGGAGACTGTGGTACAGAAAAAGTTACATGACTATTATCGGTCAATTTAATTGTAGCTTACTTGATGCCATGACTGCATTAGAGGGTGGGGTGAGAGGAAGACCTTCCATTTGTTTCTTAGTAGTACCTTAGTACTCGATTATATCCAAAGTAATCAATCCTCAGAGTATTCCTGGGCAATGGCCTAGTGAAATGCTTAAAGCTACAGTCATTGAGGAATATGATATCATAGTGAGGTGTTCTGGATCCTGTAGCCTATTCTCTTGCTCATTTGGGAATATGTTCTTTCCTTCTTTCAAATATCTTCTTTGTATCTAGAATATGTGTGCTTCAAGAACAGCATACTAGATGGAATATAAATCCTTTGTGCTTGTTCAGTATTGAAGCAAAACAAATTTGTCAGAGAAAAGAATATTGATAAAATTAATTTTTAATATGTATTAGAATGAAGAACTATTCTGTTATTTAAAGTGCTCTTGGCCCACATAACTTCCAGACACACAGAGGAAGTTAACCATCTGCAGGCTTGAAAGTAGACCTGTGATAAAAGAAGCTGTGCAGTGGTTTGTATAAAAGCTTTTTCCTTATTGAAATTTATTGGAATTGTTGAAAATGCTGTTGTGAGATTCAGTAGAGTGCTATTCTTTCATCAGTAAGCTGGATGTATGCAGCACTTGTGCAGAAGTGCTGTTGGGATCACAAAGTAGTTGATGGGACAGAATGTGAGTGGAAAGGAAGGTCCGTAGGCACTGCTGATCACTGGGAAATGTTAATGCTGCACAATGACTATGCTGACTGAGGGTCCTTATGCTCCTTAACATGTTTCTAGTCCTGCTGCATGGCCAGTGGCAAACGTGTCAGTTGGTCAGTGCTGTCGGGCAGCCACTGTCCCACAGCAGGGTGGTCACTGTGCTGGGATTCTGGTGAAACAGGCCTACCTAAATGTTACTGATGTTTCAGTCAGGAAATGCTTTCCTGCATTCTGCCTAATTGCCACCTCTCAGAATTTTAAATTAATAACAAGAGTTTATTTTGGAAGTTAATCTGTTTTTTGTATCACAGAATGCTCTGAATAATACTCAATTCCAGGAGAAAAAGAAGCAGCCTTCAGAGGAGGACACATCAGATCCTTCTTCTGGTAAAGCAGACTTTTCAAAACCCCCATATAGCTTTTCCTCATTCAAGATGAATGTGTTTCCATGGTTTTACTTTCTGGTATCTAGCAACATACTCTTGGAGATAAGGCAAAATAGGAAGGCATATACCCAGTGAGAGCAAGGTCAGGTGACATGGGAAGAATTCAGAGAAGTTCTTGCCACTGTAGGGAGAAAATTCATGTGGCCAGAGCTCAGCTGGAGTTGAAGCTGCCAGAAATATGAGGGACAACAAAAGGAGTTTTTTCAAACATACTAATGGCAATAGGTAGTATAGAAATATCATTGCCTGTTACAGAATGAGGATGATCACCTCACAATCAGGGACAGAGACAAGGCAGAGGTATTTAATGCTTTCTTTGCCTCTGTTTTCAACATGGGTGATGGACCAAGGGGGACTCAGTGACCTGAGCTGGAGGACCCTGACTGGGAGAATGATCAACTCCCAGTTGACCCTGAAACCGTGGGATCTGCTACTCCAGCTGGAATCCCTTCAAAACTATGGAGCCTGATGGGATTCATCCCAGAATTCTCAAACAACTAGCTGATGTCATTGCAAAACCTCTCTCAATGATTTTTGGGAGGTCTTGACAATCCAGAGAGGTCCCAGCTGACTGGAAGCTGCTGAACATTGTCTGGATTTTCTAGAAGGGCAAGAAGGAAGACCCCAGAAACTACAGGCCTGTCAGTCTCACTTTAGTGCCTGGTACAGTTATGGAGAACATTATTCTGGGTAGTATTGAAAAACACTCTGAAAGACAACACAGTCATTGGTCACAGCCAGAACAGCTTCATGAGAGGAAAGCCCCACTTGTTAAGCCTGAGTTCCTTCTACGACAACGTAACCCATCAAGGTCAAGGGAAGCCAGTGGATTTTAATCTTTTTGGATTGCATTAGGGCATTAGATACTGTCTCTCACAGGATCCTTCTGGACAAAATGTCCAGCACAGCTGGATAAACATCATGTGGCAGGTGAGCAATTGGCTCATGGGTCGAGCACAGAGGGTGACAGTGAATGGGGTGACATCAGACTGGTGACCTGTCACTAGTCGGGATCTGCAGGGCTCCATCTCAGGCCCTGTGCCCTTCAATATCTTCATAAATGACTTGGACACAGGACTGGAAGGGATACTAGGCAAGTTTGCAGATGACACAAAACTGGGAGGAGCTGTTGACTCCCTCGAGGGCAGGGAGGCCCTGCAGAGAGACCTTGACAAATTAGAGGGCTGGGCAATCACCAACCATGAAATTAAACAAGGGGAAGTGCTGCATTCTGGCATGGGGCAACACAGGATGTTTGTACAGACTGGAGAATGAGATGCTGGAAAGCAGTGCCATAGAGAGGGACCTGGGGGTCCTGGTCAATGGCAAGTTGAATACAAGTCAGCAGTGCCCTGGCAGCCAGGAGAGCCAACTGTGTCCTGGGGGGCATCAGGCACAGCATCGCCAGCTGGTTCAGGGAGGGGGATTGTCCTGCTCTGCTTTGCACTGGGGTGGCCTCACCTCAAGTCCTGCCTGCAGGTTTGGGTGCCACAGTATAAGAAGGATATAAAGATGTTAGAGAGTGTCCAAACAAGGGCTATGAAGATGGTGAAGGGCCTTGAGGGTGAGCTGTGTGAGGAGTGGCTGAGGTCACTTGGTCCATTCAACCTGGAGAAGAGGAAACCAAGGGGAAGAGGAAGGTCAGGTCCTGATCTCTGTGGTGAGCAGTGACAGGACCCAAGGGAATGGCCTGAAGTTGTATCAGGGGAGGTTTAGGTTGGATATTAGGAAAAAGAGTGTGGTTGGGTGCTGGAACAGGCTCCCAGGGAAGTGGTCCCAGCATCAAGCCTGCCAGGGCTCAAGAAGCATTTGGATGTTACTCTCAAGCATGTAGTGTGACTCTTGGGGATGGTCTCGTGCAGGCCTAAGAGTTGGACTCGATCCTTATGGGTCCCTTCCAACTCAGCAGATTTTGTGATGCTGCTTCTAGAAATGGGAGGTTTAGCTTTCAGTTTTAGTATATACCCCCATTTGATCCCTGTGTTTTGCATCCCTGCACTTGCCTATTCCTCTCCTGAAGGGGTAAAGCATCATGTGCATTATCCCTCTAAGGCAGCCTGGTTCCCTTTGGAGGGAAGTCTGGGGCCATGGATATGAAGCTGTAAGAGGTGTCAGTACATTCCTTGGTCTGGAAGCCTCGAGCAGCAGCTGAGACAGAACTTTGAGTGCCCCTGACATGCAGTGTGGGCACAGCTGTTGGTATAAAGACCTTTGACACAGGACCTTCGAGACAGGGAGCTTCAAGACAGTGGCATTTTTCAGAAATGGTTTCTCCTGTGTCATCTTCCCTCCTTTGAATGGGACTCCATCATACTGTAGTGCTAGACTGACATTTTGGGAGGTGTGAAGAAACATTGTTTAACTTTTTGTGGAATTAGTTAATACTATTGCAAAGTTTAAAGGAATGTCTTTGTATATAGGATTTTCTTGAAGCGTATGTGGTATTAATACAAAATGTATACAAAGATAAAATAAATATAAAAATAATTTTAAAAAGACAAATAGAAAAGCTCTTGATTCTTTGAGCGGGTTGCCCAAACTCAGGCTAACAGTTTTTACGACACAAAAAATGTCTACAGTGCACTATGTAATTTATCAGTTAGTTTACTAATGTGTTCCTGGACTTCCTTAAAATGATAAAGAGTAAGTTGTGTGTGATTGATCATCCCAATTCTAAAGGCTTCCTGTATAAATCTATCATAGTTGCTCAGCCAAAGACAAATGAAATAAATATCATTCTTCTCAAATTTGATATTAAAATATTCATAACTTGTAGATGGTTATTTTGATGGTGAGAACAATAATTTTTCTATTATTTTGGAACATGTACCTGAGTTGTGTAATGCTTGTATTTATTCTGTTGTTTCAGTGGATAGCCCACATTCTGTACATGTTTGGTGTCCCAAAGAGCTGATGAGATCTGCTAGAGATATTACAGAACTGGATGTTGTTCTGGCTGAAGTTGAGAGGATAGCAGCACATTACAGGTAAATATTCTGCTTTCCTCTGACTGAATGTTCAAAGTTTTAAAAAGAATTACCTGTATTTTTGGCTAGTGAGCTGTCCTTTAGGAAATACAATATTGCATGGTTACATTCTGATGTTATTTTAATGATTGTTAAATTTCTGTGATACAATTTTTTTTCATATATGATCTTGACATGGTCTCCAATGATTTGATATTTTTTCAAACAACGACACATCTCAGCTGACATTTTTCAAGGTAGAAATTAAGCTATTGGTAATATATGAAACATCTGCAGTTGCCTACCTGCTTAACATTGGGTTTTATTCGTTATTCAGAGGAGAAATGTTTTTGGATGAGATTTCCCCTTTACTAAACCAAATAGGTTGTGTTCTGTCCCTCTGCCTTCTCCAGACAAAGCATAGAATCAAACATTTGCAGAAAAGCTATCAACGACTTCTGTTCTGCTTTCAAGGACCAAATCACTGATCTTGTAAGTACACCAGAAATAAGATCAATTTTGTGGTCAAAATGCCTATGGTTTTATGTTGTACTTCACATATTTATTTTACAGTTAGTAAAATTTACCAGAGTTTATTGTGTGCAGGTTATGATTTGATACCTCTGTGCAGGCTTTCATGAGAATTGCCTGTAAACACAACACTGCTGCCATGCAAGTACTTTGCAAAATAGTCAGCTTTTGAGAACAGGGGGACATCTAATAATCCTGAAGTGTTTATCCTATCTAAATCATTATAGGAAAACTGGAGAGCTGCATAATTTGGACAAGCACACAGCTATGTCAAACACTGTTTTAAAATCTCATGGAGTAGAGTTTTAAAAAGCCAATGATTTAATTTTTATACTGTGTCTCAGTGACTCCGGAGGCCTGAGTAAGACTGACATAGTCCAGGGAAAATCATCCTGTTTTAATTAACAATTAGAACATAACTGTAACTGTGAGATACTCAAGAACCCTCTGGACATGATCCTGTGCCTTGTGCTCTGGGGATGACCCTACTTGAGTGGGGAGGTTGGACCAGACAACCCACTGTGGTCCCTTCCAGCCTGAGCCATTCTGTGATTCTGTAAGAAGCTGATGGGCTTGGAAAACTGAGATTTCTTCTCACTAATTGCAATGAGTAAAATGGACAGAGAACTTTTTAGGAGTTGTGATAAGTACAATGGGTAAGTACTAAAACTATAGCTCTGAGTGTTTCATTAGAAGCAGTAAGTTTTAAAAAGGCTAGATTTATACATATATGTAAAGTTACAGAAAAATCAAGCCAGTATTGCAGTAATTGGTACAAGGAGTATTACTTGCACTAATTTTGTACAACAGGCTTCCTATGGCATGAGGAAAGAGTCAATACACAACTGATACACTTGTAATCTGCCTTTGAAACAGTGTTGGTTTCTGTAAATACCTTCTTATGTTATTCCGAAGTCATTCTTGCAGCGGTGTTTTTAGGATAGCAATGAACTCAAGATCCATAGTCAATCTGTAAATCTCCTTTTCCTTTGTAGATAGCAGGAGTCCAGGAATTAAAGAATATGAAGAGAAAAAATGCTAAGGTAAATACATATGCATCAATAGATTGTATGGCATGCAATAGTGGGCATTGAAGTTTCAAGAAGTTGACTGGAAGAAATAAAATAAAAAGGTGTTCTGTACTACAGAATCAACTGCACAAATAGAGGACAGGGAACCACCAGTTTTTTTGGAAAAGATCTGAGAAAATATGATGAAATGCAAACTGCATGTGTAGACTGCTATACGATGTAAAAAGAAGGAATACACATTAGGATGTGTAGGTCTCTGTGCATGTGAATTACTCTTGTTTTTTTGATTTTTTTTTTATAAATACTTGTGAGGCCTCTGGAGAGTCAGTTAAATACTGACAGCTAACCTTCAAGAAACATAAATGAATATAAAATCTAGGAGGGCAGCAAAGATGGTGACCTATGACAATAGAATTGGATTGCTTAGTTCAAAGAAGAGGAGTCTGGAACTGCATTTCCTAAATATATGCAGAATTTTTGTTCAGAGGAAGGCAGTTCCTCTGTTCCTTCAGAGCGAGTAGTAATTTACTGAAAATGCAGCTGGGGAGTGTTGACAGGAGGAGGAACTAATGAAAGAGCAGAAAAAGATTGCAATGCTTTTATCAGGGAGAGGTGGATCCCCTAGAGCAGAGAGATTTGAGAGGAGCTTAGGCACTGTCTGGCTTTCTGCCCAGATTAACATTTTCTGCCACCTTTTCAAGGATAAAATACCTTTTAACAAATAAGGTCAACATAATGCTTATTCTGGGAGGTAGTAATTAATATGCTAAAGTCTTGTTGATATGGTAAGCTACTCTGCATGTAAAATGAAAATTTTAATACACATCTAGAATTCACAGCCACTCATATTCATCCTTAGTTTGACTCATATTTGTTTAAAAATCAGATTTTTAGTTGCTAAATTCAATTTTATGATTAGTTTTGGGTGTTGCTTTTTCTTTTTTTTATTTTTAATTGGATGTTATAATAAAGAAAGCTTACTTAGTTATGGCAATTGTACTGAACATAGATTTGTACTAATTTGCATTTTCAAAACAAAAACCTCAGAGTTGGTCATGTTTGAGTTCAAAATGTCACAAATTCCTTTTGTATGCTTGTAAGTCCAGTGTTCCTTCCGCAAAATTTTGGGTGCAGATAAAAGTTTGACATTTTAAACAGCTTTATTTGTTTAAAATACAAATGTAAAATATGGCAGTTTATAAGGTCTGGTATCTTGGAATCTTCCACAAGAATCAGAAGCATAAAATCTCAGAGGGAAAAAAGCCAATGAAATTTGAGTTGTTTGCCTTTGAAGTTACAGAAACTGTTTCAAAGTCTTTGCTCGCTACTTGTTTCAGGCAGTAACAAACATCAAAAAGAAAAGGCAGCGACTGGTGCAACTCCGAGAAGAGCTGATTGGGTAAGTTTCCAATGATGCACAATAATAGCCTGAAGAACTTAAGGAGTCTGGTATTTTGTAGCTCAGAAGGGAAAGTAACTTTTTTGTTCTTTCATATTATTTTAATGAAATTACTGCTGTCTTGCTTTTTGTTTTTACAAAAGCTCATGATAACCTCTCCTTTGCATATTCCAGTTGCCTAGTCAGTCATTCTTGAAAGTTCTCTTGGCTAACTGGTTACTAGGATGGTGGTTCACACCATACATTCATAACAAAAACACTGATGTTACAGTTTGAATTGCAAAGGTGCTGTACCATAAATTTACAAAGGTAAGACAGAGAACTTTTTAGTTTTGAGGTGGGAGATTGTATTTCTGCTCTGCAGTTTGGCAGGGGTTCCTCTGAGTACAAAGTTTGCTTCCATCTCATGCAGCCACACAATTCCCCTTCTCTAAATTGAGATTAGTCTTAACTGTCATTTAGATACACAACACAGAAATCATGTTATTTGCAAGAGTCATTAGACTTCCCCAAATCCCAGTTGTTGCTAAGGACAAGCTGCAGGTAGCACACTCTCCCTAAGTTAACTCTGTAGGGAACCATGGGCTTGTATCCACAAAAACAGTGTAAAAGCCTCTTCTCTGTGGCATGAGAGGCTTGGGGTTTTTGCAATACTATAGACAAATTATGCTCAGAGAAGTAATCCCTCAATATGGTTTGAAGCCCCTCACAGACTGAAAGTGGCCTTCACATTTTTTGTCTTCTAATGCTCTGATCATTTTAAGCAAGCCTTTTTTTCTGCAGCACTGTTGAATGAAAATGGCTGTTGGTGTTCAGTGTTTGGAGCACTGTTTTAATGGATTGAGCTCTCCACTTTACTTAGGCAGAGGTGTAGGTAGTTCATAGATCCTGAGCATGCTGTAGCATAAGCACTGAACACCTCAGCCTGCACGTAGGTGTGTGCAGAACACCTGCAAAAAAACATTTGGAAAACTTAAATGCTTAAGAGAAAGGGGCTATATTGTCAGACTCAATTTAAGAATTCAAAAAGACTTCTTGAAAAGAGTTTCTCTTCAAGAGAGAGAGGTTTGGATTTTTTTGGTGGATTTGGACTCATGCTCCTATTTAATTAATATGCTAGTTGTTCTAATTAAACAGTGTACTTTACTAACCTATGTTCTGTGTTTCGGAGCAACCTTTCTTTTAATTCTCCCTCAGAGGAAATATGTTTATAGTTATTCGTGCAATAAACATGCAGATATAAGCACCAAAGCCTTGATCCTTTTTCAGAGCTGAACCACAGCTGACAAAACTACAGAAAGAATATGCTGATGTACAGGAAAGGAAATCTTCCTTGAAGCAAACAGTTGAATTACTTACTGATTTAAAGGAGCTACAGCAAGACTGTCTGGATTATAAAGAAGAAAACCCGAAAGAAAAAGTGGTAGTAAGTACATATTTTCCATGTGTTTCTGAACAGTTCTGGCTCAGAACTCCCTCTTCTCTCCTTTTTTTCTTTCCTGGACTGTTGGGCATTTTATTAATGTCTGTTACATTAATAGCAATATTTTGTGAATTGTCTTTGTGGAAACAGCTTGAGAATCGCTGCTGTGACTGTACTGTAGTATCTCACTCATTATTTTGCTCTCATGTTAAAAGCTGAAGTATGTCAGAGAGGATTCTGCTGCCTTGCTCTTTATGTCCTCAGTTTTAACTTTTTAATAGAAATTGAAGAAAGATTAACACTGAGGAACAAGTAATTAATTTCTTCTGTTGTTATTGTTCAAAGAAAGGGAAAGCTCTGGTACTTCCATGTCTGTTCTGTAAGGTATTTAATGGTAAGAAGAGTGCTGGTATTTCATGGCCAGAGTGACTTCCCATGTAGTCTTAGAACTCCTTCCTGTTTTACCTGGGACCTGGTGTGGTACTTTCTGTTGACAAGGCTACCTGCCTGCCCTGTGTAAGGGAAATCCTTGCATTTCAGAACACACTCTTAATTTTGGCTGTTCTTTACTTTTTAAAAGCTTGTTGCACCATTCCAGATAGAGGAAAAATAACTACAGATATGTAAGTGATCTTTCCAGGAGTTAAAAACGTTGCTTTGTAATTTTATTTCCTTATCAACAGTATGGAACTTCCAGCCTCCCTGCTCTTCTGATGGAGTCGCGGAGAATTCTAGGAGCAGAAAGACATTTTCAGAATATTAATATGAAACTGGAAGAGGCTCTGGCTGTACAAAGAGAGAGGCTATCAAAGACACACTAGGTGTTTTTTAAGACTTTTTGACATTTGTTAGGAACAATTTTTAAAATGTAGTGCTTAAAGCTTGTTTAATAATTGTTGCTCTATTTTGTTTCAATGTTTAAAGTAAGTCAGTAACTTAGAGATTGTATCTTTCTATTGTCAAATAGTCTCAGAATGTCAGTGAAATGGCTGAAATAGCAATCCCAGGTAAAGTAATAAAATCTTTCCCTGTTGTGAACAATGTTGGGTTTTCATCTTATGCTATTGAAGTGTTGCTGTCAAGAGTACATTATATACTTTTAAAGAGAACACAGGGACTTCAGTTGAACTATTAATAGAAAAATCTTTTTATTAAATAATTCCATCCCATTTCTGGAACTAAAGAAGTCTGTTTAACTTGGCTTACCAATAAAACTTGGCCATCCAACTAACAAAACAGAAACTGTACAGCAGAGAATGTTAAAAGTGCTAAGCTTGGAGCAGCATTCGTGATACTCAGTCCAATACTCTTCAGCCCACATGTAATCTTCCATTATCTCCTCATGCCTGCTCAAGACCATCCGGCTCCTCTGTGCTTTGTCTCCCACCTCTGGAGCAGCCCTTTTGAACCACACTGCAGCATCTTGCCAGAAGCACGTGACAGCCTGTCTGCTGGCCAAGCCTCTGGTTAGCTGCCTTCTTCAGTGCAAGTGTCTTCTTTCCTTAAAGCTTCCAAAAGAGCTTCATCTGGGATTTCTTCTGTGACATAATTCAGACTATCACTTGCAGCCTCAGCTAGTTCCACATCTTCAGCAGCTTCTAAGAAACAGGCATCATCATCACTTGCGTTTTCCCACTCGCTGTCTGACAGCAGGAAGTCTTGAGACAAGCTTTTTGCCAGAGATACTGAGCTTTCTGTCGAGTCTGACACATTAGAATGTGGTTTTACTCTTTCTTCTGTGTCCCCCCTTTCATCCATTACTGAATACTCTTCTTCCTTTAAGGAATAAGAGTACTACTTACACCATATGAAAATGGTCTTTCATACCTTTAATTGCTCTGCAAGTTTGGAATTTGTACTGTCACATATAATGGACACTACAGAAAGCTGGCCAACAAGACATTTTCCAGGATGTTAATTTATGTTAATTCCAGTATGTTACCTACTTTCAATAGAGTAGAAATTTGCTGTTTTTCTAGCAACCTACAAGCCGTCTGTATAATACAAGGTTAAAACTAACTTAAGGGTCTGTTTAAAGATCCTGTCAGGATCTGAAAGTGCACTTAAATTACACTTTCTATGAAATAACAGTAGTAGATATTGATCTGCTTAAGCAGAGCTTAACGTGCCATCCTGCAAGTATGACCTTTAAAGCTGTCAAGTTAAATTTAAAAGTTGCAAAAATACCAACTCCTATTGCCTAAGCAGTGGAAAAACTAGTATGTTCAGGGCTTAGAACTACGTGCAGTATTGGTTTAAATAGTCTACCTGTTTGGGGAAACAACTGCTTTGATACACTAAAATGGAGAAAATGATCTTCAGCTATGAGGGTCACTGACTTACATTTGACTCTGACTGACTCGGGTGTTGCCAGAGCAGTTCTGTTTTAGCTTGCCCAGCATGAAATCAAACATGCACAGCAGAGCTTAACTGGGGCAGTTTTTCCATTCTTACTTAACCTCGCAGTGGCCTTGTGGCTTATGCACTGGGAATTGCTGCTCAGATCAAAACAGAAGGAAGTCTTCAGTCCCAGCTGAAGTGAGGTGATTCCAGTAACTTAGCACTGCCAGAGAACTGAAAAAGTAATCTATGGTGCTACCAGAGCAGTGCAGCCGCCCTGGGAACCTCTTCTGTACCACTGTAACTGCTGCATGGAGCAAAACTGCCTCTCAGTGGGGATGTTCAGTAACTTCCAGAGACAACATGGCTCACGAGAACTTCAGCCTATCAACAGGACAAAAACATACCTCTTTGAAAAGAGATGGGAGACATACCCCAGGTGGTAATGGAAAACCTAAATCAAACATAGGGCATTAAAATTGACATGCCAAAAAGTATTAACATTCCACAAAGTATTAAGTGCAATTGCTTTGAGAACACAGACTACATACTTTGTGATTTGAAGTTCTGTTCTCTGCAGACAGGATCGTGACACTTCTGATACCAGACTTCATTCTTTAGATCTACCAGAATCCTAAGAATAAAATCATTTCGTTTTTTCAGTAACAGTACATAAATGAAATGAGTTTCCTACTGTGTGAACTCTTGACACTGAATGAAGAGGGTTTGTTTGTCCTGAACTAAGGACACTGCTTTCCTGCTCTGACATACTTACTATATACATGTTTTGTACAATTTTCAATAACCTTCAGGCTTCTTACGTTAAAAGAAATAGATTTTTAAGACTAACATCTGAAAGTGAAATATAATCAACTTCATTACATTAAGCTTGAAAGAAAGTCATTAAAGTAAGATTAGCATATGGGATTTACCCATAAGGTAAGATTTTGTTGCTGCCACTGTTACAGACAGTTTTATTTTAAAGGCCACATAAAATCACTATTTCCTGTCAACTGATTAGACCAATCAGCTTTTTCAGCTGTGCTTCAGAAACATCGACCTTTAAGCAATTTGCCTCAGAAATACCTTCTAGTGTAGTGGCTGTGGCATTTTTTGAATATCCTTGTTTCTCAAAAACTCATTCCTTATGTTTCAGTGACTTTAAATGTTATATAGAATTATTTTTAAGTATTTCTACTAATGATATACTGGAATTCTAATGTAATCTAGAAAACCTGACTTTCCATCACTTATTTTGTAAACTATAGGAAGTCCGAGTCCTTGCAGAGTCACCAGCAAAACTCATCTTGACTAAAGCAGCAGCAGGAGTTATCACTCTAAAATGGTAATTCTCAATTATTAAAATTACAAAGTAATTTTAATGACATGAGAATGTAATTTAAAATGCACTGTAAATGAACTTAAAAGTGGTCAGGTTCTTTTTTCCTGATTTTTCAGCTTCCTTTCTGTAAAGTATAAATGCATGGTACTGCTTGATAGCTTTAACATACTCTGAATTTTATGTTAGCATCTTTGGCTGCATGTTTTAATACCATGACTATCAACTTCATCCAGCTATTAGAAATACAAGCCCAGTTATCATAAACTTGGGGGAGAAAAGTTTGGTTTTGTCTGGGTTTTTTCAGGTTTGGTGGGGTTTTTTTTGTAATTGAAGCATTGTATCCTCACAGAGTAAGACAACAGAAATTGTGACAGGTGCTAATTCTATCTGTAAGAGTTTTTTCAGCATTTTTACAGAATAACAGTTAAGCAGGAAAATAAATAAAGCTGTTTAAAACTGAATAAAGAACACACATTATGTTGTTACTTTTGTGAGCTCTTCCAATATTTTCACACCAGCGGTAACCAGAAATATCATATACAAGTATTTCCTTGAGAGGGAAGTAATTCCATTGCCGTATCCCTGAGGAAAAAAAAAATTAAATTCTTTAAAAATAGTGCTACAGAACACTCATTAGTAAATAGTAAAGTGGTCTCTTTACCTCCTTGTAGCCCATCTTTATTAACCAAAGAATGAACAAAATGATCAATTTCTGGATATGGCGAACCCTGATAGCCTTCCATGGAATCTGTTAAAACAAAGGCCACAGGTACACACTGTTAGTGGTTTTGCCATGGTAATATGTAATTGTCACATGTTATGCAGACCACAGGCAGAAAAGGCACATGAATCACACCACACCCTTACATGAAACCAGGGATAAATCCGCTGTTACTTTCTTCTAGATCTTTAAACTGCTGCTCCTACCCCCAAGAGGAGAGGGTTAATGGTGTTCAGGTGCTGCAGAGCATCCTTCAGCACAGATGTGCTCTGCCTCCTGCACAAGGGTAGCTGAAGAGCTCTCCTAGAGGTTGTCAGGTGTACAGGTCACAGTGCATCTAATTTAAGACTACTTGTTTTTTTCTATACAGTAGAAAATACTTGAGGTACCTCTGCTGCTTCTGGTGGATCTACTGTTTAAAAAAACTGACATTTTTCTCTCCTCCTCTGAAAGGCCAGATGACAGAACTTTTGTGTCGTCACTCACTCTGCAGAAAGGAGAGAATACAAAGGAAAATGTGTGATTCTTACAGCATAACACAGCACAATATAACTTACACCGTATGAGATAACAAGACATAGCACAAGGCCACCAGCTCCAGGGGCTCAGCTGGAGCAAGGGCGTGGGCCAGGAGACCTCCAGAGGGCCCTGCCGGCCTCAGCCGGCCCGTGATTCAGTGAGCATCATTCCCCATCCCTGGAGCACTCCCTCTTCTCACTTTGGCAGCTTCCCTGCCTGACAGCAGAGGGCAAGGGTTCCTCCTCCTCAGCATCAACATTTGTTCTTGGTGCAAGTCCCAGGACCCACCATTTAAAGGACTGCTGGTCCACACTCCCACAGCAGGATCTGCTCTAGATGTAGTACTTATATAAATAGATCCTTTGAAAGGTTTCAATTTCTTTTGTCTCTCTACAATGAACTACTTTTCTTTGCCATGTTGCTAGCTGGAAGCTGAATGATCACAGAAGTGTAAACCCAGCAGAATTTCTCATCCATATTTATGAGAGACTCAGCTGATGGCTGTGATCTGAATGCACTGCATGATTTATGCTACAAGGGTGCTTGCATCATTTCAGAGGATGAACATTTCAATGAACATTGCAGAATATAAAACCTGAAGTCAGCACAAATACAAGCTTTGAATAAAAATATTATACCAGTTTAACCCTCTTTCTGCTGCAGCAATGATTGGGATCTTCTTAAGATAGTCAGTACAGATAGTCTGATATATCATCAGAGGTTTCTATTAGATACAGAAAACTTGATTATTGTATGTATGAGTACCCAGCCTAAGGAGGTCTTTGTACCCAATGTGAAATCTGGTATTCGAGTAAACATGTACAGAAATCCTTTTTATTTCTCATCCTACTTTCGAAAATATTCAGGCTCCTCATACTTAACTGACTGGAAATCTGCAGTTTTTGTTTTCAAAACTACACAGAATCTGACCAAACTTAATGGTTAAGTTTTGGCATTTTGAGTGTATACAGAGAAATGAGACACAACTCAGAAACCATATCACCTGCTCTGTGTTCTTTAAACATTTGAAGGAAGGTTCAAAAAAAACAAAACCCAAAAAACAAGACTCGAGCATTTTCCTTGTTTTTTTCTTCAAAAACAAGAAATTCTACTAGGAACTCCTAAATTACACTGCAACAATGTTAATGGAATAACTGCTCATTCATAGTAGTTATTTGTAACTACTGCAGGATAATTATCATTAAAATATATCTTTAAAAATATTGTAAATACACTGGAATTAAATAATTACCTAACGTTGCAGATTAAAGAGGAAAGAAAATATGCTTCTTCCAAGGAAACATCCTTTTCACAGGTAGGGATAAAGTTATTATCCTCTGCTATCTTCAGAATCACATTTTTTCCTGCTTTTGATGATTTATACATCCGGAAATTTCTATTCTTTGTATAAACTCCTACAGGAAAACAAGTATTTCATAATATAACAATGCTGGCCAGGGTTTAAGATACTGAGCACTTGTAAATTAAACAGCAACTACTACTGATTTCAGCTCACACCCCACAGATGAAATGCAACAAAGCAAGGTCATGACGCATGTGAATTTTTATGTCATAGAAGAATTAAGACACTCAACGCCCCTACATAGGCATTTTAATCATTCTGACATTGTAATTGCTAAAAGTTTCCCTTCACTATAAGAAATCTGTGCTTTCACATTAATTTGTGAAATACTGAGCATAAAAAGCTGCACAATTGTCATCAAATTCTTAAAAGGTGAATGAGTAAAAAATATTTAATTTTCATTATTGAATTTCCATATTCCATTATTTAATTTCCATTTATGAACATGCTTGAAGGAATTTTGGACAGTATGTGAAAGCAATCCTTCTGAATCAGTAATGGACAAGCCTACTGTATGGGCAACTCTGGGATTACATTTCAATGGATCAGACAAACTAAGAGGCCCTCAGTGAAAGTGATCCTAAGTTCAATGAGAAGGATTTGAAGGGATGGAGGTTCTTCAAAGAAGTCTGAGAAAATAAAGACAGTGAAGTCCTGAAGTGCATAACACATTGCTGTGCAGAAGTGTGTTAAGCTATTTCCGTTTCACTGAGACAAAGCAAAAAGCAGAAAAACCAGATATGGGGATAAAGAAGGGTGGAACTTTCTAACTTTAGTTTGACTATGGGTGTCGAGTTCCTGAAGATTTGTAACATTTTAATACCATGAACAGACTAAGCCCAGCTGGACCATGAAGCGCCCAACCCAAAATTTCACTGAAACCTGACAGCTGCCATTCCATACAGGGAAAGAAGGCTCAATTCATACACAGAACAGTTCAGAAGGCCACACCTGTAAAGTTATTCCACAATTAAGCACCTTCCAATTCAACTGAAATAACAAAAATGCAATATATGCTATCGTCTTTTAATTCAAATGGGATTACTGTCATCAGAGGAAAAAAAGATAATTAGAGATTCTTGTGTGGCAAGAATTTCTTCAAACTTAAGAAAAAAATTCCATGTAGTAATATAAGAAGTTCCATGGACTAAGAAACTAAAATTCCTTTAAGGTATAGCATTTATGATCACAGTTTCAGCATGTATTGTATGTGGTTTAAATTCTGACCATAGGGACAACAGTAAGAACACCACTGTTCTCACTGTCTGTAATTGAACATTAAGAACATCTCGTTTCAAAACCTTTGTTGCATCCCAAAGAGGTTTAAAAGCACTTATATTTACCTAGATCCACAAAAAGTTGCTTGTCACCTTCTTTACCATTTACTATTAGAAAGGAAAAATCAAAATTTTCTCCCTGGTGTGACACTTCCATATCCTTTGTTTGGTGAACAATGGCTGGCCAGCCTTTGGAAGCATCTTTGTCAGCTGAGAGGTTTGTAACAGAACCATCTAGTCCAACTGCTTCTACAGAACACTGGCAAACATGTCCTGCTTCTTCTGCAATCACAGCAGCAGCAGCAGCAGCAGGAGCAACAGCCTTACTCTCCATTAATCTTAGGGCAGGCTGCAAAACAGTTCTCACAAAGTTACCTTAAAAACAAAGGCCAAAAGCAGATAATGTCATTTATGAGTCAAGAAGGAACTTAAATAGTTTCTGTGCAAACATTTTTCAAAACAGCCAAGATGGAAGTGGTTGGACTCCTTTTAGCCCTTCTGGATTTTTAAAAATGTTTTTTATCAGCCCACTGTACAAAATGGTTCTGGCCAGTAATGAGAAACCAATGCTTGGCAAGGATTTGTACTAAACTTCTTAAAAACAATGCCAAAACATTTATTAGTTCAGATTTAGGATTCTGAAAACCTTGTGATTGTCTCTCTCACTATTGCTTTCCCTAATGAAAATATTTTAGTTGCAGCTTCATGGTGTTCACCCACGTAACAGTTTTATCAAAGCTTACTCAAACAACAAATTACTTTTACAAAGGTATTTTGTAATGACTTTTGAAACTCCCAGTATTATAATTCAACTCCCATTGTATCTCCAGGCTCTGCTAGAAGGTAACCAAAGACAAACAAATAAAAACCACAGCCAAATTACTTCCAAGGATAAAGCAGAGAATAGAATTAATAGAGATGTGGGAAAAAGAACTATGAAGTTGAAGGAATACTGGCAAAGAGAATTCTGCAGTTATTGGATTAAGCTTCAGCAGGGAACATGAAAGAATGTGAGTCCTATGCTACATATCAGCAGACTGACCCAGCATACCAAGCATCAATATCATCATTATCCTCACAATGCATTACAGGACTACCGAGGCGCACAAATGAGTCACAGTCATAAACAGCATTTTAACCCTGTGTGTCCAAATACACACACAGAATTTCTTAGTTTTGTAACAATAGTTCCTTGGATCTTCAGCCAGAAAAGGTACCTATTTCAGAACTGAAGTTTATTTCAATTGCCATAAGAGCATCTGTAACAGTCCTGGTTGACCACTTCACTTTTTTTGTGTGCGTAATTAAGTAACAATCACTCTGGTGTCAGAATAGCAAGAGTTTCGTCAGTGAAAGGCTGTGTTGGGAGTTAGTTCTTTATCATTCACACACACCTTTGTTTTCTCTCTTCCAGTGTCTTCTGACTGCTCAGATGTGGGAAACAAACCCTGCATTTCATACTTTTAGTTCTTGACTGTATGTCATATTGTTTGTATGTGGAATTTATCATCTGAGCTGATCAATGCCAATTCACTGACCTCCACAGCTTTCCTCTGGACATACCTGATCTCCTGTGCTTTCTTACATGAGCTATGAACTCAGTCTCTGTATTTTAATTCTTGCGAGTAACTCATTCCAAGTATTACATACTAAAAGTTTTTAATCATATTTAATTTCAAGCCCATGCACTTTGTGCACGACCCCTGACATAAAACACTTAAGAAACAGTATCATCCAAGATGTGGTATTTCATATTCTAGTTTATCCTGCATAAATATCACTAACTCATCTTAAAGTACTTTTTTTTACAAGGCCCAACACCAGAACGGTGAATTTAAACAAAGCCAACACTTGCATGTGTCTGAAAAATATATCAGCCCTTTTAAGTTTAATATTAGACAAAATTTTTCCATCACACCAAAAAGTATATTTTTTAATATAGATTCTGGGAAATTATGACATTAGTCTGCATTCTTAGTTATTTACTGCAGTAGAATATTTGGCACAAAGTGCAAAGCTAATACACTTTAACACAAGTTTGCTAAGCAGGTTACTAGAAAGCATTAATGAAAAGTCATGGGTATAATATTATTAGTAACGTACATGAATTTAACACTGATGTTTACATATCTCGGTTATAAAATTCAGTTTTTCCTCTGACTTCAGTGTGTTTTTGTAAAGGCAAAGGTTACACAAGCTAGAAATGTATTTGAAGGCTGACAGTTTGTAAATATGTCAAATTCATGTCACAGTGGAGACAAATACTTAAAACAACAGGCTGGAATAAACAGTTCAAGCTTGTACTGGAAGAACTGACTAATGTCATTTAGCTATCAAGATCACAGGCTAAAATTGCTGTCATGCCATATTATTTATCATCCATGTATTACTTAGGTGTTTATACCAGCAGAGGAGTTAAAAGACCATACTTCTCAACTAAGAATTGCAGGACTCTCATTTAAGTCTTTGGGGTTTGTAGCTGCTCACCATAGTAAAAAATAACTGTTCTGTGTCATGCTTGGAGCTGGCAACCAGTATTTACAGGCATTTGCTTATAAACAAGACAATCTGCTTGGCTTTCCTTCAGCTACCCCTCAAAAGATTTAGGGACACAGATTCCGTTACTCCTAAGAATGAGAAATTGGGGGTTTTAGTGTTAAAAAGCTGGAAAAAAATCCTCTGTTCTGGAAATACTCTGTCCTCATTGTGTTGCAGTTAGGACCTGAATTTTGGCCTAAAGTGGTGCTTAGGCCATGGACCACATGCTTAAACTAAAAACATTTGGGGAGAAAAATTGGACATGCATGCAGGCTTAAAATATGCAACCTGTCCTTACAGTTTGCTCTGTTCCTCCAGATGTTCCTGCTGAGAAGACCTTTCATAAATGATTCCTGAGAGCAACACAAACCATGTCGATCCAAGAGTACATGTGTTCACCCCATGAAATAACGAGACAATTCAGAAGGAAAATAAGCTTTTCTCTAATGCTGTACTGGGCTAGACAAAGCCCAGCACTATGTCATTAATAATGGCATCGCTGTGCTGTCATTAAGTATGAAAAGCAAAGAGCTCATCTTCCCTGTGCTCTCTACAAGACCCTGCTAGACCATGCACAGTGCCCAGGAAGAATCTACTTAAATAACACAGGAGGTATTAAGAAAAGTAAGAAATACAATATAAACTTTACTCAATATTGCACCGAGGGAGGGTGGAACGCTAGAAAAAGAGGTAAGGGTGAGAAAGAGAAGACTGGGCATGAAGACAGGCAGACTGTGATAAGCAGACAGCACAACAGAAGTGGGAAACTGAGTGGGATCAAAATTTTGAACCAAACATCCTCAATGCTTCCTATTCTATTGCTGATGGAAACCCAGTAACAACACACATCATTTCTTGTAATCCTGCGCTGTTGTCACAGTTCTTCCTGAACACAAATGGTAGAGCTAAATGCCACAAATTTACATTTCATCCCTTCTAATAACCCATGAGATCATTAATCTCTGTATAACAGCATTTCCACTTCCTTTCCCTCACCTTTTCATTTATTTGAAAAAAAAAAAACACAATAGGGGAACAAAGGTTACAAAATTAAACATTGAAATATTAAGAAATTACAAAACCAAGGCTGCAGGTGCAATGTTAATTAACCCAGAGCTCTGCATTTGTAGGTTGACACAGACTTTAATTCCAGCACTGAGCAAACTGTTTTCCATCAGTTCCTGTTTCACTCAAACAAAATTCAGCTGATACTCCACCGTGCCCTCACTAGTCAAAGTGTGCCTACAAGACTAATTTACTATGCACCACAAAGGATATATATGTAAGAAGAAGAAGAAATTATGAATTTCAACACTAACTCTCCTCAGTGTTCACCACCAGCACTTCAGTGCTTCACAGACCATACTTTAAAACTGTGTTCAAAATACTGCTGTTAATAAGAAGGTATTATACTTGTTTTAAAAATGCTGTCAAGACAACCCTGAACTGGCAACTCTTCATGTCGGAGTTGCCATATCCCAAGAAATCCCAATTTGTATCAACAATGAGTTTAATCATGTTGATGCACAGGTGGCTTGAAACCATCTTTGTCCTGCCTTGCTGACCCTGTGCTGAGCACACATGAACTGAATTTAGCACAAATAACAGTAGCTTTAATTTTTAAGACTGACATTAACCTGTAAACAAGGAAGTCATAGATTTGCCAGTTTCATGGAAGTCGGTATTGCCACGACTTTTGTAAAGAAAACATACATGCTAATTATAGGAAAAGGAAGTAGAAGATGAGAAAAAATTAGGCTTAATGGAACCGATAGTAATTTCTGCTGAGACTACACATTTGTTTCCACATATAATTTCATTAAAATAAATATTCAAATGTGAGATGGCACTGTACGAAGTCAAAACTGCATCTTTTATTTCTAGGTATAAATCATAAGAACACACTTACCAACATGAATATTATCCTTGAATACAGCCTTTTGGGGTAGAAATATTAAGTGCCGACTAAATTTTTCATCAGCACTGGAATCTAAGTTCAAGACATCTTTAGTTGAACAATTTACATCATAAAGTTCTTTCAATTTTTGGCTGACAAGCTGAAATCATAAACATGAATTATGTTATTTTCTCTGTTACTTTTAGTAGTGGTATCTATAAAACCTAACACAAATGCAGATTCTACATTTTTTTCAAGGTTTCTTTTTGGTTTTTTCCCCCATTTTAAGCATACAATTAAGTTAATTCAAACTAACTCATAGCAAGTTTGACCAAATTTGACTTATTTACTTACATGTGCAAGTCACTGACTGTACTAACAGTGATAAGCTGAGCAGACTTTTGGTTTTTCAGGTCAAAGTCTAATTTAGTGGCTTTATCATGTAGGTTTTTTTAGCACCCCAAGGCAGTGCACACCCACAGTGACAATATTTGTAAGGCTTACCAGGAATGGAAGATGGAGACTCTCATAATATAAATGACTGGTAGGCTAATTCAGTGTTATGATTTGGCTAATTCATTGGCATGTCCCAATGAACACTAACGAAGCAGAAAACGTAAGATACTTGGCTCTAGATTAGCTCTTAAAACCTTCTATAAACTAAGCTAGTGGTTACTTATGTTTAGGACCAGGACTGAGAATCTGAGGGTCTGGAAGCTTCAGGGTTTAGAAGCTAAGATTCCCCATCCGGCAAATCTAAAGTCCTCTTCTTAACCTGAGGAATCTCTAGATTTCAAATTCAATCACAATGGATAAACCCCCTCCAGATTCTGTATCATGAAGGGTTCTTTATGAAGGAATGACCTCAGTAATCTTTTTCTCTTTCCTTTCCAGCTAGGTATGTGTAGGTGACAGAAGTCTCACAAATAAATGTCCTCTTACTAAGGGATTTTATTGGAATAGAAGATATTCTTCTAAAGACTTGCTGTATTTTCCACCTCTGTCATATTGAACTTTCAGAGAAGTTCATTTTCCAACCACATTTGCAATAAAGTGGAAACTGCACTATTTAATACAATTGATAATTAGCAAAGATATTTAATTTTAGGCACCAAATTGGTAAGTGCAGGCATTGGTAACTGCTGTCACATGATGTTCTCTACATCATCATTTAATTAAATTATAATGAACTGTCATCTAAACAAACTTGGAATCAGGAGCGATATATCTAAACCTTGATATATAACTGCACCATTTGGCAAAGGGAATGAACTCAGGAGTATCTGAATGGAACTTTCATTAATGTTACCTTAAACAATACCTAAACATTTCTTTAGTTTTACAGCTTTCAAGTGGCAGAGGACATAAAACAATCTCCAAAAGTAAAATCTCCATCAGTAAACCTAGAGTGAATACAAACATTCCAAAAGCCATCATTCTTTAGTTTCTCCTTTCACTTAATAAAGAACTTTTGCTTTAATGAAAACAGTATTTTTACTTAATTAAAAATAACCACTACATCTATAATTCCTTTTCATTTTACTACAGCACAATCAAGATAAAGGGGTAAATCCTTCGTTTGCATATTAAATCAACAAATTCATATCAATCTACAACATGACTTTGCTCCAGTTTACCTCAATTAACTTCGCCACCATGCTCTTGCCATCTGCACCGGGATTTGCTGGTTTGTAGAACTCCAAATCAAAATAAAGTTTGCAAGCATCTTTTTCAGGAATTACTTCATAACAATGCATAAGACTTGTTTTGTAACCTTTGCTAAGGAAGAGACAACAAATCACAACCTCTCACAATAAACATTATACATGCTTTTCAGTTGCAAACGAGGATCCCATAAGTCCCAAATATTTTGTTTTTCAATCAACCACCCATATTAAAAAACGTAGCAGCCCTACCTATAATGCTTTGAAAGAGTTTGTAACTAACTTCAGCATCAAATATCAAAACAAAGATTATTTTTCTAGCCTAGAACTTAATTTTGTAAAGTATTCTCCTCCCCATGCCCCACCAAGTCTTAAAAGGCATACAAAAACGCTGTTAAGCATTTAAGAAACTAAGAACACTACAGGAAAAAACTTGTTATTGCACATATGTCTCAAGCACTAACAGTGAGATTACATATTTTTTCTAACTAAACTAAAAAATAACCTAATTTTCAATTTAAGAAAAAAAATAAGGCTTTTCACGTAGAAATTGACTCAGATTTCTTTTACCTCATAACCATTTTATTGTAAAACAGCTAAATGGGGAAAAAAGTTCAGCATATGATCAAATTGTCAATACTTGGAACTACATCATGCAAATACAAACCCATAAATCAGTAACCAGACACGTACATTAATGCTCATTGAAATTGATACATTACTAATCATAGAAATAGGGTTTTGTAATGTGTTGGTATGGTCCCCTGAGGAAAGCTGACAGCCAAAGTGAATCTGCTGCTATTAGACTTGAGTTCAGTAGACAGGGCCCTTAATTCATAGGAAGTAATGGCAGTCGGCTACTCAAAAGAAAGTTGAAACCAGCTATAGAATGTACTGTTTTGTCTTTATGAAGGTTTTTCTCAAGGCCAAGATAAAACTTCAAGCAACTCATTACAGCTCATGCCAGTCAGAGCAGCAGAGAGCTCCTGGGGATGGCTGCCCAGTGACAGCTCTCACTAAGTAACAGGATCTCCAGTATAATGCTGTCTTTTAGTGACATACACGGTACCTTCTCCCATACTCACGTGTAATAAAACCAAAGCTCTTTGTATGTCGTCACAAGGTAAAACCTCTGTCCACTCTGTGTGTTCTTTTCCAGAGCAAACACATGAACATCCTTTTTAAATAAAAACATTGAAATTTTTTTTTAGTTTTATTCAGAGAACGATTTAAAATCTTCAGAAGTTCCTATTTGACATTAATCAAAGGCCAATAAATACTACAAACCTATAAGTAGATCACTTTTCCTTTTTCAATGTAAGTAGCATCTGGTTTTAATTCAGAACATCATTCTGATTTCAGATACAAAGGTAAAAACTTTGAAGCTTTTTTTTTTGCTGTGCATTAACATAACCTCTGCTTTCTCTGTAAAGTCTTCTTTTTTCAATCAGTGGCAAGTGCATCTAATGGGAGGAGGAACAATATCCTGAAAGGAGCAGCCTCATAAACACGATGGCAGCATAAGGCTTTATGGCAAATATTCTTCAGAAATTACATTATTTAAATAAAAAATTGGAAATCTGAGAAGAAAACCCTAAAAAAACTACTGCCAAGCCAGTGAGAGTGCATTTTGCAAAACAGACTGTCAGGATTACTTAAACACCTAAAACAGTGAGGACAAAAACATGTTACTTTCTTTGAAAACAGCAATCAATTTGAAAAGTATTGAACTGAAAGCAGAGGATACCTTTTGCACAGTATTTATTTGGTTCACCACTTCTTATCATCTGAACTTGCTACTCTGATGCCACTTGAGAGTTGTACTGTTTTTATTTTGCCCATGCTTCCTGTTTCTCTTTTTCTTCCTCATCTTTTATCTCCTCTTTCTTCCTGCTCAATTCTCACTACCCTCCCATCCTCCTGCCAACCCTGGCAGCTTGCTCATCTTCAGAAGGAACAAATCTATCCTACAACGTAACCAAAAAGGACTTTACCGTGTTTAACATCACGTATCAATTAGTATGTTCAAATTAGAACTAGTACTTCATAGGGATACCTCCATTGCAACATGATCTCCTACAAAGACAAAAAACCCCTTGCTGTTTCAGGATAGGGAAGAACAAAAAAGAGATCTTGCAATCTGATAAAGACTTCCCTGTCAACCAAGATTTTAAGTGACATTCAACCTTGAAAGTGCATAGAGACATCCACCTAACACATAATATACCTCTTTGCAGGTTTTTACGTAATTAAAAGCTTCAGCCTGCCGAGAAAATATTTTCCAAACGGGGGATGGCTGAAAGGGCTGTGACAGTCTTGGTCTATAAACTTCAGGAAGAGGATTTCTTTCATAGTAGGATGCTAGTTCTTCCAATCTCTTCAGTCTTTCTTCACATTTTCTCTTCATTTCTCCTAAAGAAATTACAGATAGTCAAGTCAGTATCAATTGCTGTTTGCAAGGCAATTTTAATTTTAATATATCTTGTACTCGTCGCTCCTTTTGATTTCAGTTTTGTTGAATGTAATTTACCAATTAGCCAAGAGTAGCCAATATTCCAAATCAACACCCACTTTGCTATGATACTCATTTTAATATTAAATCTATCTACACTGTTTTAGAAGTACATGAGCTTCATATTAACACCATCAAAGATAAACACAACAGAATAACCACAATAAGGGAAGGCCTAGGGAGTTTCCTTTTTGTCCACAGAATGGTATTACATTCCTCCTCAAAAAGTATACAAACTGTGCCAACTACCCACACATCAGTAACAAGTGAAAAAATAGTACTATTTCTGCTTTATGCTGGGGGAGAAAAAGGAGATCATTAATTTGTATGGGTAGTACAGCACGTGAGTTCTTAAGAAGAACTAAGATTTCAGTGACTGAGCTCTGACCTCTGTATCTCAAAGAACTGAAATCCAAAATGAGATCTTCATTCTCCACTGCTGACCTTTGCTACTGATCAGTGATACTTTCACCTCCTTTAAGATCTCATGTACTTTCTCCCATCCTTAAGATAACAACCTTATCTCTTTTCAAGAAATAGCACCATACAGTAACATTTGCTATCTTATAGCCTTTAAACTTGTAGTTCCATAAAGTAATCCAAATGTGAGAGTAGTGTAGTAAAGCATAAACACACATACATACAATTGTCTGTAAGCTGAGCAATGCAAATCAGTAAAAAGCATTGCTAAGAAATTGAAACAGAGGAAGTGGGGCAAGAAGTAACAAATACAAAGGGGAATCTTTTTGTTTTGCCCAGCATAACCACTTGGTTCTCATAACTGCCCTCAGCTGCAACGAAAGATAAAAATAAAACTGACTACACTTAAAATATTCAAACCTTTAACAAGCTGGATCCACAAGGTGAATTTAAGTATTTAAATATCCATGTGGGGCCCCAAAGCCCAAATTTTAGATCCTTTGAATCTACTCTCTAAGTTTTCCACAGCAAAAGTTCCTGGACACTTATACTTCTGCCCACACTACATCTAAGCCTGTCTGTGTTTTGATAGTTTAGTGCCTATATCAAGTCTAAATATGAGAATATTTTTCCTCTAACAGGAGTCAAACATACTATCTCTATAGACCTTGTCAGTCTTCCAACCTGTGCACTTCCTCCACTCCCTTTCTGTGCAATTAGTTTCTTCTTGGAGAATGAAAAGTGAAATTACAGACAGCAATCAGGGTTTCTCAGAAATGCCAGCAAACCCCTCAGTTGTTTTGATGCTGTTGGTTTGTTGTAGATTAATTGGGTGCAAAGGACATTTGCTACATCAGCACTTTCACGCAAGGTGAAAAGGGAAAGTGAAAGAGAATTTCCATAATTCTCAACTTATTTTAAACTTTCTAGTTATGTCAGGCCATATTTTTGAAGAAACACAGTTGTGAGGATATTTGAACTGGGAGAAGGCTGATGACCCTTGCTTGAAAACTGAGATCTATTGCAGTCAAAACACTGAGATTCTCAGCAGTGCAACATGTCAGGTCTTTTCAAGGTAACTTCAGTTCCTGCATGCACTGAATCTAACACAAGACATCTATTTAGATCACATACAATGGACACTTACAGACCAGCCTTCTGAATTCACTGGGAAATCCCCACTTCATCTTCCTCTCTTCTGTCCCACCAGAAGGGGAGTACCTATTTTTATGTCACTTGACAGAAAGCAATTTTGTCACCATGTTTGGACTTCAGTGTTACTGATTCAGCAGGATGACTGCATGGGAAGCCTGAGGAAATGCCTCCCAAGAGATGACTTGAAGAACTTGCTATTTCACTTTCTCTGATGGAAGACTACTTCATTATTTACTGCTGAGCACAGTGGACATCCTGTATTTTTATACCTGGTTATATGGCTGCTCTGAGCATTTTTTTGTTTGGTTGTTGTTTGTTTTGGGGTTTTTTTACTAAAATATAGGGACATATATGGTGAAATAATGCACCTATGTTAGTCTTTCCCCTATAGCATGAGGGACAAAATTGCCATTTCTGAAACGGTGAGTTTGTTTAAAAAAAAATGCTCAAAAATCTGTAACGGTTATGACAAAACACACTATCCACCTGCTGAGAACTGAAGCTGAGAAATGCAAATCAACTGCTACTCAAAATAAAGTGATTGCAGTCTTTTCCCATCTGGTGTGTATCCTGCTCTGTGGCAGAATTCACGGTCCTCAACACAAATTGATCTGTGAGATTTTCTCCCAGTACTGATTACAGCCTTAGAGGAACATACTAAATAACAGTGTCTCTAGTGTTAAATTTCTTAATGAAAATTAGCTGAATTATCCTTATGTTGAGCTGACCTGTGGCACACTGACAAACACTACTCATCTCCCCTCAACAATAACAAGGAGTATCCAATTTTCACCTTGCCCTCCTAACAGAGGAAGTGGCCTGTACAATTACAGAGCCACAGAACCGGGTCAGGTTGGAAGGGACCACAGTGGGTCCTCTGGTCCAACCTCCCTGCTTCAGCAGGGTCATCCTAGAGCACATGGCACAGGACTGCGTCCAGACAGTTCTAGAGTATCTCCTGTGAGGGAAACTCCACAACCACTCTGGGCAATCTGTTCCAATGTGTAATCCGTTCCTCAAATTAAGATTGAGGAATTCTGCGCGATACTCCGTATATCTGACCTAATGATAAGACCTCAAGAAGTAGGTCAGTACCTGTTGTGAGAAGCTGGAACACGTAGTTTCCAATGTTATCTTACTCTGATGTCTGCTACCAAAGGTCAATGTCCAAATATGAAACCAACTGACCTGAAAGCTGATGATGAAGCCGAAAGCAGCCCCGGGCTTGGACAGCTGCTGTGCCGGGCGGATGGGCGGGCAGGCACGCTCCGCCCGCCCCTGTGCCGCGTCCCGAGCCCCGGCTCTGGCCGTGCAGGGTGGGCGCTGACAGGGAAGGGGCTGCCGGGGACAGGCCAGACACCCGCGGGCTCCGCACGGGGCCGCTCCTTTGGTACGCGTCCCCGCAGATCGCTTCCTTTACAAACCACTGTTCTGTACGAACCACAGAATACCGAGCTGGAAGGGGCCCACAAGGCTCATCTAGTCCAAGTCTCGGCCCTGCACAGGACTAAGCCCAAGAATCACACCGTGTGCCTGAGAGCACTGTCCGAACGCTCCTTGAACTCTGTCCGGCTGGGCGCATCGCTTCCTTGGGAGGCCTGTTTGTTTCACCCTCGGGGCGAAGAATCTTTTCCTGATCGCTAACCTAATCCTTTCCTGACACAGATCCAGGCCATTCCCTCGGGAATGTTACTGGTGTCGGAGTGCCTGTTCCTCCGCTTCCCCTCCCAAGGAAGGTGCAGTCTGAGATGAGGCTGAACAGCCCAAGTGCCCTCAGACCCTCCTCATGCGGTTTCCCCTCAAGGTCCTTCACCATCCTCAATGCACTCCTTTGCACGCTCTCTCATAACTTAATTTCTTATATTGTGGTGCCCAAAACTACACAGCATTCAGGATGAGGCCGCATCAACATGGTGCAAATGTACCAGAACGCTACATTTACCTCAGAGGAATTAAACCAACAGACCACACCCAACAGCGTGTGGGTTACACACTACAAGCCGCACAGCAGCGAGCGCAGCAGTGCCCGGCTCAGCGCTCAGGCCCCGCAGGGCGCCATGGCTCAATGGCCCTGGGTGTGCCTGAGCTCCGCCAGGGGCCCGGCCCAGCGAGCCCTGGGCTCAGCCTGGTCCCGCACCGTCTCCCCCCGGCTGCGGGAGCCGCCCCGCCTACCCCGCACCCGCGGCTGCTCCCGCCGGCCCGACACTCACCCCCCGCCGCCGCCATTGGGGCGGGCCGTGCCGCGCCGCGTGCGGGAGGAGCCTGTGCCGGGCGGGGCTGCAGTGCCGGGGCCGCTCCGCGCCGGGCCGTGCCCAGCACAGCTGTACACAGCCCAGCCGAGCCGAGCGCCGGGAAGGGAGCCCGCAGGGGAGCGCATCGCCGAGAGCGGCCGGGCGGCAGAGCCGGTGGGTGGCGGTGCGGGGTGCGGGGCCGAACAAAGCGGCGGGGGCTGGGGTAGACCAGGCTGTGGCTCCGCGGCCCCCGCATGTCCCCTGCAGGGAGGCTCCCCCGGGGCAGCAGCGGGGCCGTCGCGGTTCCCCCAGGGCCGGCCCGGCTCGGGGCACTCCCCAGGCGGCACTCCCGGCACGGGCTCGGGCCCCTGCCCGGGGCACAGCGTTAGTCTCTTCGGTCAGATTCCCAGGAGCTTAAGGCAGGCAGTTTGCTCCCTTCCAGCCTGCTTTTGTGCAGGAGCTGCCGAAACAAAAAGAAATTGAGGGATGAAAGAGAAAGAAAAAAAAAGGAAAGGCGCTTTAATTGTAAGCTGCTCTCTGGTGTCCCCCCCGGTAGACCATTAGCCAGCCGGAAACACGGGGTCAGACTGTTTGAATCTACCAGAGGAAAGCGGCGGGTTAAACCTCACGTGTACCGACCCTGCCAGTGATTTGCGGAGAAAGGCTCATATCCGATAAGGTTATAGAGGGGTACGTTTATTCAAGGCCTGGGTTCAAGGGGGATAGCTCCTCCAAAAACATCACACCTGGTCGAGTTAACAACTTGTTTATATTCAAGTAAGTTGTACTTATTCATTATTTTTCATGCATAAACATTATTTTTTCTTAGAAAAGGCAGGGTTATTCTAAGGGTTCTAAGAACTGATTTCCATCTTCTCTCTTGAGCTTGTGCCCTTCCTCCTGGTCTTTAGGGGCGAGGGTCTCTGGTGGTCTTGGGGATGAAGTTTGTAGTGTTCCCAGTGTGAACTTTCTACCTTTGGCTCAAAGCTGCTCCAGACCGGATCTGTTGGCAACTGTAACTGGTCTAATTGGCGCATTCCTCTAATTATCCTGTTCTTTAGGTATATTTTCTGATTTATCTTTGTTCTATATGGTGCCCAGTCTTATTTTAGTTAGCATAAGAAATCCCTAAGGCCCCTTAGTATAGAAGTTTCAAAGGACAGGTCCTACAAATCTGTACTTCATGATTTTTGCCATATGCTAAGCTACTTTATATAAAGTGATTTTTATAATAACTATTAAGCAAATTCTATGATAGATGTATCAATAACTTTATCAACCAATAAGGATAAGTCTCTCCAATTACCAGCGCTGGGGAAAGGATGTTTGAGACCCTCACAGGTGCCGTGACTTCCTAATCTAGTCTTTCACCCTTCAACTCCTAGTTCTCTCCTTCAATTATCTGCTTGTCAGTCGGTGGGTTTCAAACTAACACATTATGCCCTTAATGCCAAGGAACCCGATAAGGCTTGTGGTGATGTGGTCAATAGGTACAGGTGAATTAATAACCAAGGGTCCCATCTACACTCGGAATAATTTCAGCTCCTGCTACTTTTGCCTCTTAATGCTGACTAACTAAAGTCTGTTTGCTTTTGGGAGGTCAGAGTGCTGGCCCAGTGTCAGGGTTCCCCACAGCCACATCCAGACCAGCAGGAACGGGAAGGGTGTCACAGCATTCCATGCTTCCAGCAGCAGTAGCAGCATTTAACAGGGGGATAGTGTCACACGGAAATTACAATGGTATATTTCGAATGTTTGTTGATTTTCTACATAGTCAGCTTCTATATTTTCCTTATGAATCAGATAATTATTGTTTAGCATTATATATTGTAGAGTGGAAAATTTTTATTTTACACGTCTGCATGCAAATTACTACAATATTCTGTATATATGTTTATGTACGTAAAATACCTTCTTTGAATGCTTGGCATTTTCTCTTGCAGTCATGTGAAGAGTAAAACTGCCCTTTTTAATCTTGAAGGATCTGTATTACAATACTGATGCCTGTATTGGACATATGTTTTAATACTGCTACAGTCGTTGCTTTGTAGCAGCAGATACATGTACTGAACATGTGTTGTCTCCTGTGGTTTGCATATTTCAGAATACAATTGGTAACTAGAGACAATTCAGTTATTTTCTTCCTTCCCTGTCTGACAAGCCTTGGTATTATTTTTATCACTACAGCGTTCATTTCTCTTGTTGCTTGTCATTTCAAATAAGTATCGCTTTAAAAAGAAACCTGATGGTTCTTATGGCAGTGGTAATAATACATGATGATGTGCATTTATTTTCATTCAGTCCAGGCAGAATAAGTAAATCCAGGCTGGAACAGAGTAAAAAAATATTTTCTTTCTCATTTTCGTACCAAAAGAAAAGTATTGGAACAACTGCATTCATATAAGATAAAAATATTTTTGCTCTTGTTGCCACACAGAGAAACATTGGTCATTTTTTTAGCTTGCTAAGCATAGCTTTGGACATTTTTGAACCACTCTTTTTTTTTTTTTTTTTACGACTTAGTAGTACCTGTAAAGATCATTGTAGCATCATCTTTATAGTCGACATCTCTGTCTCATAGGGTTTTTTAAAAACTTTATTATTTTTTAGATAAAGTATTGCAAAATAAGCTTCCTACAATGTACAGAGTATATTCCGCTGGATTACAAAAATGCTCTTTTCAGCTACTTGTTTTTTTACATTTCCTTACAGTTGAAAGTTCATCTTACCTAAGCTTTCAGAGAAAATAGTATCAAGGAGAGGAATAACAATTTTTCATGAAATTCTTAATGTACTATCGTCATTCCCACTGCCTCCCTCCTCCCCCTGCTCCATCCCTGATAGGATGAGATCATCCTCCACAGGGAAATGTGTATTCCGCTTGAAAGAGCGTGGCATCACTGCATTACCTAAACCAAGATGAGGCAATTCTTAGTCTGTTAGAATCAGCACCATCCTCCAGAGACCATTGTGTTACCCTGGCCAGTGCTTTAGAGCAGAAAACGTGCATTTGAGTGCCCAGCAACAAGAGATATCTCTTTGAGGATGTCTTTTGTTCTTTAAACAAGTGCAGATGACTTGGTGCCTTAGATATTGATGGATATTAAAGGTGAGTTACAGTTTCTATTCTGAAGAAAAAGCATGTGAATTTCAAATACCTGACTTGTTATAACCAGCCTTTCTAGGCAATGTCTCAAGCTTCTGTAAAGTCTCTTGTTAGACATGCTCCGATTGTGATGAAGTAGAATGCAGTAAGCTCTAACACTTCATTTAACAGCTGACACTGTAGGCTGGGAGCTAGGCTTGCAGAGGCTTTAGTAAGAAATACTTTTATGATATGGTATTACAGAATATGTTCTACATTTTTCAGAAACAAAGTACTGTAGTTCATTGTAATTGTAGGTTTTCCTGGCTACTTTTTCCAGTTTCGTTGTTTCTTTGTCATTGGATCAATTACAGCAGTTTAAGACTTAATCTAAGGTCACTTAAATGTTGAAGATCTTTCTCAGCCTTTGCAGCATGCTTTAATGTTTGCGTTGTAGAAGCACTCAGTGGTTGCATCGAGTTGAGTCTCCACTTAAGTCTGCTGCTGTTCACCAGTTCTATTCTCAGCATTACTAAACCATTACAGCTTACTAAAACCCGTCCTTAAAGGGGTGCAGCTGTTTGGTTGGAGCACACCTGAGGTGAACCCAAGACAACCTAGTGATCCACTTACCCTCCCTAATGATTCCAGGATCTGAGCTGTTGGCCAGAGAGTTGTTAGCTTGCCCTGTACTTCGGGTGAGTCTTTCTCCAAGTAGCTCTTGGTAGCCCAGGCTGCCAGGCTACAACTCATGTAGGCACCTCTTTACTAGTTTGCACTCTGTGCTTCATGTACTTGCAGTGCTGGCACTGCAGATCTTCACAGTGTCAAACAGCTGGTATAAACACCTGAGTTTTTAGAAATTGATTTCTGTGCTGACAAGGCTGGTAGGTTTCAGTAATTGAGTTGGTATGTGATGCTGTGCTTTTTTTTATGTGTTGTAATTGTTTCTTACTGTTGGTAGACAAAGAACAAATGAGAAAGGAAGTAAACTTTTCCCTGTCTCTCCCATTAATCCCAGCCACGGTGAAGGGTTTGGGTTGTGCTTTTGCACATAGTGCTTCTCCAGAAGAAGGAACAGCATGAGAGGCATCTGAATTGGGGGTCAGTCTGGTTGGATGTTTTCCTACAAATGCAATTTTTTTCAAAAGTGTCAGGCTGAGAGCTTAGGAAAGCTGAGAACCAAAGCCAAAGATGATTGTAGTAGGGAGGGGTTGAAAGAAGCAGAGAAACTCCTGGAAGCTGAGCTGTGCAGGAGCAGAGGAACTTCTAGTGTTCTTGTCAATGAAAGTCATTCTTTCCACTTCTCAGGGATCAGAAATTCTGCTCTTCAGTTACAGCTGGGTGGACACTCCAGTTGTCACTGTAGACTAGACTTGATTGGCAGTGCTAATGCGCCCTGCCCAATAATAAGGCATAGGGGTGGATCACTGTCCGACCACAGGTCATAGGTACTTGAATTGCCCTTTGGAGTTGCTTTTTTTTTCCTATAGGGAACTTTTAATGAATTAGAATTTGAAGTTAGGATGAAGGAATCAGATCATGGTGCTAAGCAGTAAAGTTCAGCATTGATTTAGTTCCTACTCTTTAAAGTAAATTTCTAAAGTGTGTTGCTAGAATGTATTTTAGACATTTTATTGCCAAAATACTGAGCTTATTTAATACTTACATAATTTGATTTGCAGGAAATTTCCTATTTGCTGCATTATGTAATACAGTTCTTTTGTCTGGAATAATTTGGTGAGGAAGATTTCTTAATTACATCAGTGCTCCAAAATACAAAGATATAGCATTCAGAGTAACCTTGAAGATCTTTTGAAGTCACTAAATATTTAAATAAATGTCTTCCAAGAAAAAAGGAAAGAAAGAAGGTTATACATAACCAGATTAGTGCTTCTGATGCATCAGTATTGTTGCCACAGAAAATGGCTGTTTGTGATGTTCTGTAGATAAAAAGCTGAGACTTATAATAATAATATCATGATGAAAGATGGGAAATATAGTTTGCCACGAAAGAACTTAAGCCTTAAATAAGAATCTTCATCATATCTGACAAGCAGATGCTATTTTTTTTGTCTACTAATACTCCTAGGATAGGGTTATTCTGTGAACTGTAATAACATTTCTATTTTCTTACATTTTCAAGCTGATAATTGAAAGCCATAATGGCAGACATAGGAGATGGACCACATCTGGGAGAAGATCTGACAGATGCAAAGTCTATTCCAGGTTTCAAAGGGTAAGTGAGGTACTTTTGGTTTAAGTCTTCAATTTAAGTCTTGAAGAATCTTCTGCTGTAACAGAAGGTGAGAGCCATGGAGGAGATAATGCTAAAAAAAAAAGTTTCTATTACGGTAAATTGTAATAATCATAAACTCATAAAGTTTTACTGACTTTGAAAATACACAGTGTCTGGCAGAGCAGACCACGTGCATGTACAAGGAGCTAAAAAGCAAAATACTTGAGGTGCAGTTAGACTGGGCTTAACAGTATTATGAAGTGGTTGGCTCTTCTTGAAAAGAGACATCTATGTCTCCCCCTAGCCTAAATGTTCACCCCTTTCTTTGAACTCCTTTAGAACTGACCTGAACCTGTGGCAAATAGCCCAGCTGCTGTAGGGGTTGTATGTATGGGAGCAGAAGTGCAAGAGGAACTTAGGAGCTGGAAGGGAGGAAATGCAGGCCTGTTCTTCCTGGTGCCAGCTAGTTGTTACACTGTAAGATTATGGGGAAATTAATTTGGTTCTGAAGTCATTCTTTTTATTATTTCAGTGAAAATCAGATTTAAGAATATTACAGATTTCTGATTTGTGAAATACAGTATGGTAAGCCACAGTCTTGTAATCACTTACCCATGTGCTTAAAATGAGAAAATCCATACCAACTTTAGCATCTATGGACTGAATAAGATTGACAACTGTTGCAGAGTCATGAGTGGGTGGGATGGTTGGTGTGCTCATTAGGGCAGAATTCCAGCTGTGTATAGAGTCTTGGTCTTTTGTCATGGATGGAGTGATACACTTCACTGCTAAGAGAAGCAGCAGTGTGTTTATTGATAAAAAACAGTGATAGTAGATGTGACAACAGTCTAACAAGATGTTGTAGTTTGGAATTATTATGTAAATTCTCTCCCCTGCCATTAACTGTCCATGCCAGTAGTTAACAAAAAGGGCAGTTAACTGTGGTGTAGTGGTGAGCACTCCAGTCTCTGAGTCCCAAGGTTGTGAGTTCGAGTCTCAGTTGAGGACACAAGATTCTCTGGCAAGGTACACTTGATTATTTACTGCAAAGAGGACGGGGTCAGACAAAACTGTCAGAGAGACCCTCCTGTTGAGTCATGAGGTTCAGGAAGGACCTTCTTGCATTCTAAACTTCTTGTCAGAGGGGACTCTAGCTGCCAGCAGATCCAGACTTAGTCCCAGGCTTGGTCAGCTGTTTATGTCTAAATGATTATACACATACAATCAATCCTTTAAATCACTTAGCTAAAATTTTGAAGTTTAGCATGCTATCAATTACTTACCAGGAATCTGCTGCAGCGAGGAATCTCTCAGCCTCAAGGAGCAACCGTGAGAGGCATCTTGTTCCTGCTGTGCATGCTGCTGGTGTGCAGGAGAGCTCAGTGGGCCCTGGGCTTTATGCTATACATGGAGTAAGATAATTGAGTTACAGTCATATTCACATACCAGCCATGTTTTGGGATGGTGCGTGCTTAGCTCGCCCTTAGCTGTTGAAGAAGACTCATGGCCCTTAATTGTTGTGTTATCTGCCTCCCCGAAGTCCAACTTTATCCACATGCAGCCATCATGACTACTGCTGGAGCCTATTGCTTAAGCAGAAAAGGAGCACATATCTGCCACATCTTCCTAGGTCTCAAATGTTTGCTTGTGAAAATTCAGTGGTAATATGACTTTTGGTTAGGATTCAGAACAGATTTGCATTCTCAGAGCTAACCTTGCCTCCAGGTACTTGGCAAGGTGATAGTAAAAAAAAAAACCCAGGTGATTTCTTGTTGATATAATAACTGGCATTCTTAAACTAACTTTTCATATTCCCCTGTGCTGAGACATTATAATTTTAAACACAGTTCTTCCTTGATTCTAGATTTTACATTTGTTACAAGTTGTACAGAAGGTTATTACAAATATAGATGACACTTCCATTTTTTATTAAAATTCATTGTGTATGTGCATATTTTAACTGAAACAAAAGTTTCATTTGGGAGCATAACTGTACAAACCATTACATTCATTTTAACCTCTGGGCAAGTACAGTCTTCACTTAAATCTACCAACTGATTTCACAGACATAACTTAAAATCATAGGCTGATTTGAGTTGGAAGGGACCATAAAAATCCTCTATTTCCAGCCTTCCTGGCATGGGCTGGGATGCCTTCCACTAGACCAGGTTGCTTAAAGCCCCATCTCACTTGATTTGAATGCTTCCAGAGGTAAGGCACGTGCAACTTACCTGGGCCACCCACTGCAGTGCCTCACCACCCTCGCAGTAAAGAATTTTTTCCTAATATCTAATCTAGATCTACTCTCTTTCAGTTTAAAGCCATTCCCCTTCGTTCTGTGACTACTCATCCTTGTCAGAAGCCCCTCCTATCTTTCCTGTAGGCCCTGTTTAGGTACCAAAAGGCCACTAAAAGGTCTCTCCAGAGCCTTTCTTCCAGGCTGAACAACCTGTTAAACTCTCTCAGCCTGTCTTCCTAGGAGAGATGCTCCAGTACCCTAATCATCTCATCATGGATTTCTCTGGATTCACTCCACCAGATTCATGTCCTCATTATGCTGGGGACCCCAGAGCTGGCTGCAAATGGGGTCTCACCAGAGCAGATTAAAAGGGCAGAATCACCTCCCTTGACTTGCTGGCCACGCTACTTTTAGTGCAGCCCATGGTGCAATTTACTTTCTGGGTTTCAAGCACACCTTGGCAGTCATTCTGGTTTTCATCCACTAGTACCTCCCAGTTCTTCTCAGGGCTGCTCTCAATCCACTCATCACCCAGCCTGTATCCATGTTTGGGATTGCCCTGAGCAGGTGCCAGACCTTGCACTTGGCTTTGTTGAACTTTATGAGGTTGAAGGCACAGGCCCGCTTCTCAAGCCTGTTGACATCCCTGCCCTCAAGAGTATCAACTTATGTCATCAGCAAACTTGCTGAGGGTAGAGAAAAAATAGGAAACTTGCTGAGGGTAGAGAAAAAAATAGGAAACTTACTGAGGGTAGAGAAAAAATAGCAAACCTTACCAGTTTGGTTGGGTTTGCTAAAATAACCCATGTTGTTGTTGTTGTTATTGTGAAAATAAAGAGATCAGGAATTAACATGTAAATTTTGTCTGGTTTCTTTGCAGAAGGAACCTACCTGCTAGCAAGTCTGTGGACTCTGGAATTCTGCCAGACTACAGTTACAGAATGGATTATCCAGAGATGGGGGAGTGCATAATAATAAACAATAAGAACTTCCACAGACATACTGGTACCACTTTCAAGCTTATATTTTTTTCCTTAATTTAGATAAATTAGTGCCATGTGTTATTCTTCAAAATTAAATATGCAGACCAATTTTGATGATACTGTAAAATTAAGTCATTTGAGTGTATGTGATTGATGCATTTTTCCAAATATGCATAGAGGGAACATGTTAGGGTATAGCAGTAACAAGGAGAAAAATTGATAGGCAGTACAAGTCTGTCATACCTTTCAGTCATGAATTCTATTTTGCAAGTAAAATTCTTTTTATGTCCTTACATAGGTAGATATAAAAATAAGATGCAGATAAATCTACAATACAGGTACAGAGAGCAGGAGGTTTTGTGAATGTGTAACAGTGCCACGCTTTTGCTGTTAGAATGGATCTAGAGTAATGGAATATTTCAGACTGTGTTAGTGAGAAAAGAATTTGGCTCAATCAGACCATGCCATTTATATCATATGAAAAAATAACATGTTTCTCTTGTATATAGGGATGCAATCCCGTTCGGGTACAGATGCAGATGCTGCAAGTGTCAGAGAGGTTTTTATGAAGTTGGGATACAAAGTAAAGATCAACAATGATCTTTCATGTGACAGTATTTCTAAACTATTGAAAAAAGGTAAGTAATAGTATGTTCAGTGTGTGTATTAAATCAACCACTGTTTCCAAATACATCTCTAGCCCTCACATCTCTTCTTCCATGGTTCTTTTAGATGACGTTTCACCCCTTCTGGTTTATTGCTAGGATGATATGTACATCATAGTTTCTATGCTGTCTCTCCATCTTTTGTGCCATGACTGTTGTCTCCGTATCCTATCTCATCTTCTAAAGAAGGATGGAAAAAAGACTGAAACTTAAATGCAGACTGATTTATATTGTGACCCTGGGATCACTGAAGCTCTGTGAGTTGGAAAGAAACCTGCTCGATGGGGTAGAGGGGTTCTGTGCTACATGCTTAGTGGTGTGACTCAAGAGGGATTCTGATAGAGAGACCAGAACTGCAGGTGTGTGGACTGAATTACATTTCTAGAGAAACAACTCACATTCTGTTTAACTTGTGAAACAGAACACCCTTCTCTCAAGTGAGGCTTTACACTACTGTGTTAGTCCTTCTTTGTTTGGACTTGGCTACATCTAGATCCTTAAATTAAATGCTGCCTGGAGGTATGGTAGCCCTTGAGCACAGCCTATTCTAGATAACTGTTGGAAGGTTCTCTGCCATGACTGTGACTCATGCCTGGTAGTGCTCTCCCAGACTGTTGCAGGTCACAGTTCAACAGCAAAAGTGTTCCAGTGATAATTCCCAATAGCCAGTTAGCTTGCAACGATCCTGGTCTTGGTTTTCCTTTTTTTTTTTTTCTTTTTTAATGGAAGTGTTTGCTAACGTTGATGTAGGTTCTTTGGTGCCAATTAATGTTTATGCCAGAGAATGTTCCCAGGCATGGTTAATTTATTAGTATAATCACAACCCGTCTACTGACAGTAGCTGAAAGTGTGGCTCTTCTAAATGCAGTGGTTTTCCATAGATTGTAGAAATGCCTGAGTGTGATCACTTGACAAAAATATAAACAGTTCATTTTTTCCAGAATAGAAATTCAGTGTTTTGGTAAGCAGTAAACAGTAAGACAGTTACATTTTCATGTACAAACTCTTGCATATTCTTGAGTTACCACTCAGAATGCCTTTTGGATCCTTTCTTTTAAACCATGTTTGTATCTTTTTGTAAATTTAAAAGAATCATCTTGGTCCTCAGGTACAGTTTCCACAATGTCAGGCAACAAAAGACATTGGAGAATATGTATTTTATGCTCTTTGTATACCACAAGATGGAGGGGAAAAAAGTATAAATCTACAAACACTTTATATCAAGCTTAAATGTCTTAATTTTTTGCTTAAAGAGGCTTGACAAATCTTTCTAGACTTCATTAAAGGTCAAAAGTGAGAGGAAGAGAGGGGTACTGCTAGTACCTAGGTCCCTGCAGCAACAGCTCTCATGCTGCATTCAGTTTCCATGTAATCCAAGTAGTTGAAGCATCTCCAGTCAGAAAGAGAGGTAGGACTTCCCCATCCTTTTCCAAAACTCTGAACTTTCCATCAGTCCGATCGCGGATCACGAGACTGACCATTACTGCATGAGTGAGGTTTATTGCTCAGACTTTGAACACCCTCTTTGTTTCTTCATGGCATTTATTCCTGGCCTAGTTCTGTGCCCATGTCTTGGAATGGGTAGGGTTGGCCTTTAATTTGGGGTTTTCTGTGTCAAACCTCCTAAAGTTAAGTTAGGCAGACTTCTTTTGTTCAGAAGTGAAAACTGGCTGGGTGTTTCCAAACATGGGAATTATTTCGTAAAGACTTCTGTCACATAGGAAGGATCAAATGTTCAAAATTTTTAGGGAATACAGGAAGTTAAGATAATTCTCTTTTTTTCTTTCAAGTTGCTGAAGAAGATCACAGCAAGAGAAGCAGTTTTGTTTGTGTATTACTAAGCCATGGTGATGAAGGATTAATCTATGGTACAGATGGCCCTCTTGAACTGAAAGCACTAACAAGCCTGTTCAGAGGTGACAGGTGCAGAAGTTTAGCAGGAAAACCCAAGCTCTTTTTCATTCAGGTGATGTACAGCTGATCATAACATCAGTCATATACTTAAAAAAATACTGTTTCCCACTAATTATTAATGAAAAAAGTGAATTCTTTCTAAAATTCATTTAAATGGAATTAGTTCTGGAATAAGATTTTTTTTTCAGATCTAAAAGTGGCACAATCTGCCCTATTAGGTAGGCAGTATTTGTAATAGATGAAATTGCGTTACCTTGAATCTATGAATTAAGTAAAATTTTAGCCAATATTTTTAAAAGTTTCTGAATACAATTTAGAATAAATATCTATCTTATCCAAACTATGTTGCTGATTTAAATAAATGCTAGCTACTTTTCCTCTGAGTTGGTCTGTGGAAATGTGACACATAAATTCTTTTTATTTTTGCAATTTTTTAATTGGGATATTGTCATTGTTAAAACATAAAAAAAAAATCAATATTCTGATTGTCATCTCTGCATTTATTTCTTCATTTTTAATTTTATTTGCCATTTTTCTTTCCATCAAATAGGCTTGTAGAGGGACTGAATTAGATTCTGGTATTGAGGCAGACAGTGGATCAGAAGAAACAGTGTGTCAAAAAATACCTGTAGAAGCAGACTTCCTGTATGCATATTCTACAGCTCCAGGTGAGAGACTGTATCTGTATGTCAGCCTCTGCTGATGCTAAAAATTAAAATTTGCAGTTGTACCCAGTCAGTGGGTGACTTCACTTATATGGAGTATCCCCTCGGTCCGTTTGGGTCAGCTGTACTAGTTTGAGTCCTTTCCCAAGATTTTATCCACCTCCAGCCTACTGATGGGGCAGGAGGAATGTTGGAGAGCAGTAGCCAAAACACTGGTGTGTTACCACCACCTTTCCAGCTACCAGTGCAAAGCACACCACTGTGAGGACTGCTGTGGGGCAATGAACTCCATCTCAGAGAGAACTAATACACCCTTTCATTGAAATATGAATTTTACTCCCTCAACCACTTTTTCTACACTGATTTCTTTTTGAGGTAGTTGCTATTCTCAGTTCATATAAAACCCCCCAAACCCTGAATATACATGTTTCTCACTAGCAAATCCTCAAATGTTGCTCTGCTGGAAATTCAGTTAATCTGAGTTGTGCAAATAATTTACACGGGAGGAAAAGATACTATTCTGAGAGAACAAAACAATCAGATATACAGAAGTGGATGATAAACACCAGCATATTTTTTGCATATCAACTCTATTTACATTGCATCTTTAAGCAAAATTAGTACGGGCAGAGCCCTTTGTATGCCCTTTATGTTGTCAGTTAGCAGAAGTAGGTTTCAGTCTTTAATTGATGCATGTAGTCCTTTAAGACAATGACACTGGAATCTGGTTTGCATCTTGGCTCCATCTGTACTGTCGCCTCTCCTTTTTATTTGTGTACTCTGTGAAGAAACAGTAAGTGATCAGTGGCTATGATTGTTGCAGCTGAAGATAGTTTTCCTGCCTTTTGATTTTTTGCCTACTCAGTTTTCTTAGATTATAAAGCATGAGAGGATTAGAAAATTCTTTTGATTTGGAATTTGAGGAATCTAAATTTTGTTGGTTGGTGGTTTTGAGTTTGTATTTTAAAACATGGATTGCTGTTGGAAACAATGCATTGTTCCCCTAATTGCTAGCCTGTCTTGTATCCAAGGCTGCTACATCTGATCACTTCGACATTGCTTCTCTTCCACAGGCTATTACTCCTGGAGGAATTCAGCTGAAGGCTCCTGGTTTATTCAGTCCCTGTGTAAAATGCTGAAGGAACATGCCAGGAAACTTGAACTCCTGCAGATTTTAACTCGCGTAAATCGCAGAGTGGCAGAATATGAGTCCTGCTCAACTCGACAAGATTTTAATGCAAAGAAACAGATTCCATGTATTGTCTCTATGCTCACCAAAGATTTTTATTTCCCTTCCTAAAAGAATTTTTCAGTTCATATTTTTATCTGCAATTTATACGCAGTGTTAGTACAAAATACCACTTTTAAATCTGAGTAACTGTTCACTGCTGTGTGGGGCACAATGAACTATCTCAGTTAGGCATGTCCGTTATTAGAATAAAGCATAGTATGGCTGTGTTAGAAATGCAAACTTGAGTAGCTGAAGCACAGGCAGATTTGAAAGTAGTGCTCTGAATATCACAAAAGTTAGGAAAGGGAGACTGAAGAAAAGTCACGTCATTTATCAGAACTATTTGGTGCTACATTTCATTTGACTGAAATAGAGAAAACAAACAGTTCTTGTAAATAGTCTGGTTTCATATCTTACAAAGAAGATGCAGAATGTGATATGTTTGTTAATGATTGTTATATGATAGTGGTGTTGTCGTACATTTCTTAACTTCTTAAAGTTTAGGTTATAAATTAACCTATTTTTGTCATTTTGGGCATAAACTGTGGAAAACAGCCATTTAATCTGTTTACATACAATTAGGAGGAAGCATGTTTAGAATACAGTCGGTTTTTCCTGATAATTTTTTGACTTCATATATGGAATATTAGATAAAGTAATTATATCAATATGGTAGCTGTTTCAAAATAAATTTTGTATTCTGACCTTGAAGCTGAGTGCCTAAGGAAGCAGTCTTCCAAAATTCTTTTTCTGCAGCTCCCTAAGGATGGAGCTGTTGGGGCACTGTGTCAGTGCAGAAGGAATTGTGCATTCTGAATGGTCTGCCTTCCTCTTTCTGCCCTTAAATGAGCGTGACTTTGCGCTGTGCTCTGTGTGTACCACATGTAATCTGCGTGAAAGCCTAGATTTGTGGTACTGGAGAAATGTCACTTCTTAACTCTAATATCAGTTTGAGTTAATTACAAAACTTGAGATAAAATATGATAACAGTAGTAAATTTCTTGACTCTAAATTGTGTGAAACAGACTTCTACAAAATTTTAAAATATTTCTGTTGATGTTTCAGCTTGTAGCAGTCTTTTTAAGATCAGAAGAAGACAGAATACTAAATTACCATAGGGTGCTTGCAGAATAAGACTTGAAACTCTTCAAATTGTGGAGCATAAACAATGTTAGTAAATTGATGTTCACTTCCAGAGGCATTTGATACTTTTTTCCTAATTAAATACTGTTTCCTAAATTGTATCATGTTTTCCTATGAGTGTTATTCGTTTAGGATCTGATAGTTTTTGCAAATTAATTTTAACTTTAATTATGTCCCTTTTCTCCCCTTACCACCTGAAATTGAAAAGAAGCCCCTTTAGAGCATTCTTTGTCATATAGCTGTTACAACCTGCCCCAGAAAGGGAGGGTGTACCAGGTTCTTGTTAATAAGTCCGTTGGGGTGGATTAGAGTGAAATGACACTGAATAATCAGTGTTTGTAGACATATACAGGTAGGGTTTATTTTAGAACAATTTTGTTTCAAAGGTAAACAGGTATGTTGCCATTTTGGTTGTTATCATATTAAAGTGTAAAAGTAACACTTAGGAAAATGTGTAAGGGAGAGAAAGAGAGTGAAAGGATGAGGGTTCTAAGATATACATAGTCACCACCCACTGGATCCAGAGATGAAATTTGGTAGTTGCAGCTTCCATATCTCTTGGTTGAAGTGGTGGTTGCAGCACTGTTGAAGTGATGGTCTTGATCCTCTGGGGCTGGGAGAAGCTTCCCCCTGCCGAAACTCAAAGACTTCATGAGTTATTATACACTTCAAGCTCAAGTGAGAACGCCTTGTACCTCCCCTGGGGTGGGGAATTTTACAATGGATAGTGTCACAGGACACATCCTGGGACATGTCACAAGTCTCTGACACTTCCTAAGACTCAGCATCAATCATGTTCTATCATGGCCCCAATGTTTGAGATGAATAGCCCAGGTCAGATGCAAAATGTGTTCAAAGTTTTACAGCAGAGTCATCATGTAAGGGAGGACATTGGCATGATAAGAAGGCTTATCCCACCTGACAAGATTTGCCTCATTAGCTTTTCCTTTACCAGGACATCCAGTTTGTAACTTCAGGATAGTTGGACAATGGCACCCACTTATCTGATCTGAAGGTCCTTTCTCAGTAGGCATATTCAGGGAGGGGTAGGCTTGGCTTGGCTTGGCTGGGTGAGCAGCTGTTTCTTTTCAGTCTGCTACAGTGGACAAAAGTCTTTTGGTGATTTTACAGCGTTTAAGCCATCAACTATTTCAGTCTCTGACAACAGCCAGGTAATAACATTAGAGTAATGATTGAGACCTGGGAAATGCATGTTCAAAAGGGACGCAGGAGAGGCAATTTTAAACATTGAGGATGAGTTCCCTGATGACTGGCTGCTGGATAGGAGGAATCTTATCTCTGTCTTGTAGAAATGTTTTGTGAGAGAGGGCTGGTCTATTTTAACCCTGTGACATTTCAGTTCCAGGCAGATTTATTGCTCCTGCTTCTGTTGAAAAATTCAAAAGGCCTCTTCTTGATGTAGGTTGTGAATTACAACAAGCGCAGTTATATTTTGTAAATGACTGACAGGCCTGCTGTTAATCTGCTTGAAAGTAATGGGGGATAGGGATGTTCCTTGAGTTCTTAGTTACTTTGCTGTGAAAAAGCCCTGTCACAGAGTTTGCTCTTCCCTTAGATTTAATAGGTTCTGGCTTTGATTCTTCTTGGTCCTTTAAAGGAATATTACTGTACAACTTCTCCAACAGTCTTTTAACACAGAGCAAAACAAAATCAAAGCTAAGCTACAATGAGTCACGAGTTGTAGGAATGAGGCCTACAACCATGAGAAACACTGTGAGATATGTGGTAAAGGGATTTCCATGAGGTATGCCATGAGATACGTGGTGGAGGGATTACAATGGGCATGATGCTTGGTGGTGGGTTACCTGGCAGAGGAGGCCAGGAGGCAGGATTAACCTTACTTTATGTCTGCAATTGTCCAGGTGGAAGAGGGAGTGACACTAACATATTCCTCCCATGGGCAAGACCCACAGCCTTTGTAGTCTCTCTCTTTTTAACTTTTTATGTTCTTTTTTTACACATAAAGTGTCTGCTCCACTCCACCATTTATGGTGGCAGTAATAGGATATTGGACTACAGTCTCACTTGCACTTCTCCCAAAAGTATAAATTGACATTTGAAGTCCTCCATGGCAGAGGATGAGAATATGACCCCCATGCAGACAAGCTGATGGGCTTGCTCCTCTCTCCTCCCAGCAGAAATGTCTCTTTGGTGAGACTTGTGCCTCCACCTGTGCCACAGCATACCCAGGAACACTTGTATCTAGTGCTGTACACAGATTTTCTAGGCCTATTGAATTGATCACTTGTGATCTAACAAGAACCTATAATCTGTTGCACCAATAAACTGCACTAAATGATTCTGTGGTTGCGAATGAGACTGACTTACAGTGTAGTGTGCATGGTGTGTTCCCATCAGTGTAGTATATTCAAAACTGTGTAACACTTCCATAGAAGTTGATTATAGTCAGACATTAAACATAGCCACACACAACCCCTCTGATCTCTGAGGAGGAGCTGGAAAGCAAGGGAGTTCATTTTCTGCAAAATTTCTATACTCTTAACCCCAGCCATTTAGGAAGAGGTAGAGACAGGGCTTAGGGAAAGAGGTAATATTCCCATAAAGTCCTTTCAGGACAAGAGCTGCATTTTTCTCCAAGTCAGTAAATTCCTTCATGGTGCCAAGAAGGCATGTATATATTTCTGGCTCAGGGCTAATGTTCCAGTCGGTGGGCCTGGCAGGTAGAGATGGAGCCTGTTGGAGAAGGCAGAAGGTGAGGTGATAATGTCCTTTCTCCTCATGCCTTATTTGTCTCATTGTCCTGTTTTTCCTTATGTCTTTCCTAAACTCTTACTCTACAATCTTCCATCCCACTGCCTCTTACCCAAATTCAACCTTTCAACTAGATCACATTTTCCCAATTACCATTAGCTTAGCTCACGAGCTCTAGTCAGATCTCCTTGCCAAACCAAGTCCCCAGTGTTAAAAGGCTGGGTGAGAACACTTTTATGGAAGTGTTACACAGTTTTGAATATACTACACTGATGGGAACACACCTTCACTTCCCTGGGGGAGGCCTTCATGCCAAGTGTGGCTGGCTGCAGCCTCCAAGCTGAGCTGCAAAGTTCACACCTGTGTTTTCATCTGCAGACGCATATATTTGCATGACTAGCTGGATCATCAGTTAAATCATGTCCAGAAGGCTTTTAAAAAGCTTGACATTAGTATTTGGCTGATTTGAAAAGCCAACAGAACCACGAACTTTTCAAAAATCAATTTTGAAGTTAACAAAGGTGATATATGAGATACCTGACAACTTTTAGTGTTTTCCAGTAAAACTTAAATAGATAGATAGATAGATAGATAGATAGATAGATAGATAGATAGATAGATAGATAGATAGATAGATAGTTACTAAATGCATTTAATGCTAAACTGGAAGGATTAAGAAAATAAAAGACCCAGGCTGAAACTGCGGAGGCAGTTCATGCTGCCTGTTTTACATGGGGCCAAGTCCTCCCTTCTGGCTAAGCAAATCCTTAGACTGCATTCAACATATTTGCCTTCTTCCCACAACAACCTCTGAGAGTGTAGATTTCAAATAGGGTTTTGTTAAAAACTAGGAAAAAAGGCAGGTCAGACACTAATGCTGGTAAGTCACATGGAAACAGTCTGTCCCTGAGAATGGAATCCACACTTTGGGTACCCTGCTCCATAACTGAAGAAAACCCATGCAATTTACTCAAAATGTAAATTTGGGGTTGCTCAGCTTGGAGAAGAGAAGGCTTCAGGGAGATTTTATACCAGCCTTTCAGCACCTAAAGGAGGCCTAGAAGAAAGATGGGGACAGAGCTTTTAGCAAGACCCGTTGTGATAGGACAAGGGGTAATGGTTTTAAACTGAATATTTCAAACTAGATTTGATGAAGAAATTTTTCTGTGATAAAGGTTGTGAAACACTAGAACAGGTTGCCCAGAGAGGTGGTAGATGCATCATTCCTGGAAACATTCAAGGTCAGATTGGATGGGGCTCTGAGCCCTCTGATCTAGCAGAAGGTGTCTCTGCTTGTGGAGAGGTTAGACCAGATGACATTTAAAGGTCCCTTCCTACCCAAATCATTTTTTGCTTCTATAATGATACAGTTGTTAAAAACTCCTAGGTCTCATTGTACATGATGCACTCCTCTTGGAAGTCTCTATGGTTTCTCCTTAAATTTTAAACTGCCTTACATGCCATTTAAATTGACAATTCACATGCAGTTTGTATTTTTAACTATGATTACAGTTATTTATATTCTGCTAAATCCATGCAGTATGCATATGAAGTCACTTCTAGTGATTATTAACAGTATGAATATAACAACTAAATTATAACAGTAACACTAAAAGACTTGTCACCTTATATCCTATAAGGAATGTTGTTACCAGGAAGAACTCCCATTCAGCTATAGATTTCTTCCTGCTCTTGACTGCAGGCAGCAGGACCGTCACAGCAGAGCTCTGGCTCTCTCAGATAACAGGGTCAGAGATAAACCACTGCTTCATCACCACGGTGTGTCACTGCAGACAGCACAATAATCTCCAAAACTCACATTAATGAGTCATTCAAAACCGAAACCAAAAGCCTTCTGAATGAAGCAACCTTTTCACAGCTCTCCATGGTTGCTTGCTGTCTGTCAGCTTGTGTTTTATTACATCCTGGGACTTGCATCCCAAAGTATGCAAGAACACTGCATTGCTGCTTCCCAAGAACACTTCCCTGTCTTATGGCATATCAGAGTAAACCAGAATCAGCTGATTTTGAGGCAAAAAGACTTGTCTCTGCTGTCCTAGACCTACCCAGAGAACACTTCCAACTATAGAGCATCTCCCCATGCAGATCCCTGTCGTATCACTGATAGTCCTGTAACGTTTAATAACAAAAAAAATCCAAAGCACTTCCCAAAACAGGCTTCTGTCATACCTGTGGTGGTGGTCCTTAAACAGAAGAGCAGTGCAATAGCTTGCTTTGCCTGCATCATGACAGTCAATTAGTGGAAACAGAGAAGAACTTGCCTGGTAAGTTCTGACATTTATTTTTGTGTCTTAAAATCAAATTTTGAAGTTTAGACTTTTGTGAATAATTATGAACAAAAAATTAAGACCTGACTTCCAAAAAGTGAAAAAATGTTCTTCTTTTCTTCCTAGACACCAAGATGTTCTGTCATGAAGACAGTCACATAATTTAAGTGCCTCAGAAGAGAACAAAATGCATAGCAGTCATTTCCAAAAGTGTTTTTGTTTAGTGCTGGCAGGCAAGATTTGGCACTGGATTCAGTAGCTCAGCACTGCTGCCCCCAGTGTCAGAGGACTTACCTAGTGAAATTGCATAGGATGGGGTATGTAGAAGACCATGATTCAATAGGTCCTCCTGGCTTCGACTTGTATACATAAAGGGGCCAAGCAAAATCATCTCACTACCTTTGAAAGATGACCAGGTATTCCTGCATGTGTCTCAAGCTCTACTATCTGAGTGGGCTGAGAGCATCTGATGTAAAAAGATTTACCTGTGGATAAAGAGTACTACCACAGTATTCCATGACCATTAAGAAGATAATGATTCTATTTATTTAACCACAAGACTCTAAAAAAAAGCAGTGGAGACAACCATCACTGTGCAATTCACACTTATCTGCACAAAAACATAATAGTAAACACTAACAGGGTGATTTATTTTTGTTAGATCCTTCTTAGCAGACACAAGTATTTCCTCTTTCTCTTTCTGTCTACTTCTGGTACTGAACCCAGAACATTTTGTGTTCCCTTTTATCCCATTCAGCTAAAAGCCACTTCCTCAAATGCACAGCCCATAGCTCTCCTGCATGATGCAATGCAAAAAAAACTGGCTAAAGGCAGAAGTAACCTCTGCATAGAGTGGTGCTACTGCAGAGCTCCTTCACCCTATTTTTGCCTCCTCATCCTCAGCTAGTTCCCCATGCTCTGCTCTCCCACCTCACCTCAGCTGAGGTTATGATCTTTCTGGATGAGGGTTGACCTTCATGTGATGGGGCTGCTGCTGCTGCTGTGGGAAGGCCTAACCTGGACACGTGCTCAGGGGGCTGTGGCTTCCCTACCTGACATCTGGTCCCATTGCCCAGATTGCTGGTAAGACTGGTGACCCCATGGCCTTCCACATTCAGCCTGCCTGTCAGTAAGATCTCAGGAGGCCACTAAATAACCCCAAATGTGCTGTGGTCTCTCAGCCCTTCAGGCTTGACATTTAAAGCAGATGTAGGTTCACACAAGAGTCCATAATTCTTGGTTAACCTTTTCTTGCCCACAATAGGATGTATATACCTATATGGGGCATATATATATATAAGAATGTATGCACTATTGTGATAAATTGTCTCTTGAGACCTGTGGAAGATGGGAGAAGCATCAGAAGGATCCAGCTTTACTTAGTCTTCAGCAGCATGCCAAGAGCTGGTACTCCCTCTGCCACATGCTTAGTAGTTTCTGCTCACTGAAATGCTACTGAGTGAAAACACAGAATCGTGGAATGGTTTGTCTTGAAAGGGACCTTAAAGACCATCTAGTTCCAACCTCCCTGCCATGGACAGGAACGTCGTTCACTAGACCAGATTGCTCAAAGCCCCATCCAATCTGGCCTTGAACATGTCCATGGTTGGCATGCCCATAACTTCTCTGGGCGGTAGAGAATTTCTTCCTACTATCTAGTCTAAGCCTATTCTCTTCCAGTTTGAAGTCATTTCCCCTTGTTGTATGACTACACACCCTTGTAAAAAGTCCCTCTCCACCTTTTTTTAGGTCCCCTTCAGGTACTAAAAGGCCGCAGTAAGGTCAACCCAGAGCCTTCCTTTCTTCGGGGTAAAAACTCACATCCAGAGGCAAAGTGAAAACCAGATTCTTTCATCCCTTTCACTAGTCCCCATATTTTATGCCTGCAATCATCCCAGGGTCTGCATGTGATGTATAAGCCTCCCTGGCTGGCACCCTGCTCTAGTGGGGCTCCCTTATAGGTCAGTTCTAAGGGCCAGCACTATGCAGGGCCTGGTGGCCCACAGGGCTCAGTGGCCCGCAGGACTCCATGTTTCTGCAGGCAAGTCCAAAGGATGGCACTGGCTTACTTTTCTAAGTAAGTCACAGAAAAAGAGTGGGGATTTGGGTCATATTGAAAGCAGTTCAAAACTAGCAGGTGGCTTAGCTGCCCGAAATGACCTGGGTCTGTGATGGTGGCAGAACAGCAGCCACCTACTGCTGAAACCCTGAGCAGCAGGGAGGGACAGCAGCACAACAAGCATTGTCATCTGTGTCTTTGGTCACCAGCTGGGTGCTGCAAGGGCCATATTTCCCTGGGGAGAGACGCGGGGTAGGTGAGCTGGGGAGACCCTGCTGGGCAATATGGAATGTAGGCTTGACCAGCTGGGGCATGTTAACACAGGCACTTTTTGATCAGCTTTCCCCTAAGGTACCACTGTGGGAGACAGTGGGGAGGGCAGGGGAAGCAAGAGAAGCAACAATGAGATGGGACATCTGAGCAGAAGGTCAGAAGGTGGCACCTCTGACTGCAGCCTTTAACTACCGCCCACCAGCTCTGGAAACCTTGGTGGGAGAGGAGGTTTTGAAGCAGTGTATCAGCTATACAGAGTCTTTTAACTTGGATGTTGATCTTAGGAATGTAATCAGAGAGCTGATTATAAATAGTTTGTCCTGTTGTTGATGAGATTAAAATGTGCTGCAGCAGGCGGTTGGAAGCAGAGGGTTACTCCAGTGTGTGCTCAGGATGCTGTACCCCCGTCATCAACTGCTGCACAGCAAGTCTGGAAAAAGGAAGTGCTAACAAAAATATACTCAAATAATGGTCCCAGGGAAGGGGGGAAAGAGGAAGCAGCCTGGTTAACAAAACTGGGGGTGAGGAACAAGAGGGAACAGACCAGGGAGTAGAGAAAATTAAGGAGGAGGGAGGATAGTCACTCTGAGGGATCACAGTCCAGGCATGGGCCACACTTGCCTTAGGGCTAAAACACAACAATGACCTACAATAAAAAAGACTAAATCAGCAAAACCATAAAGCAAGGGAATGCCCTAAATAGCAGAAGTAAAAACCTCCATGTAAACCATTGGTGATAATTTGTGTTCAGATGGCAGCATATGATGAAGCTTGACAGAAAAAGAAGGAAAAGAAGGTGGGGAAGGAGAAGTGCAAGATGTGGGTGACTCAGCAGGTTGGGGCACCAGCTCTATATGAGAGCTGCAAGAGCACCATGAGATGGGCACAAAATGTCCCCAGGAAGAGCTGATTATATCAGCCACGACTTTGAGAAGGAGTTGCTGCCAGACCTGTGCTGCCTCAGAGGGTAGAGGAAAGCTAATCCCACCTGGAAAGCCCCAAACTTTACAACCTCAAAGACTTTGGAGTCACCATCCCTGGAGGTGTTCAAGAAATGACTAGACGTGGCACTTAGTGCTATGGTCTAGTTGACAAGATGGTGATCTTTCAGTTGTTGGACTCGATGATCTCAGAGGTCTTTTCCAACTTAAATGATTCTCTGTGACTTCACAAGCAAAGGTCAGAGGAGAAAACATCAGGCAGAACCAGTGGGACAGAAAAGGAGGCAAGGAAATGGTGCTGGGCACTGTAGAAAGAGGCAGTAACAAGCTGCTGTGGGTTTTTCTGAAGTTACTATAGAAGAATTTTAGGGAGTAATTGGAGAGATGCCAGGAGCTACACATGATTCCACTCTAGAGCATCATCCAAATGGGGGTGCCAGCTAGGAGGAAAGCAGAGGAGCACTTGCTGGGCAGCAGGACAAGGATGGCTTTGGTGGGCAACAGGGACCAGGAAAAGCCTTGAAAGCAGTCAAGCAGGCTATGTCAGAAAACTGTATTTGGAAGAAAACAGTGAAGCAGCAGGGAGATGCTGGGAAAACCATCAGTACAGCCACGTCCAGGAAGCTGTCTGTGGGAAAACCACCTGCGGGAGGCCCAGTAAAGCATTGGCGGTGGCCAAGATGTGGACCTCTTGAGCAAGAGTTGTAGCTGTGTGGGTACTCTGGAAAAACTGCTCCCGGGGTCCTCTGCAGGCAAGTGTAGGTAAGCTGAGCTCTGCCAGCGTCCGTCACAGGCTGCTTGCACAGTTGGAAAGGTGCTGAGGTCTCCCTGTGGGCTTGGCATTGCCGGTGATAATGTTTAGCTGCATGATTGTATTTAATTGATACCAAAAACATCCAAAAGAAACCAGCACAAAACACATTCTACGGACAAAGACACCAAACTTAAGTTTCAATACAGAACTTGAGCAGTTTATCCCCCATGACAGACTTAACTAACAACAGAAAACTACTAACCAGAAACACAACAACCTAAACCACAAACCTAGAACCCCTCTTGGTAAGATGGAGCAGCAGTGACCTGCACACCACCTGCTCTGTAACACAAAGCAAAAAGAAAGAATAGAGCTATTTCCCATTAACACATGTTAAAAAAGAACCACACACCTTAAAGGAACACAACAACCAATACAAAGTAAGATGTATACCTAGTTATGAGGTGTAAGGCAAGGTATAATAGTTATTAAAGTAGCAAAATACAGTTAGTATGTAAGGTGCCTATAAAGATAAAGCCAAGTGAAATTAGCGTCAAAGTAGCTGTGAGGTAAAAATGAAAGCATATTATAAGGATATAAGGTACTTTATAAGGTATAAAATAATAGGTGTTGTAAGAGAGTAAAGCATAAGATATAGAATATAAAGTATAGAGAGCACATGGTTTTCTTACCCCTACATTGTCCAAAGAGGTGGGAGGAGACAGGGCAGCTGCTCTCAGCTACCCCCGCACAGATGATGGCATTTCTCCCCTATTTTTGCTCATGCCCAATCGCTTTTTTATATTTTTTTTTCTTAGGTGGTTTGAGCGATTCTAGTCAATAATTGGTTTTGGGGTGATAGACAGATGACATAGGCCTGAGGGGCTCCCTTGTTCCCAGAAGACATCCCAAAGGATGGCCATGTCATCTCCACAACACTCCACTCTTTGTTAATCTTATCAGTCTGGCTTTAGCACTTATGGAAAGCCACTGGGATGTCTTTGTCCTCTGACAATGGTTCTGGGAGCACCCCTCCGGGGGGCTGAGGCGTTTCCCCGAGCTCATCAAGAGTTTATCAGGGCTATCACCCCACACTCCCCACCAGGTCACAGTGCAGGCAGACAGGTACAGATATTATTCAGGACAGACTGACCTGGAAGCTTCAGGTTTCTCTCTGTCATGCCACTGAGTACAACCTGGTTTTCAGGTTGACAGAATTGTGCTGGAGCAGAGTGGATCAGCAGCACGGGGGATGGAATGGGGTTTGTGTCTGTGGATGAGGAAATTCCTGATGAGCGGTGAGTAAGGAAAAGAGGAATTAAGTACAGAGTGCCCCTTATTCACTGCTGAAAGCTGAAGTATTCTGGAGAAAAACTGCCCATCTATGTAATTCCTAGATGGGAGAATTTTGCTGAGAGAAGCAGCAAAAGAAGTGTTGTGAAGGATTAAAAAGAGTGCTCTGAGAGATGCTACAAATCAGAATACTTTTCCCCCCTTACTTCAAAACAAAATAGTAATTATCAGCCTTGTCCTAGTGACTGAAACACTGAGCAACTGAAGGATGTCTCATTACTGACATGTGAGTGCATGCACAAAGTGACAGCAGCAACATTCATGGAGGCCAAGCTCTATGAACCCATTTAAATCAATACGATATTCCCATTGATACAGTCTTCCCAAGTTCCGTGTGGAGCTGTGTGCCTACAGCTGGATTTCAGCATCCCCTGGTGTGAATTTTTAGAATTTAGTGTTAACAGGTTGTAACATTGGGAGGGAGAACAAAAAGCAATCCATAAAGTAAAAGGTTAATGCCTTCATTATTTTCCTGTGCAAGGTCTGATCAGAGTAAGAAAGTGGATGTTCTTTACTGACATCAGACGTAGCAATAGAGTTTGTAAAAAAAAAACACCAAAAAACAAAAACCAAACAACAATGCTTCTATGAACAGAAGAACTTCAGTTGCTGAATTTCCTGTGGCTTTATGCTTCCTGTTTATGTTCCTTTCATGCCACACATACAAAGGGGTGAGCTCTCCTCAGGGTTTTTTGTGTCCCTGGCTGGTGGCAGATGAATCCTGTGTGCATTTCTTCACAGGGGAGAAGGTAACAGTGACAGCTGCCGTGGGTGATTTGCTCTTCCACTGATCATCACAGGAGTCTCCAATGCTGCAGAGCTTAACACGGTGTTGAAACCTATGTACAGAGTGAAAGCAGTGCAAAGAAATCACAACTTCCTAGGATTCCTTCATTTTAGTGGCAAACGTAATTCAAAAGGAAAACCAAATCTACATTTCACAGGACTGACAGTAACCCCATTGAACCTGCTGCTATCCACTCATTGGTAGCCAATTTGCTCATTGACCTTACCCTGGGTTTAAGTTATAAACTGTATCCCTTGTAGTCACACCTGCAGCTGAATCATGATAGCAGGGGAATAAAACCATGGTGGTATCACACTTAAGGTGGGAAACAAGATTCCAGCATGGACATGCATGTAGATGTGACACTGAGTAACAAGACATTTCTGTGCAAGGGCCCTGCAAAACATTGGAGCCAAATGCCACAAACTTCTGGAGCACAAAGATAAGAGCTGAAGAGGTGTAAAAATACAGAGGCAAGCTTCCTTTACCTCACGCTTCTTGTTTCACCTGTGTCCGGATCTCTCCATAACTGCAGGAGATAAGATATCTACAGTGGAATTCACCATTTGCCTCCTTTCTAAAACAGAGGATCGTTTGGTTTTGACATCTTGCAAAATGTTGCAAAACACTCCAAACACTGATTGCAAGCCTAAGTCAACAGCATTGCAGGTGCCACCCACTTTCAGGCTTCTTTGGCTCACGTCACAGAGGCGTATATGGGAGAGAGTAGCACAGCCACAGCCAAACTCTGCAACTCCACTCTCTGAGGTCCCATGGGGATCTGGTTGGGAAATGGGAAAACTGAAACTCAGATCTAATAACATAAAGTGAGATCCTGAGGCAGGGGTAGAAGGGGGAATGTCAAAGAGAGTTAAGAGAATTTAGTCCAGGATTTTCAATGCTGCTTTAAGGCCCAGGCAGCCCTGCCAGCCTCAATGGAATAGTGTCGAGCAGAGAGGAGAGGTCTTACCTCTGTGCCCCCACTTACTGCCATGCAGTGTATCAGGGCTTGTGGTGCTCCAGAAGTTTAAATTCCATAAGGGATTAGCTGGCTTTGGCCTGCCAAAATCAAGACAGCCACATCAGGTCAGATGGGCTGTGGGCTGTGCATCCACTGCTCCCACTTTTTCATGAACATGGAGTAACAGAGATGGCAGGTGGAAGGAGTCCTGTGATGATGGACACTCAATGAGCCCTCTAAGCCCCATGCTTTTGTCCTTTAGGGATTTCCTTCAAGTCAGCAAAATAAGCAGCAGCTTAGTGTGCAAGCAACAGCATCTGAGCTCTGTACAAAGGTGGAGGTTAGGATATAAAGAGCAACCTCTTATCACCAAGCTTACAGAGAGAGGTCATGCCTTCCACTAGAGCCACTAATAAAGTGGGAGAAAAGGGCATTTTGAGCAGCTTGTCTATTTTGCCTTTCTCATGTCATCAGCTCATCAGGACTACCACAACTACTGGACCAAAAGCAGGGTGGCCAGCAGGGAGGTGATTCTGCCCCTCTACTCCGCTCTAGTGAGACCCCACCTTGAACACCGTATCCAGCTCTGGGGCCTCCAGCACAGGAAGGACATTGACCTGTTGGAGCCAGTCCAGAGCAGGGCCACCAGGATGATTAGAGGTATGGAGTACCTCTCCTATAAGAAAAGGCTGAGACAGTTGGGGTTGTTCAGCCTGGAGAGGAGAAGACTTTTGGGTGACCTAACTGAGGCCTTCCAGTACCTGAAAGGAGCCTACTAAAGAAAGATGGAGAGAAACTTTACAAGGACATGTAGCGTAGGACAAGAAAGAATGCCTTCAAACTGAAAGAGAGTAGGTTTAGATTAGATGTTAGGAAGAAATTCTTTACTGTGAGGGTGGTGAAGCACCAGGTTGCCCAGAGAAGTTATGGGTATCACATCCCTGTAAGTGTTCAAGGCCAGGTTGGATGGGGCTGTGAGCAAGCTGGTCTAGTGAAAGGTGTTCCTGCACACAGAAGGAGGTATTCGCAGATGAGCTGAAATGTTCTTAGGGGAACAACATTTCCCCTGGCCGGGAACAGAGGGGAGATAATGTGATGAAAGCCTTAAATACACAGAACAGTCTGAATAAAGTGGGGAACCCTGTGCAACCACCACCAGTAGATCTGCTAACAGCTTTAGGGTAAATGTTCTCTGCAACTATTCCACAAACTATTTACAACAGGTTTACTTGCCTTAAGTGTTGGCTTGCCAAGCAATGAAATATTACCCTTTCTTTGAAGGTGACTGGTAAGTATTAACACCTGCTTATCAGACTTTTACATATCTAGCCCAAGGTATAATTTTACAAAGCTTTCCCACACAAAGAACTCTTGACTCTTTAGCCAGATCCACTTCACAAGTGAAAAGGCAGTGCAGGAGGAAAAGAAATGCAGTGAAATTATACATAATTGCTTTTTCTTCACCTCTGTTTATACAGGGAGCATGTGAGTCAGCATTCCCATAGAACTACTTACTGTTAAAAGTAGGAACTCTGCCTCACCTCTCGGCTGTTTGCCCTTGCCTCTGCTTTTGGGATCTGCATACTAAAACTTTCCTGTGGGGTTGGTTTCTGCTTAAAAGCACCATCAAATGCATACCTGTGGAGTACTCCTTTCATTAGAAGGAGGAGTTGCCACCCCACATGTAATTAATGAAAGCAAGGTGCAAATAGGCAAATAGTAACCACAAGCATCTGAGTTGTATTTTTCAAAACAGTCCCACTACTGTAATGTACTACTGAAGTCCAGTTGGGTTCATGAGTCCAGGTGTCATGCCATGGCTTACAGAACTAAGGAAGCAAGCTCTCTCCCAGCTTTAAGTTGCCTAAATAGTTGTTTCTGGTTGTTGATGATTTATTTGAGGTATTGAAAACACAAGTACAAATAAAATCTGCTACTGGAGAACCACTGTACAGAGCAATATTATTTCTTGTAGTACTGTACAAAAGCAGGGCTCCTGAGAAAGCAAGACACATTTGTACCAGGCACTGTAACACTGAGTAAGGTAAGAAGAGACATCTGTTATCTCTGGGAACTTAGTGTCCACAAGGACATTAAAGACAAAGTCTGAGAGAACAAGGAAATCTCACAGAAGGCAGGTAAGACTAGGAAGGGAACTTAAATTTCCTGAGTCTGAGTTGGCATTGACTCCACTAGTACACCTTCAGAGACAGTCTCTCTGAAAATCAAAGTTGATTGATCTCCTGGTTATTTTTTAATTTGGACATTTTAGCTCCACCTATTTGAAACTCCCCTGCAGTGCTATGGTCTTGTATCTGTCTGTCTCTTTCTGATCTGCGCTGGGGAAGTCAGCAGGTAGAGTGCATCACGGGCCTTGCTTCTGCATTGCCTGTCACTAATTAAAGAAGCCATTCAAAATTAAGCTCCTACTCATGCTCTCTATTAATAGCCAACAGGTTTCCTCCTCCTTCCCCTCCCCTCCCCTCCCACGACCTCTTTCTTTTAAAGTGATAAAGCAACACTGTCCAGGGTTTTGAGATCCCTTGCACTCAGATACCAACTCAGCACCTTTCCAGCCGCATTGCACCAGTTTCTTGGGGAACTCAAGGCAGTTTCCTCAAAAATTTGCCACATAGCACCCCAGTAATCCTAATAAGATCCCAGTAGCAATGGCAGATTCTGGGAATACATGACTTAAAATACATGGCTTTTACTATGCCATGAAAAGTTTTCTTGTTCAGCCCCAGATAGTGATTATCCAGACCCCTCTGAAAGAGCCTCTCCTCAGTTACATGGGCTTAGCAAATCTGAGAGCAGGGCAACGACCACAGTGGCAGAAATGACTTGTCAAAAGAGAAATGCAGCAAGATGGCTGCAGGAGAAATGAGTCATGCAGGAGCTGTGCTCCAGAAACAGCTCAGCAGGGCCAGCTGCTGCCTTTCAAAAAATGAACTTGCTGGACTCGATAGGCTAGAACTGAAGGTGCAGCAGAGGAGCTCAGCTCCAGCTAGTCCAGTGCATTCAGAAGATGCTGTATCTGCTCTTGCTTTGGGAGGTCACTCAGTTGGGTGTGCAGAGGCTATGAAGGCTCTGGAGATTGCCAGGCCATGAACAATGAAGGCAGTCAGCAGACAGGACTCATTCAAAAATTACTGTTCTGTTAATAATTAAACACTGATAAGGAAAGGTGAAAGAGCCAAAGAACCAAAGCTTTAAAGAGAATGCTGACTTGGAAATGGATTTGTAACTTATAGCCACCATCCTAACTTCAGAGAGAAGAGCCTTAAATTAAATGTTTATAATCACCTATATTTTTTTCTTTCTGGGGTCACATTGGTCTGTGTTGCTGTATGATCTGGGGAATGCACCCAAGAGGAAAGGCTCAGGCTGTATTTAAATAGCCCCCCAGATATGTACCATCAGAGACTACTGCAGGGTCAGACAATTCTTTTATTTACAAGTTGTGGATCACACAGAGCACTGCCTGTCTTGTCAGCAGGAGACCTCATGAGGAGGTGCCCCTTCTTGGCACCCCTCTGTCTCTGCCACCCTTGAGAGGTTGGTGAGGTGTTCATGTCCAGCACCTCCTGCCTCTCCTCCTGAGATGGGCAATAGTCCCTGCCAATTCTCATGGCCCAGCAAGGGGTGCTCTGGCTTGGACCATGAGAGATGGAGATGGGAGGTGGGATGCTGCTTCATCCATGGAGGCAGATTTGTCAGGGGATGCCCAGGGCAATCTGGAGAAGGTCCCATGGGTGGGTTGGCTCCTCTGTCCTCCTTGGTTTTGGAGGGGAGGAAAATCCCCCTAGCATGGAGTGGGACCTTTTTCCCCACAAAGCCATGGGACCTTGGCAGGATTCAAGGAAGGGTGTCATCTGCTTCAGACAGACTGATGGGGGAATGTGTCTGGTGAACATTTTTGCAATGAGTATCCTTGGAATGTTTTCTTTATATGTGCAAATCCACTACAAACAGGAAGGTGAAAAGAGAAAAGTCTCTTCCCCTCAACAAAGAGAATTGACTTGATTTAAACAATAAATAAGTTTTGAATTAATAAATCAAATCATGTGTTTACACACAATATGAAGCAAAGCTCTTAATATCTCATTATTATCCTGAAGAAAAAGCATTTGTTCTGCTTTGTCAAGCCAATAGGCAAGATATCACTTATCTTTATATTCTACCTCAGTTTCACTAGGAAAATTGCCATGAAAGCTTCTACTTTGGCAGAACACTCTATTAAAGCAGGGCTAAGAAGGATCACTTTCAGGTATGATCTGCTGGAGCAGCCTGGCTCCTATCCAGGTTTTCTCTGCCAAATTCCACTCCAGCCCTGAAATGTCAAGATGTTGTACACGTTTTTAAAGGATGTCTTTCCTCACTAAATTTTGCTGCAAGGGCCAAGAGATGTGAGTGGCCAAAACTGTCTCACAATGGTGGTGTTAAGCAAGTTCCTTGTTCCCTTTCTTCTCTTACACTAAAGAAAACGAATTGTGTACAGCAGCTGAGCTGGCAGAGGTAGGGGCTGAAGTACTGCAGCCAAATAAAAGCAGTGAGAAGTAACATGAATAAGCATTACAGCCCTCAATAGTGTTCTTCTCTGTCATATATATGGTTTTGGCTCAGAAGACAGGCTCTTCCCACCTACCTGTACTCCTGAAGCACCTGGCTGCAGCCAGACAAACAGGATTAGGAAGGTATAAAAACTCCTTAGTCTGTCACAGGTTATTATTTTATCTGCCTTATCTTTCTGACTGAGTTCACTAAGGGCTGGCTAAAGCAGCACCTTAATGAGGACACTTGGCCTTCCTGGAAGTGTAAGAGGCTTCAAGTTGTGATGGAAAAGTTTTACTTTGCAGTCTAGAGAAGCTACTGTTCGGAGATCCAGTCTGAGCCAACAGATTTTTCCATCCTGGAACAGTTTTCTGTTGTTATTACTTTAATTATTACCGGTAAAAATGAAGTAACACTTCTACCATCTCATTTCTTAGTAATCTCACTGATTTAGACAACTGGTTAAGCCTCTCAAGGGTAAGTCTCCCTGCTGGCATAGCCCAGCCAAAGACAAAGGAATCATCCCAGGGGTGGATTAGCTCTGAAACACGTTAAGGAAATTCCTACTCTGTGCTGAGCGAATAGCACTGGGGTGGTGCTGCCGGCACACAGCACTGCCACTGTTGAGGGTGCCCTGCTGCAGCTGGCCAGGAGCCCCACAGCCCATGCTCACGTCCCCTGAGATGGCCTGGCTGAGCCCCACCAGGAAGGGGCAGGAGCTCATATGCCATATAAGCCTGAGCAAGCTACACACTGCCCTGCAGACATTATAGCAGGAGAAATAAAGGGGGAAAGATCACAGAAAGTTTGAGTCAAGAAACCTGGGCAAAATGAAGGCAAAGACAGAGAGGTGGGAGGCTCTCCCCATACACACTCCTGCCTGGATATAGAACTTCAGATGCAGGAAGGTTCCCTCTGAACTTGAGGGGAATTACTCATGTCCTGCTATTTAAGGGCCTATTTGCTCAACTGGGACTTAGGTGAGTTAAGTTTTTTCCCCCAGCCGTGTCTCCAGGGCGCCATTTGCAACAGTTTGCAGATGCTTCCTGATGTCCAGTGCTCTGTCTATCCCCTTTCCCATGACAAGGCTGGGACCCTAGCAAAAACAGAAAAAGAGCAACAAGCTTTTATTTGACTTTTATTTCTATGATTTTTAATATGAGCATAAATACTTCTAGAACACTGCAGAAACACCAAAGACCAGAGAATTCTTTTATTTACAGCAGTAAAAACACAGAGTAAATGAAAAACAAAAAAACAAACCCTCCAACAAAGAAAACTCATTTCAGAGAAGAAATAAATTACAAGCTGTTAAAGGGTTAGCTGACACTCTTCCATTTTACTTAGTATAATGGAATAATAGTAATGATTATTTGTATTATAATAATATACAAATACTTCATATTCTTAACTATAATCAGAAATCTCACAAGGATTTTTTTGGTTTTTTGGGTTTTTTTGTTTTTTAAATAAGAAAGGTGCCCTTAATATCTCGTGTTTAAAAATATCAGTGCAAGAGATTACATCAGCATCAGAATATTTTTGACAGGACAAATTAAAACTGAAAATAAATTCAACTGTGTGTCACATTTAAAAATGGGTGTAGGCACTCAGGAAGATGTGGGTAATACAGTTAAAGTAAGAATTATAGGACTCTTGCAACTGATTTATTTTCTTGATAAATGGCTTGTAATGCAAATTAGCTTTTCTACTTTAATGTACCAGAAAAATAAAGAGGTCGGCTGTAGGTGAATAGCTAAGTTTGGGGCCCATCTCCAGTAGAAAATTCAGCTACTCCAATTCTATATCTGAATAGTCCCAATGCCTGTGACAGTGGTTTTAAGAACCAAAGTGATGGTATAGTCAGCTCCACGTAAAGACAAGGTGAAACCCACAATAACAGCAAAAAGAGAATTAACCTTTTCACAAATATTATTAAATGTTAAAACTGAGATGGATGGCTTATTTATTTATGTTCTGGAACTTAAGGAATCCCAGTTTCAAGGGTTTTTTTCCTCACAGAAATTCAGGCCAGGCCAGAATAGTGACTCTCTCGTGAAGGAAAAGGAGGATGCTAATGGAAACAGCTGATTCCAGTAGCTGGATCCCTAAGGAAGGTGGTTAAAAAAGGGAGTTGCAAATTTTGGCAATTCTGCAGAGAAAAAGCTGTGGATATATGATGCTTCTGGGTTAATTTTTCTGGTTTTAAAGCTGCCAGGTCTTACTGAAACAGCCAAGTCAAAAGAGCTATAAAGGCTCTTTTTGGAGGGAGGGAGGGAGTCACCACTGAAAGTTAAGTTTAGAAAACAAAAGCTGCCCATTCCCATTACATTTCAACATTAAGAAAGGAATCACAACAGAAGATTTAACTTCTGCTATATCCTCTGAACTTGTGATGCTAGAAGATGTGGAAAGAAATGTCTTTTTTAACACACAGAATGCACCTCATCGAGATCCTTGAACATGATCCACTGAGATCAGGTGAAAGTTAGGAAGAAACGGCAAGAGCAAGCTGCAGATTCTGCTCAGTGATTTGGCTAGTGTTTCTCAGGGAAGCCAACTGTGTTTTCTCTGACCAAACCCAATTAATGTCATTCACAGCAGTGCCACTTTATGAATAAGCAGTCCTCTGAGTCTGATATTACATTATTAAAATTATGGTAAGCATCTTTTCCACACAATATCTACTGATAAACTACATCTTTTTCACAGCTGGCTCATTCTGTAAACAAATGAAAAGCACATACTAAAAACAACAACAGTCACTGAGCATCACAAAAGTAAGCCCCAGCCACTCTTCTCTTTGCTCGGAGTAAGGTGTTGAAGCAGCGCTGGACATCTCCCCTGCCCTGGGCCATTTGCAAGTATTTCCAGTCAGGCCTTTTCCAAGGCTACCAAAGAGCTCCTAGCCCCTAGAAATTTGTGGCTTTGCCAGATGCTTTAGGCACAGCTGGTGTCTTTACATTTAACAGACCCCATGGGGTTTTTTCCCTCTGTGAGTATGTACGTGTGTTTTTTTTGGATCCCCTGTGAACTCCTGGCACCTCAAAGCAGGATGTCCCACTGTCTAATTACCTGCTGCATGAAGATCCACCTTCTTCTGTTTGCTTTAAATCCACCACCTGCTAGTTTCCCTTGATGCTCTCTAGTCCTTATATTTGGAAAGAAAGAAAATAATGCACCCCTACTCCTCTCTGCTCACAATTGTGTATTCTCTCTGGTCTGACTGTTTTCTGTTGTTTATCACTTCACCATCCTAGATAATCCTGGTCACTTGAATCCTTGAATCACAGGAACATCGGGGTCGGTCCGTATTTCTCCTTATGTTTGTTGCTCTTCTCTCAATCTTTGCCATTTCTGTTACATGTGCACAAGAGTTGTCATATTGCAGCCCTTTCCATTTTGTTCTTTGCGTTCCATTCTGGCATGTCCACCAGCTTTGTGACAGTTTTTGAGTGCTGAACCAATTCTTCTGTGGGTTATTACAACTGCTAGATCTTATTTCTGGGTGGGAACAAATTGGTTAGAAATTTCTCACTTTTAATCTCTTTAGTGCTGTCTAATTGAACCTAGCATGGCAATTGCCTCCATCCTGGTCAGAGGGCATTAATATCCTACTGTTTTCCTAATTAGATCCTAAGTCTATAAAAATCTGGCTTTAGTTGCTGGAGTTTGCTGGTTTTGCTCTTTTTATTGGCATGGAGTGTATAGCCCCTTTCCCTATAGCCATAGCCCTAGTCTGACCCTTCTATACAAGCTGTGTCCTGTCACTACCATGTCCTGCTGATTATCCCTGTTCCCTGCACATCTGTTTACTCAACATGCCGAATCAAAGCCAGGCATCCCATGTCCCTCATTCTCATTCCACTGTGGCTTCATGTAAAACAGTCCCTTTGGTCTCTTCTCTTCTGGAAGTATCTGGGAGTATTTGCCATGTGGATATGACCCTTCCTTGCTTCTCCTGTCAGCTGCTCTGGGAACCTGTGTCCTCCCACATCAGTGTGGACCTCTCCATACTGCTGGAGAAGTTTTGAAGGACATGTTTTACTGTCCAGCCTGGGCATCCCACATCTTGCTTGGAAAACCTCTTACTTGCCTTTTCTTTCTTCACTGGTGCACACATGGACCACAACCACCTTCTAGGCCCCAACATTTTTTGGGAGTTGGTAGATTCCTGACATCCATGGATCCATTCCAGCCTGAATTATTTTGTGATTATGTTCTCCTCAGTGCAAGGAGAGGCTTTTCAAAACACCAGGACTGGCCACCAACAGGGCTGGACCCCCTACCTCATTGCTAGCTCAGTGTCCTCTGCATGTCCAGGGCTGCCACCACAGAGGGTCCTCACAGCTCACCTGGCCAGCACCTCCCTCTTCATTTGCTCTTCAGCTGGAGACTACAGAGCTCCTTGACCTCACTGCTGTGCCACCCCCTGCAGACCCCACCTGTCCCAGCATTCCTCCTACCACTGATGGCTGTGCATCAGGTAGCAGCACCTGTAGCTATACTGCTTGCTTACCCAAATAAATGTATGTACATGCAAATTGCATATGTACAGACATGTGTGCATGTGACAGATATGCACACAGCTGTCTCCTTATACCACCTTTTGTATGACTACATTTCATATCTCCTCCAGTCCCCAAGGCCTTGGGGCCTTTCCCTCAGTATTTATGGCTATGGCTAGGAATGGCACATTGCAACCTCTCCTCGGTCGATTTTATGTGCTGTCGTTTGAATCGGGATTATCAACATTCTGCACAACACCCTTAGTCCCTACACAGCCTCCACGACCAACGGCGGTTTATGCAATCTGTTGGAATCCAAGAGCTCTCTTTCTTGAAGTAACCCAGTCGCTGAGACTCGCTGGGTTCAAAGGACCTGATTTGAAACTGCCCTCGTTGTGGAACTATGACACTGTGCTGCTCCAAAGCCAATGACAGCCCCAGCACGCGTGTGTGCCCGTCCGAGACCACGATTCCCCCGCAGCAGAGCGGGCAGAGACGCAGCGAGCGATTCAGCCGGTGCTGGCGGAGCTGAGCGGCAGCGATTTCTTCCCGGCCTCCGGAAAAGCCTGCTCTGACCCGTGGCCTTGTGCATCTCACAACAGTGTCCCCTCGATCCTCGCTCGCCGGGGCTGGCAGCGCCAGCTCTCGGCGCAGTCCCGGAGGCTGCGGGAGGCCGGGGATAAGCGTGTGCCGGGCGGGCGGGGGGCGGTGGCGGAGCCCCGTGCCCTGCTGTGCCGCCCCGCTCCGCTCCGCGCCGTGCCCCGCTGTGCCGCTCCGTGTGCTGCCGTGCCTCTCCGCTCCCCTCCGTGCCCTGCCCTGCTGTGCCGCTCGGCTCCGCTCCGTGCCCTGCCCTGCTGTGCCGCTCGGCTCCGCTCCGTGCCCGGCGCTTCCGCGCCCGCCGCCGCAGCCCTGCCCCCGCCGCCTGCGCGGCCGGCCCGGCCCGGCGGAGAGGCGGGGGGATTTCCAAGCGCCGCCAGCCTCGCCGCTTCCTCTCCTTGTTTTGCTTTCGATCTGGCCCTCTCTCCGCCCGGGCGGAGGCACTGAACTTTTAGTTTTGCTCCCACGATTATTCAGCGCCTGTTTTCATTTCCATTTCGCGTCCCCTGGCAACGGCGGTAACCTTGAGGAATTATATAAGGGCCGCGAAAACGGGCCGGCAAGGTAATTCGCAATCGTTCTTTTTATTATTATTTTTTTTTCTATTTTTATTTCTTGCTCAATTTTTATTTCCCTGCATTGCCGCCGCTTCCGTGCGCGGGGCCGCGGGGGGCTCATCGCGTCCCAGATGCGCATCGGGGTTAAAAACAAAAGGTGGGGCTGCAGCGCCCGGGGCCGAGCCTGGTGGAAGAAGGGGCAGGGGAGGGGGGACGGGGAGATGCGGCCGCTGCCGAGATGGAGCGGGCGGAGAGGGGTACGCGCCCACCTCGGATGGGGAGGGAGGGAGCGCGGGCGCTGGACAAAGCGGGGGCGGTGGGTCGGGAGAACCGGGGCGCGGCCGGGCCGGGGGCGGGGGGGAACCCTCACTTGTTGCGGGGGTCGCAGTGCTGCGGGGGGGGCGATGTCCCCACGAGTGCGGGGGGGCATCGCCCCCCCCGCGCAGCGCCCGGTTACACAAGCGACGGGGCGGGGCACCCCTCGGTCCTGAGCACGGAGGGTCCCATCCTGCCAGGGGTTATTATGGCAGCGGCACTGCGGGAAGAGGAGATGGAGCTCGGCGGAAGGAGGAAGTGGCGGCCGCCGCTGTTTTCCCTGCAGGAACAGCCTCTGGTGCGGGCACGGACGGGCAGCGCGGCCCCGCCGGCCCATGGCCAAGCCCTGGATGTCTTCCCGCAGAGGGAATTTAGGAAGCGGGGTTTTGTTTGTGCGCAGCGCGGAGGGACAAATTCCAAGCGTCTTGCGACGTCTGGGGTCAAAGTTGAGCGTACTCGAGGGGTTGGATCCCGCGGCCCAGATTCGCAGGGATGCTTAGGTCTTTCATGCCCAGTTTGAGCACCTAAACAGCAAAGTTGGTGTCTTAGTCTTGCTTATTTAGACACAGAGCTCAGGTGAAGGAATTTCAGAATGCAGGACTTTGTTTCCGATTGGTATGCAGTTATAATTTATAGCCCAGCTTATCATAGAATCGTAGAATCAATTGGGTTGGAAAAGACCTCCGAGATCATCAAGTCCAACCCTTGGTCCACTCCAGTCCATTTACTAGATCATGGCACTCAGTGCCACGTCCAACTCAGTTTAAAAACCTCCAAGGATGGTGAATCCACCACCCCTCTGGGCAAGCCATTCCAATGCCTGATTACTCTCTCTGTAAAGAATTTTTCTCTGATCTCCAACTTAAATTTCCCCTGGCAGAGCTTAAGCCCGTGCCCCTTGTCCTATTGCTGAGTGCCTGGGAGCTAAAGCCTTGCAGACAGCAGTCTCTTGAAGGTATGAGCAGCCATAAACTACAACCCCAGTGTCTGGAGATGAAATACAGCATGTTTATAGTTATTTTATTTAAGTCTTAATGGGTTTGCATACAGTAACTTTTGCAGAATGCTTGTGTTATACCATAAAGAGAGAGTTGAATGGAGCAGCAACATTTAAATTCACCCTGATACAGAATCAGTGACATATAAGTAGCGGAATCTGCGAGGCAGATGGTGTCAGTCTGAATTGCAGTCTTTCCATACCACCAGCCCCTGTGGTGTGTCCTTCTCTGGCCCCTGTTAGTAACATACCAGTGGGGAATTGCTTCACATGCCCCTTGTGTTTCCCGGTTTCTTTTCGCTGGTAAGAGGTGGTGGAAGGTGTGAGAGCACGGACTGTTTTGACACAGTATCACCTTATCATGGTCATGTGCTACACTGTAGTTCTTCAGCAAGGTACCGGCATGGCAAGGTGTGAGCGTGCTGAGCCCTGTGTTACCTCTCTGAGGCTCGGGGTCCCACCGGGTCGACAGATGTAAGTAGAGCAGTCAGGCATTAAATTTGGCATGTCTTGGTACTGCCACCTGGTTGGTTACTTGCTGACGACAGAAGGTTCGGGTTTCAGATGATGTCAAGTCAGGCTCTAGAGAAGAGCTGTTCTTCACAGCCCACGTTGCATGGAAAGGGTTAGCCAGGAGGTATGAGAAGTAACATGCAGGCTGTTCGGAAGGGAGGTTAAAGGTCCCATTCTCCATTGCATGTAGGCCTTTTGTATGTGGGACCAAGTGAAGTTAAAGGCAGAGTCTTAATACAAAGTTGAGAAAATGGTGACGAAAAAGAAAGGAAGCTAAATGCAAGAAGAAATGGAAATACTTTTGGAACAGAAAGAGTTTACATTAGAAGAATGGGCTTTATGTAAATAAATTTACAGCCAGGCTATGTATACCTTTAATTAAAACATTTACTTATATATACTCTGTGTGTATTAATACATGTTTAAAAAGCGAACAGTGGGGAAAAGCTGGTGGGTGAAGAATGTAAAGTTTGCCATGACATACCTTCTCATGAAGAAGCACATCATTCCCATTGTATTAAAACATCTCCATTATATAACAGTACAAGTATCAGGAACTTTGTGGATGTTGAGATATTGTAGAGACAGGCATGGAGAGGATGCAGAAGCTTGCATGTGCATAAAGTGAGAGACTTTGTGCTGAAGAGGAAATAACTGTTTGGGGAAGTAACACAGGGTCTCATGAATTGATGTTCTAGGTCTGTGTAAGAAGAGTAGAGATTAGGGCTATATGACTGTCTGCTCAACTAAGGTGTTGGCAACAACTGTCGTATGTTAAGGCAGCATAGAGAAACTACAAGAACAGGAAATAAAATTGTTAATGGGAGGTCTCAGTTGCCCCCACATAGATTATGTCATGCTTCAACATGAAATTTGCCCAAGTACAAAAAAAGCATACTTCCTATGTGTAGCTTGTACAGGCTCTCTGTGAGTAGTGACTCTGGGCAAGGTACTGGCCAGCAAGAATACAGTTCAGAGTTATGCATTCAAAATCCCAGCCAGCTCTGATGTGACAGTAATCACAATATCTTTAAACTCGCTGTTGCTTCAGGAGCAATAAAGCAATAAAGCCAAGAGTTGTTGTGACTGTTCAGTTTTCCAAAGTAAATCTTCATAAAGCGAAGAAAGAAATTAATCAAATGGTAAGAGGCAGCCAAAAGTGTAAAATAGTTGCAGGTGGCATATAATTCATCAAAATCACCAGTAGTAAAGGCTCGGAGCCATTGCATGGCATCATGGTCAGAAATACCAAAAAAGCTGATCAGTTTGACAAACAAAGTGAAAAAAAGATTTATTTCAAACATTGAAGTTTTGTCTTCAAATAGGAAGGGTGGAAAATAGCATAAAAACTGTGTTAAACACAGTAAGATAGGCCAAAAAGAGTAATGGAACAAGCTGCTAAAGGCATGAAAACAATTAGAAAATCCTCTTGGAGGTGCATCAAAACCAGGAAGCCTGCTGATAAGTGATCTATGTTTAGAAGGAGTGCCCAAGGAAGATAAAGTCATAGCAGAAGAGTGAAACAAATTCTTTGAGCCTTGCTTAACTGAGAAAGAGTTTTGAGGAGATTCTCTTGCAGGATGCTTTTTTTTAAAGGAGTGAGCATGTTGAAGAATTTTTCCTGAAGTGTAGTGTTTGTAAGAGAGGGTATCAGGTAAACCATTGAGAAGGATGAAGAAGGCAGGAGGTGATCCTTGTTGAAGAGGTCTGGAGAAACATAAAATAGGAAGTTGCTCGTACATTGTGCGTTGTGTGTAACTCATTGCATGGGCCTGCCTTAGTGCTCCAGGAATAGAATGTGACAGATGAGCTGTCTGTCAGGGTTTCTGGGGGGACTGAGAACTCAAGGATGGGCATTTTTGTTTGCTTGTTTGTTTGCCAGGGATTAGTGACTGGGACTAGTGAGCCTAGTTATAAATGTGACATGTTGACAAAGACTAGGCAACTAGGCTCAGCTTTTGTTGCCGGGGAGTTCAGCATTGTGACTCTTCCAGCGTTATCTAAAGGTATAGGTGAGCTCTTGTCTGGTTGGTACAGTCCTTACTAACACTGGGCCAGTTTCACGGTGGGATCAGTTTGGTCAGTGACTGGAGATTGCTGGTTGTACCCCCTTCCCCCAAGTCTGCCCAGAGTCTATGCCTTTCAAGGAGTGGAAGAAGGGATAGGTGGTGGTGATTTAACAAATTTGCTGTCTGTATTAATTCATTCAGAGCATGAAAATCCCAAAGGCTGAACCACAAAGTCTGCAGAATAATCTTGTATTGGAAATCCAGATAGAAGTTTGCAGATAAAGTTCAGTACAGACAAATGTAACTGTAATGCACATGGAAGGGAATGCAGTCTTAACTTTCCTTACATGAGGGTGAAGTGTGAACTGACTTTTCACTCAATAATCCAATGAAAAAATTAATTCTGTGCCAAGACGTGGCCTAGAAATGAGAAGACATGTTAGGAATTATTAGGAAGGAGTGAAAATAGAAATAGAAAAAACCATTGGGCCATTATAAATCCGTGGTGCTCCCCTCTCCTGATTCAGGATGTAGTGAAAGTTGCTGAGCTGCAGAGAAGGATGTCAAAGATGATCAAGGCTATGAAGGTGCTTTTTTGAAAGAGTAAGTAGCTTGGAAAAGACGTGACTGAAGGGGGTGTGGGGGTATTTTTAAAAATCATTAGTGTCGTGAAGATAGTGAATAAGTAAGATAAATGACATCCAAATAAAATGTTGGGAGGTAGCTTCAAAACAACAGATGTTTGTACTGCAATACATAAATTGTGGTGCTCATGGCCACTGTGTGTATGCCAGGAGTTTACTTGGGTTCATGACTGATTAGGCTGTATGTGGGAGAGAAACTTGCTGTGCGACTTCTAAGTCAGAACAGTTCAGTATCAAATTTTGGGCTCTGATTGCCCACAAAGAATCACTGTAGGTGCTGATCAAGAATTATTGCTGAAAAATGCTAAGAAACTTCCACTGAGAAGCATAAGCTATGGTCCATTTGCAGATAACACAGAGAAACAAGACTGCTTATTGCCCTTTGTTATGTGAATTTTGTGGCATAAGACCTTACGAAACTTCCGGAAAAAAAATTTAGATGTCTGTGATGATCCTGTTTAATCTGTGCTTGTTACCCCTGCACTTGTCAACCTGACAGCGATTACAGTAAGGTTAAGTGCATCCTGTCTGCATTTAACATTGATTGGAGTGGTACCCTTGCAAAATTCTTCTGATATTTGCAGACTAGAACTTCAGCTTGTATTTTGTACATCTTGTATGGAAAGTCATGGTCCATTTGTAGGTAAAGCCATAAAACTAATCACGTGTTGCTCTTACTTATCTCTGTGACTTGTTTGTAAAGATTGCTCTTTTGAAAGTCGATTCTTCAAAGGGCCTACAATGATTGTGATATTGAGGACATAAACCATAAGGCAGTGTTTACACAAGTTTTATTGGAGCTTATGCTGCTACAAACTGTGATCAGTGCAAAACATTTTCTGGCTTGTCCTTTGAGATCTCAAGTGCAAAAGCAAAACAGAAATAAGCAAGCTAGAAAGATTCTGGGTACCATGTATGAATAACATTAAGGAAAAAATAATTTAGTGTAATTAAATAATTTCCCCTTGGGTTGGGTTTTTTCCCCCCAGAAGTTTTGTTGGAACTGTATGAAGATTCCTCCATGTATTGACTACATGTGAACTCTTGTGTTAAGATGAAAATACATTACCATAGACACTAAGAAAAACTGAAATCAACAACTGGCAGTTAGTGGAAGGGAAACCATGTTAACAGTTTAGAGCTTAATGTTGGCCTATATGTATATAAATATATATCTGTAGATAAATGTATCAACATATATATAAAAATATAAAATTATTTTTTTTATATATAGCATGAATAATATATTGTGCAGCACACATTTTTTATTGTTAAACTGTAAAAAGGTTTTAAAACTTGTTCTTCCAGTTAGCGTGAGGTAGATTTTCAGTTTCTTGGAAGCTGATGAAAAATTACTGGTCTTTTAAATGACCTGGGGAGAAAAGAAAGAAATGGTAACTAATACAGTAATATTTACTTCCTTAATGTGTAATGTGCTGCAAGCCCAGCTTTGTGTATATTGGAAATCTTCTGACCCCTTTGTTTGCTTGGGAGCAGATTGCAGTAAATGTCTGTAGTACAAGGCAAACATTTTATCTTGTTGCAGCTTGGACACAGGCATTAGGAGCAAATCTGCCTGCATGTGGCACGTTGTTTCACCACAGGTGCACAACTAAATTTTAACTCTTCACTTATTTTAACATTCAGTGGTTGCTACATAGGTTGCTGGCTTTCAAGATAAGCTTGGAATAATAATTTCCGTATTCCTGGTTATTAAAGAGTAGAACAGGTTGCGGTTTGGTAGTTTTTCAGCTAACCTTTACAGGCTTGGCTGGTACCTCCCAGCGTATTTCTGGTGTCAGAAATGGACTTAAGGTGTGGCAAAGCCAAAGTGTTCAAATCCGTCCTTTGTTTTGAACTGCACGTGGCAGTGTATGTTGTATAACCATTTCCCTTTTCCTGTAAAATTATTTTACTTTTGAAGACTTAGATACTTAACACTGACACAGCACAAATGAAGGAAGAGTTGCTTATGTATTTGGTTTTAAAAACTCTGAAGTGTGGTTCAAGTTCTGCTTTTTGATATGAATGGAGGGATATATGTGGCTTGAGGGGCCTGATGAGTGCACAGCAGACAAAGCCTGTACTGTGGTATTCCTGTTGATATTGAACATTGCTTGACAGCATTCCAGGCAAGCCTCTTGCAGCTTTATCTAAGCAAGAGAATGCCTTAGTTGTGTAATAAATTAAGGTAGCAATACATTTAGGTCTTTATGTGCACTTCATGGAGATACATGTATAAAACACATTTGGTGCATAATGTGGGCTTTTGTGCTTTTGATACACTGACTGCTCTGCTAAGGTGTTTTGTTGAATCATGTAAAAGGATATGCAACTGAGATGAATCAAGTGAAAAATACTGAAGCACTGAATTTAATTGGACTAGGCATATAAATTTGTAAAATCAAAACAAAACACCTCTACCCCAAACACTTTCCAAAATTGTGACAGCATCTTAAAAACTTTATGTAAAATAAAAACAACCCCACAATAGGAAAACAGGCAGGATGGGAAACTAATATTTTTAAATTACTGAAAGCTTGCCTGAAGTATCTGAATTCCCAAGAGTGTTACAAAAAAAAGATGAAAGCAAAACTTGAGGATAAAATTGAAACCAAATACAAACAAAAGTGAAACTAACTCCATTGGTTTTCATTTCCCAATTGGCAAAAATGAAAGAATGAACACAGAGCAAAGAAGCGTGAAAGCTGAACTTGAAAAATTAGTTAAGTTTTACAATTTATTTCATCTGTTGGTAAATTTGACTGCTGCATGCCAGCAAACTACCCCCAGTAGGGAGTAGGAGCTGCACTCCTCATTTATCCAGGTACCACTTTTCACAGCCAAAGGTCTGGTCTGCAGTGTGGGAAGTGGCATCTTCTTTGGTCACAGTTTCGAAGTGCTGTGGCCCACATGTACAGAAAGTACAAGGGAGGTGATGGCATCCAGTATGATGAAAGGCAGTCAGCCATTCAGCTGCTAGGTGCGTTTGAATTTTATTCTTGTTGAGGTTTGAGTTGTCACAGGATCGGGTATAAAATATGTGGTGCCCATCTTTGGGGTCATCCACTTAGATCTGGGGCAGATGAACAGTAACCAAAAGATCTTATCTGGTATCAGCTTTGGTGATGACGTGAAATGACTGTGATTGGTTTCACTCCATTTCCACAGATCAGTCAACAGCTAGAAGGTCCTTTTTGACCTTGAGGACTACCCTGTGAATCAGTCAAACGATGGCAAAACGTTTGGTGGTTGTGTGATCTCAAATGAATGTCCTTCTCATATGTAGAGATGTGGGTTCCTGGGCTGTATCGACAAAAAGTTTGGGTGTTGACGAGAAGCTTGGACAATCCCTGCTCTGCTGAAGTTATACTGGGGTGAAATAAAAGAGACTTAAATTCCAGAGGTCCAATTCTCACACATTTGAACACATTGCATTCAAGCATATAAAAACTAAATGCTTTGGATGCCGAAACCATTCTAGATATTTGAGATTGATGAGGGAAGCTGAAGACTAGCTTTGTTTAATTTAATAATATTTCTTCAGCTTAGATGAGAAATGAAGATGGGTTGGGTTGTCTCACTCTAGCTCAGTAGTATTTTAGGAAGCTTCCAAGACAGAAATAGCTGCTGCAGATCACAAATGGAGGCTGTCTAATTGCTCGTGGTCTGTGGTTAACACAAACATTTTAAATTAAAAGCACATTTTGTAACCAATCCTATTAACTGTTCATATCCTGTATGTCCTGTGGCAGAAGAAAGAGTAGCATTTTTAGAAAAAGGAGAATGAAATCATACCATTTCAACAAGCACAAGTACAATCACTTAGTATTTGCCAGTCTTTAAGTGCAAGCCTTTCAAATGTGTATACAAGAGAGAGATACTTCTCTCTTAAATCCTCCAATGTCATGCAATATCTCTGTAATAACTAATTCAATTTACTTTTTGTGTGTGTCTCTGTAATAACTAATTCAATTTATTTTTTGTATTCAACACATCTGCTGCTTTCATGGTGCTATTTTTGTAACCGTAAATACGTTCACGTGACAGACATGTTTCCAGCTCGCCGTGTGGGTGATTCAGAGGATCCCAGCCCCCAAGTCTGTGCCTGCTCTGATCTGTCTGTAAAGAAAGTGTCTAAGTAAGCATGAGAGTGTTTTTTACAAATCCGAAATAGCGTATACTTTTCTTGAATACCTTTTCTTGGAGGTTAAGGAGAAACTGCTTTTCTGAAAGGGCTGAGTTTGCTGCTCCCTGTGAGGTTGGGCAGAGGTAGTTTATGTCTTTTGCTTTAGGATCTGGGTGCTGCGATTAGAAATTTGGATAGCAAAGGTGTAGGTGTGGGTTAGTTATTAACTTCGGTGGTAGAAACTGCCCTTGCCCAGACAATAAAATGAAAGCTTTAAGCAAATATTAAATCGCACTTTAGCGTAGTGTGCAAATAGTTTTTGCTGTGTGTTGCAGAACAGTATGTTACACAAACAAAGGTAGCTGTGAGAAACAATCGCAATCTGAGCAAGGTGGATTACATCAGGTGCAGGTCATGGCCAGTGAATGTGAAAACTCCTCCTTGAATGCATTTCTTAGTGTTTGCTGTCTGGAATAATTTTTTCTACCTCTCTGAGTGCCTCTAAAATGTCATTGTCTTTTTGCCATTCTGCCTGAGCCTCACAGCCATCAGTGTGGGAACATCGAGATTAAGCACTTTTATTTTACGATGGCTGTTTCTCTAATGTATAGCACCCTATAAAGTACTTACCCTATAAAGCATTTACCCTGTACTTAGGCAGAGGAATTCTAGGCAGGACACGGAGATGAAGACTGCCCAGGCTTTCAAAAGTACTTTTAAGTTTATGACTCTGATCTTGCAGGTACTTGTATGTGTGATTTTCCACTGCTTTCAGAGGGACCCATGTAGAAAACGTGCTTGTTAAAAGTTTTAGGGGTGTCTCCTGTAAACCTAGTCACGGATCTTATAAGAGCGCAGTGGTCTAACAGAACCAAGCTGTGGAGTTGCATCAGTGAAGTGATTCTTGATATTTGTTTGAGCCTTAATAGCCTTCTAGTTTTCACCAGGCTGGAAAATTTTTTACAAATCAGGTGTCAAATGCTGAGTTTTCCTGGCAGCTTTAAAGAACACATGGAGTTTGGCTTCAGTGGATCCAACTGACACAGCTAAGCAGCAGCAGTGAGAGTATTCAGGAGTGGATTCATGTGTAAGCACTTAATTCAGGAATAAATTTGATTATTTGGGGGATAATTGTTCCCCAGTGGAAGGAATTAATTACTCCTTGACAGCCATGCCAGCAGATTTCTTGTAAACAAGCCCATCCCAGACTTGTCTGAGTGAGGTACAGCTCTGCTACTGAAAAGTCACTACCTCTCTTCTAGGCAGCTTTTGGGAGAAAAATAGATATCCCAGATACTGGGGACAAATCGTGGTCAGTCATCAGATGGAACACGGAGTTTAGGAAGGAAACTAATTAGGTATTGGACTGATTACTAATAATTGAGTTATGGCTGCTTGCAAGACTCATGGAGGAGTTGTCAGAAGAAGAGCCTTCTGTAGTCACATGCTGTTACCACTTGCACAGACCTGTTGGCATCCTAATGGCACCAGAATCTGGCATCTCCAGTCTTCACTTCCTGAAGGGCCTGGGAAACAAATGAAAGAAAGCCCCAGGAAACAAAGTGTTCTTTTAAAGCTGAATATAAAGCAATCACTTTGTATTGTCACCAGACTTGCAGTCATTGGTGTGTGTGTAGATGATCATCATGGCAAGGATACTGCGGGGATGATCTTTAACAATCTGTTAGAAGCTTGGGCCAAGCTCCCAGCTGAGGGAAGTTGCTGCAATGCCACAGAAGTGAATGGGCTCAGCCACTGACACCGTGTTGTTCAAGTGTTATGGAAGTGTCCAACATAGGAGCTAGTGCAAGGGAAATGTCATCATTGGTATTGGGAGGTTGAAGCATTGTTTCATTATGGCTAAGTCCAGAAGCAAAAAACCCTATCCTTCTGGGTCTATTGTGTTAAAATAAGATGGCTTTTCCTCAGTGCACTTCTAGTCTACAAATCCAAGGGCTGCCTTTAATAATGCCTGAGATCACTGCAAAATAGCAACTCATGTCTTTGCTGCTGAGGGAGAATAAGCTTTGTATGGAAACCAAAGGAAAGAGCCTGTTTTGATGTGTAATGTCTGAATCCCAGCCAGGGAATGTTAACACCCTTTGGGTGGAACAGAAATGCTGTAGGGCTGATGAAACACACTCTACGTACAGTATGAGTTCCCATTGTATGTTTTCCTGGGCATGCTTATCATGCAGTCTGTAATGCTGATTTCGATACATGTTTGAGGTATTTTCTGCCTTTGTTTTGTTTGGGGATTTTGTTTTTTTCTTCAGGGCAAGTCACCTTTGTTGTTTTTTGCCCTCTGTCCCTTGAGGATGCAAAGGCTTTTCCTACTTCCTCCTTTGTGTATCTTCCTTGGATAGAGGAGCATGAGAGGAAGGCGTGCTGAATGTTGTCCTCCATCTCCATCTGCCTTGCACTGAGGTGGGCACAACCTGACGCCTGCTTTGCAGGGCCTTGGAAGGTTGGGTAGGGGTTGAAGCTGTGATGTGGCAGCCTGGTTTCCCAGGCTTTTCGCCACCCCACAGAGCTTTCCCTTCACAGCCATGGTCCTGTTGTAGCCCTGCCACAATTGATGTGGGAACATAGGGAAGCAGGAGAAGTACTGCTCATTGATTGCATGTACAGGTTCTTCCTAATGGCCAGGTTATGCCTTATACCAGTCTGCCCAGGACCTCTGCCCTCCTACCCTGCCTGTTCTCCAATTCTTTGCTTTCTGGCCGGTCTTGATGGAGTTTCCTTTTTGCTGCAGGCACCTGAGCAAATAAGATACCCCCTTTCCTGCCTGCAGTGAATTATTTTTCTTGGTGATGGATAGGAAGGATTTAGCATTCTCATGATGTCTTTTCTGCTGCCACCAAATGTTTAGGAAAGAGCGGGAAAAATAGTGCAATTGCTGCAGTGTGGATCAAGTGTTAGAGCCAGCACAGAAGCTGGTTCTGCGGAGCGTCGACCATGGCATATACTTTAAAGGACCACAAGACAAGAGGTGCTTAGTGAGAAGCAAATGTGCCAGTGATGTTTCCCCCATCCCTGCTGGTTCAGCAGAGCATCACTTACAGAATAATGGGAGGGAACAAAAGAGGCACCCTTGTATGCAATTAAAAGACCAGAGAGGATAGGTTTTGCTTTCTTCCTGCTTCATGTCTGTTTTCTAAGCCAAGAGCTTCAGGATTTTATTTTGAACCTGTAAACCTTGCACCTCTAAGAACAGCAATGCCTGCTTTTCCTCATTTACTACTCTTTATGTGTTTTGTTATTTGTTAAAAAAAAGATGGATATTTCCATAATGTAGCATTATCAGAAAGAAGGTATGTTAATTCTGTTTCTGTAACATTAGTGGTCAGATCCTCCTCTGCTTCATGGCAGATGGGAAATGCACCAGGCAGAGGTCTTGTCTGCCTGCAGGTTGTGGGCAGGGAGATTGCAAGTGTCTGGATTTGAAGCAGCTGAGTAAAGTGGGCTTGTGTTGTCCTTGTTTCAGTGTCAGACTCACATTTCTGAACTATTTCTGAGCAGATGAGGCTAAGAGGTTTTCTTATGTGGGAGAAGGCTCTATCCCTCTGATGAGTTTGACTTCCAAGCAGGGCTTTGTTCAGAGTGCGTAGGGTTAAACCTTTGAAAGGGGCATTCACAACAGAATAGCTGAGAAAAGTGGTGGAATCTGTAGAATCCCTCATAAAGGCAGAGCCCAGTCTGTGACCAAAGGGCAGAATTTTGCTCCAAGTACTGTTGCTTAAAAAAAGATCATGTTTCCTTGTATCCTAGAACAGTCTTGGCACAGGCACAAATACAGAACCCAGTTCTACGAATCCTAAAATTAGCGTATGGTCTCATTTCAGCATATCTCTTTGGTCACACAGGATGATTGATGCTTTTCTGAACTGCAGCAGTGTTAACACACAAAGGCAATAGTTTAAAAGATTATCAGCAATGCAGAAGTACAAGATAACTTAAAAAAAATATTGTTAGTTCTGTGTTTGCAGAGCAAAGAGACATAGATACCATGCAATGTTCTGCACATGTCCACTAGGGAATAGATGTTTTTTCCCAGCTTTGGGGAAAGGCTGTGACCTACTTCACAAATGTATCTCCAACATTCTTATCTCACCCTACATTCTCAGAACCATTAAGAAAAATTTCCGTGTACTGACAAATCTTGTAACTGGGTATTTTGTGATGGGGAAAGAAGAATTGCTTTTCCAGATTTTTTTTTTAGTTCCATAGAAATATATTTTTTAATAAATATCCACAGGCATAGAGTAGCTTGTGGTTTTGGGATAACGTTATGCCTTTTCAGTTAGCCAGATGCTGTCAGAGTGAAACTGAAGGGAAGAGAACATCTTGTACCGCTCAGATGTAATGCCTGCCATGCCGTTGCTTTCACTTTCTGTCTACAGCTGCTGCAATTCTAGTGAAGAGCTCTTAATTCTCAAAGGTTACACTTTCTATAGGGAAGGATTGTTATCTCTGCCAGGGGAAAAAAAGTCAGATTTACTAAAATGGTTTAGCATAGAGTAGGGAGGGACTACAAGCTCTTTATTAAACATTATGGAGTGAAAATACTTATATGTATATACAGATTGCAACCACTTACATATTTTTTTACTCTCTCTTTAAAGATGAATAGCTCTTGAAAATAATATTTTCTGCTATGCCTGTAAAAATCGAGTGCTGTGAGTTTCCTTCTCAAGAGTCTTGCATAAAAAAATCTTAGAAAAATACACCCTGCGAAGAATGTATATATAGCTGAATTTCAGCATGGTTTACTGTGTCTTTAGGAATTCTGTGGTGACAGCTATCTGCTCAATGCCCTTAGTATGACTACTCCTAAAAATGTGCTTCTCATCCTTATGTCATTAGGACTCTTCTTTCTGCTGTGTGTATCTCAAAAAGCCAGCTTGCCTGGTTCACCCCAGGCTGCTGGTGTGATTTCCTGGTAGAAAGCTCATTTTCAAATGCACTGTGCAGTAGCAGGAGCACTGTTATTGACTGGCCTGCTCTGTATTTCTAACTTGGCCGTGCTGGCACCAGCTCCAGCAGATCCTGTGCCCCCTGTGTTCCATGGCACTCGTCCTCCATGTCACACCTGCAGGATTAGGACAGCTTATAGCTTGTTATGGGGTAGCCTCCACCGTGTTTTGAAAGTGTCTAGTTGCAAAAAATAGGGTGAACTGGCCACAGGACTAGCAGAAATAGTGCAGCGTAAAGCTTTGAAGAAGGTCAAAATAATCCCTCCATAAACCACACAAATCAGCACAGCGTGGGCCATGCTTGTCGCATGGGAGTGGCTCATCCCAGGCTCCCAGTGATTTACTCCTCCAGACAGTTGCACTGGGGTTGGTGTCTTGCACACTCAGCGCTTGTTTGGAAATAATTTTATTGATGTCTTAATGTCCAACGATACAAATATAAGCTCCTATCACCGAAAAGGCAAATGTCCCCAACTATGGCCACCTCTAAGAATGAGGCGGGTGATAAAAATGGAGTGAGAAAAAGGAAATTAATGGAGTTAACAGTCTTAACACATTTTTAAGAGGCATGGTTAGAAATAGTGGTTCTTGAAGACTGGCTGTCTTACTAAAAATGGCAAGCATTCATAAAATGATTACCCAGCAGGTAGCCTGACATCCAATGTCTAAGTGAGCTTCTCTTTTCATATAGGGCTGAAAAATGCTTTCTTAGGTCCCATGTGCAGGTGACTGTTTCTTGGTGATTATTCTGCCTTTCCCCCACAATGGGACAGTGATAAACCAGAAACAAAACCAAGCAGGAATTATTTCTAACATAATGCCAGAAAATTTGACTCCAGTGGTGTATTAAGCATTTTCCCATGTTTTCCCCAAAGAGATGCTGGATTTGGGTGCTGTTCAAGTTTGAAGCTGTGGTCTAAAAGCACAGGAGCTTCATTAGTGGTTTTGGATTAAGGGGTTCTCCCTGGCCACCCCAGCTGCTCCTTCCCACACTGGAGTGTTTGCTCTGTAGGTTTTGCTGTCACTCGTGTCTTTGAGCAGGATGAGAGCTATGGTCCAGGTTCAAATGGATGAAAAAGACCCTACAGAAAGAGGTGTTGCTTGTAAGCCTGCTAAGTTCCTGGTCTTGTTCAGTAAGCTGCCTATGCAAACAGTAGCATTAGCATGCAGCAAAATCGGGATGGCACTGAAGGGTGGTGGAGTGTGAGGTGGTTCTTTGCCACTGCAGCCCCAGCTGGCTCTGCCCCTCTCCCTGGCCACCCCAATCCGTGGTATCTCCAAGGTGGAGGAAGATGGTGTCAAGTGACCCATGGCAGGCATTAAGCCATTTTTCTCCTGATTAACCTGAGTATGAAGGTTCAGGCAGGCAAAGATAATCAGGTTTCTGGAGAGGTTTGCATAGGCCAGTGGATGGGTACCCACAGCTCAGGACATCGTGGTGGTGGTGAAGCCAGTGGGGACTGGATGCCTTGGCAGCTCTGAAAATACTTTTTGAAATCCAATTGCCCCATGGTACAAAAAGTACAGACAGCTGCACAGAGCTTCTAGGTGTAAATGTGCAGGGGAAGTGCAGCATTAAGGTTGACCAGGAATGGGAGATAGGTGCATAGGTCCTTGTGGTTTTACAGCCTGCTCCAAATCATAAATATTGGTGTTTCATTCTCCTTAAAAGGATAGACTGTTTCTGCTTTTTTCTTTCAGCTGGGTAAACACTGGAGAGAGGCTGGAGTAAGGAACTTGGCATGCCTGCTGTTTTGTATGGCCTGTCTTAGTTTCTGGCTTTGTAGGTTTCTTTTACAATTAATATGTTCTGATGGATGGTGAAACTGGTTTGGTGTTAGGTGATGGCCACTGGAACTTTGCTGCCTCTTTTGGAGAATTACAAAAGTCTTCTCAGACTTGAATGATTCTTAATGTCAGGTGATTGATTCTTTACTCACTGAGGGATGGACTTCAGGTTTACCCACCTGGAGCGATTGGAGTAGACTTTGAAGTGCACCTATTGACCCCAGTTATGGACAGACAGAAGCTAATCTGAGGAACTGCAGAAGTTGATGTTTCTTTTTGTACAAATAAATCATGCATTTGTCAGCTCTGGAGGGAGATATGGCAGCTTCATTTCCCACAGGCAATTACTCGGTAGAGTTGACTTGATATTTTCATCAAAACGATGTTGTTGATGTGCAACTGCAAAAAGCCCCACTATATTTTAGCACTGTTGTGGTCAGCACTGTCCTGAGGCAGACAGATCTGGGGTTGTCCTCTGAAGACATCCAGCTTTATTTTCAGCAGCATGTACTCTTAAAAGAGCACAGGGAGGAGTGTTTTGGTGAGCAGAAGCAAAGTGTGCTTGCCTCTCTGTGAGAGACATAGCCCCAGAAAATGCCCACTGTTCTGCCCAAGTGGATATGATTATGGGGTTATTTTTAGCTGGATTTGAATTTATTTTCAGATAAATAGGTCTTGGAAGCCACTCCTCCCTTCTCAGAAGCCAAATTTTTCTTCTGATTACCTTGGATTACTTTGCCTTGGCACGGATGATGGATGTGAAGGTGTGTGCTGACAGCTGCAGGTGCTAATCCCAGAGGAGTCCCAGAGTGCCGAAAAGGAGATGAGCACCACACTGCAGCATCTACAGGGGAGCAGCTGGAGAAGCCCCCAGGGATGTGGGAGGGAAGAGATAGGCTGGCTCAACTGTGCCATTTTGGGCAAGATCAGCTTCCTTGCAGTAGCAGTTGTTGGCAGTTTTCTCATTTCCTGAAATGTGTTGCTTTTGCACAAAGGCAGCTTCTGTTTCTCCCATGTTGCCTGTCCCAAATGGGATTCGTTGCTGCTGCTTTCAAGATGACTTTTGTGCCTTCTGTCTAATTTGTTTATTCAGATGGGCTTGAAATTTGTGTTACCCAGAAGACAAGTCTGACTGCTAGATGGGAACACTCATATATTGAGTGTTGAATCTGATGCAGTGTTTCCAGGAATTGTCTCAAAGTACATGCAGACTTAAAGATACCTTACAAAGAAATGCATCTGTTGCAGATACTTGTTTCTTTCTTGTCAGACAAATAAAAATTTGTTCATGTTTTTAGTACATTTCCACTTGCATTTTTCAGCTTTGACTCAAAGAGCAGTAAGGGAAGATGGTACAAATCTCCTATTCACATTCTGCAACCTGGACGAGGATGGCTGGTGCCAAGGGCAGGGGGCTGCACTGCCGGCTGTTTGCCACCAACCTGGGGGCTGAGAAAGCTGTACCCAAATCACTGTCACCCAGAAAACAGCCTCCCTCTTGCAGAGAGGGGATTTGCACAAGGGCTTGGCTGCTGTTGGGTTCTGGGGTTCGCTGTTCTTGTATGTCTGATGTGCTCCTGAAAGGCAGCTGAGCAGTTGCAACCATTTTCTGAGCTATCTTAGAGATTTGTAGTTACTGCAACAGATGGCAGCTGAAGTGTGAGTGACCCCTCCACACAGCAGTAAACAAAATGCCGATACCTTTGCTAAGAGATTAGTGTAAGCATGGCTGCTGGTGAATTCTCTGAACATATCAAAGAGCCTTATTGTTGCACTCAGGTTTTAATTCCGTGTTAGTTTCAGGAAATACATGTCCTCAGAGCAATGAGAGGAAACTTTGAACGTTTTTCTTCCTCTTGCACTGGGTGTGGGCTTGGTACTGCCTAATTGTTAGTCTGTCTGATGCCTGTACTCCCATAGGAAGTGAGAACAAACCCATTTGTGACATTGCTGGGTGCTTTCAATTTTTTTTTCTCTTTTTTATTTTTATTTTAAAGATCAAAGGTGACAAGAATAGTGGAGCAGAGAAGTTAAGAATGATGCAGAGAACACAGATGTGAAGAACAGAGGAGAGAGGAAGGAGCTGAGACCGGTGCAGAGGGGGCAAGGAGAAGCAGCAGCCTAAATGCAAGTACTTGAACATGGAAATGATGGATTGCAGGCTGCTTAACAGGCATTTAATGCAGTGCTGTAATGCGCATCTAGTGCCAGTTGGCCCTTACAGAATTGTGCCTGAGATAGGTTAATGTTTTTAAAATTTTCTGCCTCAGGTTCAATACTTTGGACTCCTATGTCAATAATTTACAGCTCTAAACAGGGAAGTGGCATCAAGGTCATGTGTGTGAGAGAGAGAAACAGAAAAAAAGAAGTCAATTGGAGTCTTAACTGAATAACATAAGGTGGCATGGTGCAGCTGAGTGGGCTGTGAAGCACTCACTTGATAGCTGAGCAGCACTGAAACATAAAGTAACAGCTAAAAAAGTTAGTGTCTGGGTTGATCCAAAAAAGCTGGCGGGAGTGGGCCAAACTACTCAGCCACAACTAAAGCAGTCTGATAAATTGCTGTGACTTGAAATGCATTTTTCATGACTTTAGTCCAGTTTATGGGACAGAAAGCACTTTTTTTAGCAGATGCATTTTAGCTAGTACAGTGATGCCTCCAGCGTGTGCATTTTTTCCTTTACATATTTTTGATTTGCAGGAAAAGGTCTTGTGCAATTTGCAGGCATGTGTGCCAAAAAGAGGTATTCTTTGTAACCTCTGGTATCCTGCCTGTATCATGTGTCTTACTCAGGTGAAGGTTTTCCTAATCCAGGTGTACCAGAAGAGTGTTTTCTGGCATAAAGATTTTATGTTGCTCTTAGGGGAGGCTCGCACACAGATTTAAAATCATGGTTATATTTACAATTGTTCAAGGCTTGCAAAACTTTAATATGTCTGTACTGTGCAGAGGTGGGGGAGCTGCCTGGGAATTCTGTCTGGAAAATATATAACCTTGTCCCTTTTTCCCTGCAGCTCCTTCCCAGGTGGGTGACAATGCCTGTCGAAAGGATGCGGATGCGGCCCTGGCTGGAAGAGCAAATCAACTCTAACAGAATACCAGGGCTGAAATGGCTAAACAAGGTAATGGGGGGTGCATGCATGCACTGAAGAGGAACTTAGAGCAGTGGCTGAGGTCAGAATAGGTAAATCAGCCCATTCCTGGGTTTCAAACGAGTGACGTGGGGAGGAAGGGCAAAGCTGAATGCTTCCTGCTGAACCTGTTCCTCCAGCCTCGCCTGCCAGATCTGAGGCATCTTGCTTTGGTCTGGTGGATTTGTGGCTCCTTTGAAAGCATTTTCCAACTCTCTGTTGTTGGAGTCAGTGTTTCTGGAGCCTCTGATAGGTGTTCTTTTTTTTCATGCTGCGAACACATTGTTCACCAAGTAGCATCAGAGGGACGTGAATACAATGTTTCCTCAGGTGGAAGACTGTATACTGAGTTAAACTCTGGGTCGAAGCAATGATCTCATGTTTCGGACTTGTATGACTTCTTTGGTACTTCTTTCCTGGGAGAAAATGGAGTGATTTTTACTGTGCCAGACACAAACCTTGGCCCTTACTTAGCACTCTAGACACTTTGAGAGCACAGGTGTGAGTTCCAAAGTGTCAGTGCCCAATTTGAATTTATTTTAATTGGTTCAGTAAAACCAAGGAGTGTATTTGAGACTCTGAATAGTAATAAAACCTGGAAATGCTGCATGTGTTTTGTGGTATGCAGGAGAGTAATTCACCACACTGAAAACCATGAAACTGTTTTGGCTGCAGAGGCTACTTTATTATGAGAATGGATATAAATGCACAAAACTGACTGCAGAAACATAGGAACTTAGGTGGCTCATTTTTAGACCTAAAGAATGGCAATTGAAATTGCTACCTTTTGTTTCAGCTTTCAAAGCTAGAAATGCTCACAACTATAAAATTATCAGGAGCCCTTTAAATTTCAGCTACAAATCTTGTTTCTCAGGAACTTCCTGCATTAGTGACTCTCACATGCTGTGGCTGAGTAAATAAATATTGCTATATCCATTCCCTAGTTAGCTGCCCTGTGAATTTGAGTAGGTTCTTGTTCTTGAATAATGGGGTCACAGCTGAAGAGGAGGAGACCAGTTTTTACTGTTGTCTTTGTAATTTGAGTCCCACGTTGGGGTCCCTCTCCTTGATTATCTCTACTTTGGTGTCTGTTTTCCTGCTGACAGTCCATATCTGCTGTCTTTTTTTGGGCATTCCTGCCCAATCCTGAAATAATTTCTCTGCAGTTAGTAGGGCACAGTACTTCAGATTTGAGCATATAAACTCTTAAATACTGTGTTGTCATCTACAGGTTATGTTCACATAACATTTTTTGGTACATTTGAGGAATGGTACTTGTCTCCTTTGCAGTGTAAAAATGCTGCCACTGCCAAGGCCTCTTCCAAGTTCAGACCACCAGCCCATAAAGGCAGTTTGCAAGGCATGTCACATTGTTTAATCTGTGCAGCCTTCTGATCGTGTTGTTACAGCAGTTTCTGCCTTGTGTTTCTGGCATGAACTCTTTGCATGCAAGAGTTGGGAGAAGATTTTGTCTTCAGTGTATTCTGTATTGACCAAGGCTTGTCTCACAGATACATTATTTTGAATTTTTTATTCTTACTCAAAGTCCTGGCTCCTCTCAGAAAAAGGATACCAGGAGAGGTGTCCTGCTTTGAGGTTTATTAAACTCTGATTCTCCACTTCTACCCTCTGATTTGGTATCAGTTTGGATTGTCTTTATTGTGCTCAACAAGCTAATTGCCTTTCTGAGCATTTATCTTTTAAAATGTTTAAATATTTATTCCAACAATGGATCATTAAACTGAAAATACTCCTATTTTTATTTTAAGTTCTGACCATAAACAAAGCCATGCATGGAATCAATGATACAGTGTCATGTGTATCATAGCCTGTTCTGTACCCACAGAATCAACTTTGGAGGGTTTGGGATTTTGTGATTTGTGCATTTTAATTAGGGTTTGGCGAAGGACAGTGAAGAGTTTAGAAAAGAAGATGGGTCAGATTATAAAGAATGAAACTTGTGTGTGTGCGCAGCTTTTAAGCAAGTAAGATTTAAATATGAAAGGAAGTACTACCATTCTGGGTTTGTCATTTGTTGTCATTTCTTGGGGAATTTTTCTAGACTGGGAAAAGAATTAAACCTCTCTCAGTTAAAAAGGACAAATCAGGTGCAGCTGACTTACTGAATTCCTTCCCCTACTGTCAGTTGATCACGTTATACCTCCACAACAAACCTCTCCTTATAGGACTTAAAAAATAAATACTTGTGTACCAACCTGGTGAAAATTTTATTCTGAGAATGGCATGAGAGAGGAAGGAAATTTCTTCACCTTGTCAGAGAGACAAAACTGGGAGATGTGAATGTAATGACATAGTTCAGTAGAGGGCAGACGTGGTGAGAGGAGAGGGATAATGGGAGGTCAGTGTCCCTCATGGATCTAGAAAAGGAAATTAGAGTGGAAACATTCTGAGTATCTGTAACAGAAGTCAAGAGGCAACCTGCAGCTTTTATGGGTGCTTGGAGTATCACTCTCAAGAAGGATGCTGCTATTTAAGATTTGTCCTATGACTTCATAGTTAGTATGTGGTCTCATGCTCATTCACCTGCTTGGAGCATTTTGCAATGCTAGAGTTCCAAGTGTTCCATACTATTTTCCCCTTCATGCCTATTTCTAACATTATCACAACTTTCCCCTTTTGAAGTCCCAGCTGGAGCTTGGATGTGATTCCTGTTACGCTGCAAAAGTTTTATGGGTTATGCCTTTGACTTCAGGTGAGGATAATTGTCTAACGAAAACATGAGGCTCTACACAAATGTCCAGTGCTGTACCAGTCAGCTCATGGTTTTTCAAGTCTAAGATGAGCCCTTTCCTGTTAAGGTCATTACTAGGAAGCATTGACTGAAAAAGAATATAGGAAATGTTTGATAATGTGCAAAACAAAGAATTGGTATTTAAGTATAAAGCTTCCAGGTGAACTGAAGCAGAACACACAACCACATAGTATTGGTGCAATCAGCAGACTTGCAGGATTTTAGAGAAAGTTATAGTTGATGAGAAAATCTGTAGTTTCTGTATAGGTGTGTAAAATAACATATGTATTATAAAATTACAATACATGTGGCTTCTATTATTTTGCTATTTGTATGTAATTTGCTGTAATTCCTGTGCTTAAAGACCTTTGAGGTTGGGAAGAACTTTCTGTAATGAAGTGAATCGCTGTAATGACCACTTAGACTGCTGTTGAGTGTTCTAGCACCTTCCTTTGAAGCAGTGAGTACAGTTGATGATGGCAGGATACTGTCTGGAGCCTTGCTCAGTCTGCTAGGTTTTGAATTACTGTATGGAATATGAAATCCATGATATAATTTCTGTAGCATTGTTCAAACCGCTCAAGCATGAGAAGACTTTTTAATCAAGTCTCAAAATTCTTGTTGATAGAAATTGTTTTCTATGGAAGTATGATTTTTTTTTCAAATGCTTGTTACAGTCTGTGGGGGAGTAAAGGCAGAAAGCTTATTCTACCTCTGCTGAATACAGTAGTGCTCTGGGTCACAGAGCAGTGGGGTTGAGGCTTTCTTTAGGCTGCTTCTACTTGGGGGACAAGGTGAGCTTCTCTGTAGGATTATGTAATTATATATAGGGGGAAGAGTAAGGAGGCAAAAGGAGAGAAGTGATGGGACTAGATTAAAAGGAACAATGAGGGTGTGAGGATTTGAGGGGAATGAGGAACATGTTAAATCAGTGCTTTCACCAAGTTAAAGATGAAGCCATGCGAGAAGGGAAGAATGCAATTCCAAACAAGTGAAGTGCATGAGGGAAAGGATTAAAAACAAGAGTTGAAGGACAAAATGCAGCCTAAAAAAAAGAAAAGATCACATGAGAAGGAAGGGAAATAAACCTAACCTTGACATTAGTGAAATATTAACCAGAGAGACAAGGAAGAAAAGTGGTTGTTGGGGGAAGGGGAAAGGGCAAAGGATACATCTCACCCAACCACAGACATCTACAATGCAGTCATTTAAAGGAGAGCTGCCTGTCTGGAGTTATTTGTAGTCAGTGAAGAGAAATAGGCTCTTTTAAAGTGCGGTTCAGTTGGCATAGCTCAGGTGGCCACCTCAGGAGGAGGGTGAATTTTGCACTGGAAGTACTCTTCTCTTCACAGACTGAGAATTGCATCTAAACCTGCAGAGGCAAAGTTTATAGTGCAAGATGTTTGCATGAAGCCACATAAGATGTAATCCTTCCAACAGGGGAATAAAAACAAGTGTTGTGTAACAAACTCCTTTTGTATGGCTTTGCAGAAAAAAACATGAAGAGTTCTGAAGCAGCCCTGTAGGTCACCACAAAAGAATTCATTACCATGTTGTATGACATAAAAGCACATCTGACCCAGCATCCATTTGGCCCAGTATCCTGTGTACTAAGTGCTTGTGGAAGGAGTGTAGGAATGCATGCTTTTTGAGCTCTGAAAGCCACTGGGCTCCCACAGCTGGAGCTACATCCCAAAACTATCATCTTTAATAGTCACCAGTCTGTTATCTTCCATGGCCCTTTGGGAATTATTTTATACTGCCACCATGTAAAGCATGCCCTGATTTAGCTACATGTGTGTTAAAAAAAAAAAAGAAAAAAACCCCCTGCCTTTGAATTGCTTTAAATCTACTTCTCTTTGGCCTAAAGTTTCTGAACTAAAATATGTTCAAGTATCTTCAATGACAGCTCTTCACATGAGTGTCTGGTGCTTTTTATTCTCACTGGAGAAATGTCTACAGCTGACATAATGATATATCTATTTGCTTGGCATATAAATTTATAATATCTCTTTTCTTCATCATGCGAGTATTTACTGCCTGAATTCTAAATCCTTTGAATTTGCTCTGTTCCTATAGTTGTTTAGTGTCAGATGTAATTTTCCTAATCATAAAAGTGTCTGTGCTGCCAAACTAGCCTTTGTTTGAATGTTTAGAAATGTGTAGTACTGCATGTTTTTTCCATGTGTCAGCTTGGAAAGCTGCCAGGCTCATCTTCCATGAAGTGGCTTCTGAGTATTTCATACACTTGGGCTGTATTCTGCTTTTGGTGATGCCAGTGGATATTTTCCCGTTGACTTCAGTGACAGTGACACTGGGTTAAAAGGGAGCAAAACACTGGCAGATGCTGAAACCATGCTTATAAATGAGTGATTTAAGATCATCAGAAGATCCCTCAAGGCTTTCAGTATTGGCATTTCCTGTTTGTTTTCCCTTCCAGGAGAAGAAGATTTTTCAGATTCCCTGGATGCATGCTGCAAGACATGGGTGGGATGTTGAAAAAGATGCTCCCTTATTTAGGAACTGGGCAATTCACACAGGTATTGAACTCTTTTTGTGCAGGACAGATTTTCACATTGTTTTCCCATTTAAAGTTACGTTTTCCTTCTTCCTTGTCTTTGCTTTTCTTAAGACAGAGAGTGAACTTAAGTTTCCAGATTTGTGGGAGGCTAAGAGCTTTTTTCAAGGCCTATGATACTCCCCAGCGTTATTGAAGCCGTAACTCATTTGCACTGATGAACACAGTAAAACTTAATTGATTTAAACAACATTGTTAACAACATTGGGTTCAAAACTGCCAGGAGTAGAGCAGAGTGAGCACTTTGTAGACATAAGCCCTTAGGCTTTGTTGTGCCTTTCTATGGATTTGAGCCAGACATAATAAAGGTAAATGCTGTGCACGCTTTTCCATGTTGTTGTGGAGTCACATCTGATCTGCGGCACCCTGGGTCTTTCTTGAGCACAAACTGTTCATCAAGTGTTCTAGAAATGTGCATGGAAATGAGATCACAGCACTGTCCTGAAACCTCAGCTGTTGTTTGAATGCTTCTCGTGGGGACCAAAGACTGATACTTTGAAGGCAACCTACACTGTTATTAATTTGCCCCAGGTTTTCAATTGCATGTCATGTGTTCCTAAACTTTCTTTTCTTGCTTAGGAAAATACCAATCAGGAGTAGATAAACCCGATCCAAAGACATGGAAGGCAAACTTTCGTTGTGCTATGAACTCCCTGCCTGACATAGAAGAAGTGAAGGACAAAAGTATAAAGAAAGGAAACAATGCCTTCAGAGTGTACCGGATGCTGCCACTATCTGAAAGACCTTCCAAAAAAGGTAGGTGGGAGAGCTTGTCAGCTTGGAAGATTTGTGGGGGCATTGTGTTGAGAAATACACCTAGTGCAGGTATCTCAGCATGCAAAATCAGTGCAAGCCTGGCGGGCTGGGAAATAATTGGAGCCTCAGCAAGGAGCTGTGAGTGGGCACCAACCCTTTGCCTAACAAAGAGCAGCAGGACGTGTGGCTGGCTGGCTTGGGGCTGGGGCTGGCTGGTGGGTGGTCAGTCACACAGAGACTGCCAGAGCCAGTGAACAACAGGAAGACCCCAAACCCAAAATCAACTACTGGAATGAGTACATAGACTGTAAAGGTATAAAAGTCCAGGGATTCTTTTCTTAGGGTCCCTCACCAGAGGCACCGAAGCTGAACTGTTCCTATTGTTGGACCACTCATTTATTTAATTAATCCCCCCCCCCCCCCCCCCCGGAAAAGTGGATGCCTGATACTGCTGCAGGAAATCTAGCATAGGAAAATTACTTTAAAAATTAGTACTATTTTGGAGCCTACAAAATGTGCCAATTCTGCTGTGAACCTGGATGTTTATATCCAGATGTTCCCTAGAACTTTGGAGCTGCTGTATGAAAAAAGTGCTACATTCAGTCAAGAGAAGCAGCTGCTTGAAGAGAGGATCAGTGAGATGTGGTAGCCCCAAGCTGTTGATGTGTGTCTGCTAAACCTGATGGAGGTGTGTTGAGATTCTAGTTCCAGGTCTCTCTCAGTCAGGGAATGTGATTGGGGGATATTAGAGATCACCGCATTTAACTCAGTAGGGCTCATTCACAATAGGTGGCAGATGCTTTGGTGTCTTTTCAAGCAAGGGTAGAATTAAACAGGCTCTGTCATGAGCAGTACACTCTGCTCAGAACACTAAACCATGAAACCACATTGTTAGTTACAAAGACCATGAAAAACCAGCCCCCAGAGCATGATAATGGTGAAATGGGAAACTGTTTGACTCCCGAAATTTAGGGATTAAGTCTCCCACCTGCCAGGAGGGGACCTAACCACCCGGTCAATCTCAGGAGTATTTGGTTTCTTGCAAAGTAGAAACATTGTTTTATTTATGGTTCATTGGCTTTCTTATGGCTTCTTTACTGGTATACGGAGTAGAACAGTGGTTTCCTTAGTCCTATGGTATCCTCTGTTGTCTAGGATTTCAGATGAAAAGATAACCTGCAAACCAAATGCACAGTGTTCCTCCAAAATCCAATTCAGTTCACCTGTAGCTGAGTTTGCTGTTTTCTTAGATTGAGAAGTGAAAGGCACAGCTGTAGTTTAAGGTCAGTGTGACTAGAAATGATGACCCATGGCATTTTGGGGGCAGAATCATACTTGAAAAGGAGACCAATCTGCAAAAGGTAGAACAATTGCTTTGAAACTGTTTCCAGGCTCTTGTCAATGGTGTATTTTGTATGTTTAGGCATATAACCTGTTCCTTTGTGGTAGATTCATGTAAGAACTAAAAAAGTTCATATTGAAAGCTGAGATTCTGGAAATGGAGGCTGTAGCAGGGGAAGATTTTGCAGAAAGTCCAGTTGCTATAAAACTGATGTATCTTGGGCCCCATACATATTTTCACATGCCCTTTCTTCCTGGTATGTGCCTAAATTTACATGTGGGAGGAAAAAAATGGCAGCTGCAAACATTGCTAATTTTCAGTGATGTCTTGTAGTAGAGATGGGAGAAATTCCTGGGACACATCTGTGCTAACAGTGGGGTAGAGCTGAGCTTCCACCAGCAAGACTCAGCTTCAGCATCAGGATCGAATCGTATCAGAACTGGGGCAGCAGCACTGGGGTCTGCCAAGGCACATGGCATTTTGTGAAGATCCCATGCTGTGTGGTTTTCTGGATTCTCAAGTCCAGCATGATTGCATAAACCCTTTTGCATGAATTGTAATATGTATTTCCTCATCAGGTTGCAACTATTTACAAAAATATTGGTGGAAGTTTATGTGATCTCTTTTCACTTTAAATCGATTAACAATCTCCTTTTCTTATAACTACACTGAGAGTGTAAAAATTGTGATGAGGCATACAGTTTGATTTTTCTTCCTTTTAGGAATATTTGTCTCCCCCTTCCTTCTTTTTTTTAACTGGCCTTATTGCTTAATTTGTCACTATTCCATAGTTTTCACTTTGATTTTTTGACTGCAGTTGGTTTCCTTGGTGTGTAGTGCTTCTCTTTTGTATCCTTTTAAAACAGAAACACAAAGCCATAGTGTTCAATGTGAGTTTTTGGCTGTCCAGACCTTAAAGGAGGGGTAAAATTAAGCAAAATATGTTTTCTCTTTACTTTTGAGGCACATTTGGGGTCTATTGGTTGGTAAATGTAGAAGGTGTGAAGGGTAACTCATGGCACACAGGACTTTATGAAATCTTCCTTCTGTTGTTGCAGGAAAAAAAACGAAGTCTGAGAAGGATGACAAATTCAAACAAATTAAGGTAAAAAATGGCTGTTCAATAGTGGGAGAGCTTGTCAAAACAGTCTGTTGCAAATATTTTTTAATAGCTGCAACAGTAAATTGTGGTGGGTTTTGCAAATGGTTGTGGTTTGGTTAAGTAGCTACAGTTACCCGGGATGTTTGGGTTGGGTTTTTTTAAAATGTGAAGGCTGTTAGAGCCCTGAGTTAGGTCATCAGTGGACACATAGCCTCAATGTTACAATGCCTGGAGGTTGGCAGTCTCAGCAATACATTTGCCATGTGCTTTTCTATATAAGGAGAAATACAGTAATTATGGAAGGAATGTTTCTGAACAATAGAGCTACCTTTTGGAGCAATTAATTTCTGTGCATAAGGTATTGCAAATTCATTTTCATTTAGGCACAGAAGTTCTGTCAGAGCTGCATCTTGTGCTCGTATGTTTGTCAATTAGAAGACCTCAGCTGTAAAGCTCCTCAGTTACTGCCTGAGATTTCTGCTTGTCCATAGCGTGGATCCAGACTGACATCACTTTCCCTGTGAAGCACAGTGCTTCCCAGCTTTCACACCTCTGCCAGGGGCCTCTGTGAGGTGGGCAGTGTTACACACCAGCAGGATTTAGTCCACCCTCAGTTTTTGAAAGAAAAGCAAATCTCAGAGGTTTCAGACTTTCAGCCTTCACTGAAATTGGTGCCTTAGGATTGTGTGTAGCAGCTGTGTTTGCAGCGGAAGGGCAGCTCGGTCCCCTGATACTCACTTGTGAAAGGCTGTGCCACCAATGCCTGAGTTCAGACTCTGCAGCTGCTGGCCAGGAGATGCTCTGGGCCAATTGAATCTGGAAAACTGGGGAGAATTCCTGCATTGGATTTGGGTTTGGAAGGCAGTTGCTGCCCCAGCAGTTGTGACATGGAGTTACATGTCAGAATGCTATGACTTTTAAATTGTCTTAAAGGAGACACTTTTAAAACATCCTATCTGAATCATACAGCCACATGTGCTTGTTACAAAGTGACTCTGATGGTAGCTGGTGTTCAAAGGGAGCCAGTAAACTGCTTTGGTCAGGGCAGAGCAGTGTGCAGTCCATGCTAAGGCTGGCAGCAGCCCTTTGCTATTCCGCTGCTTTGGAATCTTTCTTATAGGCACAATGTTAAATGCCTGAAAACCTGCAGAGGCACTTGGACAATCTCATCCTCTCCAGTAAGATCAATCTCACAGTCATTGCTGAGGGAATCCCAGTGATACCAGGCAGATTAGTACATGTGGTGTTAGGTTTAGGAGGAGGTGCTGGCAGGGTGATGCCTGCAGCTTTTGGGGGCACTTCTCTCCAGCTTGATTGCCCTGAGCCACAGAGTAGCGCTAGGCCAGGTGATGCAGGAGCAGTGAGCTGAGCTGGCCATGCTGCCAGCATGTACCAGTGATACCTGCTATGAGCATGCAGCTCACCAGCCACCAGCTATGGTATGGCCACTTAGTCCTTGTAGGCTTTGAGCTGGGGCTTGGTGGTGTTCTTGTCTGTTCTCCCTTATTCTGACAAGTATGTGCACCAGCTGGGCTCCAGGTATGCCTGGATTTTAAAAGAGGTGCTTCTTCCATGCTCAGCCACTGTTAGGCTGACTGTGGAATGTTGAAGGCTGTAATAGTGGAGAAGGGTGGTGCATGAATTAAAGCAAATGCACATTTCTGAGCACTTAAAGCTGCTTATGATTGTTTTGCCTGGTGATGTCACTTCCTGAGATCCAAGTTGCATGTTTTGAATTGAACACTTCACAGTTACCCTGAAAAATTTCTCTTTAGTGGAGCTGAATGGGGGGCTGCTCCATGATTTGCCTGGTAACTGCAGTGGGGTAATAGCAGCATAGGGAGAAGCTGAGGATCTGAGCACAGATCTATTCAGGGACTTCAGCACAGCAAGAGCCTCACAGTGAGTTCTCATTGTTGCCACTGCCAGACCCTGTGGGCACCTGCACCAATCACTGGTGGGGGTGAAGACGCCTTTCCAGACCTTGCTGAGCTTGAGCAGGGTGCTCAGGGCACTTAATACTTGTCCCATGGATGTGAAGAGTCCTGGACTTTACCAAATGCCTGTTCCATGTTAGGAAAGGTAGGAGCAGGTCTCCCACCTCTCAAATAGGTCTTCTGCCACTGGGCTTTTGTGCAAACAGAGGCTGTCACTATAATTCATTAAAAAATGAATTCTCATCAATGGAAGAAAATTCAGGTGTTGAAGCAGCCCAGATAAAAACAGCCTCTTTCCTTTGAAAGAAACAACTGCACTGAGGGTTAAATTCTACCTTATCCTCGTTGTATCCTTTTGACCATGCAACTCCATATTGAGAGACATTTTTTAAATCTTACTGACACGTTTCCTCATGGATTTAGCTTATGCTAGACATCTGGACACTTAACTTTACACCCTTCTGATGTGCAGAGGGACCTTGGGACAGGGTGTATGTTTACCTTGCTTAATAGCTGGGAAGCTGCTTGTGTCAGAGGGACAGGTCTTTTTGTGTGGATCACAGTCACAGCATGAGACATCCAGGAAAGACCCACTTTCTTGTCCCAGAGATAACAGTTCATGCAGTTAGTGCTGTGAAGGGCTGGCATCTTAAGTCCTGAGGGTCGCCTTTGCCCTGCCTTTGAGGAAATGCCTTAGAGCAGTGAAAATGAGTATGGCATGGCATCAGATCCAGTGGACAGCTCTGCCCCTCACTGTGGGTCTCTCTGGCTCAGCAGCGAGGTAGAACCACTCTTACAGGGCCAGCTCAGAGTAAGATCAGAAGACTTTAGACTTTGTAACCAAGAACCCTATAAGGGAGCCAATTCCAGGGAGGAAGCTGGACCCATAGATAATCCTTTAAATGTGTTTATAGCTTTTTAAAGAAATCCTGAGTTTGTGGAATTAATTTTTTGGTGATGTCTACTCTGAAGGGAATTTTTTACATTCCCACTCAATTGTACCAGGCCTACAGGGATGCATCTTGTGGAAAGCTCAGTTTGTGTAGAACAGGTGGCATTTTCCCAATGCTGTTGCCCTGTAGTAATGTTGTTTATGGTGTGATCTAAAAGGCTGTATTTAATGTAAACACTTTGGTTTGCTTTCAGGCTTGCCATAGACAAAAGTTAAGGCTAGAATTTAGTAATTGCTGTACAGAAGCTAAGGCTTTCTTTCAGACAGCATGAAGAGAGAGAGCATGTTTGGAAGGGAATGAGGATGAATATTAACTGGAGTACTATTTTAAAGCAATGTCTCTTCCTTGTTTGTTTCAAATGGTAATCTCTTGTAGTAAATGGCATAGTGATTCCTTGCTCTTGGAAGGCTCACTCTAAATCTGAAAATTAAAAATAGCTTTTGTTTCAAAGCACAAGACTTGGAAATGAAGTAGACTCTGTTTTCTCCTCAGAGAACCAAACTATTTTTTTTAAGACAGTGTTCTGCAGAGAGCAAGGAATATATGGCAGGCAGAAGTGATGGCATTTATTACTGTCTCAGAACAAAGAGATGAACTGTCTCCAGGCTCTTAAAATAAAGCAATCCTGACCCAACTGTACTGTTTTTATTCTAGCAAGAGCCAGTTGAATCATCTTTTGGGATTAATGGGCTAAATGATGTCAGTTCTGACTATTTCCTGTCCTCCAGTATAAAAAATGAAGTTGACAGTACAGTGAACGTTGTAGGTAAGTACTTCTATGCTTTTCTTACACAATAAGCACACAAGTGACTTCAAAAACCCTTTTGGCTGCCCAAACTCATCTTTCCATCAGCATTTGCACTTTGGAGAATGCCTTGGTTGCAGTCAAGTTGACCCATTTTTCAGTAGCACAGGCTCTGCAAGGTCATGGTTGCAGGTCAGCCCCACCACCTTGCACAGTGAGCAACACTGTGGCAGTGTGATGGTCCCCTTGAGAGTAAAGCACTTACAGGCATGCTTAGTTGGCTTTTCCTGATGTGAACTTATTCCACAGGGTAGTCCTCAGCTATGAGGAGACTGTAGCCAGTGTCATGTGGGAGTTAAACTGAGTTGGGTGACAGTTTCCTGTTGCTTAAAGCAGAGGTTTGTGTAGGGTACTGTTTTATTGGCGAGTTTAAGCCAGCAGGCAAAATGGAGGAACTTGGTTCTTTTTGCTGGCACCTCAGTAGCAGCAATAGTTCTTAACATCACTGAGCTAACAAAAAGGAACAGCAAAGACTGCATTTAGGACTTAGCTGTCATCTCAGCATGTGAATAATTGGTTCTTGGTAGAATAACTGGGCTGGGTTTTGACAGCTCTTTTTTTGGCTGAGGTTGTCACTGCAGCAAGAGTGCCTAGGAATATGACCCATATACCATTTTTTCTAGAATTCCACTTTTAAATATGAACAAAAAAGCGTTTGAGAGAGATGTTAGTCTGCTGCTTGGAGAGATGGCAGAAATCATGTGCAGTGACTATTTTTGATCACCATTTCTTAGGCATAGTCATTCCCCTCAAGTACTTGTTTGGCTGAGAGTTTGTGAGTAGTTTTTCTCGCTTTATGGCATTCATTTAATCAGCTTCTGTTCCTTTATAGGAGTATTAGAACATGATTGTTGCTTCTACTGTTATAAATTGAGGGAATAGCACTACAGTGCTATTACTGCTTCCTGTCCACTGACTGAGGTTCAGGGGGGAAACTGCCATACAGTGTTCTTTAATTACTGACATGTGAAGTGTGTTGCTTATTCAGACTGGAGAGAGAAGGATTGCAAAAAAGATTTTAATGTAAACAGAGAGGAAAGGGTAAATTAGATCTGCGCTTCAGAAAGGAGGGAAGTCAGCTGGAGGGGACTAAAGACAAGCAGCACCTGCAGTGTTTCTGACATGTATGCAGTTCACAGGAAGTTGTGGCATATTGCCCGGGTGAGCAGTAATTTTTGCTGTACATTTTATCTCTCAGGGTGGGTAAGAATTCATCAGGTATTGAGGAAAAAGATAAAACAGTGCAGATGGCCTGCTCATATCCTGAGAGGGTTGCACAATAATGGTTTCTCCCAGATAAAAATTAACTCTGTGTGTATGTGCTCTTGCACCCCTTTCACTACATGCAATAAAAAGCTGGTTATTTCATAACCAAGAAAGGTGAAATAATATATCTGGAACAAAATTGTAGTAATTGTAGTGATTAAACTTTAAGAAAACAAGTCTATCCAGTATGTCTGTAATTTTCTCTCTGCTGGCATTGTATCTTACAATACACATCTAAGTTTAGGAGATTTTCCAGTGCTTACCAGGCACTTCACAAAGCAAAATAATACACAGCTTTTCCCTGGGAAAAACACCTGTCGCTTGTCTTTTTCAAAAAGTTGTGTCTAAAGATAAAATACAGGAATGGATTGTGTGTATCAGCATGTGCATTCATATTTATTTATCTTAGTTCATGTCATATATATATATCAGAGTCCCACAGTGTTTTGCATGACCCTGTGGCCAGTGTTTTGCATGCCAGTTCTGGACTTCCATTGCATAATTTAGATGACAGCGTTCAGAGGCCAGCGCTGGCTGGGTGAGGATCACAAATTTCCTTTAGAACTCCTGCTGACGCATGGAAGAAGCTGCTGGGACTACTCAAGACTCACTCAGACACTAAGCAGACTCCAAGGACAGGCTCTTAGAGATTCAGCAGGGTCAAGGTGTTATGAGTAATATTTTTTTATTTCTAACCCCAAGTTGTAGGACAGCAGCACTTTGATGGCAGCAGCGAGGAGCAGGTGATAGTTGCCAACCCTCCTGATGTTTGTCAGGTAGTAGAGGTGACAACAGAAAGTGATGAACAGCCCCTCAGCATGAGCCAGCTGTACCCCCTTCAGATCTCCCCTGTCTCGTCCTATGCAGGTAAGCATCCTGGCATTTCTTCACACTGCTTTTTCTGGAAATGTTTGGAGGACACTGGGGGAAAGGGGGCTCTTACAGGGCAGCTGACAAGGATCCAGAGATGCCTATTCACCTGCCTTCTGAATTGTTAATGAAACTCAAAAACTCACAGTCCTCTACTCATTTCACCTTGGAAAACAGCTTGGCAGATCTGAGACTGGAAATGTAAGCTGCAGATTTTAGCCTGTGACTATTGGAAAAAAGAACCTTTTTAGATGTACTGCAGAGAGGTCTTTCCATCTTTTATTAGAGTGGGATTTTCAGTGGTACAAATAGTGTGCTGTGAATATAGCATGTTCCCCTTGCCCCATGACTTACTAAAGATTAGAGGTCTTCTATGTTGCCTGTTTACTCCATGTCTAGCACAGTGTGCAGAGTGCTAAGGGCTGCATTAATGATATATATGCAGATGGGGAGCTGAGGGCTCCGGGGCGGTAGATCTGTCTTGCTGTGGACTAGAACAGCCATGTAGTGACTGATAACAAGTGATCTTGCAAGTGGCAGAGCCGTGGACATCTGGTTTCCAATGTCGGCCTCCCATCTGGATTCTCTGATACCTAAAAAAATGGTGAGATAACAGGCTTGCCACCACCTCCAGTCAGGGTGCTGTTGGTTTCTGTTTTCATCTGGCCCCTTATTTTCATATAACTGGTAGGAAGTTAAGAGTCTTTGGCCCTCATTTATCTCTTATCCAAGTCCTACAGTGTGTTCAGAAGTTATTAGCGGAGAACAGACACAAATGTACATATGGACATGCTGTATAAAGTCCCCACAATCATATAAGCCTTATTTCTGTAGGAAGCAGAACAAAGCCACATTTGAAAGTAGAAAAAGTTTAAGATCTAACCTGGCCTTTCTTTTTTTAACATGGTGCTAACGTGCAAGCCTCAGGGGACTGAGTAGAAACACAAATGTCATCTTTTAAAGCAAACCTAAGTATTAATTTTTCTCCATGCTTTTTATTATTTTACGCATGGTTTTGCATTTGACTCATTAGGCTGAAATTACTTCCAGACACATTTTTAAAAAGGGTATATTTAGTAATTTTTATCTTTGGGACTGAGTAAATAATATGTTCTTTCGAATAGTCTCCAATGTTAGTCTCACACATTGATAAACAATTATGCTTCCCAGTGTGTTTAGTCTGCAATGACCAAAGCATTTAGAAGGTCTTTGCAAAGCGTAAGGCAGGGGGTTATGATGGTGCTTTAATTTTTTAGCAGCAGGGAGGAGCCTTTGCAACATTTGTCTTTTTTCCAAATGTTTCTAGGAAGACTTCTCTATATACGTGAACATCACAATGATGCTTTCTTTTAACCTCAGCTACAGGATCTCAGGTCTTGAAATGCAAAAAGAAATCACTGTCTTGGTCTGGAAGTCATGGTGGCTTCTTGGGCTGGAACAATAGAGAGGAGTGGTCTGGTAACCACCCGGACATGAGCAAATCGTGACCTATCTCCCTAAAGTCATTGCAGCCAGCCTGCATAAGAAAAATGAAGGATAACTGAAGTACTTTGACTTACATTGTCTTAGTATCTTGGTGGCCTTCAGCTGTCCTAACTTATACGAGGACCTGCTATCCCAAAACTCAGATAATTTCATGCCACTAGCATGCTTTGAATGCATCTCAAGGCAGCTCTTGATCCTGGTTACTCTAGCGAGAGGCCAGTAAGAGGTGGAGCACTGCGAGGGTCTGCCATGGGACAAGTCTCATTTAATATATCAGTGAGCAGATGTGTTGGAGTACACATTGGAACTTTACAGCTGACACCAAATAGGGAACTCCAGTTGATATGCCTGTGGGCAGAGCCATCATTGAGAGAGTCCTGGAGAGATTTCAGGAATTGGTCTGCAGAAACCTTATGAAAATCAGCAAAACCTAATGAAATTCGGTCCTTTGCATGGAAAGGAGATGAACACTTTGCAGTGATAGAGGCTGGGACTGATGGAAGGGGGAGCAGCTCAGCAGAAAGGAGGGTAGGCAGTGACCTAAGCATGAGACAGCAGAGCACCTCAGCCACAGAGAAGACCACCAGTTTTCAGGAACATGGCCAGTAGATCTTGGGAAGTGATTATCTTCTTCTACTTGGCACTAGTTACACTACTTGAGTACTGCATCCAGTCTTGAGCCCCCCAGTCCAAGAAAGTTACAAACAAGCGGGAGGAAGTGCAGAGAAGGGCTAATTAAGGTGATCGGGGCTGGAGCACTCACTCTGTGAGGAGATATTGAGGGACTGGCGCTTGTTCAGCCCGGAGAAGAGAAGGTTTTCAGGACCTCATCGCAACTGCACCTACCTGCAAGGACGTTACTGAGAAGGCAGAGCCAGGCTCTTCACAGCAGTGCATGGTAGGAGGATAAGAAACAGCAGGCGTAAATTGAAACAAGAAAACTCAGTCTAGATGCATATTAGAAAAAAATGTTACCTTTTTCACCACAAGGACAGTCAGGCAGTGGAGCAGGATACTCAGAAAGGTTGTGCTGCCTCTATCCTCAGAGGTTTTCAAGACTGGAATGGATAAGGTCCCAAGCAACCTGACCTAGTCCTGTAGCTGGCCTTGTTTTGAGCAAGAGGTTGGGCTATAAACCTCCTGAGGTCCCTTCCAGCCTAAATTATTCTATAAATCGCTTTTTTTTTAAAGCATGCATTTGCCCTTGAGCCCAGAGTGAGGACAAGGGTCTGTGGGTTAGAACCCTGAAACTTCTAGGACACTCCAGTGACTATTTCTGGCTTTGTCTTGCTCCACACAGACCTATACAGGAGAACCACAGGAACCCTGGCCCTGTGCTTGTGGGTTTGCTCTGTCAGGTGCTACCGCAGAATGGCAGGAAGGAGCATTATCATAACAGCTGTGCAGGAACAGTTTATTTCTTCTGAAACAACAACCAAAAAAGCAGCCTGAGATATCAGCTCTCCTACATAAATGTATTTTATTTCAAAAACACGGCTGGTTCCTTTCTGAGGTTACTCAGGCAAATAATGTGAGGCCCGTGTGAGTTTTCTCATATATCCAGTAATGTCTACGAAAACCATTGTTTTCTAGTACTGAGGCTGTTGTCAGTCTCCTTTTGTGTTTGACACTGATTCAAATAACCTTCTTGATTGAAATAACCTCTCTAACTTTCCCTGCCTGAGTGGCCAGCTTCCCTGGCTTTTCTAAGTATAGTGCTATCTCTTGCTCAGCATTTTGTTATGCATAAACACCAAGGATGGATTCCTTTTCAGCTGCATCACTCTGTTGTGACACGTTTCTTCATGTCAAGGAATATCTGTTTCTTGTCTCTGTGTGGATTCCTCCTATTGATTCTATCTTCAGTGTCATTTCACCTTTGCACAGATTAATTTCTGCCTCTCCTCTCCCCAGTATGGCATAATTACTCAGCTTAATCACATTAGCACAGCCTTCTCTGCCTGGGCCAGTGAACGAGAAGCTCTCAGATCATTAAGTTCACAGGGCCTTGCAGTTACATTTAAACATTTTGGACTGTTCCTCTGCTTACCACACACTGCGGTGGCAACTTCAGCATAGGGAAGTTGCTGACTTTGGAAGTAACAGTCTGGAGTATGTGAGCTGCCTGCTTCCTTGCTTCAGGAGGACTTTGGGTGCAGTTTAGATCCTGGGGTCTGAAAGAGCAGGTCAGCCCACTGGTTTACAGAGCTCTGCCTAAACCTAATGCTTAGCCAAGCCTTGAGAGAAGGGCAAGGTACTGCCAGTCTCTCCAAAGATGTGCAGGGACACAATCCACGAGGCATGATCTGTGCACTCTCAGCACTCATGTCCAGTGCAGAGCATGAGGTTGCTCTCCGGGAAGGCAGGATCACAGGGGCTGTGCAAAGCAGTCTGCATGGGCTAAAATGTGTAACACAGAGCTGAGGGTGGAAGTTGGGGCTTGAGAGCTCTGTTGCCAGCTGTGGTAACTCGATCACATCATTCCTTGAGGCATGTGACTTCTGTGTTCCTTATGGATGAGCCTTATCTGTGCAGTCCTGCTGGGATGGTTGGAGAAAGACCTCTTCCAAATGCCTTTGGTAGCCTGATAGATGCCTAGGGTTACCCTCCCAGAAAAAAACACATGAGTTGAAGGGAACTTGCAATCCAGACTCTGCTTTTCTGAGTAAGGGTCTGGGCAGTAGGCAGCCGTGCTGAAGGCAGCAGCAATTACTAGAGACCAGTACTGAAGAGAGGGGTTTGTGCCCCGTCTCAGATGTATTTGAGGCACAGCAGTCTCAGCCAGCCTGTGGACCACAAGCCTGACCCTCACACAGTTGTAGACCTGTATTCAGATGCATGTAGGCTTGAAAATATAGTAAAAATTCCTGGATTTCAGGCTCTTCTGCAAGGGAGGGATGCAGCTGTGGGAGGATGGCAGTCCCACTGGAGCTGCTCCCCTGTACTTGTGCTCTGGTGGAAGCAATGAGGGTGAGGGGGGCCATGTGCGGTGTGGAGGGGTGATGGGGCTGGAGCCTGTGGTATTGCTACTTGCTGAAGTGGTGGGTGAAGGGTTGAGAAATAGGCTGGAGGAGGCTGGATACTGGTGGCAAAAGCACAATGATAGCAATTATACCAGAGTATACCAACAGTAATCAAGGCCCAGAAGTGACAACAAGCCCTTGAGGTGGCAGGCTGAGATCACAGTTTATGAAACAAAAACACATTTATCTCCTCTGCAGTGAAGGTGTTACTGATCTTGCAGGGAGATAAAAATAAGGATTTGGACAGAACTTTGCTTGTGTCCAGGTCTGGGGCTAACAAGAGAGGGCAAAGGAGAGGGGGCATCACCTGCCCAAAAGCGCAATTCTGCTTCTTCCCTCTCTCTTGCTGTCTTTTCCAAGGATACAGTCGTGTTAACTGTGATAACCATGTGAATTTACCCCAGTTGTTCAGTCAGCTAGCCCTTGGATTGCTATTGCTGCAGCAGAGGCTCCGTGCCTTTCCATTGTTTTCTGATCGGCTTGACTCTGTTTACTACCACTTGCTGGAAGTAGATCCAGCCTCTTGAGCTGGAATTTGTTACTGTAGATGGAGTAGCAGGAGTTTCATTTTTGTTTTCTGTTTTGTTTGACAGAAAGTGAAACAACTGACAGCGTTCCAAGCGATGAAGAAAATGCAGAGGTAAGTGTTTTCTGGATTTTTAGCACTTTGGAGTAAAGTCTCAAGATCAATGTCGTTAGGTATTCTTCTCCTTCTCCATTTGCAATTCTGTCTGCCAGTAGTGTATTGATTTTAATAATATTTGGGGGAGGAAAGAAACCAGGAAGGTTCAAAGGAGACAGACATTTGAATGATTGTTGCAGAATTAATGTGTCTACAAGTTCATTCCTCCTCATCTGTCCAAACTACGGGGAGATTAATTTGCATAGTAAGGTGTTCTGCAGAGCCATCAGTAGTGCCAGCTAGTTTGTTAATATGATGCATTGGTGTTGCTGGGTAGCACACACACTTTGTTCTCCTTCAATGGCACCTGGACTCATACAATTGGAGGAAATGCTTACATTTAAGATGGAAATGCAGCTTGAATGTTTGAGGTATGTGTGGCAGAAAGCTTTCCCAAGCAATCAGCTGGGTATTGCTGGATGAAAGGAATCCATGGGGAAAATAACTACCCTGTGACTGGGAGTGTTTCCTGAGCTGCACGTATACAAAACCACCACTTGCCCTTTATTTTGGTCCTGTCATCAAACGCCCAGACCTACCTATCTCCATGAGTACTTAGAGGCCAAGGGAAGCTCACTGAGGGCCCTTAGATGTCCTTTGCTCTAGCTGCGTTTTTCAGAAGGCTTTTTACAAATCTCTCTCCTGCTGTGTCCCCCTCAACAGCTCTCTGAATCCTCCTTTGTGGAGAACCACAGGTTGTGCGGCTGTGTAATGACACGGCTAAACTGCTTGGTTTTGTCTTTTGTGCCTTGGAACCCATATGTAGACTGCAGATAGTGACTCCCCAAACCTCTTTTGACAGAATATGCCATTGCAGCATCTCTGGTGGGGAAAGGACTGGATGCTCATCCTTTCTTGATAAACTTCTTCCTTGTGATGAGGGATGCACCATCAAGTGACAGTGGTTTTCCCAGCAGCCTCACCTGTATTGATAGCTTGGGTAATGTTTGAGAGGTCTTGAGTTTCTCTGTCTGCCCTGTGGCAGGAGGATACTCTCTCTGCTAACAGAGGAGACACTTGCATTTGGAGTTCTGAATGTTTAGATGTTCATGTCCATTTTTGTCTCTGACATACTGGGAATAAGGCCTTTGTTTTCCATTCAGAAGAACTGATGGAGCCTTTTGAATGCTGGAAAACCAACAAAATTTAAGCACATGACTTCAGAGAGGGAGAAGTGGCTGTGAACAAAGACATTCTAAGCCAGTGGCTACAGATGCAGGTCTCTTAGAGATGGGGTAATTCCCATGGAATTTGTGGATGTTTCTGTCTTGTTACTTGGCATACTTCACAAAGTTATGTTCGCTCATATAGCCTTCCCTTTTTTTTCCTCCTTTTCTAGGGACGACTTCATTGGCAGAAGAAAAACATTGAAGGCAAACAGTATCTCAGCAATCTAGGAATGAGGAACACTTCTCATATGCTTCCCAGCATGGCAACTTTTGTAGCCAACAAGCCTGACCTCCAAGTCACCATCAAAGAAGAAAGCTGCCCACTGCCTTACAACAGCTCCTGGCCCCCTTTCCCAGCCATCCCTCTGCCACAAGTAGTGTCCACAGCCTCCACAAGCAGCAGCCAGCCAGATCGCGAGACACGGGCCAGCGTCATCAAGAAAACGTCAGACATCGCCCAGTCAAGAGTCAAGAGTTGCTAAGCCTTTGACAAGTGTGGTTTTTTAGCTTTGTTTTGTTTGGTTTTGTATTTCACGTTTCTCTAAAGGAGGTTCATCCCTTGACGCACACAAGACAAATCTAAGGTAAAGCCTTGGCAATATAAAACATTGCTGTGTCCGACTCCAGTGCCGGAATGTTTTTAACTCAGGACTCCAGCCATCAGGACGTACACCTGAACCCAGACAGATTCCCAAGGTTGCTACACAGGAAAACCACCCAAGAACTTTGGCCCACTCACAGGTTCCAGTGTTTCATAAGAGGACCAACCGACCACAAGGGAAGTGGTGCTGCTGCGCTTCTTGCTGTCAAGGCTGTGATGGAACTGAAAGCCTCAGAATGGAAGAGAAAATGTGAACTAGCTGGAATATTTTTAAATAAAGAAAAATCTATTGTGAATATTGTACATAGTGCAGTACTAGCAACGTTGCAGTCTGCTTCTGCACCTTATTAAGAAAGCACTTACAAAAGGCCTTTTATTACCTTGCTCTACTTAATGGCACATTGAAGGTCCCTCCCCACCTGTATTCTTTTCCAAGCTATTCTTGCTAAAGTGTCTTTAAAGATTAGAGGAAAAGAAAGGAAGTTCAAACCTTCATGTGGATTTCATATGTTCTGAGACTGCTTTTCTCATGTTTGTTTCTAATATGCTATGCTTGAATGCTGTGTGGTACAATAGGAAAAAAAAAGAAACCTATTACAGAGATATTATGCAAATTCCCAGATTTAAAAGAAAGAAAAATACTCTAATTCTAACCAGAGCAAGCTTTTTTATTTTTTATACAGGGGAATATTTTATTCAAAGTAAAATTCTAAAGTGAATATAATTTTTTTTAATCTTTTCTACAGCAAATTTATAATTTTAAGATTCAGTCCTTGGTTATCAGCAGTTACTACATTCTTGTGGCACATTTTTTTTTTAATTTTGTAAAGGTGAAATAGCTTTTATGAGCTCATGTAGCAATCAGATTATCCTGTGGATTGATAATAAATATGGTATATAGTTAAATTTTTAATAATCCTTGTTTGTCTCTCATTTATAATCTTTCCCAAGCCCCAGATGGCATGGGTTTGATAGGTAAATGTGACATCTCAGAGTGAGCAATTAGTGTAAGCCACCTTTACAATTTCTGGAGCACCCATCCAAGAGAATGGAAAGTACTATGCTTGAGGCAGCTTGAAGTGGAAAGAGGAACGAGAATTTTAAGGTGACCTACTCACATGTAGAGGTTGGGAGTTGGGGCACCTCTTTAGCTGTTGCACTGTGGATGGGTCTTGAGCAAGTCACCTCATGGAAGGGATCTTGTGCAAAGTTCACCCCCACCCAATGCAGGTTCAGCTGTACTTCCCCCATTCCTCATAGATCTCCATGTGGCTTGCTTACAGTTTCCTTGTCCAGAAAAATTCTCTTTTTGCAGTTTCAAGCAATAGCTCCTTATTGGTGGAACAAATCAGAAGTCAAATAAGCATTGCCCTAGGCTTTCAACACTACTACTTGATGCCAAGTTCTAATTCCTGGGAAGTTATAGAGTATCTAAGGGTGCACAATGGCTTGCAGGGTTGCGTGATGGTGGCGGACAGGCTGTGCCATAGACTTTGTGAAGTGCTGTGCACTTTCGGCTGGCACTGGCACAGGTGAAGGTTGAGAGCATTCACCCTCTTGCAGTTTTTTAAGCCTGTTTGATTCAGATATGTAAAATACATGGACACAGAATACCTTTCAGGTGTGATTGCCATTCTCATACCAACGTAACAGGTGAGCTGGAGGTGGTGTATATTGGGCTGATGAGCAATAACATGCACAGAAATGGCTGTATCACAGGGAGGTGTGCTAGTTGGTCATTGCAAAAGGAAAGAAACAGTAGGAATTTCACTGCTACCAAATTTCATCACAAGTCCACGTGAAACTTGGAATTTTGTCTTGCCAACCCACTGCACAGTGACCTGGGAATTTGGTTAGGGTTGGGAGGAAGAGGAATATCCAAGCAGTATTTGGAGTGGGGCTGAAAAATCAGAATGGTTAAAATTGTATGTAAACTTTCTAGTTTCTGTACCTTTTGTTTGGCTGTGTATTTACCTTTGCAGTGGCTCTCTGGGTTCAGAGGCCATAAGGTTTGGTCTTCCTCAAGGAGGTCGTGTCCATGTCATTGTATTTGTGGAGCGGTTACAGTGAGTCTCCATCATCCTTAATCCTATTCCAGCAGGGTTATGAGCCCATGGCACATTTCTTTTCCTTGGTTTTGGAACTCACTTGGGACTATTTATGTACTTTCTTAACATTGTCTTCTTTGGTTTTTGAAAGTTTTTCCAGCTAAAGTTTGGAAATTGCTCTGTAGCATCTTCTAGACCCTTTTAAGATGATGGGCTCTTGTTAGGGAGGGACCTCATAGAATCACAGACAAGCTGGAGCTGGAAGGGACCCCTGGGACATTTTGGTCCAACTTCCTGTTGAAAGCATAGTCTTAGAGGAGGTTGTCCGGGACCCTGTCAAACCAAGCCTTGAGTATTTTCAGCAGGGAAATTGTTGTCTAGGCTTCATGAATCCCTTTCTTCCAGCCTGCCTTTTCATGGCAAATTCCCTGCCCTGCAACTGGGAGCTGCATGTGGAGAGTGGCTGGAAAAGGGCTGTCTGGGGAGACTCGGTGCCAGAAGAGTCGTCATCTGACAATTTTTGTTGTGGGGAAAGGAAGAGCTGGGTTAGGTAGAAGAAAAAGTCCAAAGCTGCAGTTGTGCTGGGGCTGGGAAGGGACTGCCAAACCCAATGCAGGGCTTTTGGGAAGGCTTGTTTTTGGAAAAGGGCTCCAGTGCTGTGGCTGAGGCTGAGCCTAGGGCAAGATCAGGGCTCAGGGAAAGAGGAAGCTCAGTCATGTAGAGCTGGAAAGCATCATGCAATGTAAACACAGTGCTGGCACTCATCTCCTCCTCTAAGGATTATTTAGTCTGTGGACAGAGAGAGGCTCTTGCCTGTGGCGCAGCCTGGGTTTAACGTTAGAGGTTTAGGCTGAGGGAAGGCCCAGAGGTAGAGTTGTGTGAGGGCCATAAAGCATCTTCTGAAGTAAACAGAGCTGACTCCAGGCTTCTGGTTTTCTGAAAGCAGGGCTGCTTTTTACCTCCACGATGGCTTGCTCTCTCCTCACTGTTCAGACTGGCAATGTTAAATGTGGGCATGTCTTTGCAGCCCTTCAGGCAAGGGGCATTACACACTGCAGGAGGGAGAGGGCTTACTGCCTTCCTAGCAGCAGTCCCTCACTCATGGCACTTTGGGAGCATCTCAGAGGCCTTGTGCCATCCTGCAAAGCCCCTTTTAATGTCTGACCTTGCACAAGTGCTCCCTGACCGCTGTCCTGTGTGTCCATCTGAGAGAGGGAACACGTTTGCCCTTTACGGTGAAACATTTTGACTTCCTCAGTTCCCAAGGCTCCCTCAGGAGCCTGACCCGATACAGTACTGCTGATGAGGAGTGAGGACTGAGCTGTCTTCAGCAAGCCCAGCTGGTCACTGGGGTGAGAAGATGGTTGCCTAAGGGTGGCCTGAGTGTTCCTAGGTGTATAAATGCTTGTGTACAAAGCAAGCTGCCCCTTGCCAGGGGAAGAATTTGCTGCTCTTAGCATCATCCACCTGAAACTTTGAAGCAGTCAGCAGGGAAAGGCAGGCACCTCCAGCTTAACCCATGAGTTAACCTTTACGTAGCTGAAGCAAGTTACATGGTCACATCTTGCCTCTGGCCATTCCATGCAGGAGCACCAGCATGCAGATGGCCAGGTAACTTGGCTTGCTCTCCCCTCAGTCCTGCCAGGAGGGCTGCTGTGCTGCAATCCACTAACTCCCACCCTGCTCCAGTAGCTGTACAGTAGGAGACACACACACACACACACACATACCTCTGGAAACAGTGTGCATGGCTTGGGAAATTCCCCTCTTCCCAGGACTTCTATGTTTGAAGCTATTCTAAGAGGTATCCAAGCATGGGAGTTATGTATCCATAACACTGATCCATCAGTGAGAGTATTCACCATGAAAAGGCAGTGATGCCTCTGCAACTTGCTCAGACCAAATGCAGTTGGCCACCCACAGGGTGATGTAATACAATGAAGGATTTCTTTGGGCTGGGATATCAGATATTTATTCTGAAATGCAGTGTTTGGTTATGTTTATTACTTGTGCTTGCAAAACCTTGCAAAGTCATAAAAATAACATTCAGCCTTTTAGTGTAACTGCAGATGTGGTTCTGAAACACTGAAAACCAGGTGCCTATCCATTAGCACTACAAGGAATACCAAGTTAATCTTCTTGTGCAATTCTGTGATGTGATCAGCAGATAAATCCACAGGAATCTCCCTGATCAGAGACTGGGAGGAAGGTAAGGGACAGGCTCTCCCTGTGCAGCACCCACATAGCTTGTAACCAAAGCACTGCCCATGCCCTGGCAGCTCAAGCAGTCCCCTTCCAGGAGCTCAGCTAGGAGCTGTGATATCAAGGTCTCTGGAATCTGATACCCTTGAAAGGGCCATCCACAAGGCTCAGGTAGGAGAAAAGTCATCACAGGAGTAGTAGAACTGGAGATGGCAGATTTGCTTGGGATCTGGGCTGTGTTCACAAGTGTTTCCTGGAGTGGGGTATGTTTTTGAAGCTCTCCTGTTGGTTTGGGCACTCACACAGCCTCCCTCTCTCTCACCACCTAGTCTCCTTATGAAGGAGTGAAGGTTAACAGCCTCTTCCTTAGCAGGGCGCTATTGAGAGCTTTCCTTTCTATCCAGGCACTTGTTTTCTCAAACTCTTAGGAACTTTTAATTAGTAGAATGTCAAGTTGTGGAACAACTTGGGTTAGGCAGGAGGTCTCCTGGGCCACCCCTGCTCCAAAACTTCAAGGGTAAGTCAGGTTGCTTAGAGCCTCATTTGGTCAAACTTTGAGTATCCCCACAGGCAGAGATCCTTAGTAAATCAGAGGTTTAGTCTGTAATGCTGAAGTGTCCCTGTGGTATCAGCTGGGGGCCTGGCTGCATGAGGTATTGCAGCTGCAGAGACCTGGTCTGAAATCTGAGAAAAAGCAAGGAGTGGTGGTGTTTAGCAAAAAGGAGATTACAGAGCACAGGCTCCTCCTCTAGGTGCAGATATACCATAAGCAGAATCACCCTCCTTTTAATGTGGGTGCCTTCACGCTTGGCTATCACCGATATCCCTTGCCTGGGCTTGTGTTTCTTGCAGTGTTCAAAAACAACTGAAGTTAGCCTACTCCACTTGGAGAAGGCACTGAAGTATAAATGTTTATCTACCACCTGAGGAAAAAACAAGGTTAAGTACAGGGTCTTGGGAATTTAGAAGATGCAAGTCTAACACATGCCATGGGGATAATTTTACATGCTCTTCTGCTCCCATCCAAAATACGAGTTTACTGAATCAATGGTGCTTCGAGGTAAATGGTATTTCCATAGAGGAAATACATATACCTGTGTGTAGGAGATGGATTTACAGAGAGAACCATTAAGGGCAGCTGGGTTAGATCTGTTTGGAGAGGATCTGTTCCCTTGCCTAGGAAAGCTAAGACCAGGCATGTCCATGTTTTGCAGGAGAGGTTATAAATCTTGGTTTGGAAGGAGCCAAGACTGCTGCTGAATGGCTTCTGTAAAGGCAGGATCACCCTTTCCATAACTCAACTGAAGTAATGGGGAAAATGAAGGAGAACATAAAAAAATAAGGTAATGTTTCCAAGCAAAAATTTATCCAGGTGTGTTTGTGAGTCACATAATGTTACAGGCAAGGTTCCTTCTGGTGTCTGCATCTGCCACTTCTGACTCCTCCTGGAGCCCGGTAATATCCTCACACACAAAGGGATTAAAATCCCATTCAAAATGACACTAGGTGAGTCAGCTCAAATTTCCCGAGCACCAGACCCTTCCTTGTTTTAATTTTTTCCCAACAGATAGTTGTAGCCTTGGTTGCTGTTTGCATGTAAGCACCTGTCTGCTTTGCTCCCTCCCTTGCCTGATGTATCAGCAGCCAGGGAGGCGGTGAAGCGTGATTCACACCCTGCTGCACTTGCACCTTTATTGGAAGCTCGTGGGAGGCAGTAGTTGTAGGTAACCTGCATGTTTCTTTGCCACAGGACTACAAAATACATGGATGCTGCACTGGGATAGATGGGAGGAAGATGTGTCTGTAGAAAGGTTGAGAATAGTCTGTGCCAGTCTATGCTCTGGCTCTCTTCAGGGCTTTGTGGAGTTACCAGGTTTGCTGCAGGGTTTCTACATAGGCCAGCAGAAACCAGCTGGGCCTTTAAATTGTTCCTCTCTCACCCAAGATGTATTTCTTTTTTCTTTCTCTCTCACTCTGCAGCTGGGGCTTCCCCCAAACTGAGAGAGTGGGCACTGCCACATGCCCTTTGCTCCAGCCTGTCACTAGCTTGGCTCAGATGCCTGGCAGGGGAGCCAGGAGGTGGCCATGGCATGGAGCAGTATGATGGTGGCCTTGGAAAGGTATGGACAAAGGCCAGGGGCTGGGACCCCCTTCTCCCATCCTTAGATGCCTAGGGAAACACTCCCTGTCCCTGTGCCCCTTATGGTATCATGCCACCTGGTAGTGCAGGTGGCAGGCCAGGTTAGCTTCTTCCTCACTGCCTTATGTTAGCTGCTTTTGCGGTCTGTCTGTTGATTACTTTTGCTGATTGGATTTATTAGGAGGGGCTGGTGATGCAGATTGCTGGCATGGGTGCAGGTGTTTCTCAGGCAGGAGAGGCTGCTGCTACAGCAGAAACTTGCCTTTCAGGCAAGGGCTTGGATGGGGACTTTCCATCTCCACTCTGAGAGCAGCAGGTGCATGATGTTTCTGTCAACAGTAATGAAAACAGTAGTGGAGAGGAAGGAAACCACGGGGACCACAGACAGTGCTTTGCGCAGGACCCCAGGCTTTCTGAGGAAGCAAAGGCAGTTGCAGTAATGTCTGGGATGCATGAAATTCAGCTACGGGACAGTACAGCTCCTCAAATGAGTGTTTCTCTGTGTGTAGTGGCTTTGAATAAATCAGCAAAGCATAGGAAGCCCTATCCAAGTTCAGTGTGTTACTCTTTGATGAGTAGCTGATAAAAGGTAGCTCCTTTGGGCTAGTTCTGCTCTCAATTACATGCCTGGGGACTAAATAATTCAGTAGCAGCTGAGTGTGCTGCCAAGCTTCCCACTGCTGCAACTCCAAGCACTGCCCAGCCTCCGTGGTGAATTTGTGTAGAGTTAATTTTGGACTGGTGTCAGGGGGTGAAATGTCAGTGGAAATGGATCCTTGTTTTATAAAGGCTAACGTCGGTGTAGAGACATTGGAGAGGAATCCAAGTTACTGTTTTTGTTTTAATTTTGTAAGGACCACCTCTTTCAGACCCCCGTGCTGTACCTCTTCTCTGGGGAATACTTGACAGTGCCTGCTATGACACTGCCTTCGTTCCCGCTGCTCATTTGATGTACAGTTTTTCAGCTGATTTATATACCTCATCCTGTCCTTTAAGCTTAGTGCCTTTGCATATGTTTTTCCAGACTGTTTCTTAGGAGAAGGTAAACTTTTAAAATGTCTAAACCCAGGCAGCAGGATGGGAATTGGCCAGGGTGCTGCATTATTAACCCCTCACAGTCTCTCCCCTGAAATGTGGGGGAGCAGCAGGCAGGAAGCCGGGCGGGTGTTTTGTGCCCATTTATAGATGTCATCTCTCACAGTAAATATTGTCAAGTTTCAGTAGTATTTTTACTCTCAGGCAATTTTTTTTTTAATAATTATTTTTATTTTCTTTTTTTTTCCTTTTTCCATAGAATTTAAAAAAAATATTGCCATACAAATCACTGTAACATTTTAAAGGCCTATTTTTGTTCCTGTTGCACATGAAAAGAAGGCTCAGGTCTATCGGGTGCAGCATCTGGGATACCTTTCTGAACACAATTCTCTTGAGGGCAAGAAAATATGGACACATAAACAGGGGTGCAGATTTGTTTCTGGTGCAAGCTGATGGCTGTTAAAACCTGTTTTAGTGCCTGTGGTGGTGTGGGCAGTCTCAGTGCCTGGGAAGGCTCTGCTGAGCTTCCAGGTGCTCATGGCATACGTATACAGTTCAGCCACCTGGGCCTCTGTGGGGCTGCTGCAACCCAGCCCCAGCTCCTCCTGCCTTCATTTTTGTTTCCCATTTGGCTTCCCCTCACAGCTTTGGTTTCTTTGGCCAGGTTTTAGCCATTTCACACATGCACTGTGTGAATCCCACAGCTAGAGCGTGCTTCATACCCCTTTCACTCTGGTCCTCTTTATCCCTCTTCCCTGGCTGCCTTCCTTCCCTCTCCTACAAGTTTGCAGGGCCCTACCAACCCCCAGCACCCCATCTTTCAATCTTTTCCAGTTGTATGGCTTAGTGCTTTCACCTTCTCATAAGTAACTTCCATCAGTGCTCTGAGCATCTTTAGGGAACACTTTGATGCTGTATCAGCCTTGGAGCAGTGTGTTGGTTTTGTCTGTGGCCATTTTATGGATGTTTTGCAGGGGTGGTCCATAGACTATGGGAATGATATATGCATATTTTATCAAAGGATGGGAAGTGGGATAGTGGTCAGTGAGGATATATTGGATAGAGTGGGACCTACACATGACGTAGACAGTGTGGAATAAGGAGTGGAGAATGTGCTGGTTTCGGCTGGGGTAGAGTTGATTTTCTTCGTAGTAGTAGTATGAGGCTATAATTTGGATTTGAACCAGCATAGACCATTGTGCTACCTAAGCCTTTTTGCCTCCAGCAGACAGCCACACAATGGAAGAGGATAAAACAATTAACATGGATTAAATAAAATATGGAATGAAGCAGCCCTGAGTCACAGCAGTATGGGGCTTTCCCTGCCCCAAAACATTGCCTTGCTCCTCCTGACACAATGTGTGAAGCACAACTTGGGGCAGGATATGCATGAATCAACTGGCCCACCAACTCACAGAGCCCATGTGCCTTCATGGATGCTGCACCTTCCCATGTGGTCCTGCAGTACCCCGCTCTGCCCAGCCATATCACCTCTGGCACCAGGGCAGAGGATCCTGCAGGCAATGCTGATTCAAGGTGCCTTTCCCTAAAAGTTGCTTCTCTGAAGGTTTCCACTGCCCTAGCACATGCAGTGTGACTCAGCCTTGTATTTGCACTTTTTGGAGCTTTCTTTTGCATTTGCTATACTTGGCTGGAGAAAACAATAATAATAATAAGATAATTCCTGTTTTGTTGGAAGGCCTTACAGTGTCATGGCACAGTACATTTTAGGAGAATATTGCCACTATGGTGACTGCTGCTTGGAGACACAAGTTTCTTGGTACTTCAGAGAGACTTTATGAGCATTTTGTGTTTGGTCAATAGAGGAAAATTTACAGGGAAAATAAAAATTATGAGCCTGAGCAAAGCTGATACAAGACCTCTTTATGAGCATTTCAAAGGACTCTTCTAAAATGACTCTAAAATGAAATATATAAAATTAATTACATAGAATCATAGAATATCCTGAGTCAGAAGGGACCCACAAGGATCATCCAACTCCTGGCCATGCATAGGACAGTCTTAAGAATCACACCATGTGCCCGAGAGCATTGTCCAGATGCTTCTTGAATTCTGTCAGTCTTGGTGCTGTGACCACTTCCCTGGGGAGCCTGTCCCAGTGCCCAATCACCCTCTGGGTGAAGAAGCTTTTCCTAATATCCAATCTAAACCTCTTCTGACTCAGCTTCATGGTTTTCCCTTTAGTCCTGTCACTAGTGACCAAGAGAAGAGATCAGTGCCTACCTCTCTGCTTCCCTTCACAAGGAGGTTGCAGACTGCAATGAAGTCTCCCTTCAGTCTCCTCTTCTCCACGTTGAACAGACCAAGTAACCTCAGCCATTCCTCACACAGCTTCCCCTCTAAGTCCTTTTATATAGAATGAATAATTCTGAAATTATTGTATTTAGACGTGGCACTTAGGGACATAGTTTAGTGGTGGACTTGGCAGTGTTAGATTAACAGCTGGACTTGATGATCGTGGAGTAAGTGATTCTATGAATAAAATGTCAGTACAAACTTCCTGAAAAAAACCCCAAACCAAACAAAATATCAGTTTAGGATCAATGACCCATTTTGCCTGGCCTCTCGGCTCTCCTGGGGAATCTTCCTGGGCACCCACATGCCCAGTTCCAGGCTGAGCACATCCTCCCTTAGTGACTGGGATGCACCCAAACATCCCAAACAACTGCTGCTGCAGCTGGAGTCAATGTGGCATTACACTTAAGGCAAGTCCATATTTATTCATGGAAATCTGGTTAACTGGGTTCTAAATAGTTTTACTTAATCTCTTAAGTTTACATTTCAATAAGGTCTTTAAAAGCAGGCAGACAATACTAAATCAAGTTCACTGCAGGCTTAGCTGCAGTAGCAAGTTATCCCATCCTACTGATCCACTCTGCCTGTCTGTAGCAAATGCTAATTGAAGGTAACATAGCCTTGATGAAGGGATACAAGGGGAATTAGCTAAAGGTACACCCATCCCAGCAAGTCAAGGTGATGAGATTTTTATTTAGGTGCTGTAATTAACCAAACACCATCTTCTTTTGTAAGCAGCTTCTTGCTGCTCCAGGGGACAGAGAACATTCAGGTGCAGGACAGCAGTATCTATGGCCCCTTCACTAGGATTATTAGGATTATTACCTCTCTTGCTCTCTGCACACAGAAACACCACAGTCCAGCCAGGCTGAAACAACATCCCAGCTGGGTCACTTCAGGTGAAGCCAACAGGATGTTCACTGACTTCCCTTCCCTTGGCAAAAGCACAGATATCCCCAGCGCCACGCTGGGATCTGGTACCTGTGGCCAGATGCACACTGTCCATCAGCAGGAGCAACTGGCACCCTTTAAACTAGAGACACTTTTTTCCTGTGCTAAATGGCATGCAATGCCAGGGCACTTGATTGCCTTACAAAGGAAAACCTGGTCTTGGTGGGGTGCAGCTGCCTGTGTTATTTTTGTCATCCTTTGGATGTTTCTTCATGTGCTGACTTGAAAGAAGTTGTTACAAAGATAGACTTCAGTTTTAAAGAGCAGCATGAGGAAAAGCAAGCTGCTTGCCCCAAGCCAGTTGTCCCCAGTGGAAGGGACAATGGCCGTCAGGTATGAGGTTGGGCTCCAAACCCCATAAATGGATTTGAACTCTTGCTGGAGAACAAGGACAAACGAAAGTGTGCTTGAGAGTTTCTAGGGAATTGCTGTCATGGGGTCTGGGAGTGGACATCCCCCCAGCACCTCTGCTGTTTTTTTCCAATGGCTTTGGTTGATCTGGAGAAAAGAACACAGTTTGCCCCTTAGAGCTACAACAGCTCTCACGGTATATCCCTTAGCCTGTGCTAAGTAGCACTCCAAGCTCCTCATTAGGACAGAGCCAGTTAGCAACAATAACCTCCAGGTTATACCCACAGCAGCTCAGATGCTGCTGCCCAGGGTACCTCTGCATCAGGGGCAGAGGGTCTCAATGGCCATACCCTGGTGTCCAGAGGGCTCAGGCTGGTGGGAACTGCTGTACCTCACAAGCCAGTTGCATTTTGTCTAGACACTTCTCCCTGCAGCAAGCCAGCTGGGTCATGCTTGTGAATGCTGTGTCACAGTTTGAAAAGAGTGGGGACCCTCTTTCTTGGAAGAGTAGATCATGCTCTTGGGTAAAAATTTGTGCCCGATTTAAGCCCAGAATTTTATCTGCATGATAAAATTTATATGCATTAGTTGAGGCCAATTCTTCTATATTTTTGGCAGAGGCCAAGCTGGTGAAGACTTTAATCTTAGGAATGTTCCTGGCCTTCAGCTTGGTTTGAAGAACTTTTACATGCCCCTTATTGTAGCAGCAGCACCTTTTACAAAGTTCAGAGTCCTTCATTCAGTCAGTAATGTCATTCAAATGATAATTGCACACCTTCTTATGCATTCAGAAAATGCCAGTGGCTGGTTTTGCCACAGCACTGCTCTGGAAACTCATACTTTCTCCACTGGGAATCCAACGCCATCCATCACCTCTGCATTCCAGAAGCCAGGGCAGAGCCTGTCCACCTTGTTCCCAAGCTGCACATCTTCGTGCTTACAAATAAAACAGTATAAATACTTTACAAACTTCAAAAAATTCAAATAATATTCCTCTCTGGCCCCATTTCTATTTAAAATCCTGCTAAACCAAACATCTCCTGCAAATGTGGGTACAGTTACTGTCAGATGGGCAGCACTCTCCAAGAGGATTGAGCTCAACTTCATTTTTGTCACAACTGGGCAGCAATTTTGAGGAAGTCCAGCCATATCTTTCACCAGGACTGCACTCTCACTCCACTTTTGTGTAAATCTGGTAGGTGTTTCTGCTCTGCTTGGAGCGAAACTCCTTTTCTCATTGCTTTCCCTGACTGAATAAATATGTGCTCAGTGCCATGGTATTGTTCTTTGAGTTTGGACTGTTTCCAGCTGTTTAATTATTACAGACATAAGGTAGTTTTCACAACAGGAGGACAGGGATGTGCGTCAGATCACTGGCCTGAGTGGATCAGTATCCTGTCTCCAAGATTGTGGACAAGTATTTCGGACAAGATTGTTGGAGCCAGGGCAAGCTTAGAGTGAATTTGCCCATGGTAAATCCTCCCAGCATCTACTGATCAGCATTTTTGATATTTTATGAGCTGGAGATTGTATCTGAATGATTATTTAATAATCCCAGTGGACACACCCTGCACAAATAGGCAGTCCACTATTCTCTGAAAATTAGTTTGTTCATCCATCTACATGTTGTGTAAAAAAGTACTGCTCTTGAACTGCTTCAGAGAATTGCCTGATAATTTAACTATAAAACAAGCATTCTGATTTTTTCAGGTATACAGGGTAGGAAAGTGAAGACATATCCTGTGTGCTCACATTTCCCAGAACTGTGCATGCACATGGTTTGGGTACATATTAAATCTTGGTTACCAAGACAAACACATTAGCAAGTGAGAGTCTTCAGTGATGCTCCCTGGGCACACACAGCTGGTCCCACCTCTGCAGGAGCCCAGCTGAGAACTACAAAAACCTGGTTTAACAGATCACTGGGGCACCAAGTGGAGACAAGCAGCTGCCCGAGGGCTGCTCTTCCTCCTCGACTGCTCCCAGTTGAGCGTCAGTGGGTGGGTGTGCAGGTCCCTGCAGCGCTCTGGGGGCAGCAGTGGTGGCTTCCTGGGGCATCAACCTGAACCGGGGCTGACCAGTGTTTAAGGCACCCAGGACCGGGAGACTGAAGACAGCAGCTGGCTAATCAGGGCTGTGCTAAGCACGTGGGGGTTTGTAGGAAAGGTGGGTTGGAGGAGGCACTGCCAGGATGCCTGCTGATGTGAGTGGTGCTTTCAAACTCCAACAAGTGAGCATAAGCCAGCACATAACCCATCACTGCTGCTGCTGGAAGCACTCTGGGGCAGTGTGCCATGTGCTACCTGCCTCACCACAGAGGTACAGCACTCCTCGAAGAGACAAAGCATGCAAATGTCGTGCACATCTGTACTTTCCACCATGCAAAGAAAAAAGCCCATTGTGTGCTATTTTTGAGAGTTTTTAAAAGCTCTTGCTTTAGACTGTTGTCTGGTTTTCACTGAGTGTTACTTTCTTTCAAAGAGGAAGCAGGTGCTTAGCCAGGGTTTGTTTTTGCAGTGAAGGGGGACTGCAGGACCATCGCCACAGTTCATCTGCATTTTGTCTGGTTCAGAAAGCCTTTCTCTCAGCGGAGTCGTGTGTGCTGAGCATCCCTTCTGTGCCCTCCGGGGTGGGGGACTGCAGTCAGCATCCCATTCCCAAGGCAGCCGGGGGAGCACACACCTTCACACCTGTGCATACATGTGCCTGAACACATGACACAGTATAACTGCAGTATGAAGGGGAGCAGGCTGTCTTAATGTTTTCTATCTGATCAAAAGCAGAGAGAAAAGAGTTTCTAAGGTGACAAAACAGTATCGAAAACAAGTAACACTGTCAGTCAAGGGCCCTGAACCTTTGGCAATCTTGCAAGCTTTAGACACAAAGTCTAGACTTCACAGGGATGAAGGAGGACAGAAAGGTAATACCACCTGTAGGGATGAAGGGGGAGGACAGAAAGGTAATACCACCTGTTTCTCTGTCCTTCTCTTTGCCTGCAGACTTCTGCCCTTTCTTTCCAAATTGAGTGAAAGTGGCCATTGGGCTGAGAAGCCTCTGAGCAAGGTTTACTAAGTGCCATGCCAGCTGCTTCTCCACAAACCAAGCTGAATCCATTTTTTTTTCTCCTTTTAATTCACAGGCTTTTCAAAGAAATAAACACAGGTAATCAGTTTTAACCAGAGACTTGTTTTATGACCATTTTGTAGCAGTTGTGGATGAAATGGTGTTTCATTATGCAGGAATTACTTACAAATGTGGGGAGAGTTCCCACGGTCCACCTTTCCTTCTATGACACTGGTGTGAGAAATGAAATAACATGATCTTGTTACAAACAATATTAGTTGAGTTAGAATAATAACTCTTTCCTTTATTTAGGGTTTCCTTTTATATTGCTGTGATTGTATAGGAAATTTATAGGCATACTATGAAGAGTGTAAGGTACCAGGTACTGTCAGGACCTGGCACTGAGGCCCTTTTATGATAGGGGAGGGAAAATACCAAGTACTTAAAATAAACATGGAGAGGCCACTGTGCAGAAAGGCTTTTTTGATACATGGTGGTCTCTGTGAACAAAGGAGACTCTTCATCTAGTGTGGGGGGATTCTTCACAACCAATAAAGGAGAAGATGACACCCCCCTCTCCTTTTGGAGAAGATACCTCTTACAGCAAGACCAGCAAGCCAATGGATATGCATTATCTGATGAAAACAGGAAGGACTTCAGAAACTACAAAAAGCACCAAGTCTGAATGTAAGGTGTGCTTCCAGATCCCTTGTGGTTTGAGGCACCCGGCATGTGCTGAAAGCAAAACTTTCCTCCTTGTTATACTTCCTTTGTTTCATAGGTTATTGCTGTCTTCTAAATTAAAGAGAAGGAGATTTTTTCCTACAGTGGTTTGCACGTGTGCTGAGCCAGAGTGGCTCTCCTGCACGTGGCTGCGGTGTCTGTGCCCAGACAGATACTCTGTGTGGCCTTGGGGATTGGCACTGGGAAGGAGCACGCCAGAGACCAACCAATCCACAGGCTGTCTGCTGACAAGTGACCCTGGTGGCAAGGCCAGCACAGGTTGAGGAGCAGTGGTCAGCTCCCTCTTGACATCCTGTGTCTGGTATTGCCCCGCACAGGGCCTGCCTGAGCATGGCATGGGGCAGGGACAGCACACCTGCCCTCCCTTCCCTCCAGTGGCCCTTAGCACCGGCCCTCTGAACGGAAGGGAGGAGAGAAAAGAAATGGGAACTTCTTTTTGGAACCTTATCATCCCAAAACTGAGAGAAGAAGTGAAATTTAATTAAAAAGGTCTGTTTTTAAAAAAGGGTGTTGAACTTCCTAAACTCACATTGAGCAGTTCCCATGCTACAGTCTATGGAGGTATGGGTGGATTCAGTGCAATAGTTTCAACACCTTGTTTTCAGTCACTAATCCAGGCACTAGTTCATTACCAGCTGGCATTATATACAACATTCCCTTGGTATCTTCCAACATGCAGGGAAATTTCAGACTACCTCTGGAGTGAAATGTAGCCAAAGAAAACTGCTGAAGTCTCAGTGGGAACTCATACCCAGCAAGATCAAATGGCAAGTCGTTTTTGGCATCAACTGTAGTGCAAATTTAGCCTGAAATCCCTATTAATCTCTAGAAAGAGAACATGTTATCAGGTACCTGTGGCCTCACAGGTATTGTCAGGCACTCACCAACTCTGCTTCAGTGGGAAAAGGCCCCAAGAATTCCTCTAGTTTCATCACTGCATCTCCCAGACATGGTCAAAACCCATTTTGCTCAAAAGAGGAAACCCTGTTTGCAAAATGCAAAAGGGAAAAAAAAAGAAGAGATAACTGCAAGCATTGTTCTATAGTGTCTATGACTAGTCCATAAAAGAATGCACTGAGTTACAATTTCTTTAGGAAAAGAAATAAAACTATGGTATGCTCTCCCACAACTTCCATAAGGCAAAACTCCAGCATGATACAGAGGTCAGAGAGCAGTGTCTCCTCTCAAAGAGACTCAGGACAAAGTGTTTCTTGAAATATCAGTGTACTGGGCATTTGATAAGCTCCTCATCCGCAGGATGATATTTGCATCTGTTGCTCTGGGAACAAGAGAACATTTCAAATTCCTTAGACAAAACTAGGCTAAGATGGAATTATAGCTGGGAGCAGATTAATAAACTCCAAGTAAAACATATTACAGGACAGTAGCAATTATCCATCAAAACCAAGCATGTTAAAACTCTAGAAAAATCAGACTTGCATGTAAATTTAAATGGAAATGTAAACACATGAACACAAGGAGACATGGGCAACCAAGCACAGAAGGGATGATGGTGCCTCTGCAAGCACGGTGCTAGTCCAGCCCCATGATGTTGGCCTAACACTTCATAGAATGCCCCCTGCTTCATCTGCTCTGTGTTGAGGTGATGTCCCTGGGGCCTTGTGCTTACACAGTTTCCCCCCCAATTTAAATGAAAGTATATGAGAAAAATGGTGCTGACTTATTTTCATCAGGTGTAGATATTATCCTGACGCTCTTCCACGTTAGTTGGTATAGAGATTATAGTACGTCTGTCCAAATCTCCTAATTTATTATTAGTTGTATAATAAGCAAGGTCAACTACAGCATCTTTATACAGGAACTAAAATAATTTAAATATTCCCTTTATTTATGTGGCCCAATATGAAAAAAAAGAAACTGAAAAATAGAGCAAAGATTTAAAATTCACTACCCACGACCATAAGAGGTATCAAGCCATACTATGTAAACCAAACTTTGTTCCAGTCCACCAAATCACTTCAGTCAATCCTCAGTCTAATGGAAATTCTCATGTGTTGAGCATTAAATGCATACTTTTGTGCCTGATAGCACACTGGCTTATCAGAACAAGCACCACTAGGGCAAGTGTGCCGGTTCTGATGTCACTGAGCGAGAACCACAGGACTCAGAGGAGGCCGGTTCAGACAAGGATATCACACCCTGTTCTTTCCCGGAGATGGTTATAGTTTTAGTTCCTTACCAGACATTGTATTTTATCATACCACATAAAAGGTTCCTGTATGACTTGTTCCAAAAGTTCTGAGTAACTCATTATGTCCTGGAATAAGGATTGGAATACATCCAAATCATACTAAATAAACTCAGCTATATTTGCATTATATTGAGTATGTAATAAATAGGGGAGGGGAAAAATTAGCAATGTAATTCAACTCTGGCAATTTCATAATTGAAAGGACTAATTTACCTTACTGAAGATTAGATTATTTCCAGCACTGTAACTGTAAAAGCACTTGCTTATATCTGAACATTTCTGTCCAACTGGACCCACGGTCACCTGCAATACAGTCTTGCATTGTGTGGCAAATAATACGAGTACAGGGCTGCCACAGTACAGTGCAGTCCCAGCCACAGCCACCCGAGAGTGGAACCATGCAGAGGTGCCTCGAGGATGGCTTAAGGGTCCAGGCACACAGGCACAGGGCTGGTGATGAGTTGCCAAACCTTTTGTATAACAAAAGCAGCAGTGGTGGGGAAACATCATGCACAAAGGGAAAATCTAACTTGGGAAGCTGCCATTATGGATGAATACCCTTGGTGGCAAGTTTTACAAGAAACAGTAAGTAAACCCCCAAGAACAACAACAGGGTTGTATTGTGGCATTCCTGCCTCCATCACAGATTTCTTCTTCCCTCCCATGTAAATAATTTGTGATGCTGTGAACTCAGAGCCATGCTCCAGTTTGCAGAGGGTAGAGGCTGATACCCTTTGCAGAGCATGGTTTTCTGAGTGTGGCTAAGATAGATCAGAGAGCCACAGATAGCTGTGTCTCAGTAAGTGTTACCACAGTGCTTTGGCACAGCAAAGCATATGGCAGAAAATAAAACAAAATGCTTCATCCAAGTATAGAAGGGACAGGCCAAGGCTGGACAGGAATACCTCACAATTTTTCTTTCATCCCTTTCCGGTGAGAAACAGCTTCCTTCCTCCTACTTTCTTTGGTGGAAGGTCCTTAAAGAGAAACTAAAACAAACCAACCAACAAAACCACCCACCACTACCATCAACAAAAAACCCAACAAACAAATCCCAAACATAAACAAAAAAGAATGGGAAGATACTGCTGCAACACAGCTGAAAGACACTGGTTTAGCCACCATTGCCCAGAAAGGCTTGCCAGCCAAAATACAGGTCTGTGTGCTGATATAGCTCTTCACCTCACAGCCTTGCAGGCATCAGGCTCTTTTGTCACATACCACTGAAGTCACCCTGGAAGAAGGATGGCTCCTGTGGAACTGTGCTCCAGAAGTCAACAAGGGCATCAAGCTAGACCTTTCACTCACAACCTCTGCTCTCTAGACAAAGGCCAGGGTGGAGAGGAAGGCTGCTGCTGACTGTTCCAAGGCCACCCATATCTCCCTTTCCTAGCTCAAAATTTGTGGTCACACACTGACATTTCTCCATTATCTGTTTTTTCTCTGCAAAAAAATGCCATTAATATTAGAACTATGTCCATGATAATCTTTCCTGCACATCATTCTGTGTCTGTAGTGGTGTCCACATCAATTGTTAGATTGAATAAGATCTTACCTGACCCCTTCCCTTAGCTTTCCAAGCACGGAACCGTGTTGACTTTTTAATAAATTTATAAAGATATCATCTCTTCACTTTCAAAACCAGTTATAGTCCTCTGGCATTCATGAGAAGGTGTACCCAAATCTCCTATTTTCAGATGTCCAGATCCAGCTTATGGTTGGTTATATGACATGCCTAATTCTTTGACCTAAATGGCTCCCTCACCCAAATATTTGCTCTTGGTTGTAGTGAGTAACAGCAATCCCACCTGATTCATACCTAAGCAGCCAGAACCACCACCACCTCCCTGGCTTCAATTCTGCCTGCTAACTGAGGAATAACCTCTCCTCCTCACACAGGGATTTTTTTTAAACCCAAGCCTGTAAATTAACTACTTTGAGGTTGGAGTTTTACGTCACTTTTAGGTCACACTGAGAAATGGTTCTAGTAGCAATAAAAAAAAAACTATTAAAAGATATCCAAGTTGCTCACGGAAAAAAACACAATTCCTTCTCTCAAGTGGTTTGATGGAGTTTTTACACCTCTGTCTGATGTGCAGGGATTTTTTCCAGGCATATACAGAGCGCCTGCTGTCCCCAGGGCAAGTAAGCAGTTTTGCTGCTTGGCTGCTGGGCTTCGCTTCAGCTCATTTCTTAGAAAGTACAAGCCACGCAGAAAACCTTGCTAAAAAGTCCCTGCACGCCTTAGAAAGTGAAAAACCTGCTGCTGAGCAGGCCCTGAAAGTCTGACTTCTAGCACCTCGCTATGGAAGCTTGGAGGCAGTGGGTGGATGTGGGGGTGGCAGGGCACTCTGATCCCACCCCTCTGGCCTCCTGTGGCTTCACTATAAGCAATCAGTAAGTAACCACCACACAATTTAATTTCACATTATGTCATGTAGCAGAAGCAGTTTAAAAATAGGCTTCTTGGTGCCAGCCCAAGCTTCCCATCCCCCTGCCACGTGTGTCTGAGCCTGGCTGTGATGGGCACGTGGGCAAGAACTTTGCCCAGCAGAACACAACAGAGCAACTTTTCTAACTAGTTTCTGCAGATACTTTGCTGTGAAGGTGCTGCCGTGGGTTTCTTTTGCCTGTATTCTGGAACTGAAATTTACCTCTTACAAATAGGTACTGGGAAAAAGAACCACGGGGACCTGCACTGCTGCAAGCTCTTAGGCAAAGTGGATTTGGATGCAAAGCAGGTGTGCCACGGTTGGGACCACAGCGTGCAGGAATGAGCCGTGTGACACTGATGAGCAGAGACAACAACCCTCCTCCAACAATCCTCAGATGAGATGTAAGGAAGAACAAGGTATGGCCACCCTGAGGTGGGGGCATTTCCTTCCCCCTCTCCACCAAAACATTTTTAACATTTCTAAGTTTTCACTGTGCTGTTCAGCTTTTGCAGAAACCAAGTGACTGTTACATAACCCAAGGACTTCTCACTGTTACCTGGTAGGCTGAGAGTGTTACGATCATTCTTGCAATGCATTTTCTCACAGGAAGCTTATCGTTGCTTTTGCCATATGAGTGTGAGACTACCCCATGATCCTCTGGCATACACCAAAACCAGTAACAGAGACAAGCAGAGAACAAGTTCAGCCCTGGCCCCTTCCCCACTTACGTGTAAGCTACATGTGGAACAAAGTGTCTGATGTTTGCACGGAACCTTGTCAACCTCACTTCCACTTGTGGAGCTGAACACAGGAGGAAACAACAGCAGAAGAGCACAGGACCTGAATACAGATGCACATGTCCACTTCAGGCTTCTTCAAACACCCCACTCTGCAATACAGCTTTAACCTTTTCACTGTTATTCTGATACTTCTTTCTAATCTCATCTTACTGTGGGTAAAGGCATTTCTTGACCAGATCTATAGCTGTGCATCCAGAACAGATACAGTAAAGTACCAGTAACCTCAACGTGACAGGAAAAGACATTGCCCTGCCAACACCAGCCCTTCTTGGGCTTGTTATCACTCAGCAATTTTTGGTGTTCAGACACACTGCTGACAGCATTTTGTGAGCTGCTTAAACAGGAGAATCTGTGCTCTGGATAATGCCAGTGAATCATAATCAAACTTTTTGGGAAAAAGATTTTCACTAAGGTTAGACAACAGAGTTGTAAGTCACCTACTTCAGAGAAAAATGTCCTATACCAAGCGACACAGGGAGGAAGTCTTGTCTAAGGGAGGGAAAGGCTTAAGAATTGACATTACTCTCTGAGGGAAGAGAGAACTATCATGTGGGCTTTCATTTGCTATTAAATAAATTAGATGCAGCAAACAGTAAATAGCATTTACAGGGAGTTCTGCCTGGTCCTGCAACTGTTATGAAAACCAAGACTACCAGAAAGCACATTCTGGAACTTTTGCTCAGTATGTGTTGAAGGCACTACTGCAAGCTTCTGTCTCTGATGGGTCAGCCTTTCCCTGATGCAAGGTGTGATGAAAGCTGACATCAGTTGTGAAAGTTGGTGTGGCTGAGGAGCTTCCTCTACAGCTGAGGGGATGACCTAGCTGACTATAGTAAGAGCAGTGATGTCTGAAGGCTCCTCCCAGAAAAGGTACTTCGAGGATCAGAAGCCTAACAGACTGTGCTGCTCTGAAGAAGCAAACATCTCCCACCACACAGTGGGAGATGTGACTAGGCAGAAAGCCTGGGGAGAATTCTCTCTTGGATTAAAGGAAAACATGTGATTTTCCCAATTTCCAGGAATTAATAGTGAATGGTAAAATCAGCTATGTGGATTTTTGTTAATAACAACATCTGGGAGGAGCAAAATGTGATTGAAGACCCATCAAAAGAGTGGATTGCTCAGAATTTTATAAGGGGCACAGCTTCTCTTGGGACTTTGAGAACAAAATAAAGGCCAGACATAACAAACCAGGACCCCAGGCGACTCCAGAGCAACTGAAAGGTCCACATGGATTTTTAGCCCCACAGAGGTCAGAGATTGATTTCAGGGCACTTCATGGCTGAAGCCCACATGAAGAAGTGTTACAACAAAGGGACTGCAAAACACAATACCACTATCCAAGTAAGTGATCATGCTGCAGAGATCGTAACAGTCAATGAGCTAAGGTCTAAAGTTTTGCCTTAGTGAGTTTTAACTCAAAACAATGCAAACCCTGGATGCTGGGAAGAGAAGAAAAGAGAGAAGGCGAGGAGAGCTAACCCATGGAAATCCTGTGTACCTGATGTAAGTTAAAAGCAAAAGAAGAAAGGTGCATCACTAGAGGCACAAAGATCAATGTATCAATCTTGATGTTATTTGACTGGGGTGACCCAAAGCTTCAGTTCCACAAGGCTTCAGTTTCTGCGTCACGGTGGATATTGCTATGAACCATGAATATTTTGTTCATTTTGGCACTGAAGATGGCAAGAACCTGGAAGAGATTCAAAAAACACAAGACATAATTTCAGAGACACTGGAAGAACCGGCTTGAGAAACAAGCAAGCAAGTGTAAAACAGGATGGGAAATGTGCTAGAGCTCTTTAGAGAGCATAAAGCCACTGAGAGGGGAACTATTTTGTTTTATAGAACAGAATATAAACAAAATGAATGTACTAGGAGTAATCAAGAGCTCTGGAAAATCAATACTAGCAAGTCTCACTGCACTGATTGAAGTTACCAGTCCTTTTTCTTGCATCTCAGCTACAACAGGGGCAGCAGCAAGATAGGCAGTGCGGCCTCCCCTTCACTGGCAGCCCACTGCGTGGTGGTTTTAAGTCCTCACTTCTCCCACACTAGAAGTACACACCAAACTCAGGTGAGCTTGGCTGGCCGGTGCAGGTCTGCTGTCATTGATCCTGCCCAATATCTCCAGCAATGCAGAGACAAAACCAAAACAATAGGTGGCAATTTCCACAGCTACGCCAGCAAGAGCTTCTTGTGGCAATGAGTAACCCCCAGCAGCAGCTTCTCTGTAGCAGTCCCCAATAAATCTGTATGATGGTGAGGTAACAAGAACAAACACCTTGACTGGGTGGATGCCCCACACAGAACAACTCCTCTCAGTACAGCCACCTCCACTATGTACTGTACATTACCTCAGTTGCTCCTTAGGGCTGCCTGGCTGGCAGCTGCTGGACATTGCTTCACTCTTTGGCATATTACCTGTAGTGAATTGACAGACCAGCTGAGCCCCAAGAACTTCAGCTGACCTTTCCTACTGCTTCACAAGCCCTGTGTACAGCATGAGAAAGGACCAGCAGGAGGGGCTGGCTGCCTCTACAGAGAAATCCACTCCTTGAATTGCTGGGTGCTGGATTTTGCTTTATCAGCTTTATGCCTTCCACATGCACAGAGATCTGGCAGTGTGTGGAGCATTGTTGCAGCTCCATCCTCTCCCTTTTTAACACTCATCCCCATTTCCAAAGCAGGTATAAACTTGCAGATGTCTATACTGAGCCCATGCAAAATATTTCAGCCCATTCACATCAGAGTTTGTCTGTGATGCATGGCTTGCTCATCGCTGGTGGCCATTTGGGGAGTGCTTATGCCTGCAAGTGAGCCGAGAGGTGATGGGCCTCCCTGGGGGATGCCTGCCCACACACTCATGCACCCGTGCACTCCCACTCCCATGCACTCATGCACCTGCACATCTGTGCAGCCACCTCCCCATGTACCATGAATCCGTGGGCCTGGGAAGCCGCAACAGCTCCTGCCACAGCAGCACTGTTTGCTGCCACCTCTTTAGTGGCCATAGCAACTGCTGTTGTGTAATGAAGGGTTGCCAGGATCCGGCCCAGGAGCAGAGCTTCGTAAAGGAAATTTAAAATAAAAAAAAAAACAAACCAGGGAAAGGCATGATGTCAAGCCATTGAAATTCAAGTACTCCTCCTGCCTGGCATCACACACATTTTTCCACACTTGGCCTCATGCAATCCAGCCTTGTCAGAGCTGACCCAAGTTCCAGCAGCTGAAGAGTCACCACTTGGAGCAGCACTTGTGGTTGGTTGTGCTGCTCTTCTCTTTCTCCTCATGGTAATCAACAACTAATCATATCCACCACTCATCTAGTTGTTCTTTAAGGAAGTGGTTCAGAAAAGGAAACACATATCACTGAGCAGCTAAGCCAACAGAACAGGCTACCTATTGCAGGATACCAGGCTGGAGCAGCTTAAGTACTTGTTCTTTTGCCTGAAAATTGTTTGCATTTGCTTTGCTGAAAATCCCTTGACTGACAGAGAGATGTGTTTTCAAAAGTGCCAGAGCTTAAAGGTCTCTCTGTTTTTTTCTCAATGAGGGGCAAATTCACTGAGGAAACAAAAGGCCTAGATGCAGGAATGCCTGACTCCTTTCCGTGCCAGCCAGCTCAGATGCAGGAATCTCCTCCCTGCCAGGCAAGCCCTTGCCAGGTCAGGGATGTGCCATACAAGTGTGCTGGAAATACACTGCACTCTGCAGGAGCTGCAACTCAGCTGGGTTTTGCCTGGGTGATTTCTGCATGCCTCTCTTTGCATAACAAAGCACAAGGAAAGGCAGGGACTTGACAGAGGAATTCATACATTTATTTTTTTAAAAAGAGAAGGTGGAAAAGCAGAAACAGAGATGTCAGAGTAGGTATTCACTGCGAACCTTTAATCCCTTGATTCCACAAGGGCATCTCAGCTCTGTAGCCTGGAGCTGTTGCCAGACTGGCCTGCTACAGTGGGAGTTTGGGAGAATAAGGGGGAAATGGGGAAGGAGATCTGTTTTCCAAACAAGGGAAAGGAAAATTGACTCTGCCCCCAGCCAGAGTGGGAATAAGAGGAAATGCTATTTTTTCACTGGGCAATTTCTGTTCTCTCAGGGTTTTCGGTCAACACTAGCTTTGGTAACAGGTATCTGAGCTGAACACTCTGGGAAACAATGCTGGGAGGAGAAAAAACACTAATGGAGCTTTCAAATACTTGCAAAAAGTACCCTGGTGAGTTGTTTCCCTGCCGCTGGTTTCACTTCACTGTAAAACTGAAAGCACCTGCTCTGCTCCATCATTTGAGCTCAGGAGAGCCCACAGCTCACAGCTTCTTCAAGGTAGCAGTCATAGCTGCTTTCTCTTTTAATAGCAATAAACCCCTGCATCTGTCAGTCTTCCCTGGCAGGGTGTTCCTGAACAGCCCCAGCCTGCCCGAAGAGCTGTTTGCAGGGAGCAGGGAAGCTGCTGCTAAGAATCCACACGAGATGTTAATCCTCTTCCAGCACATCTGGGATGAAGACAGAAACTTCGGGTGAGAGTTTCTATCCCATAAAATATGGCTCATTTTGGCTTGTATAAACGCATGTTTATTACAAAAGTGAGTTTGTGCAAAGACGCGAGAGCCCACCTTTTGTCTTCCCCCTTGCCATTGCAATGCAACACCTCCCCTCCCCGCAGGGGTGAGGATTGCCGGCGCAGCCCAAGGCTCGCAGGCAGCTCCTCCACCGCTCTGCATGGAGCATGAAGCGGAGCAGACGCACTCGCGTGTCTGGGCTGACATCTAGTGTCGGCATGGACGGGGCCAGAGGGACCAGCTGCCTCATTTCTCCCAACGCTTCAACGGTGACCTGAAAGGAAGAAGGAACAGGACATTTCTTTAACTTAGGTCTTCTGATTTCGTTAGAGAGACCTGATCCGTAAGTCCACAAGTATCTTTGCTCCATTGACTAGCAAGGAAAATAATAATAGAGCTCTCAAAAATACAATGAAATAATCTTAAAGAAATTGCTCTACCCTAGATTGCCTGCAGCAGGGTGTCAGGCATCTGATTTCAGAAAAAAAAAATTAAATAATTGAGTGGTACAGCTTAATCTGGGTGGCTCCAGGGAAAGACCCCAAACAAAGGCCTTTATATCCCTACAGTCTATGTACCTGTTCCAAAAGTTATTTTGAGGTCTGGAGTCTTCCAATTGTTCACTGGCTGTACAGTTGTCACCTGTGTCACCTTTTACCTGTGTTTTTCTGTTTTTAACTTAGGTCTGTTCTGACCCTTCCATGCGGCACAGACAGAAAAAAAGTTGTAACAGACATTTTATCCAAAGCTGCAGAAACAGACTTCAGGCTGGTAAATATGTGAAGGAAGAGGAAAATATGTTCGTGCTCTACTTTTCCCCCAAAACTGGGAAGGACTCTTGTGCAAGAGTGCTCCCTAGGTGCCATTGGTCACAGTTTGTGGTGTGTATACAGGAGTTGGCTTTGCTAAAAGAGCCAGATGGAGTCAGGGAGAGATCTTGCCATCCTGACAAAGCAGGCATCCTGCTGTTGAAGTTTACTCAGGAAGTTTCCTGTTGCTGTTTAACCTTTAAATAGGTGGCCTTTCTTTTCTGATTTCCCATCAGATATTTGTTTCAGACAACCAGGCAATTCATACTTAAGCTCAGATGGTGCAGGGTATCTTGTCCAAACAGAAACTATTTGTTCTGTACACACACTTGAATTCCAGAAGGTACATGGAGATACTTCATATTAAACTTTGAACCATTTAAGGATAAAGTATTTCCTCATATTATTTCAGTTATAGTATATTTTACTTCATGGAGTGTTCAGATAAATACATATAGACATTAATGGCCACTGTTTGATACAGACCCTCTCTTTTTCTTCATGACCACATTGCTGCCATCATACCACATGCAATCTCCCTCCCCAACATAAAACCAAAGTAGCAAAGAGTTGATTTTGGCATGTGGAAACAGCCACTGCAAACAAACCTCTGGAGAGGAACAGACCCATCACCAACCTCTGCAGCTACTGAAAGCATCCGTTAGTGACAGCTCCAATGCCAAAGGGTACAGTCCTATGATGGTTGATCCTCCGGGAAGAAAACAGTCTGACATAGCACAAATTATATACATCAAGGGTAATAGCAAGGGTTTGGGGTTTCATAAACCTCTTCCATTATACCAAGGCCATCATAGCACTTGAAGAATTAGAGTCTTCCTCCAAAAGCCTTATTCTTAATGCAGCTGCTGCTGCTGGAGTGTCTTGGGTTGAGCTGGCAAAACGCCAACTGTCCGAGACAGAGGGAAAAGGGTTCCTCCCCCCCCAACCAGCTAAAGGAGAAAGAAGAGGGAGGGTGAAAAAAACCCTCTAAAACCAGGTTTATGCTTAAAACTAACTACATGTATTTATACAGAAAAGAGAAAATTAAAACTACAATATAACACACACTTACACAAGTTATGTATAACAAGTGTCGTGGTTTGAGCTGGCAAACTGCCAGCCCTCCAAGACAGAGAGTCAGAGCCTCCCCCCACCCCCAACACCGAGGAAAAGGGAGGAAAAGAGAGGGGAAGGAAAAAAACACCAACTTATGGCCACGTCTGTACTAAAACTACATATATTTTACAGACAGGATAAAAAGTAACTAGGAGACAGTACAAATACTCACACATATTAAGAGCTACAAGGAACAGTTCCTTACTACTTAGTACACGCACACAGAATCTACTATTCTAACTCCAAAGCATCTTAAAAGACTCGGTCCCCAGAAAACCAGACCCAAGCAGAGAGAGAAGAATCCACAACAAACATTTTACTTCCCAAAACAACTGCTGGGCTGGTGCTGGGCCTGGTCCTCCCCATCTCCCTGGGACTGCACCGTGTGTGTGTCCTCCTGCCACGAATGCTGTGGCGTGACTGACCAAACCACTCCCACACTGACTTCACTTCCCTGGAAAATGATGTTGTAATATGGTATGGAATGAAACACTATTGGCTAGGGGAAGTCAGCTGTCGGCTTGGCCCAGCCCAGTTCAGCTGACAGCCCCGAGGCCCAAGCTGAACTTCGAAAAACTCAAATTTAGGTCCATCTAGGTGAAACCATAACACAAGAAATAACTTTGCACTCCTCAATTAATACAAAGTCTGTTACTCTAAATCTGTAAGTACTCTAAAAGACATTCAGCAAGAAACAGAAAGAGTAACAACAAAATGTTTCTACTTCCCTGGACTCAAACAAGATGCAAGCAGTGGCAGCAGCAGGAGCAAGGCCTAGTCTAGCCAGACAGGAGTAGCACACGTCTTGTCTGTAGCCCGGCCATGGTGGAACTGCCCAAGCCACACCCACACACTGGATTTTACACCCTTTGAGATGATGTAGTATGGTATGGAATAAAATATTACTGGCTAAAAGAAGTCAGCTGTTAGCTAGCTCAGCCCAGCTCAAATCACCTGACAATTTTTTCAGGCCTAGTCTGAACTCCAAAACCTGGACCTAGGCCCACTTGGCTAAAACCATAACATGGAGGTACCCACTTGGGCAAACACTGCCTCTGGCACAGCAAACCAAAGCAGAAAGGGCTGTTCTGAGAGCACACCTCAACTATAAAATCCAATATGTTGGCTCAAAAGAAGACACAACCCAATTCTCTGTTACAATGTATGCTTTTAGAATGATTGCTGTAAAACATTAGTGGTTTAATATTTTGGAAAACTGTATAATGCTTTTGTTTTGAGGAAAGGGGATCTACTATCTGCACAAAGGCCGCATAAAACACAACAGTTTTGGATGAGTAATCATGAGTTTCTGCCTATGAACTATCCAGAATTAAAGTTGGTGCAGAAACTGATGCCTCTCTTCTCTTCATCAGAGGAGCTTTTCCAAGCTCCTCTGGTTGATATCCCATGGATGAAGTTGCTCAGTCCAGTGTTTTGGCTGCTTGGAGATGCTGGCTTCCTTCCAGAGGTCCTTTGGGTCTTGCCTTTCAGCTGGTAGCAGCAATGCTGTTATGGGAGGGACCTACTCACAGACAGTTTTCCAAGGAAAATGTCTGTTATGGGTTTAGCTAGGCCTAAATTTAGGCTTTGATTTTTAGAGCAGGCTTTAGATTATCAGCTGACTCAAGCTAGGTCAGGCCAGCTGAGAGCTGACTCCACTGGCCAGTGGTATTCCATACCATATTCTAACATCATCTCAAATATAAAAGAGAGGCAGGAGGAACTCCTCTCTCTCCTGACCATGGCCATAGTACTGACAGGACTGTGCTGCCGTCCTCTTCACTGCTATGTTGCCTCTGGAAAGTAAAATGTTTATTCTTGGTTTTCTCTCTGTTTGGGTCTGTCCCTCGGGAGGTTGAGTTCTCTTGGGTGATTTTGTAACCAGAATAGTAAGATTTGTGTTCAGAGGGGTTCAGATTTCTGTTGTGTGGGGAGGTGAAAGAATTATTTGTTATATCTAACTAGTGTGGGTGTGTGTTATATTGTAGTTTACTTTTAATTTTCCCTTTTTCATGTAAATATGTAACCCAGTTTTCTGTTTAAAGTTTTAAGTTTTAGGTTTTTTTCTTCTTTCCCTTTTCCATTGAAGGGGAAGTTCTGACCCTGTATTTGAGTAGTTGGCATCTTGCCAGCTCAGCTGAACACACTGTCTAACACTGGGGTATGAGCAGCCTTTACCTTACAGTGTCTCTGTTGCAGCAATTCTTTGTGGCAGACAAAGGGACACAGGCCACAGGTGTCACACACAACCTAATTTATTTAACTATGTATATTACAGCAAAAAAGAAGAAGATTCTTCAAACTATAAGTTACACTATATATATCTTAAATCCCACCCATGGTCAGTTTTCATAGGTTTATGACAGTGTCTATAGGCTTTATTACAGCTTTTAATTGGATGTTACTCACTGTCCAGATGTACCTTTCGTTTCATGAGAAATTATCTACACGCATTCTATTCCCATAGCTTGCTTCTCTTAAATCTTTTCTTATCTCACTTTATTTTAGTTATCTTGCCTGTTTTCTCACAGTTTTAATTATCTTTCACCATTCCCAGCTGTACAAAGAGGCACCACTCTACCCTTGGCCTGAAGCTGCCTGCAGCCTCAAAACCTTCATAATTCAAAAAACCTTCATAATCCTCACATCTCTCATTTTTCACTTCAGGTGTACTCTAAGTGTTGTTACTAGGAAAACACATGATGGCTCATGCAAGATATCTTTAATGACTATTCATTCAGTGTCTTCCTGACAGAAGCTCATGCCATACATTTTAAAATAACAAGCTTGTAATTAATCTTTAGAAAGTATTGGTCCAATCTGCCACTTGTAGGTTACTCCTGTAGCACATTCCACCGTGTCACCAGTGCTCTATTCCTGGCAAGGACTGACTGAGCAGAGAGAGGTACCCAACTCCATGGCTCTCCCAAGCAATGTGCCTGACCCTTCTGCAATACTAATCCCTGAAGGAGAACAGAAATTGGAAATCACCTTCCCAGCCTGCTGTGGAGGCAGAGCCGTGAAGGATGCTGGAGATGCAGGGCACAAGAAACCGTCTGGGGAATGGCGCAGTGACTGGCAAGAGGCAGCATGAATTGCTGGCAAGTCAGATGAGAGGAAACCACATCAGGGACACCTGAGCTGGTGTCAGTCACAGTGACACTGACTCCTTTCTCCAGGGAGGGGAGAGGGGGTAACTCCAAGTGCTATGCACAGAGCATGGAGAGTGTGTGGGCACAGGCAGAGGATCAGCTGGATTTGGCCTTCACCACAGGTGTGGGGGGACGTCGATATTTCTCCAGGCCAGCTGGGGAATGGCGCAGTAACATTTGGATGCAGTGTGAGATTCCCCCTTAAAGCACCTTGTAAATCCCTGCCTGCAGTACTGGAAACGTTCCTCTTTGCCATGAGACTCTGTTGTCTCTGAGGGGGTACAACCATTTCCAGCATGTGGTGGAAACTGCAGCTGTGGTGCAGTATAACAAAATAAGCCAAACTCCAAACGAGCAGGGCAAACAAGCTCTTAGCCTTATTTCCTAGGGGTAAAAAAGAGATATCCATTTTCAAACATTTCTTTCACCTGCTAAATGTATTAGCAGTGGTGTTGTACCCTGAAAGAGCAGCCATGATGAAGAAAAAATAGCTTGTTTGTGGTGATCTGGTGCGTTTGTGACAGCCATTGAGGAGGTGATTTATAGCTCTGTGCTGGAAGTTGGACAACCACACTAGGTGCTCACATGGCATGAAGTTGCTCTCTATCGTTTCCTAACTTCCTTGAAAGAGCTAAGCACTTGGCCACCTATTTTCTCTTTCAAAAAAACATCAGAATGAGGTTTTGCACATGTTGGCCATGCCAAGGAAAATAAGTCCTTATTGGAAACTGGAGGCAGCAGGCCATTGGCCCTGGAGGTTATTACAGGCAGTCCAGTTCCAGCAGCTGACAGCTCTGCAGGAAATCTCAGAGGTTTTTTGCTGCCATGCAGAGGATTAGCACATCGGAATAATGTCAGGAGGGAAAACACAGAAAATATGAGCCACGTGCTATTAAAACAGATTGAGCAGGGAGCTCTGCTGGCATTGGGCTGCCTCAGGAACTGGTGCTTGAGGAACAGCCCATGCTTTCCACTTCGGGGCCACCAGCTTCCTCTGCTCTACTGATGTGGCCTTAGCCACACTTCTCCACCCCTCTTCATGCAGGCATAGCCTGTGGCAAACAAGAAGCCATTTTTTTTCAAATAGATTAGCACTCAAAAAAATGTTGGAGAGCCAAGACTGCTTGTGACAAAACTTTCAAAGAAAACCAGAAAACTATCTACATCCTTAACTTCTCTAAGTCGTTCTGGCTAAAGGGAACACTCAAGAGCAGCCCAGTACAGGGGCCGCTCAGGCAAAAGGGATGACAGTGTACAAGTACAGATGGGCTTTATACATGCTGCCCCTTCACTTGTTTGCCAGTGTCCAGATGGGCTGAGCTGGGCTAGAGGAAAAGCTGTGCCACCAGGAGATGTGCAAACAGTAGCACAGGCAGGATCCTGCTCCAGCCAAAAGCAGTATGTTCATATTTCCCAACCTGAGCATGCAGCTGGTGAGAGAAAGTAATGCTGACCCTGATGTAAAGATACAACCCTGCCATCCTATAAGGATGAACATCACCAACAGTGTTTAGACAGGGATGGGACTTTATCTATAAGAAAATCTCATGCAGATATGGCTGTGCTTGAGAAGTTGTAGCTTGCTGATAGAGAAACACCCAAAGCTGGTAAACAGGTATCATGTGAATATTTCTCTAACCGGAGCAGGGGTTGGGTTGTAAAACAGCTGTCTCTTCTCTGTGGGAGCAAATTCTCCAGAGATGACTCAGTAGTCAGAGAGATGAGAACCAGACACTCATAGTTTCTGAACAATAGGCAAAGTTGAGACTTTATTCTGTGTCTTCCAGGTGAGGATTTCAACATCCAGCATAGTCTTACCAATGAACAAGATACAGTAATGAAAATCCAGGACGGATGAGATGAAAAATATGAAAGCCAAGATGAAAAATGTGCAGTGCTGCATGAAAAAAAACCCAAGAGCAACTGTAGGCAGCAACTTGGAAACTGTGCAACACCAGGCATGGGCACTGCAGGAAGCCTGTCAGAGACCAGCCTTTGGCTCCTAATTATAAATATTGTCAGGTCAGCTTAAATAACTACTGTCAGAATAAAGGACTTTTTCCTTGTTAGGTCATGATGCAAGCTCAACTCCCACAATTCTTAAGCACTGATGTCAGAAGTTAAAGCTGAACTCTGTATAACCTCCAGGCTATAAAGGATGCCAAATGCCAAGTATTTTTGAGTTTTAAAATGATATTTTATGCTAGCCCTGGATAGTTTACTTTGTACATTTACTAAGCTCAAGCAAACAGTTTAAGTCTCTGTTGTGCTCTGTGTAGAACTGTGGCAAAAAGATCAAACGTAGGATATTATTTAATTCTTGGAAAGTAGGCACATGAGCACTGATTTGCCAGATATTTTAGCCTCTCAAATTACCCCTCATTTAATGGGAAAATCTGAAATCCAAATAGTTTGCTTAAATAGTCTACATTTTGGCTAGCACTAGATGGCTGTAAGATTGTGTGAGACTGTTAGATTTTAAGCTCATGCTTTCATCTTTTAAGGCTGATGCTCAAGCAACATCATAAACTGGCAGGAACTGCTGTGCAAGGCACTGATGGACATGAAGAATACTCTGTTATTTTCTTGGAGGAGCCACTGGCATATGAATGGATGTGTTGAGTTCAGGTGCTGAGGAACACGTCAGTGTCATAGCACAGCAAGATTAGTAATACCTACTTTATTTGTCTGGTTATAGTGTTATTTTTTTATACTAAATAAATCAACTAATCTTGATCAAGCTGCTTAGCTTGTCAAGTTTCCATCCCCACACACACCATTGCACATCGACCCCTGTTTCTAGAATATCAGTAAAATCCTTCACCACAGTCTCCCACCACACAGGGAAATGACCACACAGCAGGGCTGAAGCAGAAAATGCAGTATCCAGGTACTTAGGACTATCTGGCTTTGCTACCTAGAAACCTTGACTTGGTGGTTTTGATAGAGAAATGCATTGCCCAAGCTTTCCTCAACGAGGTAAAGACTCCTGCGTTACAGGACACTGGCATTCAGGCAAGCACGGTCTAGGGCTACTTAGGTAATAACATTGCAGAAACATCAGTTAGAAATATTGGGGAAGTGCTGGTGGTGGAAATGGGTTGATATCCAGGCAAAACTCAAATCCATCACAAGGTTTCAGTCCAAGACAATGACACCCTTGACCTGCACAGTCCTGTGCTCAGGCTTGTGAGAAATAAACCAACACAGTCTTATTACAAGCAAAATTAGTTGAGCCAAGATGAAATTTTTTTATTCTTTACCAAATCAGGGCTTTGTTTTTTTCTATTTATATTGTTTTGATTTTATAGGGAACTTGTAAGCATACTGTGAAGATTGTAAGGTACCAGGTCGGAGCTGGTGCCAGGGACTGTTATGGACAGGGAAGGGAAACTACAAAGTACCTAAAACAAAAATGTAGAAGGCCCTGTGTACAAAGGCCTCTTTTGCCAGGTGGCGGTCTCAGTGAACCAAGGAGACCCTCCATCCTGTGAAGAATCTCCCACAGCCAATTAAGAAGAGGAGGACGCCCCCTCCCTTTGGAGAAGACACCTATCACGCGAAGACCAGCGAGCCGATGAATATGCATTATCTGACGAAGACAGGCAGGGCTTTGTAAGGCTACAAAAACATGTGTTCCAAACTAGCTGTGTGTCTCCAGATCCTGGAGGACTGAAGCACCCACAGCGCTGTGAATGAACCTTCCATTTTACTTCCTTTGTATCACAGAGTTTTGCCATTCTAAATGCAAAAGAGACATTTTTCTTACAGGCTGACACACCACAGGGTGAGGGAGAAGGTGGTCTTCTGCTGCATGCAGCCATCAGCTGGTGTGGGCTTCCCAGTGCTTCCTGACCTGAGCTCCTGCATATCTTCCAGTGGCAGAGGTTCACTGCATAGTGAGTTTAAGCCCACTGGTGATCTCTTTATTTCTTAATTGCCTTCTCAACCACTAGGAAGTAATTCACAAACCTCCATGGCTCTGCAGGTTTCAGTTTAAAATTGTTATTCCAACACACACAAGGTATATGAAAGGTGCTTTTCCTTAGGGGCCTCTTTTGGGGATTTATTAAACGTGATGTTTGCAGCCTCCTTCCCACCTCAGCCCTGCAGATGAGCAGCCTCTCCTGCTGGGCAGCAGCAGCTGGCTGATAGAGGGCAGAGCTGTCTGTGTCCCATACCGCCTCCTGCTGTCCCCACAGCTCTTCTCTTCTTTACTCGGAATGTCCACTGCAGCAGTTCAGGTATCTGTGTGAAGCAGGGGAATATGAACTGCAATTATTGCTCATGAAAAAACACTAGAGAAAATGCTCTTGGAGGTCTGGGTAGTGATCCTATAACAACTGTGTTAAGAGTGATACTAAGCAAAACACTTAAAATGTTCTGTTGCTGAATAAATACTCCTGTTCACCCTCTGTTAAGAACATAAAGTTCTAGGATGGCTGGAGCCACTGCTCTCTGCGTTTACCAGCCCTGGGTGCACTTTTTGCCTGTGAATTTGTCCCACCTATGCTTTTAACAGTCAGGGTCTCCAGGGCCTTGCCCATCTGAATGGTGCTACAGTGTGAGAAGCCACCTTCTTTGTTCAATCTAGTTTCCCAAATCATTGTCAGGGAGCATTCACAGGGCAGTGCTGACAGTGATGCATCAAACCCATGCAGCTTCTTGCAAGGAAACTGGGAGCCACTGAGGGTTAAATTTCTTCATTTCCAATAGATATTCCTTAACCCATCATCATCCTCATCATCATCATGGCTAGGCTTCGTGAAGGAAGATTCGTGAAGGGCTCTACCCATGCTTGCTGCAAGCGTGCTGGTGGCTAAAAAGGCCAATACAGGATAGGCAAGTCTGGTTGCAAAAGGCACAGCAGAAAGTCTCCTTTGGCGATATTGGTGAGGAACGGTTCTTTCTTTGTTGTCTTTTCTCCTCCAGAATGACTCTGTGTGCGTTCTCAAAGGAAGCTGCAGCATCATGAATAGTGTGTCTCCATATTCCTTAAGTAGAAAAGCATTAATATGACTTGCAACTGTTTCAGTGAAGGATGGAGTAAGAGATTTGGAGACCCTCTTTCTAAACATCACAATTGCCTGAACTGAGAAACTTCAGAGAACATTAACCAGCCCCTGGCTGTCAATGAGGGTGGTCACTGTCCCACTTTGATGTACTCATGTGAATGTTTTCAGTAAGGCAAGTCTCATACCAGCTGGGTAGGTTACAGAAAATCTGTGCTTCCAGAAATGGTGAAAGATCACTGCTTTTCTACAGGAAACCTGGAGTTTTTAGCTTTGAAATACTTGAAATTCTCTGTAGCTAACAAGTGTGTGACTTTATCACATACATCTGTTCATGACTGACAGCAAGAGCAACCCATTTCCTATGCCTTGAATTCCTCATGACTGAACTCCTGCACACCACAAGATCGCAGAAAGATTTGGCATAAAACAAGAAGACGTGAAAGGAGCAGCAGATGCCTTTTGTCTATTGTGCACCTCAATGCAGAAGCATTGGTGAGAACACACAGTGCAGGAGCAAAGAAACTGATACTTAACTCCTGGAGCCGACAACTTCTACCAAGGTAAGACCTCCTGTCAGCTCGGAAGGCAGATACACATATTGCCAGGGGTATCCTGTGGAAGGCTGCAGAGGGGCTGGTACACCTGTGTCTTTTTTATTTTGGGTTTGGTGGGGAGAAGAGGAAGAAGGACCTCAGTCCAACAGAGTTAAAACTTTACAGTGGCATAAATTCTCTTCCTCTTCTTCAAAGATATGCAAGCAGGTCAAGGGTTTTATGTCTGGAGGTGGCCTGCTGCCTGTGTTGGCCAAAGGGTTCAACTACTATTTTGTATGAAGGAGAACAGGAATGAAAAGGCTGACAATGAGTCTCATTATGACTTCATATCTTTCTTTCATGAGAGAAAGAAGGACAAGTTTCCCTTTCAGGTTTGCTTGTTCACAGGGGAAAAGGAAAACCATGTTTTACTTTTAGCAGGTCTTGTTCTTCCATGTGCTTCTGGACCTAAGGACACAGATAGAGTTGCGCTGCTGGGAAGGCTGGAACATTTGACAAGCCAGACTGAACTGACAGTGTGAGTCCAGAGAATTTTCTTTCATTTCTATTGCCATGCTTGTGATTTCTGTAGGGCCAGGAAGAAAAAAAAAGGTTTACCAAGAGGATTTTTTGATCAATCTAAGTGGTTGAGAATCTTTTCTCAAAAAAATTTTTGGATCAGTGGAGTATCTTCTCATGTACAAATTGAGCAGAGGGATTTTCTTTTCTTTATGCATGCTTCTTTCTAAAAGCAGTCTAACAACTAACTAGTGAGGACTGTTGTCCCTGGACACCAGCTCAAGCTCTGATAGCTTTTGTAAGAACATTTGTATCAAAATATTGTTGTGCTGGCGTCTCCATGGCCATCTGGGGCTTTGTGCAGACAGGGTGCTTACAAATGAATGTGAACCAAAGCACATCAACATTGCTTGGCAAGGATGAAATACATTGCTAGGGTCTGTCTCTGCCAAGCTAGACTGTTTGGCTTCAGTCCCACTCTTCAGGGGGATTGTCTGTCAGAACACAAGTTGGTATTATACAGCCTCATGGTTACTTGGCTCACTAGTCCTTTAACCCCTCTCAGGCCTTACACTTCTATTATTTGTTGAGTGGAAACCTCTGAACCTCTAATTCTTAAAGCAGACCTTGAGCACCAGTTGTCCCTCATGCCACTGCATCATTTCAGGCAGAGCTTTCTCTTAGGAGCTGCTAACTAGAAAACTGCAGTCCTTTGGAAATAAAGGCATTATTTCTTCATGCCATGAAATGTTAAGTAAGAAGACGTTTATTTTGTACCATCCCATGACGAAAATTTGGCTTCTTGGCCTAGCTACCTCAAAAACCTGGTCATCCTTTCAAGGTGGGAGTCCGTCATGGACACTTTATTGTCTCTGCTTTATTATCCCATTCTTTCCTGGGCAGCAGCTGTTGTTTCTGCTGAGCTCTGCTGTAAGCCCAGAGACCACCCATTAGAGAACAAGACAAGCCATAAACGTAAATGTCCTCATGAGTTTGCCAAGAGGTGTACAATAATATTTCCCTCTCCATTTCAGGACATGTTTCTGAGTTCGACGTAAGTATGGACATAATAAATTACCACAGTGGCTTGGCCAAGACACAACATTACAGGTGGCTCTGAGGCCATAAGATATAGTTTTTCCTTTAGTGAAAATCCACTCTAAGCACTGGTAGAAGTACGATCTCTGAGCATAGGTTCTGCAGGCCATAGTCCATCCTGGAAGTCCAGAGAGGGGCAGCAGGAGGAGGATGTGCATATTCCCTTCTGGAGGTGGATGAAGTGGCAGATCCTCAGCTGAGACCCCCCTGAGTCTGGAGATGGCTGAGCAAGGTGGTGACTCTCCATAGGTATGACACACAGCACGTGCTGTCCCTCAGACAGGCAGCTGCCCACACCACTGCCCAGGCTGTCACGTCGCCCAGCAGCCTGGCGTGCAGCTGCAGCCTCATCCCCTGTGGGCAGGGCAGTGGCAGCCTTGCACAGGCTGGGACGCCCTCAGAACACAGACTGGCTGCCCGGGTCACGCAGCCTTGTGGCTTTCCCTTGCATGGCAGGATTTGTGTGTTTTCCTTCAAAGTTCAGACTGCAGCATGCCAGTACCGCCTGGCTCTCCCAGGCAATGTCTGCTTGGAGGACCAGGACCTGTTATCAGCGCAGCAGACTGGGGACCAGAGTCCAGATGTCCTTCTGGGCACAGAGCTTTACAGATGGCCCCAGGGCTCAGCTGTCTCTGACACGAGGTGCAGCATGGCTGTGTGACCCTGGGTTGGTTTTGCTGAGAAAATTGCTCTGAGAAAACACATGAACTAAAGCCAAGCAAGACAAGAAAAGTCAAAACACACAATTAAAGTTGTCAAAATGATGATAGCTAGCAATGCAAGGCTCTAAAAAAATGCTATGTGAAGAGAGAGAAAGATCCCTAGGCTGGAGCTTAGAAATGCTCCAAGTCCCTCGGCTCAGGTGTAATGCTTATGGAAGGGTATGCCCCAAGTACTGGGCTCCAAGATGGGGATAGGAAAAAAAGGGGAAAAAAAGAGTGGCTGGGTGAGTCACAGAGAGCAAGGTGTCCATGAGGAATGAATTTAATCCACTAGTAGGGAGGAAGCATGAGGAATTTTACTGAGAAGATGAATACAAGCACAGCCAGTTGAAGAGCCTGAGCAGTTCTGTTTGGCTGCAGGCTCCCACTCCATCATCTTCCAGCTGCCTGGAACTACTCCCTCCTACAGAAAATCTCAGTGCCCCTTCCCCTGCCAAGGCATCTTCTTTCTTGAGACGGAAGACCTGTGGTAGAAGAGCATAGACAGTACCTGTCCAGCCATGTCCTGGAAGCAGTGACCTGCAGGAAGCAGCTCTGGCTCATGGGCATCAGCAGGTAATACAATGCTGTGCCAAAGGCAAGCCAGGACAGGAGGGGGTTTGCACAGGGGTAAATAAGTGTTTGGGGCAAATGAGCCTGAAAGCCATCTTGCCAGGCTTGCATCAGAGCCTGGTGTTTGGTAAGAGGCAACTGGACCTGCTGGACGTGCAACTGGAAGGTTTGTAAGGAACAAACAGAAGTCCAGACATCCACACTGGGCTGGTGGCCAGCTATTGCAACCTTGCCCAGGTGTAAATATCTGCAAAGGGCATTTCCCACAGTGCATGCGACAACGTTATGAACAATATGAAATTCTTTTATTTGGGAAAAAGAAAAAAAATTAAACTGAGTTAATATGCCATTATGATGTAAAACAGGTGCTGGCATTGCGTTAGAGGTATAATTAGGTTCCTGTGAAGGAGAACATGGTGGCGACTCATGTGAACATTTTTAAATTTTTCATATGAAATTGGGCACCATCCAGCATTTAATATCTAAATAGTATCAACAGCCAGAAAATAAATATATCATTTATTTCTACTAGTGCATCAGGAGCTGGGTTAGTCCCAGAGCAGCACAGAGGAAGCAGAGAGGACAGGGTCCTTTGTCGGGAGTCGTGTCCATGTAGAGGTGAGCTCGCTCAGCGGGTGCTCTGCGGTACCGCTGTGCCATCGAAATACTGGACCTCAACTCACACATACTGCACCTCCCAGCTGGGAAGGTGCTTTGCCTTAGCCTCAGTTTCTATCTCAAGCCAGTGCCGGGGAGATGAGAAGAAAGCGCGCATTCACGTGGCTGGAGATGTAACACTCGCTTTTAAAGGAGGCAGCCCCTCAGTGCAGCCCCGCAAGCCACCGCCCCGGCGGAGCTGGTGTGTGCGGGGACTGAGCTCCGCTCCCTGCCGGCGGCACTGGCAGCGTGGCTTGGGCACCGCGGCTGCTCCTCGCCGGAGCTGGGGGCAGCGTGCCCTCGGGTGTGTCAGCCCGGTGTCCCGAGAGCTTCCACTTACTTTTCTGCCTGCGTTTTCCTCATGGCTGCGAAGCCTTTTTTTCCTGCAGCTGGGAAGTATCGAGGTATTCGCTCAGCTCGAGGTTAATCATCTGCGTGCAATTAACCTGTGACCTCCCACTCCGCGGCGCGGGGCAGCGCTGTAGCTTTAACGCGGGCGCTGGAAGCGGGAGAGGGACAGCAGTGCCAGGTCCGGCCCCGGAGCTACCGCAGATCCCTCTCTGTTGCCTGCCATGGGGAGTCGCAGCCTCCTCGCCGCCCTCCTGGCCGCTGCCATCCTGCCGCTTCCCGCCGCCCCCTCGGCCCCCCGCAAGCTCCTGGTGTTCCTGCTCGACGGCTTTCGCTTCGACTACATCGATGATAGCGAGCTGGAGGGTCTGCCGGGCTTTCGGGACATTGTGAACATGGGTGTGAAGGTGGATTACATGACCCCAGACTTCCCCAGCCTTTCCTACCCGAATTACTACACGCTGATGACGGGTGAGTACTTGCAGTTCTGAGCTGTGATGCTGCCAGCTCTCTGTGCTTAAGTGGAGGGCAGCTCCTTGCGACGTTTTCCTTCAAAGAAGATGTAAAAACAACACAACTCATGTTTATAGGTTGGAGTTGAAAAGCACTGTAGCATTACAGCACAGTATTGCTTTTCTGAAACCTGCTCCAATCTTGGAAATGCTGCTTTTTTGCAGTTCCTCTCTGCTAATCCACGGTGTGGCTGGGTCTCTCTCTACCTGCTGCCTCTGCAGCAGCAGGGCCGGCTGGGGTTCCCTGGTGGGAGTACTGATGAGGGCTACTGCATGTACATAGAACATAAAAGCAAGTCAGAAATGCACGGAAAACGAATACAGAGCCAGCTGCAGAGACTGTCCTGTTAATAAAAATATGTGTAAACTGAGTGTGCCTACAATAAGAACTGAATTTCAGTTAGCAGGGCTGTTTTGGGAAGTTCAGCATTAAATTTCTTTTTAAACTTAGCAGACTTTGTTTTCACAGGTCCCTGTCCTAACATTGCCCCAAGTCATCATATCTGCAATAATCTGAAATAGTCAGATGGGAAAATATTTAAGGATTTTTGCTTTTGCTCCTCTACAGTTTTTCTGAAAGCTCAGGAGGAGCTTTCAGAAAATTGAGAGGACAGTCACAGTTTTCACAGTGCTGCTTTGCTTTTAATCATAACTGGAGAACACATGATTTCAGTGACACAAGGAAGCTGCACAGAGTACAGCTGGGCCAATTACATCGGAGATAGACACCCAGGAAACAACAGTTAAGTAAAAAAGAAACAACTTTTTTTCTAGAGTTTCTGATTGGATTCTAGTCTGAAGTTATTTAACAAACAAGAGCTTCCACCTAATGAGGAGGAGTGAGAAAATCTATCCTCTCCTAAGAGATGTGGCATCTTCTGCTATCCTTGGAACAATGCAGTGCCCAATGATCCATATACTGCTTGCTGGGAAAGCAAATGGATGCCATTGTAAGACAAATATCTGACATCAGTTGTGCCCAGCTAGTTTTGAAGATGCTTAACCCCTTCTTCCCTTTCTCTCAAGAGAAGCGCCTTTCTCTTGCTTATCTGTGAACAGAAAAGAGTACAAAACCACCACAAATTTTTGCCTTTTCTTTTTCATGACTTGTTGCAAGTGTCTGAATTCGGAACAAATCTCGTGACTGAAAGCAGAGGTATTATTCCATTCCAGACCATGCTCTTAGGTGTATGCAGGCAAATCAGCCTAACACTTCGTGGGTGCAAAAGGTCTTTGGGTGGTGTTAAAGAGAAGAGGGAAAGTGAGTGACACATTTCACTCATTACCACATTTAGTGGTCTCTCCTATTAAGTGTGTATGAATAGAATGAAGTCTATAATCAGCCTTTTGAGAAGTTTTGAAAACATCCTACTTTGTACTCAAAAAGTGTTGTTTTAGGTGATGAAATACCACTAGTAGACTTTTCATGTTTTCAGGGTGCCAAAGTTCTACAACCCAGCCTGAAGCAATCAGATTATCTGTGAGACCAAATTCAACTCCTCTTGCAAGTCTTCCAGACTTTATGTGAGGGTATCACTGCAAATACAACTTAATTGCAAGTAGCAATTCACCTTCCTAATACATGAGTCATAGTAGTGTTAAATAGGTCAGGAACCAATGGAGGACAACTGTAGATAGTGCATGCCCAAAGGAAGATGAAAGACTGCCCTTGAGCCCTCGGACTTTGTGGATCTGTCCTAGCATGACATGGCTGCACTGTTCTTGCCCTCTGAGGCCATGGTGCCCTCTCCACAGAACGGAGACTTTATGCAATGGTGGGGTTGGGAGTGGGGGACATGTGGCAGTTGTAGTGTTAAACTGCATTCAGTCTGTGCACATTCTATTGGCAATGTTGGGACAGCTTTTGGGGAAAATGCAGCATGGCAGAGTGACATGAGCATCATGCTGTAGTGACCTGCTTAGAGCCTGGCAAGCTGCCATCTCCCTGGTGCTGCTGTTCAAGCAAGGGAAAGCCTGCCTTGCGTCTTACCAGTCATGCATCTCCTTTGCTGGGGAGAAACACAACTGTATCTGGTTTTGGTTCCATTTGCAACTGAGATTTCTGGGAGTTGAATGATACTTTTGGGAAATCAGGGACAAACTATTCTTCATGTCTTGCCCTATAGCGCTGTTTCACAAGCTGTTAAAAAATTCACATCACAACATCCAAAATGTTGTATTTAACATTTGTGAATGTGGCTTCATAGTTGCAGCTGAGTCAGCTTAAGAAATCTGTGGCCCCACAAATTCCCATCCCTGGCTTGTTCATTATATCCCACCTTTTTGGGGGGGAAGGAATACTCCTGTCCCTCCTTTTTCTGCTCATTCACAAGGCCTTATGATGCCGCATCTGTTAAGGAGCATACATGGCTGCCAGGTCTAGAATAGCATGTGTATGAAAATGCTGCAGTTGGGGTGTATGTCTTGCCTTTGTGCATTCTTGTGAGCAAGGCCTCTTCTTCCTGCCTGCTGCCCTTCACCCCACGTCCATGCAACCTCCATGGCTCTGGAATGGTTTAGTTGATATTAAATGAGGAAAGATCTCTCATTTTGGTGGCTTTGGAAGAGATAGTAGACTCTGCTTCTCAGATACCATCACTATTGGGACAGGTCAGTCTCCTCAAACATGAACTCACCTTGTGCTCCTGCCTGGACATGCAGGCAGAGGTTATGTGTGTCAGCAGCATCAGCCCCACTGCCTCTCAGTGAGATGCCAAACTGCTGCACCCTTCAGCTCTGCCAGAGGATGGCCTTCCTCTGGAACAGGCAACTAGCAAGCAAGGGCATGCAGTGCGGCTCCCCAACTATCTACAGGATCTTCTAGTCATTGTATTTTACTTCATCAATGATTTCAAGAAGGCAGCCTTACTGAATGTCATATTCATGGCAAATGGCAAGTGTATTGAGATTTTCAAAGCTATAGCCAAATAGATGCAACCGTAACTGTTGACCAAGAGCCCTGTATCTAAAAGCCAATGTCTAATGTGTGCTAAAGAGAAGCACACCCTGTTTTGCTGAGACAAGGTGAAGCATCAACACAGCAGGATGAGTAGGGCCCAACCTGGGTGAACAAAAAGGATCAGTTTTAGAAGGGAAGCGTGGGAGGGAGGTGACTGCCTGTGGTCATGCAGTGCTACAGGGCAATGGCAAGCTCTTCATGGGTCCTGCTTCTACTTATATCTGCTGCTGCTGTTGACCCATAAGAAGATAGTTGCTGGAGCTTCCGCAGGTGACACAGAAAGCCTCAGCACAAAGCTGAGGGCCTGTCTAGAGGTCTTTTCCTTTCCTCCACACCTACAACAACTATGAGAAAGAAAACCAGGGCATAGAAACAAGAAAAATGCTAATGGTTTGGCTTCTTCATGAGAAGTCACGTATTGATCAGAGCTTGGGGTAAAGCGCCAGTCTTCCTCCAAGCCAGGGCATGGCATAATGAGCTGCTATTTGCTTGAAGAGGCACAAAACAAAAGCTAAGTCACTGCTGGTGCAAAGGGATCTCACTCACAATCAACTGGAGAAGTTGTTTTGTTACAAAAATCTGCAAGGTAGCTCAAGGATGTGCTGGCTAAAAATGCAACTCTTTGAAAAGTATTCTTCTCTAATAACTTCATTCATGCCATATTTCTTGGTTTTGGCTTCCACAGTGGCATAAAGACTGGTTCTTGGGTGGTTGGATTGCTTTCTGAGCTGCTAGACTGTTTCATACCTGGTGTCCTAGTTCTCCATGGTGCACTTATGATACTGCAGTTGTTCGCCTGAAAGACATGAAATGGAGAATTAGGTAGAAGGAGATGTAGCTGCTGACATATGGGGGAGCTTTTGCAGGGCTCTTCATGGACTTGGCAAGGGAGGGAAGAAAGAGTCCAAATATGTGTATCTCAGAAAGCTCCCTTAATCACACCATGTGCTGTTTGTTTTGCAAAGGAAGGAATTAAGACCACAAGCCACTCAGGTTGTTATGCTGTGGGGAGTTTTTCATTTTTCCCTTTCCCTGCTGTGGCCTGGCGCTGCATGGAGCTCTCATGCCAAACTCAGTGGAAAGTCTGAGGTCTCCCCTGTAACTGCTGCAAGCATGAGTTACTGCTACAGAGCCTTTTGTGTAGTATATGTTGAGCAAAACTGTTCACACTGAGGGTTTGGGTCTCCCTCACCTGCCAACCTGTAGGTGTTGGAGTGGTGCTGGAGAACTCCCTGTTCTCCTGAAGTCCCACCCAGCTCAGGGCACACGGGGCCCCTTCCCATTTCCAGCCAGCATAAACATGGGCAGACAGTATCACATCTGAGATGGAAACTCAGAGAGGATTTATTTTCCAAGATCCTAACAAGAAATGAAGTCTTTCTGGCAGGTCCTCCGTGAGGATGTGCCAACTGCCTGGTCAGCTGTGCAGCCCCACATCCAAGAGCCGTATTTCACTTGGCCTCCATGGAAGGCAGGAGGGAGTCCCTGATTGGAGAGGTGGGTGGGGAACTGCTTGGGAGAGGAGCCAGCAAGGGGCCTCCATATCCCAATTTGGACAGGACCTGATCTTAAATAAGTGACAGAAAGGCTGCAAAGTTCCATGAAGCTTGTGGGATGGAGGAGGAGGTTGAACAGAGGATGTTTTGGTCTCCCACGCACAAAGTGTGAGGGCTGTGGCCTTTGCAAACTTGTCTCAGGCTCACTGTAACACAGTAATGGCGTGTTTGGGCCTTCTCTAAAATACAGGGAAGGTGGGTGGTGTTTTCTCAGCCACTGCTGCTCATTCCTGCATGTGCCATCACCTCCTCCTCTGGGTGGCAGGAGGGAAAGGGATGGCGGAAGTCCCAGGGATGCGTGACATTCTTGCCAGATTGAAGGTGTCACCCATCTTCTATATTTCAAGTGTCTTCTCTCCACTCATCACTCCTGATGTTTGCATACTTGACTGCTGAGGGACTTTGGTGGATAATGCTGAAAGCTTATAAATGGCCAATCTACTTCTATTTTCCCCTGAGCACAGCAAATCAACATACACTGCACCTTGTTTATTCTATGGTTTGTGGGAGCAAATACCTTTGGAATCCCACCTCTGGAATCCTGTGGAGTCTGGCTGGTGTGCACACTTTAGTACATTTATTGTTTGCTGTGAGAGGTCTCCTGGTTTACAGCTCATCACCTCCACGCTCCTTCTAATTGGTACCTGAAGGAAGCCCAGCCTGATGATGGTTCTAGTGAATGCCTCTTTTCTGCTGCCCAGTTAATGGTATCCAGACTCCAGCCTGGTCTAGATAAGGGTGATGACAATTTCTGTTTAGCAGTTAAGTAAGTTCTTAACTACATAAGCAATATTTGCATGTTGTCTGAGGCATGAAAAAAAATGAAAGGATAGGAGTACAACAGGGAAGTTAATTATTGGTACACATGAACTGAAACTATCTCTACTTCACTGTCCAAGCTTAGAGAAAAGACAGAAGGACACAAAATGCATGAGTGACAAGGGAATAGGATTTTTTCCTTTTATTCCTCTTATAATAACTACAGATGCCAATAGCAGCAAAGATTTAAAAGGTTCTGTTTGTGACACACAGTTTTGAAATCAAGTCTCTTCTTTTTCTTGAATTCATTAGCTTTCAGGGTTACAAGTAGGCACGATAAAGGTCTCACCATAGTGGCAAAGTATGTAGATAGTATTAGAGAGCACATTTAGCTAAATGTGTGTACTGATGTTCAGCGTCAGAATACGGTACCTATGTTGTGTTGGCTAATACACACACTGTGAGTTCTCTCCTAAATCTCATTTGCTCAGTGCAGAGATAATTTACATCTATTTCATTGCCTGATGCACTCAGGTATAGATATACTATTGCACATCTGTCAGTCAGTGCCTCTCTTTTAAAGAAAAGATTCACTGTCTCAGATGTGCATTTTCTCTTGTAGATTTACACTCAGGTGATCCCTTTATCGTGCCTACTTGTAACCCTGACGTGCTGTCCCTGCAGTCAGTGAAAGACCACCCAAGAAAGACGAGGTCATTCCTATAGTAAATGCTACAGGAACACATGCTCTGGTTTCCAGATCTCACACACAGCCAACGCAGAGTGCACAGCACTCAGCGCTGGTTTGGTGGCCAAGTGGCTTTGTTTTGTTAGGGTTTTTTCTTTGTTTTGCAGAGATTAACTTGAATGCTGACAAAAGTGCCTGGAGACATGGGAATGTGCTTTAGACAAATGCTGTAAGAAATGTAGTGTCCAAGTAAGCTGTAGGACACAGACTTGCAAATGCTTTTGCTGGCTCTCTTCCAGAAGGATACAGCAGTTATCATATTCCTGGGAACTGTGCCCTCTTTGTTTTCGTATATTGCTTGAGGAAGGAGTAATTTTTACTAAAATTGCAGCGTGTTTAAATAATGACATCTGTGTGTTGAAATTGCTTTTTGCCCTGTTTCTATTTGAATCTCTTGAGATAATGTTTGATTCCAGAGGAAAGCTGGAGTAATGGAAAAAATAAAAAAATTCAGCATTTTATGGTGACTCTCTAACACAATGTTGCTATTTCAATAATAATTCAAAAGAAACTCACCAAAGGTAATTTTCTTAGGCTGGAGAAAACAACTTAAAATGAGATATAAAGAACTGGGATTGTACAGGTAACCCAAAAGAAACTTGAGAAGTGATCTTAATTCTGTGTACAGGTATCTTTGGGGAGGGGCAGAAATGCCAGTTATGCAGGGCTTTTTAGTCTAGTGAGCAAGGCTCAAAATAACCATAGTTGAAGATTAACAAAGGTCAAAAATAAAATTAGACACTAAGCATACTTCTTGAACAGTGTTTCTGATGATAAATATTGGGGTGTGCAGCTCAAAGAAGAGTCTGATTAATTGACCACTGATGACTTCCAAGGTGGTCTGAGGTCTTTCTGGGACATGGGCCTCAGGTAAGCAGATATGCATGGCATTAAATGATCGCCTCTTTTGATCCGTCTGCTGATCTGATCTTCCTTTCTGGCCCTGTGGACCAGAGATATCTGTAATGAAAATTGAAGCCTTACAGCCTTCTACATCTCTTTTTCAATATTAAAAAAAGGAGTTGGAGTCCATAGAAAATGGAAATCATCTTATGTGGAGATCAGAACACTGTCCTTTGTGTTAGTGCAAACAGTTAATTAAACTTCCCAACAATACTACAAAAAACTATCGCCAATTTCCTCCTTAAAGATGTGGACAGACGGATAGGAGACCTTAAGTCCTACAGGATCAGTAGCAGCAGGAGCTCATTGATTCTATGAGAAGATTACACTGTAATTATACAGATACCTAATCTGTAGGTATCATACAGGTACACCTGCACTATTGAACTACAAGTTTCCCAGGCTGGCACAAGTTGCCTGCCTGCAGTTTATCAGGATGATAGATGCTTAGGGAATACATGGACTTTAAGAAGATGAAGTTGTCCTCTAAGTTTAAAGCTGCATTTCTGATGCACTATGGAGAGTTCCTTCTCTCTCTTTTGAGACTTAGAGCAAAGAGAGCACTTGGCAGCCTGAGGAGGACTGATTACTGCCCATCCAATTCACCAGTTCTGTATTAAACCTGCTTGGTTTAATATCGTAAATAGTGTCTGCCACAAATTGGGACTGCTCTTCTCCTCTGGGAAGGAGGAAATGTTTTGCATAATTGAAATACTTTGTAGTAGGGAAGGAGAGTTCAAAATCCATTTCAAGGTCACATGCACCCAAAGTATACAGAGTCCTCTGCTTGGAATGACGCCTTTTCAAAACAAGCCTACCAAGGTTATTTCAGTCCTGATCACCATGCTCAGGCTCACAATAATCAAAGCCTGTTATCTGGATCCCTGCAATAACATGACTCACCAGCTAATGATGACAGTGTCTAACACATGATTCAGTTGTTGCTTTTTGAGGTATGGAAATCAGGAACTCCTGTGCAACTTAATCTTCAACATTTCTTTTCCCATTTCTGTTAATTCATCTGTAGAATAATTCTTAAAATATGGTTTCTGCTCTTCTGACAAGAAGTAGAAGACATCCCTTGGTTAGTATGTATGAGTTTCTTGTAATACAAAGTTGCCCAAGAGCCCCCAAGGTACAGTAAGAGGGCTGAACATGTCTGATTAAATGATTGCTGTGCCGACAACCAAGAAAAAAGTATGATCATTTAGGAACAACAACAAAAAGCTAACAATAATGGAAAATAAAAGTAACTTATAATGTTTTTTGCCTAGTTTTTGCTTGTTTGCAGAAAAACAGTGTGCCCTGCGGATAAAGGAAGGAGAAACACAATCTTCCTTTGTTCTATGTTTTCAGGTGGTGCTCTTATCCCCTTCTGTACACAGCCCACTTCCCACAGCCCTCTGGTTCTGACTGCTGTGGGTACCTTCAAAAGGCCCCAGACGCGGCAGGTGCTGTGTGTGCAGAAGGAGCCAGGTGGCACCCGCGTGGGCTGCTGCCCATGTGGTTTGTGTCTGGGCTGGGTGTGGGATGTAGAACAGGCCACAGGGTGCAAGTTTGTTTCTTCTGGCCTCAGCTGTCTAAAATTTATCTGCCTGAAACTAAGAAAATGCTGTGGTCTTTGTCTACCATTAACAGAGAGCAATATGCACCTTTAGTTATCCGAGATGTCTGTCTTAGGGTGGCATGAATTGCTTTCTAGACAGGCCTCTTCTTATCCATTGACTGTGAAGGGAACACAGGGGGCTGACAAGCCTCAGCAACTAATTTTTAGGTGGCTGAATTGGGGGATATAGGGCGTTAACTAAAGCACCTCAATGAAAGGTCAAGGAGATTGTATGAACAGTTGCAAGGGAAGAGATCCTGAGTTCAAGTCAAGGCTTTGCAGCTGATTTGCGGAATGATCCAGTAGTAGTGGTGGGGCTGGTTGCATCCTTCTGCTGGAGAACACCAATCTGATTGTGCTGTTTTTTTCTCTGTCCTAAAGGTCGCCACTGCGAGGTCCATCAGATGACTGGAAACTACATGTGGGACCAGAAGGCAAATGTGTCTTTCGATATTGGCGTGAATAAGGAAAGCCTGATGCCACTCTGGTGGAATGGATCAGAGCCTTTGTGGGTCACAATGATGAAAGCTAAAAAGAACGTTTCAATGTACTATTGGCCAGGTTAGTATGTGAAAAATTGCTGCCATCTTAACAGTGCATCTTTACATCTGAGTACTCCAAATGCTGTAAGAATGGCTCTCTAACATGGTCCTTAAATTTTGAGTGCTTTACTAACCACTCATAGAAATGAATTATCTTTTCTTAGGTCATGATAATTTGCATATGTTTACTTTACAAAGGAAGAGACTGAAGTGTCACTGCAGGCAGCTTTCCACCAAACATTACCTTCAGGAGGGCACTGGCTTGCAGACCATCCCCTCCTCCACCAACTGGTTGTTCCTCTTGCCCACCTCTGCTTTCTGATGTGCTGAATGGTTGCTGCATGGATGGTTCATGGTCCAATCAAAGTTAAACAGTAACCTCCCTCCCCCAATGCTTGTTTGGTTTTAATCTGGATATTAGTAGCTGAGAGCTGAAGATGATCTGCACTTGGGGACAACAAAATCCAGCTGAAAGCAAAGCATCCTTGTGCTCTTATCCTTCTTCTTTGTTGATTCATCTGAGGTCCCAGTTGCTCTGAGTCTGAGCTGCTCTTTTGGAGGGACTTGGCCTTTCTGTTCCTCATTTGTTAGATACTGGACCACTGAAATGATTAGGGATATATAATAATCAGTCCTTTTTAACAAAGAGAAGTATCCCCCTTAGGCTATCCATTTAGGGGCTCACATGGAAATAAATGTTCCAGCTGTGCAACCAGACCAAATCCCTTGCAAAGTACAGAGATGCTCAACTTTTTAACCTTTTAACTCTGCTACCTATGCTAAGCAGTATGCAGATATCCTCCTACGTGTGAGTGCAGGCTAGAGGACCATGGAGCTGTTAGAAGAGCTGTACTGGATACAGCCAGTGCCAGTAGGGCAGCGGCAGCTGAGTCACGCTGTGGGCTCCTGGACAGCTGGTCTCTGCATCCCAGTGCACATGTGCCTGGCCACAGTCTTTTCATGCAATGTGGCTAATGGTGTCCTGGATAAAAAGCCCATCATTCTAAGGAATGTGAAGAAAGAACAAACCAAGATGAAAAACACTGAAAAGCCATCCAGAGTGTTTTCACAATACTGAAGAGCAAAAAGGCCTGAGGGTGCCAATATTGCCTTATGGACTCAGAGGCAGTCAAAGGGACTGTTTTGGATCAGCCCTGAAAAAAATGCTGGTTCTTACTGAAGATCACCCAAGTGACCAATCAGCAATGCAAATAGTAGTTATACAAGAATGTAGGAATTCTTCTAAGAATTTACAAATTTTTTATTTCTATAGACAGTTCATTTTTAACTACTCATATAATTGCTCTCAATAGGTATAATTATGTACTGAATAGATGTAACAGCCTACAGAGAGCTGCTGAAATAAAAAAGAAACTATCACTTTCCATTAAAGGCCTTTGGACTTTACCTAGTTCCTTCATGGTGCCTGTTGGGCAGTGTATCCTAGGAACAAGACATATGAGGTGTACATGTATGTATCCCCTTCACTCTTCTCTCGCTGCTATTTACAGTCGAAACTTGCAAGGAACAATAGAGCCTCCCTTTTCCCACTGTTTATGCTTCCAAGTGTATGCATTGACTCTTATGACACAAAGTGGGATTTTTTTGTGTGGATCTGGTATTTTAGCTGTGGACTGTGACATGTACATCTGTCTCTCCTTAATTATTTATCTGTGATGGGTGACCTTTGGCAAAGCCATCAGTGCCTCAGTTCAGCAAACTATTAAGCACATGCTTATTTGAAGGGTATTCATGGTCTCAAAGGACACATTGGCCATACAGGGTCAGGCACAGGGCAGGAGATGGGTGAATCACAGAACTATTGAACTGAAACACAGGGCTGTTAGGCTGCAGTAGGACTCCAGGTATAACTGCGCCAAACAGAAGTCACTCCAAATGCACTAGTATTTATTACATTTTCCTTATATGATTTTTTTAAATTGTTTTCTAGTTCCATAGGGCAGAATCCTTTACAAAAAATTCTAGTTCTATCATTTTAAAACTTTAATTCTTAACAAGGCATTTGACTGAGGAGCGATATCAAACAAAATGAAAATAGTTAAAAAAAAAATTTAATAACCAAGGCGAGTAGAGGTCCCATAGACATTTGCACTGCATATAATCTGCTGTTAGTGATTAACTTTCCAGCCTGAGGTTATACTGCTGCTTAATAATGAATCTTGCAAATATGATAAAGATCCAAATGGGAAAAGTTTGGGAAACTCTTCATGAGAACAGCAATATACAGCCAAATTCATCACACTTTGTTCTGGAAGATGCTATTTTCTCTTTAGTTAGCATTGAAGACAAATGAGATCAATCAACCATAGCAGAAATGCACTGGAAATGCCAGAGAGCTGATTCCCAGGATTAACTTACACCACTGCCGTTTCCTCCTCAGGGCCAGTTCCAAGCTTTGCAAAGTTTGAATCCAAAATCTGCTGCTTTGTATTCTTCCCTATGTTCCTCTCTGATGTGTAGTCAGTGCTTAAAGAGGTAAAATCCAGACCCCAGCAAATAGAAACATGGAGCAGGAGGGCTGTCGGACACTAATGACCATCCATCACAGCTTTATCTGTGAGCCCAACATAAACCCGGCAAAGACAGCTCATGGGCAGAATTCATCTGAGATCTCCTGACTCTAGGAACAAAGGAGCCAAAATATCACCATGCCAGCCGTCCCAGCCATCACTTCTGCCAAAATATAAGACCTGGGTTTGTACAGACATTTTTCTCCTTTCTTCACACCGCACATGGGGTGAAATTCTCAGCCTCACGTCTGGGTTGCCTGTCTGAAGCACTGATGCTCCAGTGGATGGAGAATGCCCAGAGAGTGCAAGAGCATCCTGGCAATACCAGCAAAGTCAAAGCTTTGGAGTGGCCCTCAGCCCACTGGATGGCATCACCACAGATGCTCAAACTCCTTCATTTTCCAGCAGTCTATGCTAACTGCCTATGCAGCTGCTTCAGCTGAAGTGCAGTGACATCTTCTCTAGACACAAAAATGAAAGAAAGGGGGAGAAAAAGGCTCTAAACTCAACTTTTACCATTTAAACAGAACACTTACCAGACCATACAGCTAGCCTGGAAAGTTTTTAAAACTTTCTGTTATGACATGAAGTGTCCAACTCTTAAATAAATGTTTAGAAATGCAATTTAAAGCTGGCAGAGGTTCAGATCTCCATGTCAGATAGATAAAGAGGAGCCTATATATCACTCCGAAAGAAATCCTTATTCCTGCTCCAGTTGTTCAGGTTTTTAAATAAAAAACTGTGCAGAAAGGTATCTAACATTGCATCTTAGTAGCTTAACTATTTGTAGTCTAACCAAGAAAAACTTAACATTTCCTTTGTCTGGCTCCAAATCTGTTTAAACTTCCTTTCCCATAATATTTAAATGAGAAAATTTTCCATCTGTCATGGCCTCTACCAAAGTGAAATTTAAATATTGAAGGGTCTTCGTGGTCAGTATTTTAGAATTACAACAAGCCTTAACAGCAAAAATCCAAATTTAAGTTCTGTTCATCAGAGAGGCTAAAAAGAAAAAGGAAGCTCTTGGTGTCTAAGCAGCCTGAATTTTCAGCGGTACTGCTAATGAACTGCACACTTGAAGACCAATGTTTAGTGGCCAGAATTGTTTCTAATTGTTGCTGTGTCTGGAATCTTTTATGTCATGCTCATAACTTGACAATCTAGAAATAGCAAAGATATCTCAACAACTAAAATATCCCAGCTCCCTAAGAGTTAATGCTTCCAGTTAAAATTATCTTGTGAGTAATTCTGAGGGATGTTATGTGAGAAAATTACAATCTGATGTCAGTATCTGAAGAAAAGAGGCAAAGTGATAGAATTAGTCACTGGCTGTGAGCAGTCATACACCTGAACTAAAATACTAGGTGTTCCCAATGTCTTTCCAAATGTGTCCTTAACTTCTTGCCTGGCTCTGGAGCTAATCTGCCCCCAGACTCAAGTGTCAGGCAAGAAATGGGCTCCAGAGTTCCAGTTCAGCCCTGAAACACTAGCAAAGCCCACAGGGGACTGCTGCATCACCTTTAGCACCTAAGGTAGCTGTAAGCCCATGTTTTGCTGCTGGTAGCACCCAGGACATCTGGCAGAAGACTGAAGCTGCACGCCCTCAGGGCAGGGGCTTCCTGGATGTGACTTCGGGCCATTCATGGAATACAATTTTTTGGTCATTTGGTTAGGTAGCAGCAGGGACCTGTTGCACAGCATAGGTTCTTGAGGGTGCTTTGTGCAGGTGAGTGTCCCAGTAAGCAAACCACTGTAAATCATCTCTGAGAGTAGCTCTGCTTACTCTAGTGCCCTCTCTGTACTTAAACCTCCTGTGCAACCTTCTTCCACCCAAGAAACTTACAAAAGTCCTTAATGCCTATGCCTTTCATCCCGAAGGAGAAGCAGAGGGACCCAGGTGTACATAAATTCAAGACTTTGGCTTAGAGTTGCCTTTTTGACCTGACTGTGTTGCTATATACAGAGGCCAGATCTTCCTTGTGCCCAAGGAATACACTAGAAAATGCCTAACAGTGATGGGAGGACTCTGGGGTTCAGGAATAATAATCTGCCTGAATCCAGTGTTTCTGAAAGCACACTTCTTTTAAATATTAATGTTATTCAGCAGCATAGTAACTGGAGAGCAAAAGGGCAAAGAAACCTCACAAAACCCCATGTTTTTCTATGTTCAGGGCCATGTTCTCCTGTAGGATTTGTTGCCATAAATTTTTAGGCCACAAAACAGACTATTTTGCAAGGAAGGCTGCAAGTTACCAAGAGAGTTAATTGGTTTATGCTGTTTTAATAAGACCTCCTGGGAAACAGATTTAATAGTGCAGTGCCAGTATCACATAATAAAATATGGCTTATAAAGGATATTACAATGTAAGTTACAGCATGTCTAACTGGAAACTATTTGCTGAATTTTTAGGGAACAATATCTAAATCTATTATTTTGGAAGCCTGGAAGAAGGCTATGTGGCCACAGTAGTTAAAATGAAAACAAGCCAGTGATTTAGATGGAAAGGCTGCCACGAGGGAATCAAGAGTTTTATTGTGGGAAGGTCACACAGAGACCTTCCTTTTACAGAGGGAAATAAAAGGATCCAATGTACCGTTTGCTGCAAACACTCGTCAAACCAACCTCTCTCCCTTTTTCCCTTCCCAACCACACAGTTTCCTGCAGGGAAGGTGTAAGGTAACTAATCTCACAGGGAATTTACATACCTGAACTGGGACTACATAGTGTGGTGATCAAAGTGAAACAGCAGAACTTACCATATTTTTTGCTTGTAGGTTGTGAGGTCGAAATCCTTGGAGTCAGACCAAGTTACTGTCGCGAGTACTTCAGCGTCCCAACAGACAAAAACTTTGCAGATGCCATCAGTGATGCCCTCGAGTCTTTGTGGTACGTCACTGGGTTTTTGTAGTGTGGGGCTTTCTCTCTCAAGGACAAGTATTTGGATTTACTGTCAGGGAGATCTTCTGGATTGGCTCCCAGGTAGGAAGATGGGTGCTGAGACTGCTTTACAGTGCTGTCATAGAAACACCACCACCACAGAAACAGGCCCTTACATTAAGATTGGAGGGGAAGATGTGCTCCTCTTTTCCTGTGTAGGTTACAAAGAGGAAACATCCTGACTTAGTACTTTTATCCGTTGTTTCAAACAATTTCTGGATGAATCTGTTCACTGACCTGCAAGAGTAGTCTGAAATGCTTGGATTTAGAGAGGGAATTTGGAAATTCTGAATTTCAGCTTTGGTCACTTGTTTATGAGATGCTTTGACTTCTGCATTTTAGAACATCTTAGGCACAATATTTTTGGAGTGGGCATTCATTTTGTGCAAATACGAGAATAGAGTAGAATAGAATAGTTGGAAGGGACCTACAACAACCATCTAGCCCAACTGATGGGCACATATCTGTCAGACAACTCCCAGGAAAAATGTGTGCTCCACACCCAGTTTCAAGTTTCACCATCTCATTCAAACATTAACAAGGGACAGCTCCACAGAGGCTGTAAAATGGGGGAAGATTGCACCACTATATGCAGAGCCAATGCCTTACCTTAGTGATAACTAGTCTTCCTCTTAAAACCTTGTGTGTTCCATAATTTGTCCAATCATAAGAAACGCTGAAACTGTCTGAGACCACGTGAGATGTTTTATCCTGAAGTTATTTATCTTAGATTTACAGGAAGTTATTTGTGTGTGATACAAGGAGGTCCTATGTGTCATTGGAGGCTTTCTGGAGCTTCTGCAATGCTTTTAATTCAGTGAATAAAAAAGGGAATGGAAAACTGAATACAGACATCAGCTCTGACTTCTGGTGGAAACCCAGAATTATGGTAGATAGCTTTTTGGACTGGTATCATTTAGGGATGGGTAAAGATATGCTTGACTCCCTGCCTGGTTACTGTGAACCACAGTGCACAAGGCTGCTTGGGGTGGTTTGCAGCCCTGTAATTGTGAATATGGTTAAAAGCGAGGCACAAACTGTTAGAAGATCCAGCCCTTCAAGCTGTTCTTTTGGGTAGCTAGATCCCATAAAAAATGTTTCAATAGCTGATTCACTCCAAGCCACAATGCCCACTGCTGGTGGAAAAGAAGGGAAGGGACACAACAGTGTCAGTGGGCCAACTTGAAAGAGGTGAAACCTGATAATTTCAAGAAAAGAGCAAATCCCTGCTGTGATGTCTGCCAAAAATACCAGCTAAAGCCTGCTGAAGTGCCCCAAACCTGCAGATCATCCTGCAGCTGCATGAGGTCCTCTCTCTGATGTCCATTTACACACCATCCCTGTTGAACTTTTGCCTGACTTCCTTTTCTTTAAACTATATCCCCTGTTTCCAGCAAAGCTGAAAAGAGGAAAAAGGAACGATCATAGATAAAATTGGTAGCTGTGGGTATAAATACTGCAGGGACTTAAAGTAAGAAGGGAGAGTAGAGAATGAACAGATTAAAAATCAGGTAGGTTTTCTTTATTCTTTCTGTCATTCATCCTATTTGTTTATTCCTTTAATATTTAGAAAAGTCTGTGCTGCTGGGCCAGCCCATAAGAAATAAACCCTCTGAAATGCCTTTACTGTAGGCATATTCCTTTAGCAGGAATTGGCGTCTCTGATAGTAGAGTCTTGAGTTTGTCGTTTACATCTTTTGCATGTGCTTTTGACTATTGAAGCTATTCAAAGTCTGGCAAGTCCAGTGTGTTTCCTTTTCACACACCAGCTAATTGAAAAAGCCTATTAGGCTGACTGGCTTTAGCTATATGTGGGAAAACAGCCTGTGGCAAGGGCAGTCTGCTGCCTGTAGCAGTGCCTTGCTCAGTTGCCCTAATGGCTGGTATTAGTAGATAATGAACTGTACTTAGGCTCCCACCATTAGCCAACCTTACAGAGGCTCCAGGATAGAGAGAATAAGCTGTTTATTGTGACATGATGTCCTAGGGGTTAATTTGTGTTTGAGCACAGGAGTCCTGACCCATCCTTACTTCACTGAAGTTGAAAGTGTTATCAATGCCCTCTACAAGCGACAGAAATACCTCACTCATCAGGGAGCCACTGAGCTCCTTTTGCAACCAAAGGAAACTGTCCTCCAGGAATATTCTCCAGTCTCTTCAAACGGGTGCTTCAAGACATCTATGTAGACCAAAAATATTCAAAGCTAAGTTTAGCATCTGTTTTTGCCAAGTGAAACTAAAACCTTTGTTGTGTCTTTCCACAACTATAGCTTAAGGGCTCTTGTAATCTACTGACCCTCTTCTCACGAAGTTTGCATGGTACTTGAAAATTGTGCTGGTAAAATATAAACCCCTTTTTGGTATGGCCATCAATGCCATCCAACTTTCTTCAGCAAGCTTTCCATAGTCATGTGTTTGAAAAGTTACTGGTGAAGACAGAACAAGCACACAGAGAGACAGATTTTCTTCAGTGCAAGCCATGACCAGAGATGCCTAGTTATCTTAGAAAAACAGGCAAAAATGGAAACAAAGTCAGACTTGGTCTTGGAAGCTTTGGATATGCTGTACTGAGTTCTGCAAACTCCAAAGCATACTGCTTAACTGGAGCTTGTCCTGTTGAAGGCATTGAGTATTCTTCCTTACAGCACTGAGCCCTCGCTGAGAAATCTCACCATATCCTAAATGAGATCATTCTTTTTATGCAATAAATCTCTTTCTTAGCTTCTATCTTGATCGAAATGATCGTTTAGTTACATTTAGTAACATTTAGTACATTTAGTTACATGTGAGAAGGTAGAAAGTCTAAGTAGCTCATTAATATAGGCACTGTAGCAGAAGAAAATTATTTCAGTAGGTTCAGTGAGTTTGTATGCAATAGAGAAATTACAGGGTTAAAATTTAGAAATAATTTATGCCTAATACAGATGGAAAGTAATGCTTAAAATCAAACTGGAGAGAGGGAAGGACTGCTTCATTTGAATTACTTTAAAATCTTGAAGAGTTAGAAGCAAGACTGTTCTGCAGGGCCAGCAGTGCACAGCAGAGACCTTCAGCTTCTTATGGGACTAGTCCTTTGAGGCCTTCTGCAAACTGAAAAATGCAAATGACAAACTTTAATTCATTCAGTCAGTCCCTCATATCTGATTTTATCTCTCCTCTGTCACTCACTACATCAGACTACCCAGGTGTCTTTAATCAGAGAAGCTGGACCTGTCAGGCCATCCCACAGTCTTTCTGTCGGGATCTTGGTCTGGATGAGGGCATGTATTATGGATGGCACACTTTGTCTTGTGTCAGGTACAGCAGAAAAAGGCTGGGTTTGAACTTCATGAGCATAGGTTTGTGATTTTATCCACACAACTGCTCTCAGGGAGATTTACAGTGAACTGTAAAGTGGTCATGAAAATGTATTTAAGCACTGACATATATGCCATCCCCACTAATTAGGCTGAGGGCATCCAGTGCAGACATATGTGATCATCTAAACTTGTGCAACTCTGAGATTACCTCTGAGATTATCTTTGTTTCCCTTTGGTCATACTCCTGAATAACACCCCCACCTAAAATCTAATCCCAGTTCATACTGCTCAGTATTTTGTAAGAAAGAGCACATCCTGAGTTGACCTCGGTTGTTTGGAAGACCTCACACAGGAGAAAGCCAGAAGTGCCAAACTTCAATTAAAGTACGTTTGTCTGGTAATTCCCACAATCCTTTTAATAAGGGCATTCAGCACAGAAATCAGTATTTCTTTGTCATTAAAGGGAAAGCTGCCTTCTTAATTCAAAGAGGTTAGTCAAGGGCTGCCAGGCCAGCCTGTGCTTGCATGTGGCAGTCCCTACTGCCACCTCTGAAGAGAGTCTCGGGCAAGTGCACGACACTGGGTGTGAATAATGTCCCCAGCTGTGCAACAGTGGACAGCACAGGCTGGAAGCAGAAAACGGGGTTTTGTGGCTCTACTTGCTCATGAAGACAACAGTGCCAGTGGCCAGGAGGGGTGTCCATGTGTGCCAGCCTCTCACTCGTTCCCTCCCTCCCACCTGCAGCAATGGCAGTGCTGAGATGGCCGCGGTGTACTACGAGCGCATTGATGTAGAAGGCCACCACTACGGCCCTTTGTCCCAGCAGCGGAAGGACGCTTTGAAGGAGGTGGACAAAGCCTTGAGCAACATGATCTCGCTCATCAAGGTGGGTGGCATCCAAAAACCCAGCTCCAGGGTGCCTTTGGAAAGGTTTTTAAAACAGCTCTTTGTGGCACTGCCAAGAGCTTATGTAACACCTGTCACTGAATGTATTTGCTGTGAACTTTCATTTCCTGAGAAACAGGTTGCTGAGAGCATGTGGAAGTCAAGGCACCATTTCCCTGGTTATTATTTTCATTAATGGCATTATAACCTCCTAGTGGATTTATACCAATAGCCCCAGGAAGCCACAAACCAATATATGTGTTGTTCTGTTCATGGCTGGTGTTGCCAGCTGAACTTTATTGTAAGAGAACAAATTAAAGCCACGTGTTTCCTAAAGTTTGTGGAATCAGACAATTAACTTTTATGGTGTTTTTTATGGCACTATTCAGAACTCTTTACTTGAAACTCAGTTTAAAAAAACATTATCTAAATGATTTTGCAGTAAGAAAAGGAGGATGCCAAGCTTTTGGGTAGATGGCAATTCTGTGAGTATTTCTGACAATGATAAATGCATGTTGGAGTTTTTTGTGCGTTTCAGTGAGGAGAGGAATATGGATCTCCAATTTCACTAAATTATAAAAGCTCTAATGCTAAGTGCTTGTGTTTGGGAGGGGAAGAGAGGAACACTCCTGCCACAGGTAGTATCATGGTGAAGTTGCTCTTCCCTATCTGTTTTGGCTTATAGATAAGAATAGTTGGGTAAAATCTTGTCTAAGACCAACTGGAACAACTGGTTTGTGGGTCTGGGATGTAGCATCTGGTTATTTAGAAGGGAGGTGCATTTATTTTGGAAAACCTCTTTGGTGTGAACCTCTCAGACTCTTCCAGAGCAGCATGTGAGAGTAGGTGTCCAGCATTACAGGTGGTGGCAAAGCACATTGCAGGCCATTTGCAGACATGCTCCTCCTGGCCAACTTCCACTGAATTGGTGGAGACCAGATGGGGATTTAAATGTTCCAGCGGGCACAGACAGTGCAAAGCTCTTACCGTCCATAACTGCTGTCATGCACTTGCTTCACAGAGAAAAGGCCTTCAGAATGAAGTCAATGTCCTCCTCTTCTCTGACCATGGGATGACAGACATCTCCTGGGCAGACAAAGTGATTGAGCTGAAAAAATATATCAATATGAGTGATACCATACAAATGAAGGACCGAGGTCCTGTTGTGAGCCTCTGGCCAGCTCCAGAGAAGCACACAGAGGTAAGTACAGCTTAGTTGTACTTAGTTTTGCATTTCCTCTGGGTTTTTTGCCAATTGTGTCTTCTGTCTTCTCATAACATCCAAATCCTGCTCTGAGAGATGTGTGTAAAAATCAGCCCTCGGCTCTTACCAGGAGTCACACTTGAATCCTGTGACATTCTTGTGCTGCTGGTTTCTGAAGGAAAGTCACACCAGGCAAATTAAAGAGCACAAACTTTCACCATTATGTGGCAAGGGCATACACTTTCAAACCCCACTACTACGTGCTTTTGATAAATAGCTCAAAATCCATTTTTAGGACTTCATATATATGTTAGTCAATTTATTAACCCCCTAGCTGGGATTTTCAAATTATCTGGCATTCATGCTCCAGTAAGCTCCCACAGAGTTTAAGGAATTAACTCCATTAGACCAAAATTGCAAAAAATATTTTTTTACATTATTTTCCTGTGAACAATTTTTGATGAGGCACGTTGGATTGTATTTACCACAAAAGCCCAAGACTAGAACTGCATAATTTTGAGGGATAAATTAAAACAATAGAGAAAAAAATTTGGAAATTATTTGAAAAGAATGAAAATGCAGTATCCATAACTAACAGACTAGTACAATATAGTCTAACCAGAAACCAATGCATGAGAAGTCATTGTTGTTGTCTCAGTTGTCCTCAGAATATAGATGTATGAATGTACAAAATGGGCAGGTGCCCCAGGTGAATAATCTTGTTTTCTGTATTATACTTTAGCCAGTGCCACTATCTTGTAGCTTGCAAAATTTTTTAAAAGAGAATATTTGCTAATTTTTGTCCCCAGACAGGCTCTCCAGTCTTTATATAGCTTTGATACTGTGAACAGTTCAAATTAGTGCTAGGACTCAAAGCTGTCTTAGAGGCATGCATAAGCAATTCACTCAGAGTGAATCACAGGAGTCCACAGCATTGATATGTGTTCTCCTTGGTCTTAACTGAGACCTTCCAACAAGAGCAAGTTGACTTCACACAGATGTGAGGTTTCATCCAACAAAGCTGTTAAGCACATGCTCTCTTACTAAACAGCCTAATATCCCTAAGGAGAATAAAGTACAGTGCCTCACACTATGGTTTTGTTTTCTTCCTTCATTTCTTTACAGGACGTCTTACTGGATTACTGCTTTTTAAGTGAAATAAAGTGGATTTGCAGTTTCCCAACAGTTAAATTCATCTATTCTTAATTCACTTCAAAGAACTATGTTTAGGAGTTAAGAGTGTATCATAATATAGTTATTATTACCTTTAAGAATTATCCCATTTTGAAGAAGTACTGGTGAAACACCAGGACCAGTCTAGTCCCAGTCAAGGTGGGAGAGTCTCGCTGGATTGTGCCATCACACCCTGCTGCTGTCCCTGTGGTCACTGCATATTGATGCACATCTCTGGCACACATATGCGCACAAGGGTGACTTAGCTAAAAGGCTAGTGAAGAACCTCTCATTCTTTGCAGAACTGAGCTATTTATTCCTGAAGATTATTTATATTTAAGCAAAAGAACAATACAGAGTTTGAGGATTCCAATAACTGCCTTCTTTATGGCACAGAAACATCTTCTGTAGGCATTTAAAATATTTTTTGGAACAACTGGGGGTTTAACTACACTTGTGTGATTATATTCCAGACAGTATGATTAATATTAATAAACCACTTGTATGGCATTGTGCAGATTCAAAGCTGCAGGCATTGGCTAATTAATCTCATGGCATCCTTTTGAAGCAGATAGCTATACACTATCAATCCGTTTGATAGGGATTGACTGTTAAGAAACACTGTAAGAAACACAGGTGAAGTGATCCTAGTTATTCACTCAAGTGCACAAAGAGGGAATGAGTGGTAGAGGATCAAAAAAATATCCCTTTTCCACATCTGTACGCAGCCTTTGAGCACCTTTCACCACTTTGCTTTCACCACTGTCTCCTGTGAAGGTGTGGTTCCTCCTGGCCTGTTTCTGTAGGCTGGTGTACTCACATGCATACATTTGAGAGTGTGTGTATTATAAATGTATGTAATACATGAATTCATGCCTTCCTATGTGTTTATGATCTAAGTTTGCAGAATCTCCTAAACCACATAAGCAGATTTTGTCCAGCCATTATCTTTGGACAGTCAAAGTCCTACTCTGAACGTGCTGATGGTTTGCCATTAAAGGGGATTAGCCACTTTGCAAATTCAGGTGTTTCAGTGTACCCATTGGTGTGCATATGTTCTTTACAGCCACACGGTGTCCTAAGATTTGTTTTCTTTGCAGATATATCAAAAATTGAAAGCTGTGGAACACATGGATGTTTATAACATACAGGATATTCCAAACAGGTTTTTCTACAAAAAAGGAAAATTTGTGTCTCCACTAACTCTTGTGGCCGAGGAAGGATGGTTCATAGTAGAGGTAAAGTATAGAAGCAAAATTATTACACATGAATGTGAAAAGGTGCAATGTATGGAAACAGTACAAAAATTCTAAATTTCTATGCTGATCATTGAGTTAAAGTCGATGGGCTGACTGCAAAACTAATGTTAAATATTGCTGTGTGCTTAAAGGAGCTTAAAGGAGTTGCAGCTATCCTGAAGGTAGACAGTTAAATAGTCAAGATGGTTCTTTCTTCTCTGTTCTCGTAACACAGGAGCAGTTCTTGTATTTCACATTTCAATTCTGTTGCTTTACTCTTCTTCCCCCTGCCATCTACCTTCATTTCAGACACAGAAGGAGTGTTTCCATTTCAAGGCCTTACTGTCACTCCATCCAGCAGAATCTTGTGGCAACTTGTCCGCCTGCCTGGCTTTGCACCCACCAGACTGTTCTAAAAAAGCCCCATTTCTCTGAGCCCTCCAGTCCCAAAAGGGACAGACTGAGGGTTTACTCCTCAGAGATGCCCTGTTCACACACTGAAAATAGGAGAACTTGTTAAGCAGAGAATGCACACATGAAGAGATTTTTCATATTAGCTTATTTTCTTACTATAAATTGCTGTTGTTGTTATTTTGTACTAGCCATCTCCACACTACAGATAGTGACTGCAGCTCAGCACAGCTCAGAGGGTGAGGCAACTATATATCTTCTAAGGGGGTAAACTGAGAAGTGTACTAAGTGATTTGCCCAAAGCCATACTTGAATTCAGTAAGTTGTCAACAGAACCAAGGAGTCCTGGGGTTTTTTTAATGTCCCAGCATAGTCATTGCACATCATTGCCTTGCAGACTATTGTAACTCCTCTGAACATCTTCTTTCATGACCCTGAGACCTACTGCTCACCAAGCTTTGCTCAGGACAGTTCACACTACCACATTTCTCACTAGCCAGTGTGAATTTAGGATAATAATTTCTACAGCTGAATGAAAATGCACCTCTGAAAAAACCCAGTGGCATTTGAGTACAGATGGGTGAGCACCACATTTCTGGTTAAAAAAAATATAAACCCTCAGATTTAGACACATATGAAACATTTTTGCCAAAATGATTTTAAAAATTTACAACTAAACTCTTTAGTACAAAAGTTCAAAACAGAACATTTTTACATATTCTGTAGAGAATAAAAAAAGCACTTAAAAAATCATTGAAACTCTGACAAACCTTAATACCAGTGCAGCAAACACTGCTGCTATGGTAATTATTTCTGTCTCTCTGCCCATTTCTTCCCATTGTTTCTGATTTTCAAGAATGTCCTCTCATTAACACTGTCAGATTTTCCTTCTCTTTGGTACATTTTCATTATCCGTGAATGGGATACGAAAATTAAAATTTCCTGTCATATTTTTAAAGCAATAATTGAGCATTCTATTATACTTCCTGCCCAAACCACTGAAGAGAGGATGTTCAGCTCTTCCCTGTCATGCTCAAGGGGTGTTTGAACTCCCTGTTGGCTAGTGGATACCTATAAGCTGTTTGAAAAAGGGCATTTTTGTTGTTGTTTTTTGAAAGAGACAAAAGGGATGTATCTGGAAAACTGTTGTTTTCCCCAGCAGGGATCTGGGGGGTCTAAATCGTCTAAGTAGGTAAATTGAAGAACTAAAGCCCATCTGCATTTGGGTTGAAGCAGGATGAGGAGGGATTTCACATACCTCTGGCTGTATAGAAGCCTTGTTCGCTCCACATGAGTGAGTGGTCCCCATTCTTTGAACAGAATTTCCCCCAGCTGCTCTCCTGCATGCAACACTGGTGTTAGCCTTCAGGTGCTTGTGCTCACTCTGTAACCATCCCAATGTACTTTCCTGAGATTTAGGACATTTTCTAAACACATACATGCAGGGAAAAGTCCATTGTCAGTAGTCCCAGACATGCCTGTTTCATCTTTCAGGAGCAGCACTAGGCTGAGCATTGAAAATTGTGTCTTGGCTGAGTCCTCCATCCCATGTGGACTTGTCAAGCAGGCATGTCAGGGTGCTGCCAGTGCCCTGGCCCCAGAGAAGCCACAGAATTTTATGTGGTTTGCTTTAAGGGCCTGGTGCTCTAGGAGAGCAGTGCTGGGATGCTTGCACAGCCTGGTCCCTCAAGCTCCTGCTGTTAATGGCTCCATTTCATGAGCTCTCACTTCAGCTCCAGTTGTGAAAGCAAGTAGTATGTTTTCTGACCCAACTAGCAGTAAAAATGATGGAAATGACTGTGCCTTTGACTGCACAGTTGCAAGTAGTTGTCTCCTGGTGCCTGGGTGGGTTACGGAAAGGCTCGCATACCTCCTGCTTTTGGCATTCCTGGGGAAGCAACTGAGTCCAGGACATCTGACAGGACAGTGGAGGAGTGTAGCTTCGTTGATGTCATGATACTGCCAAAGAACCACTGCAAATTTGATGTGGTTTGACTTGTGTGAAGCTGATACTAGCAAATGTTGTACAGCTTGCCTGATGGTGAGCAGCGCAGTTAGTCCCCAGGAATTGCAGTAAGAGAGCTGCAGCCTAAAGAGGTGCTATGGTAGCAAGAGGGGAAGGAGTCTCTTTTCTCCTTGGCTTGCTCTGAGCTATGTCAGGGAATTAGATGGGGGAAATAGACTGGGACAAGAAAAGAAATTTGTCAGCTAAAATTGTTTAATTTAATCTGTAACAGATTGCCTAGAGGTTGTGGAGTCTCCCTCACTGGAGATATCCAAGAACTGTCTGGACACAGTTCTGTGTAATGTGATGTAGGATGACCCTGCTTGAGCAGGGAGGTTGGATGGCATGACCCACTGTGGTCCCTTCAACCCTGACCCATTCTGTAGTATTCTGGAATTATCTGGTATATCTGCTGAATATTGCATGTGAAGAAACACAAGGGATACTCCAGGGGTTCCCCTGGAAAGTAGTTGGAAGAGCTACCCCCTTTAGTCATAATTACTGCTGTCCTCAGTGCACAGTCAATTTTCCTTCTGGAGGAGAAAGAAAAAAATCAGGCAAACTAAGTGTTTTGGAAAGAAAAAACATGCTTGGTTGGTCTGCTTCACTGTCTGCAAGGGTTGCAGCACCACTTGCCCAGGGTGGGAATACGGGAAATTCTTGTGGGACATCTTGTGTGCTTCTGTGTCTGGGTGTGGAGCCCAGACCTGGCTGTTTTAGAGCCAGAACAGTGTAGCTCCTTCACTGTAACCACCAAAGAAATCAATGTCAAGGGTCTGATGAAGGTCTAAATGAAATTCCTGCCATAGTTCTGGGGCTACCTGTAATGCCACATCTGCTGCTATCCCTAAGGAGCATGGGACAGGACGAACTCATGAACAGGGTTGGTCCAGCATTTTGATCTGCAGGGATTGCTGTTCTGATGGATATGGCAGTGTTGCAGGTAGACTGGTAACAGCTGTTAATACAAAGCAGGAGATAGTAAGGAAGGAACTTAAAAGTACAACTAAAGTGCAATATGAGCAAGGAAGAAAAAGACTTATAATGACAAATTAATAAAGCATAGATCCACTGAGCAAGGAAAGAAAACAGGAGTCTAGATCAGGGAAAAAGGGACTGTCTTAGGTCAGAGCAAGTGTACCCTGAAACAAATCTAATTGCTTTAATGCTAAAACAAGTAGAGAGAAGAAATAATAATTAGAAAGTATATAGTAGAGGTGATATTTGTATTGTTTAGGCTGACTAGTCAAATGGATTAAAAATGGGTTATTTTTCTAAGGTGTCAGTGGCATATGGGGCAGAACAACAGACCAGTAAATCCATGGGAGTGCGTGGTGCTGGGTGGGAGAGCAGCACTGCTGGTACACATGGGGAGAGGGACACCACCTTCCTTACATGTGTCACATAGGGCTGTGGTACTTTGGGCTCATGGCAGAAATTAAGATGAGTTGTCCTCCCTTCTCAGCTCAGAGATGACTACTCACTGAGACAGCTAAGCTGGGAGTCACCCCTCTGGGGGATGAGCTCCTGTGCAGCCAGCAGCACTATGGGGGGGCCCGATGGGGCAGTGCAGCACACGGAGACACAGCATGGCATCCTGCAGCACTGCGGCACAGCCCAGCAGGCAGGCACTAAGCACACCCCACTGTTGTCACCCAGAGCAGGGACAAGCTGCCTTTCTGGGAGAATGCAACGGGGAAGAAGGAGGCCTGGCAGAATGGCTGGCATGGCTACGACAATGAGCTCATGAACATGAGAGGCTTCTTCCTCGCATATGGACCAGGTACAATGCCACCATCCCTGGTGTTCCACTTCCTCTGCAGCCCCATGGTCCCTGCCCCTGCATCCCTGTAGCCTCTGGCACATGAAGACCCTGATGTGGCACTCTGCGACGCCCCAAAATTACAAATAGATGGCAGGATTTCCTCACTACAGAAGGGTTCTAGCTCTGTATCTGTTTTAGAGCTGGAGAAACAGGATAGAGACATGTGAAGGGATTTGGTCAGCCTCTCTCTGATGTCCCAGCGCAGTAACCCTTTGCTCATTTTTCCTAAATTCTGGCCTAAATTTTTAATTCTATTTGAAACACATGAATTCTTCTTTTGTTGGTGGATGCAGACTCACTAATGCAGAGCACTTGATGTGGGAAGGCTGCAGCATACCTCACCCACCTGTCTGATGAGCAGGCACAAACCCTGTGGTTTCCACTTCATCTGGACCTTTAAACACTGCAAAGTACCAGGGTGCAACTGCAGACAGGAGGGAAATCAAAGCAGAATGTGGAATACAATTATGTCAGGCTATTAAGTCTACCAAGCACACCCAGTAAAGTAGCTCCGGTATTTAAAAATTTGGGGGTTTTACAGTTTTTAGAATAAAATCAGAGTAGAAGTAAAAATAATGAATTAAAATGTTTAAAATGTTTTTACTGAGCTATGTTGTTGTAGAGCTATAAATTGTATAGCATGCCACATCCCAGCCGGCTGGGTAAGTCCCAGGAAAGGCACAGGAGCCCTTGCCCTGCAGAGCCCCATATTTCAAGTGCTGAGCCCCAAGCTGTACGATGTCAACTCCTCTTTTTTGTCTGCAGATTTCCGATCCAACTACCGAGCACCTCCCATCAGATCTGTGGATGTTTACAACATCATGTGCAGCCTGGCAGGAATACAGCCACTACCCAACAATGGCTCCTGGTCCAGGGTGGAGTGCATGCTCCGAAACACAGCCCCCTTGGCACCATTTCCCCTGCGCAGCAGCTGTGCCCTGGCACTAGCTGTGCTCTCCCTGTTCGCCAAGCAGATCTTACTGTGATCCCTGAACAGTGTCAGTCAGTGTCACCAGCAACTCCATCCTTCTCTGTTTTTTTTTAAAGTTCTTCATTTGAATAATAGCTTCATTAATAGAGTGCTGTCCCCCACTCCTCCATTGTGCTCCACCAGGCATGAATCTGATCCATCCTGCATTTACAGCAGTTGTAACATGCTCCAAACAACAACATGCTCCAAACACATCCAGGGAAGTTGGTGTCACTTCTCTAGATTTACAGCACTGGCAATGAGAGCAGAATTCTGGCTAGCTATCCACGATGTTTTCTTGTGGGTGCGCATGGGGATCTCTGAGCATCAAACACATCTGACAGCATCTTTCACTGAGGGGCTCACCCTGGCTCCCAGGACTGAGAAGCTCAGAAGTGGAGACAGACCTCTATGCATTTGACTGGGTTCTTAAATTCACTCCTTCATCTCCAGCTCCATCACCATCAGAGCCCCATCTTCTCCTTACAGTGCCAGCCAAGCCCTGTCTATACTGACCCCTTCTTCAAAGAGCCAAGAGCTTTGCTGAGTGACTGTAGTACCCGGAGAGGTGGGTCATCAGGAGAGCACTGAGAGCATCCTACTTCTCTCAGCCTTTCCTTCTTCCTTCTCCCCAGTGTGAGTCCGGACCCTGAACACTTCCAGGGCCAGGCTTTCCTCATGGACCACAGCAGTGGAGAGAGCTGAGAAAGGGGAGAGCAAAAGAAATCTTCCACTTCAAAACCAGTGGGAAAATGAAGAGGCATCTGGACACACAAGGGTCAGGAGAAAGTAGGATGAATAAGCCTGGAATTTAACAGCTTCTTTGCTTTTCCTGGTGAAAATAGTATCATCTGCTCAGGTTTTGGTAGTTTGTACCTAACTGTGTTTCTGAAAGTTTTTCAACACTTACTGCTTTTCTACCAGCTCTTACTCTTTACACCTCTGCCTGGTGACCAGCACATTCCTCTTTATTCTGTAGCAGGGAGAGAGGTCTACACTGATAGATCTCCCACCCTCCCAGTTAATCCTAGTGATTATTTCCACCACAGGCTATCAAGCACAAACAAAGTTGTAACAGTAAAGTTAAATTAAATGGTAGGAGACGATAGCACTGTTGCCAGAGGTGCCTTTGGGAGTGCCCAGTGCTTTAGCTGATATACCTCTGGACCAGGAGCTTTTGGTGACAAACTGCTTTTGGAAGGATTTAGTTCCCTCCCCAGGTGAAACAAACCTCTAGGCCTTACTGTTCTTATGGATCCAGAGTCAGGCATGATCCATGTAAGTGTGGTACAGTGCATTTAAGGGTGAATGATTACACCATGGAAAAAAAACCAAACACCAAATTAAACTTGACAAAAAACTTCTGTAATAGCTGTAAAGATTTATGTAATGTGTTTTTAAAGCTCAAGTGAACCATCAAATCAATTGGGAAAAAAAGGGAGAAAATCAGTCTTTGTTATTAGACTGTTGAGTATAAAAGGCAATTTAGTGCTTTCGAAGCATTTGCAGTAGCTGTAAAACAAGCACCTATTGTTCAGAGTTCCCTGTTGCTCTTTAATGGACCACGTTCAATGAATCTCTGGAGCACATTTTTAAAGCAAAAGCAAAAAAAAGAAAAATCAGCATGCAAGATAACCATATTACCAAGTTCTGTTTGAAAATCAATAGGATAGATACCATCAGTGCCTGCTAATCCCTCCATGGCCTGCCATTTTAACTCTGACCAGTGAACAGAATCCAAGGTCTTCTTACAGAAGAAAAGTTTCTAAAGGCGTTAGGGTATATCCAGCTGCTCAGTTATACAAGCAGAAACTGAAATTGAAAATAACAAATTGGGTCCATTGAGTTGTTCCACATGAAACCAACATTGATCTTTGTGAGTACTTTGTGTAACTCATTTTTGTCAGGGTCCACGTGAAAGTACTGAAGAGTAAATCTTCTAAATACAACATGGTTTGTTTGACCTTAATGCAAGCATTGTGTCTATAGTAAAACATTCTTGGTCTGCAGAAGGGAAATTTGATAGTAGACCTTCAAGGAGCTCATTAGCTTCAGGAGAACGACAGCTCATTATTTTTTGAAAAGTGCATCTTTCTTCCTCAGAAATGTTGTACCTCTGAATCATTTCACATTCTTATTCAAAAATCAAGTGTCTTAACTCTCTCTTATTTTTCTCTATACTATGCAATGGAAGTGGGTGTATTTTAAAACCTATTTCTGAATGATGTTTTTATACAATGACTGATTGTGAATGAGTGAATAATCTGAAGAATGGTGTTAGGGAAAAAAATACATCTTTTGTAAATACTGTGAGATTTTTGGAAAAAAACCCCAACAACCCAAAATGTGCCCCATAACACCTTGCCTTTCTTGTCTTTGCTGCATCAAAGTGTGATAAACAGTGTTTGACGCTTGTGCTGATTAATTATCAGGAAGGTGAATGTAAACATTGTTTAGAAATGGCGAAGTTGTCAGCATGTAAATTAGGGACATTAAATACATCACACAAGATACTGTAGGTTGTTTATGCAGTCCTTTTTTCCAGATCTGCTTCAATATTTAATCTTTTGAACATCCCTCCAAGGACATGTAACTCACGCTAGCCAATGGACATGACAAAACATTTTGCTCCTCTAAGAAGAGAGGAGAGCCCTGGATGCTCTCTCAAGACCCACTTCTCCAAACCCATTGTGGTACCATCACATCAGCTGTTTGCACAGAAATCAGGTATATTGTCACTGGTTCAGGCTTTCCAGAACCCTCACTTCACAGCGGAGGGTGGTGCAAATGGCAACAAACCAACACTGTGGGCCCCAAGGACAAGAGGCCCTACTCTCCATTTAAGTTTCACAAACCAACCATGTTCAGGGAAGAGACTAATTTAATGGAAATAAGTCTCCAAACCTACTCAGTGGAATTTATCATGTTTTCCTTATGCTAACTGACCACAGGTGCAGGAAGTACATGCTGAGGAGAATCAGTTCAGGTGTGCCAACAGGTCTGCCGGAGATGCTCCCCTTGTGTTCCATGAGCGTGGGTCCTGCAAGTGGGAGGGTGCTGAGGGCACAGCTTGGGAATCAGCCTCAGCCAGCTCCCTGTAACAGTGCCAGAAACGGCAATTTCACAGCTAAATAAGCCGAGCCTTTTGATCAATGAACTTGGTGACCATGTAAATGGCATGGCTGGCCAAGGCTCACTGGATGAGCTCTCCAGCATCCCTCAGGATGCAGCCCACATTGCCTGCCTCCAGCATCCCACAGACGGCAGCCTGAGACACTTTCCTGTCAGCCCAGACACTGGTCTGAGCCCTCTGTAATTACAGTAACTTCACAACCAAGGAGTGAATTAAAAGATTTTGTGGTGTTGGCCACCTTCCTAGTCTCCTAATAGCTAAGTCAAAACATCTGCCAGATGTTAAACCCCACACTTCAGGGGGAGATGCAGACCACATGAACTCTGGGCACTGGAAAAGCCCCATGTAACATTTCCCTGCCTCCTTTTCCCTGTAGGGCTATGGCAGAGAGGGCAGGCAGCAGCAAATCCAGCAGGAGCTTTTTAAGAAAACATGGCCTATCAAAGGGAAAAATTAAAACCTCTCTATTTTAGCATAAGGAGTCTTTAACAGCTGTTCTGAAAGACAACTTTCACCTACAGGGGAAAAAGATTTTTTGTTTAGGTATTGAAAAACATTTAAGGGAAGGTTATTGGGGAGTACCCAAAAATACGAACATTCAGAATTACAGTTGACTGGACACTGTAATTCTCAAGCTTTATACATACATTTACAGCTCTGTGGATTATTTTTATAACATTTAAAACACATGGAAGTCACTGTGGACTTGCAAACCAGTATGATGTTATCCCAAATCTGGCAGATCTGTATCAATGATACTGGTTTCACTCTGCAGCCCAGTTTCGTCAGGAAACCACCAGGAGCTGCCAGCAGGCCTGTCCTGGTCTCTCCCTACCCAAGCTGGGCATCCGCCCAAAGGGTGCCCAGGATGTGGGGAATGCTTTGCTGCAGCTGCGCCACCACACCAAAGCCACTGCTGCTGCCCTGGCTGGCCAGAACTTGTCACCCGCAGGGCCTGAAGGGATGCTCTGGAGTGGAGGACACACAGCAGCACTGCAGCAGCAGTATGTGCTCCATCGGCTGAGCAGGCTTGGTGGGCTGGGGACAGGCAGCAGGGTCGGGGGAGAGGCCTGACAGGCCCTCAGAGTGGAGATCACAGAACCACAGACTTGGTCAGGTTGGAAGGGACCACAGTGGGTCAACCTCCCTGCCCAAGCAGGGTCATTCTAGAGCACATTGCACAGGATTCTGTCCAGATGGTTCTGGAATATTTCCAGTGAGGGAAGCTCCACGACCTCTCTGGGCAATCTGTCCCAGTGCTCAATCACCCACACAGCAAAGAAGTTCTTCCTCATGGTCACATGGAACTTCCTGTGCATCAGTTTCTGCCCCATTACCTCTTGTCCTATTGCTTGGTACTAGAAGAGCCTGGCTCCAGACTCTTGACACCCTTCCTTCACATAGTTACAGACACTGATGAGGTCTCCTTTCAGTCATCTCTTCTCAAGTCTGAATAGGCCCAGCTCCCTCAGCCTTTTCTCCTGAGATGCTCCAGTCCCTTGATGAAATTTGTTGCCCTCCACTGACTACACTCCAGGAGCTCCATGTCTCTCTGGTACTGAGGAGCTCAAAGCTGGACACAGATCTCCTCACATGCTGCTTTTACGGCCTCGCGTACCCATTATCCGTGCCGGACAGCCTGCTAGGCGGTGGCTGGGGCTTAGCCGGGTCCGGCCGGAGCACCCCCGGCAGCGATCGGGACAGTCGGGGCACCCTGCGGTCCCTCCCGGCCCGGCCGCGCCCCCTGCCGGCCCCGGCAAACTGCGGGTTTGGGAGGCAAGGAATCCTCCTTTCAATAAGGAGAGGGCTTTTCCTTCCCTCTGTGTCTCTCATTGCAACATTTCCTGTTTCTCCCCTTTCCTCTCCCTGTTACCCTTTGCTCTATGGCCGATTCCTCCTCGCGCAGTACCCCAGACCTGCTGCCTCCATGTAGCGACCAGAGCAAACATACCACCTGCTCCTGCCCCCGCTTCCACAGGAGAATAGGTGGGCTTAGCAAGAGCCACGTGTGCATATGGCCCTTAATGACCCGTGGCAGGAACCAGCTGGATGTACTTCCCACTCTGAGGACTTGGGCTGCACCTCGAGCTGCCTATGTTGTCATTAAAGCCTGATCCCACTGGTGGGAAACAAAGCACATTCATAAAAGAGGGGAGTGGAGGGCAGCAAGGGCGAATGATGCAGCTCTTGCTTCATTATTCGTGGTCACTTGCACCTTGGCTCAAGGTTGAACACAGCATCTCTGGGGCAGGTGTCCCAGCAGTGCTGCACTGGGGACTCCAAGCCTTTGTCAGTGCAGGGGAACTGAATAAAGCAGTCACAGGCAGCAGAGAAGTGGTGAGAAGGGCTGAGGAGAGTGGACTAAGATGGGGAAGATGCAGTGCCCACCTCCCACACCAGCACAGATCAGGGCCTAACTGAGCTTCAGGGAGCTCATTTTGTTCCTCTCCTGGTCGCAGTAAATGAGTAATTTTAATATCAGGATTGTAGCAGTCTTTGGGAGCAAGGGGCACTGGTGTGTGCAGAGAGGTTTCTGTGTCCCTCACCAAGGGACACATCCTCTTCTGGGACCATGTGAGCATCTCCCACATGACCAGTTTTCTGTGGTTGCAGGAGTGGGCATTGACAGCTCTTGAACAGCCTTCTGTTCTCAAGAAATTAATAATATGCTTAAACATGACTCAGATATATGCTTTGGTGAATATTAACTAAGCCTCAAAATTGGCTGGAGACACTGGCACTGCTTCCTTGCCAGGCAGAAAAAGTGTGGCCAAGGTGGCACCGGCAGTTGCGAAGGGCACGGCACGCAGGTAGTACTGGCAGGGCATCATCCACATTCCCTGTCGACTGCCCAGCCTACCTGCTGCTCACACCAGCTCTCTCCGCGGGAGGGCTCCTGGCCATGTAAATGGATATAACCGAGCCATTTTAGCTGTTTTAGCCTTTCCTTAGCGGTCCAACATGCTGCTCATCCTACATTGCTAAAAAACAGTGCATTGGCATTCACTGTTAGGTGCTCCCTATTCAGGTTCATGCAGACCATGTCCATACAAAGTGACTCAGAAGGGGCATGCTTCTGATTTCTGAGAGGTACCTCCCACTCTCTACTTGGCCCTTGGGCAGAAGGAGGCTCTGACAAATTCAAAATGAATTTTTTGATTATTTGCCTGCCTATGTATCGATCCATCTATCCATCCATCCATCCATCCATCCATCCATCCATCCATCCATCCATCCATCCATCCATCCCTCCATCTTGTAAATCTCACTCTCCCTTGATACTCTTTCCATGTCCTCCATACTGGTGGAGCTTTGGGTTCAAGATTTTGTTTCTGTGTTTGCCAGAGTAGGCAGCAAGATGTTTTTCAGCTTACAGCTCATTAATTGTCCATGAGGATTTGAGGGTTGTGAGAGGGGTAACTCATGTGGGGTAGGAGAGGCGTAACCATGCTGGCCACATCCACACTTCACACAGGTCTAGGCTGAGAAGATGCTGTAAGAGAGAGGGAAAGTAACCCTTGCCCAGCTACAGAGGTCTTCTCCAAGCATGGATATATCATAGAAATAATTTTGGACTTAAAACTAAGATTTTAAAGGAGCTTTCCCATGGCAGCTGTGAAAGAGGACGAGAAAACCCTAAAACCAAACACAATGTTTTTTAAGGTGGCGTTCAAATAGTTTATGGGCTGGATTATACAACCTGCTTGCTTACACTGCTGCAGGGACTGAGTAGAATGACCTGGAACATCCCCTTCTGCCCTAATTTCAAATGTTTCCTTACAAGAACATTTTGACAAAGAAAAATAATGATTTCCCCCCCTCTAAACAGAATAAACTTGAAAGAGTCCTGAGCTTTCTTTGAGTTTCTTACCTCTTTCTGCGAAAACCAATGGGATGAACAAACCCAAGGCCCCCTGAAAAGATGATATTTAATATCCATGATGTGGGGAGCTTTCCAGCAAAAGACAGACTCTGTTTTATGCAGAAATAGCTGAATGCAGCCTGTAAAGGCCTAGCAATTAATCACGCATTTGAAGAAATACAACACACTCATAGAGGCTGAATTTTAAATACTTGCTGCTTCAGTTTGGACAGTGACAAATTAAGACCCACACAAAAGCAGGTGTGGCTCTTGCAGAAGCCCTCTGAGGGCAATTAAAAATGGGAAAGCAGCTGGTTAATTGTGCAGATATGACAGCTAGAGCAGCTTAGGAAATGAATATAGAGGAGGAGGATAGAGGAATTAATGGTGTAGGAGCTGAGGCGATTGAAACATGACCTGCACTCCAAAGGGGGTTCCTCCATGGCAGGTGAAGTGCCTTGTCATGCAGGATGAGTTAAGCAGTGACAGCCACACGACCCCACTGCCCTCAACAGCTGCCCCACACCTGCTGCAGACAGGCTCCAAATGAATTTCTTACTGAAGGACCCCCAAAACTGCAGGAGCTGCTGCTCTGTGTATCTATCACATGGCTTCCCTTGGTGCCAAGGGGACAGCTGCATTCAGGGATGTCTGAAGCAGATGGCCTGGGCACCTCTGAAAATGTCTGCGAGGTCCTGTGATGGAAAACGCAAGTAGCCGAGATCAAGGGTGAATTTTCCCAGTTTAGCTGCAATGACAGCCAGGTCTGCTCCAATCCAACAGGCAATATCCAGCCAGGCTTCACATGCTTCATTGTTCCTGATCAGTCCACCATCTCTAGTGTTCGCTGTTTTGAATCACTCAAGAAAATAGTTGCTTTTCCCACTGAAAATACGTAAAATAATTCAGATACATGACAAATTATGAGAGATTAGTAATTTGCCATTAGGGTTATCATCTAGGAAGTGTGAGCAGATTTACAAATAGTGCCATGCAAACAAACTATGAATCAGTACAAGCCAGGGCTCCTCATCCCATTTGGAAAAGGATGCCACAATGATTGTCATCGCAATCTCTCAGTGCTGTACCTCCCACATTTACTCCTACCATACCTCTTTCCACACATCCAGTGGATGTGAGGTATCACTGGGACAGCATTTTATAGAAATTACCTTCTACCAAAGTGCAGGCTAGGGGACTGGTCCCATTTTACTCTTCAAAGTCTGTTCTTCCCAAGTAATATGTTGAAACTATTCCTTTTCCCGTTGTGAGTTGGACTACTTCTCAGATCTGGCAGCACAGATCACTATAGATGACTTTTTTGGAGGTTTTCCCCCTTGTCCATAGAAAAGGATTGTTCCCACTAATGTTAAGCTTTGGCATCCTTCCAGGAAGCTGAGCAAAACAGCATTTCATTTGAGGTTGCTGGTAACATGGTAGAGTGGACAAGGTCTTTACCAGTTTCAGCCTCTAAATAAAAGGATCTCTAGAGAAGAGCTGCTCAGCTGCTTGCCTGACTCTGTGAAGCTAAGTATTTAAGCCACTTCTTTCTTGAAAAAAATCTTATTTTCATTGGCCCTGTATTCAGCATAGTGTTGATGAAGCATAGGAAATTTTCTGTGTAAAAGAAGCTCTTGTTCTGTGTTCACCCTGCACCACAAGCTGTGCTGCTTGTCACCAGTATGGGTCGTGGCAGCCCTAACAGTGCCATCCTAGCCAGAATGCCAGATAATAAGGCAGGCAAACAGCTTCAGTGTGGGAAATAGCCACTCCAGTACTTCTGTACCTGAGGACAGGTACAGTCATTGCAGCACGAGACCCTCTTTGGTCTAACAGCTTTCATATAAAAAACACATCCAAAGACTGAATAAATTATTTTATAATGAGCTCAGCATCCAGGACCTCAGCCAGGGAGGAGGGCCCCAGCTGGCCAGTAACAAACCCAGCCTGAAAAAGCAGTCCTTGCCAAAAATTCTGCAAGGGTGGGAGAAAGGAGGCAACCAGAGAAAGCCACAAATGCAGCCTGAGGCTGTACTGAGCGCACACACAGCAAGCACAGGGCTGAGATGGTCTCTGCCAGTGCTTTTCTTCTGTTTGAATGGATAGGAATGGGCTATTTTGGAACTGGCAGTAGGTAAACAAAGAGAAGATTTAAGATGAATCTTACACAATAATCTGAAACTGTTCTGCATCCCCCTTCCAGTCCCCAATGATAATCACAGGTAGAAATGCAGACACCTCTGAGTGATGTTTAAAAGGTTTCAAATACCAGTGTGGCACACAGAGCCAGTACCAAAACTTGCCTGCCTGTGAGAAGTGGCAAGAGGAGAAGCAATTGTAGGTTGCTCATCCATCTCCCTCCGGTAATCTGTTGTGCCTGGAGGCTGCTGCCATGTGCACATACCTGGGATGAATGAAAGACCTTCTCCTGCTGGAGACAGAATATGATTTTTAGGACACAAAATAAACTTGGAAGTGCTTTGCAGCCTTTGCAAGGGAACAAACTGCAAGCTGTTGCCTGTATGAAAGGAATGGAGGGAAAAAAGGGAGAAGGTTTTATTCCAAGCGTGGAATTAAATGTGGATGCCTTGAGGATGACCAAAACCTTCAGGAGCAGAAACTTCCTGAGCACACAGGAAGGGGAAAGGCTGATGGGTTGAGACAAGCAATTACCACTTGTGTTTTAGGGGATGGTCTGAGCAGAGGGAAATACCTCCGGGAGTGCTGAGCACCTTACCAGTTTTGCAAGATGTGCCTAGTTCCTACCTAGCGGGTGAAGCATGGCAAGTTGTTCTTCAGACCTGGAGTTAACCAGGAGTAAAGAGGGCCATTGCACTTGGGCAGCAGAGAGAACGAGCCCCTGTGGCAGCACTGCCAGGTGGCCCCAGCCACTATTTCTCTCCCTCCCTTCCCCCAGAGCTTTTATCAGGACTTCACCTGCGGATGGGGCACCTCCAGGGAAGCCAGCCCCTGCTGCCCTCAGTGGCTGCACTGCCTCCTGGCTGGACATTGCTCAGGGACACTACATACTCACAGCACAACCACAGACACAGGTCAGAACATTCCAGTATCAGTTGCTGTTTATTTTAGGTCTGTATAAACCATGAAGGCAGGCACATGTAGTTCCCTGCCTCAGCTGGCCTTTGGGAACCCAGGACCCTTTGACCTCCATGTAATGTGAAGATTTTTTCTGTCTTCAATTAACATCTTTCTTCTCCAATTGCTGGTCCCAACTTTGACGCCCCTGCTACTGAAGTACAGTCTCACATTCCTCTGACTACGAGTTGTCCTCTTTATTTTGGTGAAATCTCTCAAGTTTTTAAGCCCTGATACTTCAATTTCCTTTTTCTCCTTCTGGGGAAGGTATCCACCCTCCTTCTCTTCCCCTTGAATTGCAGAGATCCCAGTTTGGAAGAAATCTGAACAGAAGCTGTTTGCCTGCTGACCAGCCTGTTCATGGAGACCCCTGCCAGGGTTGTATCATTGGCTGTGTTATCCATGGCACAAGGCAGCAGCCATGATTCCCAGAATTCACACACTGCATGTCAGTACAGTCCAGAGATTATATTCTTTTGTTTTTACCAAAAAATAAATGCCAACAGCCTTTAGTTTAAGCCTGAGGTGGGACTAACTCAGTTGCTCTGCTCTGTCTCGAGACTGAAGCTGGTGTCAACTGACTGGACCTGATGACTTACTACTAACCCAGTGTCAAAAAAATGCAGCTTCCTCCTCAGTAACATTCCAAGCAACTAATTTTTAGAAACACAAACAGTTTTGAAATCTCCAATGGTCTAAATATTTTAAGGCAATAGTCTTCTCCTAGTTTCTGGATCAAGGAAAGTCTACTCATCTCCAGGCAAATGTTTTAAATGCAGTGAAAAATCTTTCAAACCTGTTTATCATTCTATAAGGCTTTAGTTTTGCGGGATTTTATTTTTTTAATTCTGTCTGCAAAAATAAGTGGGTTTCTCACTTTTTTTTCTTATACAAACTGTGATTTGGTGAAACTTATCTGCTGTCTAACAGCAACGCATGAGAGATACTGTCTCTCCATACCAGGTTAGAGATAACAATAAAACCATAAAGGCAAAGAGTCTACTTTCAAGGAGAAACAATAAATATATTGTCTACCTTAGGTGTGAGGACTCTCAAATTTCGTCATCATGAATTACTAATAAATCTCCAGGGTCCACTGGTGAGTACTTCAAAATAATACACTATGGTTAGAAGGTAAAATAACATTCCTCAGAAGTAAGGGAGGGCTGAAGATGGGAAACTAGTACAGTCCATGCTGCCAGGAAGGGCTCCCGGGGAACTGCCAGCCTGCTGGTGCAGGAGCCAAGGGACAACAGAACAGCAACAGAGCTGAGGAGCTTTCTGAGTTTCCTCTTCTACTTTGTGGGCTGGACACATCCTTCTCCTACATGGAGCAAGGCCAGGGCTCTGATCAGGGTCTCTCTGGGGACTTGGCACCTCTGTTCCTCGGGTGGCCTTGTGTGCTTTCACCATGATAGAAAAAGTGGCTCTTCTGCTTCTCCTCCTCATAGTGCCTCCTCTGACGTTTCTGCCACAGACTTCATCTGACCTCTGCTTCAACCCAAAGTTCCCTGGGGAGTTCCAGCACTCCTTCAGAAGAAAAGAAAAAAACATACTGCACTGTCTAGATTAAAAAAAAAGAGAGAAAAAATGGTGATTCCTGTTTTACTGAGAAGTTCTACCAGGGTCATGTCTTAGATGAGGGTTACAGCTGGACCAGTTACAAGTATCTGAAAGTCATCATCAACTCGTGCCTTGCAAAGGCATGTTAAACTGCTGCAGCTGGATGCTAAAATGAACTTCTCTGGCAGGTTCATTTTGGGCCTGAGCCAGAGGCACACTTTAAACCGCACAGAGAGGAGCCTCTCCCCTGCCACAGCCTCCCATGCTGGGGGTGAGCAGCAGCAATGGGCTGGGGTCCCACAGCTCACCAGGGAGGAAGACAAGACTGGGGTTTGGTTCAAGGCTACTGGGCAACCAGCTGCGAGGAACAACAGTGCAGAGGGAAGAGTGGGTCTCGCTGTGGAGGCAGGGGCAGCATTCACTTGCCACAGCCGGAGAGACAAGTGCCCCTCTCTGCTGTCCCCATCCCAGGCACTGCCCACAACCCTAAAGCTCATCAAGCCTGGAGGTTTGTGCTCCTGAGTCCTCAAGTTTGCAAGCTTGATGCCTGCTCCCGGTAGGCACTGCCCCGTGGTACATGCATAGTGATGCGCATGGTGCAGATGTAGTTTAAGTGCAGGTTCCAGTTATGTGGGTCGTGGGATGGGGTTTGCATTCAAATCCCTCTGATGCGCAAGCTGCCCTGTAAAGTTAATTACACAGGTCCTCTTTTCCCAAAAACCCAGCTAGTAAGACCCAAAAAGGCTTCAGTGCTGTGGCTGTGCTCCTGATGTGCATCCTCTGGTACAGAAGTTTCAACAGCAAGTGATGCAGCCTATCTGTGCTGAGACTGACTGACTGCAATTGGAACCGCAGCCCTGTGAGCGTGGGCATCTAGGACAGCCTTTGCTACAGCACAGTTGCTGCTTGGAGCTAAAGTGCCAGTGCTGGCCTACCTTTTAAGTTCTGCATGAGGAAAGCCTACATCCATGGGAGAAGCCACTGGCTCCTGCTTGTCCTCTCACTACTGGTACACTGATGAACACATTGGAAGCTGCTACTTTTGCAGCTCCCTGCCAGACTGACCCTCTTTGGCACTTACTAGGCCACTGGTCTAATACCAGCAACAAGCAGAGGGACAAGAGGAGTGAAATGGAGAGAATTCAAAACAAAAGACTTCAGGTTTCCCTAAGCAAGCAAGCAATCAAGCAGGGTACATAACTATTTCAGTGTACACACAAACTTCCTGGTAGATTTATTTACTGTGTGTGCTTACTTTCACATAGTTGGCAGCACAGGGTTAAGTTTTACGTGCTTATTAGGATGAAAGATTAAAACAAAAAAGATGTTAAAAAAAAGTACTTGGGATTTCCCATTCCCAGTCTCTATTAATCACTTCTGTCACAGTTGGGCTAAAAATACTTTGCAAAACATGAGGACCTACAGGCATAGAAGGAAGTTACTTATAAATGCAAGCTCAGCCATCTTCACACAAAACCACAGGCAGCTATTGAAGTCCCAGCATCTTTTACTGCTACAAACCCCTTCTGCCTTCATATACCAGCTACAGTGAATGGGGGTGTCAGAGCCACGGGCTCCCTCCCTGCAGTTTAGAAAAGGCTGGTAAGTAAAGGCCATTTTTCTCATAGCCATTCTGCAAAGCATAGCTGAGCATTTATCTGGGGCCTTCTTGCTTGGTGTTCTGAGGAAGACAAATGTGACCTGTTGCTCCGGTGCTGTTTAGGCTTATGGGTCTCCTCTTTGAGCCCTCAAAGCACAGAGATGCCAGACAGAAAAGCACATAGTCAAAAAAACAGGAGTAGCAGTCACAAGGAGAAAGATAACAGAAAGGACTAAGAACTGGGGGATATTTACATTCCTGAACTTTTTAAAAATAAAGAATCTGCAACAGCGTGGCTCAAAGGGAACTGCTGACAGGAGCACCTATCCTGAAGCAGCTGACCACTTTTTTTTTCTCCGAGGTCCTTCTGATAAGCAAGGAGAGTGAAAAAGACACTACAGGTTAGGATATGACATCAGGAAAAGGGAGGATGAGAAAAGGGGCAGAAAACATCTCATGTCAAATAACATGTAAAAAAACCCCCCAACCTGAAGAAGAATAAATATCAAAAAGGAGCAGAAGAGTAAGGAATTCAGTGGAAGAAGGACATCATAGAAAATAATTTCTGAGGAAAAAAACAGACTAAACAAACAGTTGAGAGTCTAATGAAGAAAAATCTGCAGAGATCTTTCAAAAATGTTACCTTACAGATGTAAGATATCTGTAGATACGGAGGGATGGAAATTTACTCAGTGCTATGAGCAGAAAGGCATAATCTAAAATCAAGAGAGTACTAGTTCAGCCAAGCAACAGCCCTAGACATTTTCTGTATGTTATAGGCCACGTTTCACCAGAAAGATGGCACTTGCTGAAGATCTGTGGTTTACCCCTCAACAGAGTAAGTATAAAGAGAATTCAAGCCAGGCTTCCAAGAAAGTTTTGAAGTGCAAAGTGCGATGACTTTGGACAACAGTAGTTTCTCTCTAGGTAATGATCAGCCTAACAAAACTCTCTGTGAGGGGGAAACGGTGCTTGAAAACTTCTCCAGCAATACTGAAAAGGCCAGGAAAGTCTGATTCTGACCAACACCCAAAACTGACTTTGCCTGTGCAAGGCACTAGGACAGTGCTAGCATAAAGCCCTAACCAACCCCTGCGTGGCCTAGACTTTTCCCCACCCTCTAATTCAAAATGCACAATTTCATGGATATGGATTACAAAGGAACCAGATGGAGGAAGGGGAACCAGCAAAGACTACAAATAGTACGGTAGTAGTACGTGCCACTAGCAAGTGATAAGACAAGGTGCTTATGGTAGCACCTACTTCCAACAGATGCTACTTTGCTTTTTATCTTGTACATTTGTAAATACTCATAGCTGAGTATTTATGGCAAACAGCAGTTCTCATGGCACAACTCTGGCAAATCTTCTGGACCCTAAACCTCCTCAAAACCTTCTTTCAGGTGGTGGGTGGTAGAGAGCAGGAAAATGGCACCTGCATGCTTAGGCCTTTCCCATCAGCCACTATCAGTTTTTTTGAAGAATGTGAAAAATCCCTCCTTGCTACAGCCTTTTCTTTTGGGTGTGTGGACCAGGTCTTTCTCTGGCTCGAGGATGGAGAGGAGAGGAAAAGAGGGACCTGGCATCTGTTGCTCCAGGCAACAATGGATTTCTCATTTCCTAGAGCTTGGGTGCATCTCAGCTGGGCACTCACACATTCCATGGACATCACACTCCCCCTGCACCTGTCACTTCCACGTCCAGTCCAAACCAGGATGTTTTGAAATTGGTGAATTTTCTCCCTTGCACTCCTACTTAATGGCCCAGAGAGCTTTTGTAAAGCATAGGGGAACATGGAAATTGTTATGACCCTTGCTTTTCTGAGGTTTCTGGTTTGTTGTGCAAGATTTCCTATGTGAGGGAGAGAAATAGCATGTTAAAATGGAAATGTAAGTATAGTCTTTAAAATCAAATGTAAGTATGTTCTCTAAAAACCACCGATGAGTGCAAAGAATCCACTTAGAACATATAACCAAATGTTATTTAATATCTTAAAAAGTAACACAATCCAAAATGGATATTTCACACAACACTACATAAACAACAGGAACACAATATTACCATATGGAGGGACTTTCAAATATAGACTTACAAAAATCCCTGTCCTTTTTTTCCTTTAAATTATTATACTAAGCATGACAAGTAATCATCATTTACAATATGGTACACTGACACAATAAAAACCATGTTACAAATGTGCTGTTATAAATCAGTAACGTTAGGGAAGACATTTCATGAACTGCAATTATTTCATATGAAATACTATACAATATAAACAGAACATCCATCTTGGATGACCTTTACAGCAACCAGAGACCAAGTAATTTTTTAAATTTTTTTTCAGTGCAAACACATTTATACAAGGCAGTCTTGGCTGCAAAACTCCCTTCTAACATACAGTAAGTCCCACTTGCATTTATTAACTCATTTAAACCTAATGCAACAGCCACATTCAGTCACTCACAGAAAATTACCTGCAGAATTATGATCCCTTTAAACTTAAATCTCCTCCACATATAAAAGTAACATCTGTGCCAATTACTCCAAGGGCCCTTTCATACTTCTGGGTGGGTATCCTTTGGGTGTCTCTAACCACTATACAACGCGAGGGCAGTGCACCACATGGGAAATCACCCTTCCGAGGTGGGGAACACGTGGCGGCTGTCCCGGCATCCCGGCTGGGTGGCTGTGCGTTTCAGCAGGGATTCAGCCCGGGTGCCCTTCCAGAGCCAGGTGCGGGCACGTGGCCTTCTGCTCCTTCTCTGCATTTAGTGTCTCGGGGCGGGGGGAGGAACACGAAACCCTCAGCTCAGAACTGAGCTTCAATGGAGTTAACGACCCATTCCCATCTCTCTCAGCTCCTCGGGAGATCAGGAGAGTTAAGCCAGATTTACACTCGCATATCTGAAACCAACGTTTGGAGCGCCGCTACGAAAGGAGTATGATAGTCCCGTTTTCTTCTAGCACCAGCTTGGCTTTCAGTGGGTCCACTGCATGCCTCTCATGCAGTAATGATGCACTTTATTTATGCTGGGGGGAACATTTTAGATATATACCTTTTTTTTTAAAGAATTTTGTAAAAAATAGAACTTTTCTCTCTAATACTGTACAGTTTTCTTCAGAAGAGCAAAGAGAATTGTAAACTGTGGGTAGGACAACAGATTAGGAGTGCTATTTGCTTTCTCAGCACAATAATTTGAACAACTGAGTTGGGAAAAGCACTGCAAAATGTATTTGAAAAACAAATTTTTAATTAACATAACTGTTTCTAAAACCACTGCTGGCAGTACTCGTATGACTAAAAACTTGGTTTTGGCACTGTTAATCCAAGAGTGTCTGCAGGGCTGCAAAGTAGTTTCTCTCTTACTTAAACAAATTGAATGCATCAAAAGAATAATGTCAGAGTATAAACATGGAACACTTTGGTTAACTATTAAACTTACTCTAGTAACTTTAAGAAACCAACTGCTTAAGAAATTAGTCTGCAGACTCTTAGCCTTTGCTTTTTTCCAATGGGCCTGGACAAAGAGCAGGGCCAGTGAACTCTGCCTACCTCACAGGCTCACAAGGCTTAGCTGGTACCATGTCAAGTGCTTCGAGGCCCTCAGGCAAAAAGGTGTGATTTAAGTGCAAAGTATTATCCGTGTTTATTATGGCCTCTGATACTGGTTTGCTTATTCTCTTTTCTAAAAACGACTACTGCTGGCAAATACTTGGGCTATGGTGTTCATTAAAATGTTTGTTTTCCAATACATTTTTACTTTTTAGAGTGAACATTGTTTCGCATGTAACAGTCATTTTACAGTGATGCAGGGAGTCAAATCGTTAATGATTTATTCTAATTTTTAACAGAAATACTTTAAATGACAAAATTAGCTCAACTGATGATTGTATACTAATTTGCACCAGGATAATGGTACCACGTTTGCTGAAAGGTGTTCATAAATCGGGATTCGTATATAAATGTGATCTGCTTAGGTTCAACTGCCACTTTCTTCCTTTGGTTTTCGGAAAAATCTTTCTTTCATCCCTCTTGAAAGGTGGCTTGTTGCAGCTGGTTACTTTTCAAAAGCCAGCTTAATTTTTCTTGGAAACTTGCCCATGTTCTTTGAACAATAGGCACATACCTAGAGTAGGGACCCTAATACTGCTCCCAGCAAAGTTAATTAAAGGCTCTTGGTAATTTCTATAGGAGCAAATGTTTTAGATGCACACAATCTAGCGACCAGAGTGCATATCAGTAAAGGAATAGCTGTTTTAACACCTCTGCCAGTTCAGAGAAGCCATGACGTACTAATGTTGACAAAGATGGAGGCAGAATAGGGCCCAAAGTATCTGAAGGCTGCCAAGAAAATACCCAGAGGGTCTTCTGTTAAACCCCAAACTGTCAATCATATTTCACAGACTGTAGATGTTTTTCATTTTCTAAATTACAAATACATTTTCAAGTTCTACCAGGCAGAAATTTAGCAGTAACTGGGGAAAGGCTGGAAGGTTTCAGCCTCCCTTTCACTTTTATCACAATTATGCAGCCTTGTCAGTCTTTCAGTGACTCATCTGAACGCCATCTTTTTAACACTGTAGAAGGAAATTGTGGCAATGGAAACATGATGACTTCATACGCAAGCATTGACACACAAGAGAACGCCATGACCTAATGCTTCAAAGTTTTTAACCTTGCTTTGTACAATACACTTTTCATGTTGCTGCATCTCATCAAATTCATGGAGGTAGTTATATGTGTAAAAAAAATTACCATAAAAGTAACATGTTGTATTATAATAATACATATTAAATGTGCAAAATGCCGACAGATTTGTGTTGACCCTTTACAGCTGAACACAACACAGATTCAACCTAATCTAACTCTGTAAACCTTTCAATTGATACATTAGAAGAATGACAGATAAGCAACCATGTAATACAAGGCTATGACTTCATCAAAGGATTAGGGTGACATAAAGCACTCAAGCTCCACTCTCGTGGTTTTTTTACAAGAACCTCAAGATGGAATTTCCTTATATTCCATTGTTGATTTTAAAAGGAAAAAAAAAAATCAAGATTAGAACGTTTCTAGTTGAAAGTTCTGTTTACATTCCATATTCCAAGAGTCACATTAATATTGGTACAATGCCATGTCAACATTAATATGACAGTGGTGTTGTTGGCTGGTCTCTGGGAACTTTAAGAAATAAAATACTATACCGTTTATAGGTATGTACTATCACATTTTGTTGGAATGATGTCTTCTGTACAACCAGCTGCCTGCATAAATTCTGATTAGCTTATGACAAACAATTGTTTCTCCAAACATGAAATCTGTCTTTGCTCTTTACATTTTAATACTGCTGTTAGTACTTCAGATCATCACTATAAATTGTATCATTTTGACATTTTTATTTACTGAATTGATACATGCTACTGATGTCAGAGCTCATGTCAGAAACAAAATCACAGTCAGCCACTGCATAGTATATGACAATTCCCCACAAAAACTCTGACTCTACAGTTTGCATGGAATAAATACGGCTGGAGTTACATATTGAATAATAAGATGCGTCATGCAAAGCATTATATGGTAATTAGAGCACATCTTGGAAGGTATGATAAGGCAGAAGGCTAAAGGCCAAGTGACTTTGATAACCAACCAAAAGCACAATAATTTCCTTTATGTGCACTGAAAGTTCTTATTGCTCCTATGAAATGGAAATTATACACTGAAATCAATGAAAACAGACCTGTGCATTAACTGGGTGTTCTTGACAGAACTGGAAACCGTGTCCAGAGTTTGAAATCCACCCTATAAGTAAACGAACTATATCCAACGGTGTAACATAAGGCTGAATCTTCTGATGACAACAGAGAACATAAGTGAAGCTCAAATGACTTTGTATACAGAGTAATTAGTCACCAGAACCTGATGAAAATACTGGGTTTTAATATATACAGTTGGGTTTCATACCTGTGTTCTACAAGAGCTAGACAGGGTAAACGTCCTTTTTATATGAAACAATTTGGGCTGTTGCACATTTTAGTATCTTTGTTATTCTTCCACGAATTTGTCTGTTCTGATAAAAAAAGTCAGTTCATTGCACTACCACGCTGCATGAGTAACAGAGCAGAATGTGACCCTATAACTAAAAATTACTCTTGGAGTTTGACTATCTGTAGAATTTACTCTGCAGTAATTAGAATAGTACTAATTACGTTGGAGTAACAGTTTAGAGAGAGCAATTAGGATGCACTGTGCCTACAGGACTTAGATTTCTACTGCAAACCAAGTGGACACATTTAATTTCTAGAAACCAGACAGGTCCATAAAATGCTAAATTGCAAATAACATCCACTGAATAAAAAGGCCAGAAGTTTATAATTCTTTAAATTTCGTTCTCTGATAATCACTACACTGTATGCTATTTTAATAGCCTAATTTAGGCATTCTATTTAATAAGCTACATAAAATAGATTTATGTCCTTCCACTAGAAAGAAATTGATTCTTCAGGCCATACTTGTCATTTATATCATAAAGGATATTTTTGTTCCAAGAAATTAGCTATCCTGATTCCTATATTAATGGCAAGTTGCAATACCAGAAGTGACACAAGAATTAGACTAGCTTTTTAAAATATGTGAATTATACTGAAGACATGTGACATATTCCGTGTCACTCCACATTGTGGCTCCATGACAGTTATCCTGCTGTTCCCTCCCCACACCCTCCTCTATGCATAGGCCCACCTCCTCATTGGTGACTATGGAAGGTCAAATAGCAAGTCTCATTAATTAAACATCTCTCATACTTTTGAAACAAAAGGAAAAACTGCCTCCCTCCCACCCTCCATATTTAGAAAAAAGCAAATCAAAACAAAAGCCAAACCTCCTTTTACTCGCTTAAACAGGTATTTGTAAAATTGTGTCACAAAAATGCACAGTGAAAATGACTGATTAGTATTAATAATTCACAGATAGAGCTGAGGTCATCACTTGTCATGTTTGGCATTGTTTCTCCTCATGGTGATCCTGGCCAGTTACTTTCAGCAGTGGCTCAGTTTTTGAAGTAAAAAATTATCAACTCTGCAGCAGAGTTTAGCCTCTGACCAGGGACATCACACATCTGTGGCATTTTTCTAAATGAAGTTGGCAACTGCATGGACATTGAAAATGCAGATTACACTTACAGTGTCTAGACTTTCTTATATGTGCTCAGTTACAATTAAGTGAAGCAAAAAGTGTACAGATTATCCCTACTGCTATTCTGTTGCTACGGAGCCGCAAATGTGAAAAGCAATACCTTGAAATAAAGATTTCTATGTTGCCCCTAGTCTACATAGCAGCACAGTTTAAGTAAACACTAAAACTGTGTTTGAGATGCTTGTTTTATTTTTCCCCAAAGATGTAAACATCAGTCCCAGTGTCGTAAACTTTGCTGTATAGGATGAGACAGACGATCTGAGGCAGGATGACTATCAGACACTAGTGACAGAAGCTTGCAGACAGTTAGCAGGTTTCTGCAGTTTCTCAGCTTCACTCGTGGGTGGGTCTGCAGTGGCTCGGAAGCTGAACGTTGGGCCTGCGCCACCATGTGCAGGACTCAGGGCGGGGTTCTGACGCCTGTTGCTTTCAACAATACTTGAAGTGTTGGATGCCAGGCTCTCACGAGTACTGGAATGGAAAAGAAATATATATACACGCTCATCTATGACAAGCCTATATATCTATTGACCAGACAGGAAAGGAGAATAGAGTGTTTTATAATAGGTTTCCTGTATTTGCATGTAATGTCACATCAGTGAACCACTGCATTTTGACAGTACACATACGTTCCTTCAAAACACATTCCAGAGGTGCTCAGCAGTCACCATACTGTAACATACTATAACACACACTAAGCACAGCTGAAGCTGTCACACAGGCTGTAAGCTGAACCAGTATCAAGCATCTGGATTTTTCATCCAAGGAAATAGGTTCCATCTTGCACTTGGAACATACTTATTTTCTCTTCTGACTGGTGCATTTTGCACAAAGTAGCTTCATCAAATCAGCACTGTGACTAAGCAGAGCTAGGACAGCAATTATGTAACACAGTGTCCTCTACTGTCTCCTCTTCTACCTATACTTTTGAACACAAAATATTAACTAAAAGTTCTACTTTACACTAAACACACAATGCTTCTAAATGCAACACTTCAATTTTGCTTTGCAGCTGAGACAAAAACTTACCAACATGCTGAGCAATCTTAAGTGCCCGGTCTGTGCTCATGCCCTGAACAACTACTCCTGCTACTTCATCAGAAAATGGACAATGTTCCTTTAGTTCTACCATATCATTTATTCACAGGAGTGACAGGACATTCACATTTTTAAAGATTAAGCCTTTTAATGACACATCTAATAATGAAAGTAGAGAAGCCTGTATTTTAAGTCTGTGGCTTTTGAAAAATTCATCTATGACATGCTAAGGCTAGTTTTATGACTATTACTCTTTTTGTTACCTTTACACTCTTTAATAGTATTTGATCTGCCAAATAATGTGTTCCCATGCAGAGAGTTTTGCTTTCAAATAGCTATGTGGCCCCTGGTCAGGTATCCTTCACTTGTATCCCTTTTCTTTGTAGAATTACATCACCACTTGCTACGGGGATGTTTACAGAATATATTTAAAGGATTGAATGGAGTTATTAAATAAGCACTAGAAACAAAGATACTAAGGGCAAGAGTTTCATAGTCAGTTTAAAGTCTACCTAATTTACCTGCTACTGAAAAGGGCAGCTCTTGCCTGCTTTGTGTGGACCTTACCCTCCCACATGATTCTGTGGCATCCCTGATGTTAAGCCTTGCAGCCAGCCAGATCAGGGACTGCTCTCAATTAAATGCTAGCCTTCAGAAAAAAAAAAAAAAAGAAAGAAAAAAAGGTTAGTGCTAGCATCAGGGGAAGAGTAGGAATGAATAGCTTTGGATGTGGCAGGGGAGAAATGTGTCAGTGTATAGCACAGAGGAAGAAAGAAACACCTTGCCTAACCTAGTTATAGGGCAGATTTGGATAATCTTAAACTGACTGAATCCAGAAAATCTATGATGCTTTTAGGAAAACTCCCATAGATCTTTTAAACTGATCAAAATAGTACTGACAATCTTCTGCCAATGATTGTCTTTCTGTCCATAGTTCCAAACTGCTACGATGGGTGATGCACATAGTAAGTAATTTCTGTGAGCTGCAATGATACATGGTGCACTTCTGTTGCTCATTTTTTGATTCCTCTCCCTCTGCTTTTCAACTAAAATAGATGCAAATCTTGGTTTTCTGAGATGATTCTGTATTGTATCATTCCTTATAGGACCACTAATTCCAGATCTTCAAACATTTTCAACTCTGATATTACAAACTGACCATTACAACATGTATACAGAAAGACTGCAGTGAGAATTTTGCATGCAGAGTAATGCCAAAATTAGGACCACTTCTTTCTTTAGGTGACAAAGGAACAACAGAATTATATAAGCTCTAAAAATAAAGGAATAAAATTCATCTTGACAACTAACATTTACTACATACAGCTTGCATAAAAGCAATACACAAAATACTGTAAAGCTTTCTTCCCAACAGAGATTGTATGTTCACAAATTAAAAAAAAATAATTTGGAAGTCAAATGACCATTGCAAATCTCTTTAAATGCACCTGGACTTTTTAAACTTGTTTTTTACTGTCCTTTTTTCCATTTGTCACACTTTAAACATATACTTTTTCTTTCATAGTGTGGAATTGGCAATTTTGATTCCCCAAGCAATGTTGCATACTTCAGCTTAAATTAAAAGATACCACCCCACCTTAGAAACTAGAGAGTAACATCATCAGTGGAGGCAGCAAGTCAGAAAGTTTCATCATCAGTGGAGGCGAGAATATACCTGAGGAACATCAGTACATGCACATCCTGCTCTTACACTCTCCCCTAGGCATCTGCTAAAGGACGCTGTCAGATCTGGCTGACTCTAACCTGATGGATGCTAGATTGCTATTTTGTATTTCCTGGAAAAGGGCTGTGGAGCACATTTTTTGTGATAAGGTAGGAAAGTAGTAACAGCATGGCAATTACAGCCAAAGGGCAGAATTCACCCTCAGCAAAATTTATTTTTGTAGACATACCAGAGAGTGACCAAACCTCAGCAAAATCATCCAATTTAATAATTTTGATGAAAAGCTCATGAAAAAGTCTTTGAAATATCTAGACCATGTGCTGGTCTCACAAAATAAATACACAAGAAAACCCTACAGAATCTTGCCTTTTTTTTTTTTTTTTTAAAGTTTACCTTATGTGGTCATGCCAAAAAAAGGCCTTTGTTAATAAGTAAACAGTAAAATAATTTTTAAAAGTATGTACAAACATTCATTTTTGAAAGCTGCATATCTGTTTCCCTTTTGATCTAAACAAAGTGGTATAGCAGCACTAAATCCAGTATGCTCACCATATTCTGTTTTCTTGCCAGCTAAGTTTACGTTAAACAGAAATTTTAGCTTTTGTGTAAATAATTAGGGAAGAAGATGTCTATCTTTGCATTAACCAGAAACACGAGTTTGATATTCAGCTAGCATACAAAAGGAGTCCAAGAACTGATTTTTAATCCAGTCAATATCCTATCCTGGAGGTGACTCCTACATTCTGTGCAGTAAGGCAGGTTGAGCAAGAAGCAAATACCATGACATACTCCCCCACAAAAACCAACTGCAAATATAGCACTTCGACTAAAGAAAGAGATTACATTTAAAAAAGAACAGTGCAAACAGCTTCATAAAACAGTTGTATGTGAGAAAGATGTGAAGCATCTGCAGAACAATCAATAACACAAATGGATTCAAAACCTTTTCAAGTTTCTTTTTTAGGGTGGAGTCAATGTAAATGGTACACTTTACTCAAATTATTTTTCAATTTTTTTACTCAGAAAAAGGATACATTTGCTAAAAGACAGCTCTAGTTTAATAATCACTGCATGTTGCATGAGGCTCACTAATTGCTGCCTTGTCATTAACATCAAGAGAGAATAGCCATCAAATCCAAAGGAATTTATTCCAGAATGACAGGACTTCAATTGAAAATAAAATTTAGCCCTATGCAGAAACAGGAAATCCCTCACATGCCTTTCTGAGAGCCTTTGCTATACATGCAAAAAACTGTGTGCTTCTGTGGAATAAGAACACCATTTACAGAGGAAAATAAAAAAAACATCAAAACGAAAAAAAACCCAATTTTTTTTTCACCTAATATAAATCCAGTCTTGAAGGTTTTATTTTTAAGCACAGGCAATACATAATTTAAGCTTAAGTAGGACACTATAAGAGAACTAGTATGGTAAATTATTTCTATGTTCTTAGAGTTACTGCTCTGAACTCTGATGGGCTGCCATCCAGGCCAAACAAAACTGGTCAGGGTCCATTCTGTCAAGGACCTAGGACTGCCAAAGGTCAGAGAGACAAGGAAAAAGGCTCGAGTAAAGGATTCTTAACCTGGAAATGAGCTTGTGAAATCTCCAGGGCAGGGAACATCCCAGCAACTTTCTCCTCCCTATGCCGCCTGTTAAGATTTCTAGCACACTGAGACTTCCATGATGTCTGAAATCCCTGGAATGGAAATTACTAACCAGCACCACCACACGTAAACATCTGGACTCTTTTCCCAATTATCTTAGGCAAGGCACCTCTCCCTCAGCTGATGCAGCACTGAGTCACCTCTGAAGTTCAAATATCCTGAGCACTTTAAGCATTGTAGGGGGAGTGGCTGTTCCAGTCTTACCAGTTTGGAATGGTGACTAGATACACTTCCAAAATTTCTGAAGAAAGCAAACAAAAAGACCAAATACAAAACAATATAATTTTTTTTTGTCTGAGCCAAAGATTATGCCACCTAGTCATGCCTAGTCTTCCCATTAGTCTTGTTGATGGTATCTTAGAGGGAAAGGGAAGGGGGAAGTAACAGAAACTCATCCCTTCTATTCTAAATGCAAATGCAAGTTTAATATAGGGGAAAAAAAACGGTACAGGGAGGTATTCAGCAAACAGAAAATGAACTAATACAGAGTCAATGCCGCAAATGGTCATTGGTTTCTTACGGTATGGTGGGAAACCCACACATCTGAACAGAAAATTTCAGAGCTGCAGTCTGAAAATGTGTGAAATTGTTTAACACAGCCCTACATTCTGTCACCAGTATCACACACAAATAACTATAAATGGACTTCCTAGTCTGTAAAGCTGCAATGAATGTGACAGTCCTACCGTGGAGAGTTGAACCCGCTGTCCACAGTAATGCTGCTGCTGTCCATGCTGTCCAGGCGGGCTGAGTGGGTGGCTCTCTGGTTGTTGCTATTTTCTGTTTCCTTAGGGGTGAGAAGGGTAAGATTCTTCTCAAACTTTCGCTGCAGATCCCTCTCCTTTTCTCTCTCTAGGAGCCACTGCATTGTACCAACATCATCCCTGTTCTTTTCTTCCTCAGCATTTTTGTTGGTTCCTTCCTCTGAGTCATCATCATCAGATACGTTGTAGTAGTCGAAGGAGGCCTCCTGGTTCCCAGTTGTCTCTTGCTGTCTCTGAGAAACGGGCATGACTTGTGTGACTGAGGTTACTTTCACTTGTTCAAGTTTCTCACATCTGACTGGCAATGTGTCAGAGGGGGCCTTTTGATGGGGTTTTAGAAGAAGTGTGTTAGACTTATGGTAACTATTCACAGAAAGAGTGCTGTGCAGAGGTTTAAAGAGTGTATCCTTGCTAAATATTTCTTTCCTTTTATCAAGGCTGCTTGATTCAGCACTGTGGTGTTGAACCAGCCGCCCGTTTGCAATCACCTCTGGAGTTTGTCCAGCAACTGCTAAACCACTGCTTGGGCCCTTTGGGGACTCCTCCTTGTGCACCCCAGGCTCCCTTGCAATATGTTGAGACTGTCTTTCTGCAGGAGTCATTTTTTTGAGCCCATCTGTCCCTGTTAGTGTATCATGATCCTCTTTATTCTTTCCCAGTGGTGATGGAGCAGTAAGCACAGTCTCACTGGATGTGTTGCACTGAAAATAGTCATCAACTGCAGATTTTGTTGTACAGGAGTTGAGCTCACTATACGATGGCAAATTCTCTGCAGGCTTGCTTTGTTCCAATAGGCTACAAGAACTGGGGGTTTCTACACTGCCACTGGCTTTTTCAGGGATACAAGTCTCTTTGTAGCTTGCAGATGAAATCAGAGCCCTTTGATGACTGAGTGACTGAGATGGCCTTAAGGTACTATCGTCAATGTAAGTTTGGCTAGTTGTTTGGTCATCTGGGCTACAGCCTTCACCTATATCTTCAGGTGTGCCTAAAGTTGCTGAGCCCAAAGGTCCCTTGGAGTTATCCATGGATCTAGACCTTTCTTTAGCCTTACTGGACCGCTCGTTCCTCGATCTTCTATCCTGTGTATGGCTATGGCTCCGATGGACCTTGGAGTGGGAGCTTCCCCTGGAAGGTTCAGGGAAAGGCATTTCAGTTCTTCTTTTGGCCAGTTCACCAGACACATCCCACTCTGGTGTCATGGGAAAGTGAGATTCAATCATGTTAGGACTGCTGTGCATTATGTAATTATCTCCCTTGTGCTCTATTATAAAACAGCCTTCTCGTGGGGATCGAGTCAAGGGATCATAGAACTCATACTCCCTTTCAGCAGGTATATCCAAATGAGAGCCATCTGATGGGTCTCCTTTGGACACCCTGGTCTTGCTGTGTGACCTCGACTTCCCATGAGACTTCCTGTGATTCCTGCTCTTTTTACTTCGTCCACTGTGGTGAGCTGAAGATCCAGCTTTGCTTCGTTGAGCTTTTTCTTCTTCAAGTTTCTTCATTAGTGCAGTGTGTCTCATGACATTTTCCACAGTCAAGTCTGGGTTAATGCGCCGGATAATCTCCATTTCTACCTCTCTAGGTATAGTGGTAGGGGTGTCCTCATCCCTTAGTGGCCACTCCTCTGGAGGAAACTGGGCAGAGAAATTTGCCAACTGTTTTGTCTTGTCCTTCTTAAAACTTAATCGGAATAATTTGAGTCCAAATTTCTTAGACTGCTTTTCTACATCCTTAGGCTTTGTGAGTGTCTCTGCTTTATAAGAAAAATTGACAGTACTTTTACTTTTCTCAGTAGGTGGGACCTGACATAATGAGGGAGGACAGTATGAGTCTTTACAGTCTTTTGCTGATTTCCTCTGTAGGGTAGATGCATGCATGCTGTGCATGTCTTCTCTGCAACAATGGCAGGAGTCGCAGTGGTTTTTGGGTAGTGTTCGGTCCCTGACGCATCCCGAGGTGGAGGGAGTTATAGTTCCTTGTTGTGGAGAGGTACATTGAGACCTGTCAGGTATCCTCTCATCCAAATGGTACCATTTACTGTTAGTTCTTATAAGAGATGGTGTTATAAAGTAAGTCTGTGGGGTTACAATGAAATAACCATCTGGAGTTGGGTATATTTTCCTCTCCCGTACAAGCATATTCAAAGTGTGTCGAAGGATTTCTGGACTGGGCGTTGGAACTCCTAGAAAAGACAATAAACACATATCAGGGAGTGCATAAAACTGTGCAGGACTCTCTGGTTTCCCCCTCCTCAACAAAAAGTTGGTTTTTTCTAGTGTACAAGCTGGAATATGCTGAACAAACAACTCCAGTAAAGCATTTTGTTAGGCGTTCTCTTCTCTGTTTGTTTCTTCATTCATCTCCCACCCTTTAGACATATAAATTATTAATTAAATAGAAAGGAGGCCATTAATAAAGTGCTAAAAAAAAAGGAGAGAATTTCTAGTCACTTCCATTGTGCAGGTGACTGTAAGGTACAAGATGGAATCACTGAAAATCAGAGTGTAAGGGCAAACACTTCACTTTCATTCTTCTTCCAACTAAATATTTATATCCTAATTCACCAGACCTACTCTAATAATGCCTTGTCCCATATAAAGCAGTGGTTATTTGACACTTTGGATGCCTAAGTTGTTTTACACAGAAGAACATTACACAAGGAAAAAAAGCATTCCCTCAAACTCCCCTTCATCATAAACTTGATGGAACTGACTTGCTCTCCCATTACAACGTTTCAACTATGCTGGCTGCTCTAAAAAATGATAAATCCTGAATAATACAGTTCATCTTACCCAAACACACTTTTCCATAATGTTGGAAGTTACAGATTAGCTCCTAAAAAATTTGCTTCTCAGAGTTCCTTGCCTTTTGTGTGAGATGTGAGGAACACTACCTAAGTGCATGTATTGCATACTGAGACAGGGACAAGTATGACAAGCCTGCATCAGTGGCACATGGCAGACTTGGCAACATGAGACTGGTCCTTCCCACTACCAGTGTGCCTGATGGGTTCAGTGCGCAGAACCAAGTCTTCAGTACTTTATTAGATAAAATACTAAGCTGTCATGTTGTGCATAGAAGTAAGTTCCATCTAGAGCTAAGGAAACAAGAACTTTAGTTCACTGACTAATTTAAAAAAAAAATCTGTTTATGATGAATCAAAAATAAAAATACCTCCAAGCTTTCAGTGGATAAAGCTATCTTCAATCTATACATTTTGTTGAACTAAAATGCATTTTAAAGCTGGGTTTACATTTTTAGAACTAGAGAAGTGTTTTTCAAAAGTTTGTACATTCTATTTTGGACTAAAAAAGTTAATATTACTTACTCTGGATCTTAGTTTTATTTTAAAAGTAACTCAGAAAAAAATAAATCAGAGAGCAACTTAGGTCAGGTTGGTCAGGACGTTGTCAAGTCAAACTCTGACTTCAAGAACAGAAATTCCATCCATCCAAAAAATATTTCAAGGAAGTATATGCTTTCTACGAAAACACTTAGTGGAAAAATCTCAACCATGTGTACCGGCCACAAACACAGTATCTCCAGTAGCACATAGAGTTTGGTCACCAACTCTCCTCAAACGTGCCAAAGGTCAGTGATCTCCTTGTGTGAGCAAACATGAGGGTGACAGGAACACCTCCACCAAAAGATCAGCAACAAGAAAAAGAGAAGTTGTAGTAATTCCTTAACTTCTCCTCTTGCAACTGGGTTGAGGGCAACATAGTAAATATTCTAATGTCTAATTCTGAATGTTGTTTGAACTCAGTGACATGACTATACTGCTCATATCTGTAACTAAAATCTTACAACAGAAACAGCAGTGTTAGGGATAACATGGATGCAGGAGTAAAAGCAATTGCAACACAAAGCACCAGGGAGGAGTACACAGGGACAGTAAAAATATTTCATGTATAATCCATAGAGCTGAAAGACTGGGGCTGATCCAAACACAGGAAAGAAGAGTGGTGAAGGTAGGATATTCCTGGAGAGCATAAATGAGACTGAAAATTAGGAAAAAAAATGGAGAATCAGGAGCATGCATTTTCTCCCCTTTTCATGCAGATGTCCACACTTCATGAGAATAATCCTAAAGAGAGTAACAAAGACCTCAGAACTTCTGGATAAGCTAACATGCCAGAAATAGCAACTGGTGGAAAAAGCTGAAATCCAGAGAGCTGGGGAAAAAAAAAAGACTACCCTTCTCTGGTCCAGAATTCTGGACTGAAGTAAACAATATGATGAGCTTCCTGTGGATTGTGAGGCAGTGGCAACCTGAGAGCAGGGTGTCCTCTGCATGAACTTTTGGTAATGCACAGGAACATGAAAAGTGATTTTGGTTCCCCATAACAACCAGTGGCCATCTAATCTCTTCCTTCCTGCAGTGGAGCTGCTATGTCTGCTTAAGTGATGCCACTCCTTTTACATTATGCCTTGCATCATGACAAGAAGTGGATGACCATGAAACTCAAGCTCATTTGTTCATCATGTGCTGAAAATGCACTGCAGGGACAACCCTGGTTCAACTGAGGTGCACTTGCTCTGCACAGCCAACCTCTCTTCCTTCCTCTACATAAACAACCTGCGTGAGCCATTGCATTTTCCGAGAGCTTACAAGTCAATGCCTCAACAGGTACTCACCTTTGTGAGAACTTGGTTCTTCCATCCCTATTTTACTTAAAAGACTTTTCTTAACATACTATTTCAAAAACAGCAGAACAAAAATAAAAGTGACAAAAACATTTCTCCTGGGAGATTACAGAAAAGTAAAGGAAAGAGATTGAAATGGATGCTCTGATGTTTTCCATTAATTTAGGCAAAAATGCACTGCAAGCACATGGCAAAACCAGTACTTATGTATTTTTCACCCAGTAAACCATAATGGCTACAATGTTCGGGGTAAGTGAGTCTCTACACTGGATGCACAGTAGTTACATTAATCGACTAACTCCTGTGAATGGAGAATGTGCAGATAAACATCAAGAAAAAAAAAATTAGTGTGCCTGGGCAGTCAATGATGCTGCAAAGGTAATTGTGTCAGCCTTCTCTCTGGAACTGAAGACTCGCTTTTATTACTCCCAGCATACCACACACCCCTGTGTTTCACTGGGCCAGCAGTGGTGATGGCAGATGCAGATCTCTGAAGCTCAGCTTTGCCAGCTAAGGGTAGCTATGGGCTTTGTTCCCAGCTCTTTCAGGTACTTACAAAAGTAGAAACAGACCCAAACTCAACTTATGCTTTCCTGCATGGCAGACAGGAGCAGTAACATTACTCTGGCTCCCATTGTTCCTATTTTCAATACAGGTTTCTTGTCTTTCTCAAGACTTCTCTCTCTACAGCAATCTGTGCACATCATGGCTATGCACAACCTACACCCCTGCGTTCAGAAGTCTCCTTATGGTCTCCCTTCTTCCATTAAACAGAAACAAGGGGAAAAAATCCTGTAGCTTAGAGACTCCAGCACATAAAATATTGCATGACAGCAGTGGTGTTATTTAAGATTATGTAGTGGTTTAATAATTCAAAAGCAGAAACTGTCTGGACACTGAATCATCAGACATGTACATTTTCTGTATCTCAAGAGAGTCTACTATGCCATCCACTGAGCTTCCAGACAGAAGATTATGTCTTGTTTGCTGCTCACAAAGAACACTGACCTAGAGTGAACTCAGTTAATGTAAGACACTTCTTGTAAGTGCTACACATATATTTCACTTATTTAGAGAGTGAACAGTTATAAAGGTGAATGTCAGAGGAATTTGCCAGCTTTCAGAAAAGCATTTGCTTCAAAAGCAACCTAGTCCAATACACATGTATTTTCGACACTGAAATTTTGAACATCTTAAAATTATTTAAATATGGACAATAAAATGTGGACAAAAATGGGGAGAAAAAAAAGAATATCCTTACTAAATGCAGCAAAGACTAAAGCTTGATATTTTCTTCATCCAGGTTCATACAGATAAGATGGTCTGGTTGCCAAACACAGAACTGAGGTTACGTTCTTAGCTCCTTATACTGGATTTCAAAGACTTACATTTAATGTATGGGATTTAAACCATGGTCAATAAATTACAAAGTAAGGCTGTGCAAATATCTCATTGTTTAATTCTAAGTGAGAGTAAAAGGAGCAGGTGCAGGAGCAGCCCTCTTGCTTTTTTAAAAATCTGACAAATTACAAAACCTACAAATGAGATGTGCATTATCATTACAAACTTTCTGAATAAAATAAATTAATGAAAAATACATCTGAAGTAGTATTTAAATGGTGTTAAATCTGCTAAAATGATTTTCTCCTGAGCTGATGCTAAGGCTTAACAAGGGATAAAAGAAATACTGTGATTGGCTCATGAAATACTAGTTAAGGATGTGGAGTGGTTGCTATGTGATGTTATAAATAATTAGCATACCTTATTTCAGATAGAGCCATGGCCCAGATTTATGCCTGCACAATGGCTCAGCAAACTAGAGGGCTAGACTGCAACTGTAAGACCCCGCACTGAAGAAGAAGGTCTATTATTCTTAGACAGTTTTGAGAACAGCATCTGGGGTCTTAGGAAATTTATCCACACGATGAAATGCAGTGAAGCATCTGTTCATTAAAACACAAACAACACAGGCAGACAAGTGCTGCTACAGGAAGAGATACAGAGAGGTTATGTGACAACAGATACATCTACAGTGTAATGCTCTCCCTCTCCCTCAGAGCATCAGCACCTAGTTAGGAAAAATAAATCATCAGAATATGAGAGGACATCAGATATTTTAAAATAGTCAGAGACAACACAAGGGCTCAAAAACCTGCAGGTGATTTATTACAGTTTGGGCAGATGAGAAAAAGATCACTCTGCATAAGAAGTTCTCTTTATTGAAAAGAAGAAATTTTTTGGACAACCCTCACACACTGAAAGAATATCTATGCTTGCTATGCTAAACATGTCATTGTTGGAAGAGAAAGGCATTTCTCTAGAGAAGGAAAAAAAATGAACAACAATTTGGTGGACTCTTTTTTTCTTCAAATAACTATCTTTACATTTTGGGAAGTGAGCCTCTCCCTTGTTTTTAATCTCAGACTTGAGAAATTCACATGTCAATGGCTAGCAGAAAAAAAAAGGCAGCAAGAGACTATGTGCTAACTTGCCTCAGGCTTCTTCTGGGCAGTGTCTACAAAATAATCCAGCCTGCTGAATTATTTTTCATGTTTGGTTCTGTCTAACAAGAATAGCACAAGACATTAAGTCAACCGATAATCATGCTCCCAGGAAACTCAAGGGATGTCACCAATAGACTATAATTTCCACCACGCAATACTGTTTATATAAAAATATTGAATCAATGAAAAAATACTTGGAATCTATGGAATTTTTCTAGTACACAGCTATACAGAAGCTCGATGACTTGGAAAAAATATCTTCAACATTAATTAAAAGGAATTACAATTGTGAACTTTGCCTTCTTTGCATTTTATTGCTTACAATTTTTACCCCTCTTTTCAAAATCAGCCAAACATACTGAAAAAAAACCCCACCCTGGTAAACGAAACTACAAACTAGGAGAAAAATCCAGTATTTACAAAATACGTTTGCAGTACTTTTTCTCAAGGCACAATTATTAAATGCCAGATAGAACTGTTTATTCCAAACACAGCTCTCAATCCAGAATTACATTCTAAAATCTCAGAATTTAGTGCCAGTTGTAGCAAAAGCCTTCCAGGCTTTAAGTAACTCTTGCTCTGAAATACAAGCAAAAAAATTCCAGACATCAAAACATGGCTATGGTTAGGCTACCTAGATGAGACAGATACATCAGTAGTTTTCCTACTGAAGCATTCTAAATTAGCTGCTTCTTGCAGCTGTAAAATAGGTACAATGGAGAAGTTTCTTAACTGCTTTAGAGAACTGCAAACCCAGTCACAGAGTAGTTAAACATCTTGCCCAGGGTCATACAAATAACAAATGAAGAAGTTGTGCTCTCCTGAGCAGTAAACCTCTGCCCAGTGCTTTTGCACTGCAATTTAAAGTATCTCTACAAGATGCATTTTGCATGTTTCACCAGCTCCAGATACAGATGGCCAGTACAGAAGCAGCATATTCAAGAGTACATTCTTACTTTTTGGTGTTACAGTATCTTTAATCCAAGATATTTTCCATTTACCATTTCATAAATATTACCAAATGCTTACAAGAATATATCCTGAACATCTTACCAGCTTTTATGAACACAGCAAATGTATCTATGGCTCTCCAGATCTTTTAGTTTAGTCTTGAAGAGTGTTGTAATTTTTCATGCAAGGGTAGTATAGAAGCAAATGCCAGAGCTGTGTCCAAGACGGGTCTGAAACCCCCTGGAACACAGGCTAAGACTGTCCTTGCAGTTTAAATTTACCCTCTCCCTGAAGAAGGCACATCATCGTCACTGGACTGTACAACTTGCATCAGGCCACACACTGAGACCCTGCCCCACACAGAAGGAGATGCACAGTATGTGAGAAACCTGCTCTTTAAGAATTCTCTATGGAGAACTCCATGAGGTTATCTCTGTGGAGCCTGGACAATGAGCTGGTTGAATGAGGTCAACAGAGCTCTTCTGAGCTAGCTGCAACTGGCTTGAAAGCCACAAGGTGGATTAAGTCTGCTCTGGCAATGACACATCACGCTTTGTTCTCCATAGCTACTAAAATAAGCCCTAAACTCCTTAGACTATGATGACAGAGAAGGTTAGTTTGTGAGAAAAATCACAAACAAGCTTATTCCAATACCATCTGCAAACAGAAACAAGCCAATAGTTCGTTGTTCAGTACCTTAGTTAATTTTTATTATTTACATAAAGCCAGGAATTAACCCCACAAAATGCATCTCACATGAACACCCTTATCAAGGAGAACTCAATTCTCCATATGGTTAAGAATAAAGAAATGGTTCTAAGATTAGACCCTAATGCTGCCTTTTACTTTTGCTCAGCATGTCAGGATTAGTCAATATCCCACCCAGAAGGGACTGGGGATTGTTTGACTGCCCTTTTACAGACATGCACTCATCTGCCTGATGGTTTATTAATGACTGACTGGTTACCTGGGAAGCAGGTGGTGAGGTGCTCCATTAGTGCTTCTTGTGTGACTTGTTTTCGGGCAGAGTTCATTGCTGAGATGGCCAGGCAAAGGATCTCCCCAAGTGGAATAAACTGTGACTGAGTGATGGGAGACATGCTGATGGGTGATACATCACCTGTAAAAAGACAACAGATGCGCAATGAAGCGTTTTATTTAAAAATCTGCTTATAGAACAAGGATGTAGAGATACAACTAGCAAAAAATTCACAGAGCTCTCAAGTCTTTGTACTGAGCTGGGGATAAAACTCTTATAACGGAGAACCATCCGACAGCTTTTGCAAAACTTAGACATGCTGAACTTTGGCAAATGGGAGATACATGCTATGCAGGCATAGTTTCTCAAAGGGTATGTACAATAGATAGATTCAGAAAAATGCCAACAAATTAGCACTCATGGCTACAAACCCCCATGTTTAAGATTCTACTAGTTAACTGCGCAAACAAAATAGTCACATGTATTTCTGTGGACATAAAAAGGGGAGATTTCACTCCCCCTTTCAAAGGACAGTAGTATGAATCATTTCCATTTGATACAGTATTTTTTATTAATTGTAACAAAGATCAGAAAAAATGTTGCTAACTTAATGAATAAGGTTTTCACTCAGCTTACAGAGCACAGAACACACTTTAGAGTCCCAAAAGCATCAAAACACCTTAAGACTGATAACCTTAATAAACCTCTCCTGGATCTACATGTCAAATGTCTTTGTACAAACTATGTATTTTTTAGAAGTTTCACCGGTTTCAGGACAGTCTGAAAATTAACTTTGTTGTCACTTTTCTCATGTTGTCTTGATAAAGAATTCATTAACCTATACTTAAGAAAAACCTTTGAAAGATCTTAAGAAAAGTTGTAGGAGAAATTAAAATTTGGTAATACTAGCATGACTACACAAATACACATATACAAGTGCATTTTATCATACTTCATCCAAGTACAAAAATGCTTTTTGATTCTGCTCTGGTGCTCTGTACCTCCTCTTGAAGTGGTAACAGTTCCTCAACGATATCAAAGAGAGGAAAGCAGCAGGCTAAAAGATTTTCCTTGCCAATGGAAAAGGAATAATAAAGAGTAAACAGAACAAGGGGTGCTTGACTACAAATCCTATTCTGGCCACAGGTCACTCAATAGCCATGGATTAAGTTGTAGCTAAATAGCTTGAAATTTCAGGAAAATCACCCTATTTCTGCTGTCACAGAGCAATACCTTGTGATTAAATCATGAATCAAATTACTAGAAATTAATTCAAATTCAAACTTTCACTCACAATGCAGAGGATCTAATATTTGCCCTATTAATTCTATACTCCTATTACTTATACTAAACAAGAGGAGCAGCTTCTAAAACTGATTATTGAAGTGCATTTAATCTTGCATTATATTCAGCACTTTGAGGGAAAAATAAAAGAATTGGTGGGAGTAGCAAATTGCATAACTGTCTCAGTGAGACTTATGAGCAATGTTTTTCAATCACCAGCTGTACAATCTGTTGTACAACAGTGCTACACATTACCCGAGACACAACAATGATTTAAAAATACACATTTGTGCTATGCTGTCTCCTGATTGCTTCTGCTTAATCAGCCCCAACCAGATCAATGCTGCATCCCCAGCACTGCAGCATTCCTCCAGTTTCAACACAGTGCAGTCCAAGATCCTCATTCTTAGAATCTGACCATAGAATTATGACCTTAAAATATAACCTTTTCTGGACATTTTTTTATTCATACACACCTAAAAGTTCCTCCCACATGCTTTCCACACAATGGCAAAGAAGATCACACACAGCTTACAGCGAAACATGAGAGATACGCTTCCACATGGCTTAGGAACAAACGCCATTTGTTCCCTCATCACTTAAGAGTGGATAAAGGATATCACAGTTATTCTATTACTATTTACTAGTAATTATATCTGCTGTCAATTACACTTGTTCATAGCCAAATCTTTGTAATCAGCCAGACACATACATTTACCAACTTTGATCATCAGTCATCATGCACTTTGTGTAGGGGATCAGTTTCTTTACCAATTAGTTTCATGTCTAAGCAGGATCAGAATTATTACAAGAATTATGCAGATTTAGCTAAGCAATTTAAGCAATTTTGTGTCATGGGTAATTTTGTGAGAACTACTAAATTGAGTTCAGTGCAATGTCAAACAGATTGGCATGTGCTGGCCTCAGTTGAAGTTTAATCTTACCAGGTTCACTGGGCACTGAAACAGAATCTCTGGTATCCTGGTTTTGCCCAGAACAGAGTAGTTTTAAGGCCATCCAGGTGAAGGGCAGCAACTTCCTCAATTGTTTTATCTGGATCATCAAAGACCTGTCAATTTCTTAAACCCAAGCACCGTGGCAGGAGTGTCCCTGTGCCTGCTCCCAGCTATGCACTCACACTGCCACCTACCACTGCCAGCATGGGAGGGCGGGAGGAAGACCTCTTTCTTTTGAAACAAAGCCATGCTATATTGTAACCTACCAAGGGTGTATAAGGGGACCTCGCTTCGCATGAGGATGACTTAGCAGGATGCAAAAAGCCTTTAGAAAAACAAGATGTGCTAATTGGTAAGCTGTAATCAGGAAATCATCCTTGCCTGGGTCTTATGCAAGGCCAAAGATAAGAAATAAGAGCTGGGTTTTTTTAAGCAAGATAAGAAACTCGGATGCTGGAGATCTCTATCAGTAAAACCATGAATCCACAAAAATGTGAGGTCATAAAATGCAATTTAAAAGCTGTCTTACGACCGTACCCTTAGCAAGATTTACTACATAAGCTAACCAAGACTGTTTCTGCAGGGTTTTGGAAGGCACAGACGCTGTGCTCTCCCCACTGGTGTTAATAAAGGCTCCAGTTCAGCTGTGGGTCGAATCCTTGAAATCAGACTGGCGAGCCAGCAGGAGCCTCTCTGTTCGGCTGCGTGACCCGTGGGACCAGGGACCCTCCGAGGGAGCCCTGGAGTCCCCTGACTCTGTGGAGGCTCCACTGGCCCTTGGATCATGCAGGGACAGACAAGTTCCCAAGAAATGGTAAGCCCTCTTTAAAGTACCTTTCATTATAGGCATTTGAAGGGGTAGGGACACCTACCAGGAAACTGAAATCTGTAAGTCATATGCAGGATATAAAGGAGTCTGTGGGTTTGAGTCCCACCTTGGGCCCTGAGATTGTGGGTTCAAGTCCCACCTCGGGTTAACAGCAGATAGGATTTCTGGCATAAACAGATCTATGTGGCTTGAATTTGGTCTAGGTGCAGTACTTGCAGTCGGGATAAATCTTACTGTATATTATTTGTGGTAGTATTTTAAGCATATTCCATCTATACTTTGCATTTGCTAAAAGATACAGAAAACTTAAAGTATAACATATGTGACTCTTGGGGTTAATATCACCAGTATCTCGTGTCTTTAATCCAAAAACATTTCAGGTCCCTACTTCAACTCAGGAACCAGATCCATCTCTAGCAGAGATTGAACTAGTTGAGTCAGCAGTGGATAGAAGCATAAGGAGAATTATATTCGATTAGCAAAGGCTAATTAAAAAGTTGGAAAAGAAACGGTGTAATTTTCAAGTGATGCAGAATACAGTGGCATGGGAGCCTTCCTTTGAATCACTTTCCCCTGCACAGCAACAATCCATTCACAGCTAACCAGACCAATACTTAGGATATAAGGAATGGGCCTTAATACCATTATCAGCCTCCTGAAGTGGGAAAAGGACTCAAGGAGTTTTGTACATGCAGCTTTGCTCTGCAGCCTTGCAGCTGCCCCCAGAAGGATGCCTGGACAAGAACTCAGAAGCCAGTTGCTCGGCTCACTCCCAGGAGCAACCCGTCCTTCTCCTTTGACTGCCAAAGGCCTGCAGAGATCCACCTCTGGGATCAGTTCCAGTTTGGACTTGTTAACTTAAAACTGGCTAAGTACAGGATAAGAAATAATAAAGTTTGCCTGGATTTTAGTAACTTCACACAATCCTTTCTTTCAAGGCAGGTCTTCAGCATGGAATTGCTTTCTAGGTTAGTGTGAAGAAAACATTCAGTCTGCACATGGCCCCCCCCACTTGGACTCCTGTCACCAGGAACAAGCCAGGAGTTTCCACTGAAATACTAACTATTCTTCACATAACTCATCAACACAAAACATCACTGAAGGGAAGTTCTAGCCAGGTGGGGGTTGGTCTCTTCTCCCAGGCACTCAGCAATAGGACAAGGGGCACGGGCTTAAGCTCTGCCAGGGGAAATTTAAGCTGGAGTTCAGAAAAAAATTCTTTCCAGAGAGAGTAATCAGGCATTGGAATGGCCTGCCCAGAGAGGGGGTGGATTCACCATCC
>JAWWEV010000134.1:40176987-40293854 GCA_035583235.1 Hafferia zeledoni | reverse complement strand
TGATCTGGTAAATGGACTGGAGTTGGACCAAGGGTTGGACTTGATGATCTCAGAGGTCTTTTCCAACCCAATTGATTTTATGATTCTGTGCTTCAGTACTGGTTCCTTAATGTTCACACAATCACTAGTAAAGCACAATATAGTTCATGTCAGGGTAACATACATCCTGCTAGCAAATATTTGGGAGCTTAACAACCATTTAATTAACTATAAAGATTACTGTAATTGTCCATAAAATCATTATTTAAATTGCTTTAAATGCAACACAAATGTTCAACAAATACTGGTTTTTGTAAGGGCCTCTCCTTCTGTTTGTATCGACAGTTAAGCCCTATTCTTTTCCAGTGAGTGCTTTTCAACCTTCATATGACAAGAAAACTCTCTTTACGTCTGTCGTGACAGAATGATCTCCACAGCTTTTTGTTCTTAACTGTCTGCTAGAGATAGTTACTAGCTCTTGTTTAAAAAGGCTAGCACACATTTTGAGCAGGCCTGGTCACAGAAAGCCAGAATCCCCTCACGCAAGGAGTCTCTAATTTGCCAAATTTTATCTTGACTATCCTGTGGCTCTGGGAAAGTACATGCACTCTGCAGTTATAGTTAAGTGAAGCAACTTCTTTGATGCACAGTAACAGTAAATATCTTCCATCTATTAGATAATATATTAACATCAATTACACACATAAATACTGATTAGCCTCTTGAATAGAAGGTTTACTACAATTCCTTTAGGAAAGATCTGCTTTAAAAAAAGCAAATAGGCTTTTCCTATTTTTTTTTTGAAGACCACATCACTTACATGAAACATCTAGCATATGGCTCCTGTTAGCTCTGAGTGATGCTTGTCTCGAGCAGCTTTCTTTTGAAACCAAATTACTAGCCTCGACTCTCATATGTTTATGTTCCCAATTAAATGAAAACTGGAGTTCAGAGAGCAGTTTTCACCAGCTGACTGCATGCTCTGTTTAAATATAAGACATATACACATACATACACAGTTTTAGCTGTTTCTGAAGTCTTTCCAAACTTTTCTCTAAATAATTTAAAACATTAAAAAAAGTTTTCTAGACTTCTTGTTTTAAGTGTCACTTAATTTTCAAGAATGTCTTGAACAAACAGTGAACGAAAATTGTCCTAATTTATGCCCTGGGGATTTTTAGTACTACCCGGGGCAAAGATTATTTTTATAAGTTAGAACAAAAGATTATGTAGCATGTAAAATAAACACTTAGCTCTTACACAGCACTTTTCCTCAGTGGTTTTCAAAACATTTTGAAAAAGTGGGAACTATAACTATTCTTAATATACAGATGAGAAAGTGATGGTCTAACATAGATGGGAATGAGAATTCAGACATCCTGAACCCCTCCCAGCCACAACTCTTCCTGTGCCAGTGTATCTCATGGGTCTGTTCTCTGACAGTCTGAGTAACACCATTCTGGGAGAAAGTGAGGCAGACCACATTCTCCATCATGTATAGCAATCCAACTATCAACTACACACTGATGACAGAATCTTTATTGGTGATTCTGCTGCTGGAAAGAAGTGATCTGGAAGTCAAACTCTTTGTCTCACGAAGTTTGCATAAAGATTACTTGAAAAATCACCTCTTCTGTTATAAAGTGAACCAAGTCAGTACAACCATTATGAAGGGAAATTAAAGAAGTTACAGTGTAAAACCACACTATATTGGAATTTATACACCACATTTCCCTGAAATAGGGAAGAGACTCTCTGATGACACTCTTCATCCTGTAAAATACAGGAAGCCAAAGTTTCCCATCTCCTTTCCAACTCTCAACACCTTTTTAACCTTCTGTTTCTTACAGATCACGACAACCTCTAAACATCAGTTTTAGTCTGGTTTCCACAGAAAATGAGGCTTGCACAACCACAGTTTGTGTGTGTGCATGTGCCAGAAAGGCTGAGCTTCACTAGACAACAGTGATTCTAAAACAAGTGTTTGCTACACATATTCCATCTATACAGAGCTTTGGCATCATGACCTCACACTAGATAGGCAAGAATCCAGTCAAAAAACACTTGCCAAGGACAAACTGACTTCACTACTTTTGCTGCTTACAGCTGCTATATTATTTAATAGAAAACATCAAAACTAGAGTAGAGTAACTTCATGACACCTCATCATTATAGTGGTGGTTGCAACAGGATTCCCCTACAATAATTTCTTGCCATAAGCCTGTTCTGATCAACATTTGCTTATGATTTCACTCTGGGAAGAACTACAGAAAGGTAATTTTCAAACAGAAGGTAGCTAACAAAACAAAAACTACTCGTAATGGGTGAAAAGAGGGCTCTTCAACCTAGACCATTATCACTTTTTTTTAAGAATACTGTTAGGGAAAAATTTTTTTCTAGAAAAAGCACATTTTCAGATTCACTTCAAAAAGAGACAGATGCTGAAGAAGTCACATGACTGGCCTGAGTTGCACAATTACCCCTTTTTGCCTCAAACCCCTATGTGACTGAATTATGTTAATTAAAGAATACCTACATAGGTGTAGCAAGCAAAACTATTCTTATGTGAATTCACAACGAGGACATACAATTGCCATTTTAAGCCAGACGTTCACATTTGACTGAACAACAGAAGGGAAAAGGAAGAATATGCAGATTCCTGTGGTATTACCCAGACTACTCTGAAATACCTTGAATCTGCACTAGCACACTAACACAGAAAATATTTCACTGGCAAAATCTGAAACAAAGAAAATTAGAAGTGTTGCTTGCACTGTTCTCAGACATAGCCTAGATCCTCCTTTAAGCAGTATTTCCTGCAGTATTTTACAAAAAAAGCTGCAGGTTATGTTTACTGGACAGCTACACATATCAGAGAACTGATAACAATAATAAAAAAACACATTAAAGATTCATCCCTTTATTCCTGTTTAAGAGCAGCTTAAACAAAGACTCAACAAATGCAGCAACACACATTCATTCACTAACCAGCAAGCTTCTTCTGTACCTCTGAAATGCACGTGCAACAAAACAAACAATGAACACTTCCAAAACTGTGACCACTCCAAATCTAAACAGCATGAAGAAAACATGGCAAACAACCATACAACAAACACATGCCTCTAAATAAAGTTCTAGTTCCTTACAGTTAATAACTTGAACTACATAAATTGATCTTTTTAATCATTTAGAACCAGCTAAAATAATGACCTGCAGGTTCATCAAGTGGCACTACCTTTCAGAAACAGGTGCTAAATTGCCCATAGTCAACAAACTTAATTTAATGTGATTTAATTTTCCTTTTCTTTGTTCATGTCCTCTGGTCAGCTGTCTCCTCGTCCAAAGTGATATCCCAGCACGTGTTACAACTCTCATCATAAAAAGTTTCTGCTGGAGCACGGAACTTTCCCACAGGATTCAGTTGAAATTTCTGTAGTGCTGCTTATCCTTGGAAGGAAGAGAGTGGAGTCTGTGTTTTTTAATATATTGTGTGCTTTAGAATGTGTTTTCCCAAACAACATTTTTCAAATGGATCTTTTAATAAACGTCCATGTCTATATTCCTGGCACACAATATGTTAAAAAAGGGGGACTTACCTGAACCCCTGTGGTCTGGTTCCATGCTCCAGTACAGTATCCAGAGTAGCTGTGATGTAACAACAGTGTGCAAACTGGGGCTTTATATCACTATGGAAGCTGGCTGAATGCAGCATAGTTCAGTGCCACAGGACCTGAAAGAAGAAAAACAAAGCATGCTTTCAGGCATTAATATGCTGAACATCCATCTCTTAAAGCAGGAAATAGGGGCATACTGAAAAAAAAATGCAGTTATTATCTATGCAAGTTCACTGAAAGGAACACTATTTCACACAATTCTCACATAAGCATGAGAAACAAATGGTTAAGAAATTACAGGGGAGGTGGGGGTAGAGAATCTAAAAGGGACTACAAATATAACTCCCACAGAGTGTTTTGAAAACATCTCTCTCTCTCTTTTGCCCTGTTTCCATGGAATGGCTGGAATCACGTTCTGACACCACCCCCTATTCCGAAGGCACTCACAGTCTTCGCAAAGCACCTCTCCACTGCAGTGCCTCAGGATTCTGCAGTGTCACTCCTCTTCTCCCTGGCTCTCTGCAAAGTGAAGTCATAGGAATGGATCAGCCAACCTGACTTCTCACTACCCTGCCCAGAATCCTTTGTGAACTGAAATGAGTCATCGCTCTGAAAAAAATCCACAGCGCAATGTTCCAGGTTTCTCCCCGTGTCTGCGCTGGCTTCTTTGTCTTTGAAATGAAGTGCCTATGCTTCTGGAACTGTGCCCAGCTGCACTGTACAGGATAACAAGACAGCCTTCTCATTAAGTGGACAACAAAGCTATTTACATGCATTAGCAAAGACAAGTAAGTTAAAGCTTTAACCCTCTAGTCAAGACAAAAAAATTATCCCTAACATATCTTTCTGATGTAACACACAACTCCCCCAATACACAGAAACACAAATGCACAGACATATGTGGGCATACACACACTTACACAGAGCAGTTATTTTCTTAAATTATTCACTATTTATCATGATACTTACCAGTTCTGACTCTATTGATTAAAAAGAAAGATTTACTCTCTCCTGAAGAATGCTGCAGACCTCAATGTAACAAATAGCTCTGCTGTACACTGGATCAAAGTTGTGCTGCTGCAAACTGTTTATCAGAAGATTAGAAGCAGTGGACAAGTTCTTGCAAGCTCATTTTTCATCAACCCATTCACTATTTGGGCTCACAACAAAGTGAGCCCTGAAACCATGCCAGACAGAAAATCTCAAACTGCTCCAAGTGCTGAGGGCCAGCAGAGCTGCTTCAGCTTCTGCTGCTACTGACAAAGAAGGTAATGCTCAGAACGAGGTCACTGTGTCAGGATCTCACTCTCAGTGCTAAGTTTTCCTTTGCTTGGTGAGGAGATGTTAAGCTAAAGCAACAGAAAAACACAGAAGAGGTGGAATAGTGCACGATGAGAGATAGATGCTGCTGTTTTAAAGAAACATTTTTAGTTGTTTGGAGATTTTCTTTGAAAATAAAGAAACATTCAAAATTGTCTTTACTGCAAAAGAACTACTTCTAGTTACAATTTAGCCACCAAAATGAGTGAAACACAGCACTTTAGGACTCATCTGTGCTGTGCTGGAACAGGCAGTTCTTCTAAGTGCTCCCATAATTGAACACACCAGGTGTTTATGACTGAATGAAATACACAAGTCACCACCTCCCTGCAAGGCCTGGCCCTACAACAACCCTGGCAGTGAAAGAGTCCAACCAAGCCTAAAATAGATCTATGTAAGTGTTTCAAGATGACAAGTAAACAGCTGAGTTATACAACTAACAAACACCACTTTTGGTTGCAGGTCCATGGTGATTGTTATGCAGTAAAACCATACCACAGGCAGGCTAATATACCCGTGTAAGGTAAACCAGGTGCTTTGCTACACCTGTAGTTACACAGGTGCCATGATCTCAACATGAAAAGCTGGGGCTTTGCTATAAACATCAATTTCTGTGTTCCCGGAAATGCCTCATTCAAGACATTTGCCTTCAACTTCACAGGAGTTTTGCCTTTCCTGGGGCTGTAGGATCAGCTTCAATGCCTCTAATAAATCCAACTTGGCATTTGCAATGTTTGGGTCGCCCAGGATCATCCTGCAGAAACTCTGGTTGGTTGTCTGCTAAGTACACACCCACTTTACAGCAATGAAACTCATTCCATGAAGAAAAGTTTCTGTGGGCTTAAAAGTGAATTACAACAAGCACCTACTGAAAAAAAACTGAGAGCTCCAATCTGCTTTCCCTTTGCACCAGACAACCCTCACGCGAAGCTAACCAGCTAGGTTAGTGCCCACTGCACTGTTTTCACACACATGCACAAGTTCTTGCAGTGTAGTTATGCTACTATCATCAAAGTTAAAATACTGACAAAAGATAATGGTAATACTGCAGCCCGAATACCTTTTCTCTCTAACAAATTTCTCTAGCACTTGAACCTAAATTATATCCTCAGGACCAGTCTGACTATTCTGAACAGACTGACACTACTGCAAGCTTCGAGTGAGAGAATTCCTCTTGCATGTGTGACTGAGTGTGTGAATGCACTGAGTGTGCACATGTACCTGGGCTGCACAGACATCTCGTGTGCACATGCACCTAGGCATGCCTTTACTCAAATTCATCAGCTTACAGTCCTTTAATCAGCATTTAATCAGTGCCTTGAGTTGGAGGAACGTGACTGTGAGAATGATCAACTCCCAGTCAACCCTGAAATTGTGTGGGATCAGATGCTCCAGCTGGATTCCTACACATCTATGGGGCCTAATGGGATTCACCCCAGACTCCTCAGAGCGAGCTGCTGTCATGGCAAAAAACTCTCTCAATGATTTTTGAGTGGTCTTGGGAATCCGGAGAGGTCCCAGATGACTGGAAGCTGGTGAACATTGTCCAGATTTTCAAGAAGATCAAGAAGGATCCTGGAAACTACCGGCCTGTCAGTCTCACTTGAGTGTCTGGTACAGTTACGGAGATTATTCTGGGAGGTATTGAAAAACACCTGAAAGACAACACAGTCATTGGTCACAGCCAACACAGCTTCATGAGAGGAAAGTCCTGCTTATCCAACCTGATGTCCTTCTATGACAATATAACCCACCTAGCTGATCAAGGGAAGCCACTCGATGTAATCTTTTTGGATTTCAGTGAAGCTTTCGATACTGTTTCTCACAAGATCCTTCGGACAAAATGTCATGTGGTGGGTGAGCAATTGGTTCACAGGTTGAGCTCAGAGGGTAATAGTGAGAGACCTTGAAAAATTAAGAGGGCTGGGCAATCACCAGCTCTTTGAAGTTCAACAAGGGGGACTGCTGGATTCTACAGTATGATCTATGTTCGGACTGGGGAATGAGAGGCTGGAAAGCAGTGCCACTGGAAGGGGGTCCTGGTCGATGGCAAGTTGAATCTGAGTCAGCAGAGCCCTGGCAGCCAGGAGGGCCAACCCTGTCCTGGTGGGCATCAGGCAAAGCATCACCAGATGGTTGAGGGAGGAGATTGTCCTTCTCTGCTCTGCACTGGGGCAGCCTTACCTTGGATACTGTGTGCAGTTTGGGGCTCTAAGATATTAAGCTATTATAGAGCATCCAGAGGAGGGCGACAAAGACAGTGAAGGACCTTGAGGAAAAGTCATGTTAGGAGTGGCTGAGGTCACTTGGTCTATTCAGCCTAGAGAAGAGGAGACTGAGGGGAGATTTCACTGCAGTCTACCACTTCCTTGTGAGGGGAAAAGGAGGGACAGGCACTGATCTCTTCTCTGTGGTGACCAGTGACACGACCCAAGGGAATGGCCTGAAGTTACATCAGGGGAGGTTTAGGTTGGATATTAGAAAGAGGTTCTTCACCAGAGCGTAATTTGGTACTGGAACAGGCTCCCCAGAGCAGTGGTCACAGCACCAAGCCTTATAGAGGTCAACAAGCATTTGGATGATACTCTCACACACAGGGTGTGACTCTGGGGATGGTCCTGCGTGCGTCTAAGGGTCAGACTTGACGATTTTCGTGGGTCCCTCCAACTCAGCAGATTCTGTGATTCTGTGATTAAGAACAGCAAGAATCGCCTGATACCTCAAGCACAGCAGAGAGCAAAAGGAAGAGGAGAGACCGTCAAAGGGAAAATGTAAACTGAGAATGTTTACAAGATCTGAAGCTGATGCATAAACCAGTGCTGCCACCATCAGTGATGTTACTGCAGGGTGGCCTTACAGAAGGAAGGCCCAGCCAAAATATCACATGCACTACCCAATCAAGGCAGCTATTCTGGTCCTCCATCCTACATCTCCCCTCCCAGCACATGACAGAGGTTGGTACTGAAACAAAAGTTGTCTTATTGACAGTGTACAGTACAAATACACCATATACTTCTCTCTGTATAACTCCATGCAAGCACATGCATCCAAATAGACTAGTACAAAATACAATATAGCCTGAGATCAATCTCCATCATACACTGAGGAAGGAGATGATCTAAAGATCCCAATTTCTTCCATTGCACATACATAGTGTTCAACATAAGACTCCTTTGTCAAATTTCACATTAGCTTGCATACATCCTTGAATCCTCCTGAGTCAGGGCCTGCAATTCCCTTCCTTCACCACAGCCCTTTCACTATTAGTAGAGGGAAATTCAAGAGGAGGAAAAGAATATGTTCAAATGGGAACACATGTACTCCTTCCCACACTCACCACACATGAGAGAGAACAAAAAAGATTAAAAAAGAACATGGTCAAACGACACCAAGAAGGTTATCAAGAGTGTCATTCAGACTAGCCTGTACCAGTTAGCCTGGATCCCAAATTTCGGAGGCTAAAATTGGGCATCAGCACTCAGAGTGTGTAGCTGCAGAAAATATAGTCATTAGTATTATGATTACTTCTATAAGAGCCAATTTCACAAAGCAGGAAGCACCTGGACACTAGACTTAGGAACACAACCCACTAACCCTGTGGTTCCAGAAGAAAGCAGACTAAGGAACACCAAACTTACATTCCTTTAGGAAATCTCTTAATACTAGAAATTTTGACATATTAGTGCTCCATTGATAATAACTTACTTGTAGTATGCTAATAAGTTCCACTTCACTTACCTGAACAAATCTCCTGGTTCTTTAAGAAATCACTTACGAAAACACAAGAGGAAACATAATCAGAGTATTAAGCTCAGTAATATTCGAACAAGTAATGCCCATCTGGTTTTGTGCTAATGTTGTCTAGGAGCTTAAATACCCTTTCTTTTTTTTTTTTTTACTCCTGCTGCTTATACCTCAATGTATTAGCAGAGACCACACCTCCCCTTCTTTAGACCTCATTCTACTCCTTTTTAAAAAGCATACTTTTCTAGTGCTCTTTCATACAACTGCTCCTCCTGTCCCTTTAATCCTTCTAGAGGACTCCCCTGTATTTTCTGTAACTTACATAACTTCCCTTTAAAAGCAACAACCAGAATTCTGCACTGTATTCTAGTGCCCCAGCTCACCTCTCATCTGCATCAGGTACCAGGAAATTGAAATTTCCTTCCTTTTAGTGCAAATACCCCACCCTATACTCTGCTTTTCTTCCCCCCCAGCTGTACTATATTGCTGGCTCCCTGTCACCCTGCAACTGAACAAGCAGTTCCTGTTATTTTTATGCTGCCTTCAGCTGAGTCTGAAGAAAATTTTTCTGGGTTTGACTCCCAGGACTATGATCTTTAACATTACACTCTGCAGATATGATTAAGGATCTTTGATCATCCAATTCTTCTCACTTGTAATCCATTTTTAAGCATCTCCACTTACCCCACTCTAAATAAGAATCTAAAAACCTAAACTGAAAAACAAGCTATACTTAAATGTTACTGAATGCAAAACAGATTCATAACCCAGTGCCACACTTGCTAATACAACAACTCAGGCAACAGCATTTGAATGAACCCATCAAGTCTCAACAGGAAAAACAAAGCAACCAACACAACTCCCTCTCTCAAGAGCCCAGTAGGTAAATCAACTGTCTTTTTACATTTCAACTACTAAAAGAAGCTTCTTTAAATTACAGTTCACTGGAAAGTATGGGATATTTTAAACCACACAAAAGAATTTTCTAACAGATTTTGTCACTAGGACCACAAAATGGGAAGAAAGGAGAGTTTGGGTTTGTTTTTTCATAGAAACCTGATACTATCAAATTAATTTGATTAATATTAATGCTATATTGTAATCAACCACACCAACACCTCATCCCCTCAAAAAAAAAGTCTGCCTGTTCTCTGGCAGCAAACAGCAAATGCAAGGTAAGACAGAAGCATTAAAAAAATCTGACACTAGAGGAGATTTGGCAAGAGAGAGCACATGGGAAACAAAAGAAACAAAAGCCAACAAACAACGATAAACGTAGATGTTTTCTTTTAGGATGGAAACTTCAAAAACACACAGAAAAATATTCCTTCTCAAATTCTCCTGAAAGCACAGAACGTGGCTGTTGAAAGTCTTAGACACATGTTCTTCACTATCCTCCTCAGCTTAGCCAGAACACATTTGCAGTGTGGCTGGAGATGTTGTAGCAAATATTCAGGATCTAAAATTCTTGAAAGGTGAAGTGATAATTAGCAACACAACCCAGTGGCATAGTGTACTGTCTCTCATTTATATTGACTGCTGTAACCATTAAAAGATTTTCATCCCAAAGACAGTACTGCAGTGGTTACAGCTTTTCAAACCAACAGTGATGACTGGCAGATAACTTCAGGTTAAAGTAAGAACCTGCAACACTGAACACAAGTCCCATGGTACTGCAGCAGCCTTTAACAGACCAGGTTTTCCTGGCTGGAAGAGAGAGACGATGAAAAGGCCAGGCATGGAATCAATTCAATTAGTGCCAAAGTGGTTTTAAAAAGAAAAAGGTTAGACACTCTAAAGACTAAAGAGTTTACTGGGTCATTTTTTCCCTGTGGTAGAAAGCAGAGTTTTCACTGTAGCTGGAGTACCTATAAGCAGATGTACTTTAATGCTCATGAAATTGAAGTATTTTACACCCCAATACATGAAGAAGCTATACTAGTATATTCTGCCCCTATGTTCTACCTGCGTGGGGTGACCTCTGTTTCCCACAGTGGCTCAAAATACTCTCAAATTCTGTCCTTCAGTCTCACCAGGATGGAGAACAGCTGTGAGGATGGGAACACAGGAAATGCCACAGTGCAACAGTTCAGCAGCTCACTAAATCTGCTGCCTCCCTTATGTCGGTCAAGCATCTTAGAGGAAGCATTAGAAAGCCAACTGTGCACACTCCCACTAATGTATACTGCACCTTAAAGGGAAATGCCCTTGTTCCAGATGGAAACAGTCCTTCTCAGATCCTCAAGGATTGGCAGATTTTCATTTTTTCTCTGAATCACTATCAGGAAATGCATCAGGTAAAACCTATCTCCCCAAATAAATGACAGTACCTGGAACCAGGGGTTCCCACAATTGAACAGCTCACTAGATGAAACTTTTCCTCCTGTCCATTTCTCATGTTTTTTGCTTTTGAATTTTACTGAGCACTCATTCTACTACAGGAAGCAGTAAACCAAAACCTACAACAGACATTTTCCTACTATTACAACAGTAACACCTCCCTACCTATTGCTCTTAGATTTTTAAGTGAAATTTCAGGAATCTGAAAATCTCCCTGTACATGAGCCATAAAACCAAACACAGTATGCAAAAGGATGAAATCATCAATTTCACAGAGAGACCTCTCTTGCATAACTTCTTACGTATCTCCTCATTTATAGAGTCTTAAGTTTAGACTTTTAATTACCACTCCTGACTCAGCTAATGTGTTCACCACTGACTCCAGCAACATGCAGACTATGCTCCTAAAAAAAATGAAACTTATTTAAGCCCTATTCTGTCCCTGTTCACTGCACTGCCTTATACTGTGTTGCTGATGTCACTATGCTGCATAATTGCTCAGCTGTTTCGCTCAGCTGTCGGCAGTGCCTTCTGAAATCTCCCTCAGCAGTCTTAATGAACCTGAACAACGGTGACCTGACAGACAGGGTTACCACTTCATTAGCCATTCCATCCTTCAGATTTTTAATACAGCTATTAAACCCCAAACATTTGGTATTGATCCCTGCTGCACAAAAATCTGTTAACCATTTCCAGAGATCAGAAATGGCCACTCTTTTCTTGTCTGCATACTAAACTGAGCTTGACAAGACTTTTCTTTTGGACTTTCACCAAGCATTTATAAAGCACTAGAGCGTGGAAGAGTTCTTGTGCTCCCTGAGTGTCGCTGTGACCCAGTTTTCTGAAAGATGTGAGCATGTAAAAATAGTTGTGTCTTTGCCTTCTTATTCAGTATAGAGATCTAAACCAGGATGTCAAGGCTAGATTCCTACGATGATCCCAGATGCTGATGATGATCTCAACTTAAACTGAACTAACTCAAAAAGCTAGCAAAAGGAGAATTAAGATAATTTCTTTAACAGACTTCACAAGTAAGCACTGAACACAAAGAGAAAAATCCTATGTAAAAAATTTGGAGATCAAAGCATATATAAACTCAAGCTTCAAATTACTGCATTTTATGCTAAAGCAAGACAGTATTTTCTTAACACACATTAAAACAACAACAACAACAACAAAAGTCATTCCTTACCCTGTGACCATGTTGTAATTCCTTATTCTCGACCATAGGAAAAAAGGCCTTATAGTTACCATCATATTCTTTCCATGAGCTACCCCTACAGACAGTACTTTAACTCACCCAGACCTTATCAGCCTGAGGGCACCTCCTGCTTACAAGGGTAAAAAGTGTTTTGGTCAGAGCCAGAGCTTGACAAGACTCTCTGCTTCAAAAGCATTTCTGATCCTCAGCAAATACTGTATTGCACATGGTGAAGGGGATGGCACGTGTCCCTCTCCTCATCTGAGCATTCTCTCTGAGAGACTGGAACTGCTGCACAGACCAGACCTCAGAAACACCTACAGGGGTGCAAACAACCCTGGAAGCATCTCTTGAAATCTTTGCTATTTCTCCTGCCTGTTTGCTAGCTACAAGTTTAAGTCTTAAAGAGCAGATATAGAGGGTACCTAAAGAAGAACCTAGGCTATAAAGATTTAGTAGGAGAAGATGATTAGAAAGAAAAACAAGAAACAATATAAGTAAGAACACAGGAAAGGCTAAAAGGAAATGTGAGGGAAGAGCTGATTTTCGTTTGATGCCTAAAGCAGGCAATGCAGCATTTGAGATGTTACTGATGAAAGAAAACTTGTTAAAAGAATCCAAATGCTTAGCGGGGCTGAACGGAAGCAGAAATAATAACCACATGGTAAGAAATAAAATTAGTACCTCCAGTTGTAGGAAGGCTAGGAAAAACTAAGGGTCTACAGCGTTGCTGGAATAAGCAAAGTGGGAATGGCTGCATGTATCAGTGAAGAAAGAAGTGAACAAAGGACAGTTGTTTTGGGACAGCTGATTTGCATGTGCTCTGCATCCACTTGGTGCTTGCCTTTGTTTTGTTTTCTAGGCTGACCTTCACCTCGTGCCACACAAAGAATTCAGTCAAAGCCTCCGTTCAAAGTTTCAAGTGAAAGCCTGAAAGGAAAAACGTACCTTGCAGTGCAGCCCTAAGCCTGAGCCCCGATGCCAATGACCCAGCAGGGGGAGCATCCCCAGCAGAGACTTGGCTCTGGAACCTGCATCCTCAACCACCTTGGAATGAGCCCTTCTCCCCTTCCAGCATCTGGAAGAGGCAGAATAGTTAAAAAGAAACATTTAGCTTGATCTCAAAAGGGTTGCTTCTAAGCTTTTCTGATGAAAGATCAAAGCTGGGAAAAGGGTGGGAGCTTACAGGACAGTAAAGAAAGTTGAGAGTAAATTAGCAGTTTGCATACTAATAAGACACATATGCAACGTCACTGAGGAAGCATGTTAATGGTCTGGGTAGTCTGAACAAAAACATTTGAAAGCAGTTAAGCATGTCATCACCAACACTGTGTTTAGAAGTGTTCTGCTGCTTTATGAGAAGCTCTTCAAAACACACATGCACATATAGTTTCATAGAAAAAAGGTGTAATTGAGTTATTCCAAAACAGATTTGTCATGCAGCATCCAGTTGGGTACCCTCTCTGAACTCAGTTTAGGGAACAGGCGTGTAACAGGGATAACATGGAAACTGACCTCAGTGCTTTGGTCTAAAAGACTAATTTACTGCCAGAATTATCTTAGTATAATCATATCTAAGTAAACACTCATTTATTCTGGAATAAGAGTGGTTTTTTTTAACTTAATTTAGCTTACACAACTTCCTAAAGTTTTATCAATGGAGTTAGTTGTCTATGCATAATCCTGCTGAATCCCTCTGCATGACCTTTGGTATCATGCCTAAAAAGGTGAAAGTAAAAAATGGAATAATCAATAGTAAAAATAAAATACTAATTTTGTTAGAGACAAGGCTGTGTCTTCCCATTGTTCAATCATATTCTCCCTGATGCATTCAAAAAGTAAATGTTTAAACAAAGGAATTAACTTTCTACTAATTTTTTGTGGGTTTTGATAACTTCACTCTTCATGAGTATACAACCATTGACATGTAGAGTTTCAAGTATTATTTCTCTAAAAACTTCCTGCTATGGTAAAAGGCAGAGATACTAAAGGAGCCAAATGTGGCTTCTATTGCCATATGTTGTTTCTAATAGTCACAGCTTGAGTTTCAAAACGGATGTAGATTTTCACTTCCCTTTATTTCCATTGAGTGCTGCTGAACTCTCAGTACTTCTTAAAATCAGGACTTACTGAGAAGCCTAATTTTAGACCAATCATTTCTGGAACCTGGCATAAAAGCTCAGACTCCAGTGTAAAAAGAATACATGCATGTAAGCTATTTGGAAACACCTGAAAGTCTTGGATGCATCTCCATACTTCCATTTACAAACAAGAGCCTAAAAGTGTACTTCAGGACACAGAGGTCTGAAAATGATTAACATGTATTTTCCCTTGCTCCTGACAAACATTTTGCAAGAAAGTTTTGGTGTAATTAGCGTTTCCAAGAAAAGTTTGGGGGTTGCAAAACTGTATTTTAAGAAGTGTACAGAGTAAAAAGTTCTTGGTTTTAGAGAATATAATTCTGGTATTCCTCATAGTATCTTTGGAGAGTAAGGATACAAAAGCCTAGTGTAACTTCCCAGTGACATTTTCTTCCTGTTAAGGTAACTTCTTTCAGGGGCAAAAATTACCTTGTAAAATACAGTCACCACATATTTTCCCCTCCAATGAATGCTTCTTTGCCCCTCAAGGAACAACTGAGATTTCCTTGCAACTACCCAAAGCATAAATTTGTTTTCAGCTTGTATAGCAAGTTACAGTCTGTTGGAAGAAGGGGGAATGAAAGGAAGGATGATACCATGTGACAACAGATTGACTAGATTATTCACAAAAATACTATGCCCCATGCATGCTTGCACATGTAAGGACTTTTCCCATATTTTTGAAGTAATTGCCCACTTTTCCAGATGCCTGGCAACTCAGGCTGCCTGGTACGGAAACTGGCTACTACATGTGTACAGTCTCATCTCACGTGTGCCCCAGGTCCAGCACACCAGGTGCACTATGCATGCATAATTTATCTGTCAGGTACTGTCCCAGATTTTAAGATTAAGATCTTAAATTCCTAAAACAGCCTGGGCTGTGATTTTCAATCTGAGCTGTGATGCAACCAGTACAAGCAGTTGTATGGTGTGAAAGCATCGTGCTTTAACCTGCTGAGCTAACAGTGTATCTACCTGCAGCTTCTGGAAGACTTTGGAATAGGGGCCTACTTGCAGCTTACTGGAGCTGGAAGGAGATAGTTCCAGCATCATGAGCATAGGCATTAATACCAATTTCAATTCTAGAACTGGAAGAAAACATTGGACAGCTTTGCAGTAGCTGACCAAGACTTCACCTGGAGTCTCAACCATCAGACTGCATAATTTAGATTTCTATTTTGCAGCACTGTAACTACTAAAAAAAGTTGAGTAGAAATAACACAGACGGACTGCCGAGATGTTTCACAGTGTTTTAAATATGCTTTGAAATTTTGCAACCTATTTAAAAACATCGTTTCTTTTGCCCTCCAGCACTAGCAATAAAGAACCTCAAAGGAAGTGCTTCGATAGACCAGATTTACTCGCTTTGCCACTAAGCTCTGCAGCTTTCTAGGGCTGTCAGTAGCGGCGGGTTCAGCCGTGCTGGGAGACCGGCCCGCCGCGCCCAGCCCAGCCCTGCGCTGCCAGGGCCGCCTCCGCACACCTGGGGCACGGCGGCGCTCCCCCGGCGGCAGCTCAGCCCTCCCCGGCTCGGCCCTCCCCGTCTCAGCCGTCCCCAGCTCAGCCCTCCCCGGCTCGGCCCTTCCCCCAGCGGGCAGCTCGGCGCTTCCCAGCTCGGCCCTTCCCGGCTCGGCCCTCCCCGTCTCAGCCGTCCCCAGCTCAGCCCTCCCCGGCTCGGCCCTTGCCCCAGCGGGCAGCTCGGCGCTCCCCAGCTCGGCCCTTCCCGGCCCGGCGTTCCCCCGCGGGGCGGCTGCGCCACAACGCGCGTTCGGCCGCCGCCAGCACAGCCTGCGCTAACCCCAAGCGCCCGGGGCACGGCACCATCCTCGTCTCCCGGGGTAAGAGCGGCCCCGCCGCTACAGCCGGCCCGGCAGCCTCGCACCGCCCCGCGCCGCTGACGAAGGTTTTACCGTAGAGGAGAGCGGGCAGCGCAGCCCGCCGGGGCGGAACGGCCCGGCCCGGCCCCTCCGGCACAGCGGCCCGGCCGCCGCCGTGGCAACGCGTGCGGGCCCGGGCCCGGCCCCGGCCATGGCAACACGTGCGGGCCCGGCCCCGGCAGCCCCGCCCCAGCCCTTACGGAGAGCTGGCAACGCTTCGGGGCTCCCCAAGCAGGAACGAAAAGCAAAGTCAAAAGATGCGACGTTACCCTCCACCCTCTGCACGACACGTTTTCAACCAAAATCCAGCGCAGTTTGTAAAGGCCACCCACGTCCCTGCCATTTGGGATGCAGGAGTAATTCCCATAGGACATGCACCTCTGGGTGCTGCTGCCGCCTCAGCAATGGCCAAAATCCCAGCCGGGGAGGGCTCACAAACAAAAATAAGGTGGTTTTTGTTGTTGTTGTTGTTGATTGGTTTCTTTGGCCTTGAGGTTGTAAGGCTTTGTGCTTTTGTTTAAGGTTGGTGATTTTGCATGATGGTAAAGCAGATTTCCATCCCATTCCTCTATGAACACTCTGTCCCCGTGAGAAACCCTCCCACCTGAAGGGAGGGCACAATGGGGGCTTGGTACTCCACAAAAGCAGTAAAGGCACAAACCCCCCTTTGCTTCCCCAAGGGCAGCAGTGCAAGGGGACATGTGGGGCTGATGCCCGATGGAAATCTGAACAACCGCTGCAACCAAATTCACCCCCTTCTTCAAAAGTACTTCAAAATACTTTTCAAGTATGTTATGCAAATTTTAAATTCAACGTGGCTTCATGACTGAGGCAAGGTTTTTGTTGTTTCAGTTTTAGAGTTTAGGAAGGTAAAACAAAGGACCAACAACAAAATGTTCCCCCCTCTGGCTATTGAGGCAGCACCTGAACTTGAGCAAAATCTTTGGCCCATCTACCACTTACATTTAAGAGAAAGTTATTGTCTAAAATGACACCCATCAAGGAAATGTTTTTGTACCAGAAGGGTAGAAAGACCTGCTGCCTCTATCTTGAATAGATGCAGAAGGTTCTATGACATAAACATGGTTTGTAAAAACAGTGATCAGCACACATGCTGAAAACCAAAGCTACAGAACAGATCGGAAAGCTAAACCAAATCACATTCTGCATCTCCCTTGGTCTCATCAAAAGCAAGCAGGAGAATTAGTTTATAAAGGCAAATCACAGGGTAACAGTAGATGCCTGTTGTGGATTCTGAGGATGAATCTGAACTTTGCTCTGAAGCTGGGCTGAAGGCTTTCTGCATCTAAGTGTTAACGAGCATCTTGGTTTTTAGGGCTGGTGTCTTTCATGGTCCACAGGCATCAGCAACACGTACAACCAAGCTGATGCACAGTTAGGAGAAAGCTAAAGCGTATTTGCATCACAGTAACTCAGTGTTTGGGGTGCAGCTGATGCAAGCACTGGTAAGACACAGGAGGTCTGCAGTGTGCTGTGGTCAAGAATCAGAACCATGACCTCATCCTCTTCCAGTGCTCAAGCATGAGGGAAGCTGAGATTGGACTAGCAGCAAATTAACCACTGATTCACCCTGAATTTCAATATTCTTCTCTTTATGAGCTCACTCATCATTTTAATTACTTAAGGAAGCTGCACAAATGCATTTTTTCCACACTTTGACATGCAATCTATTACTGGAGCTACACTGAACAAAGTGGAAGCTTTCTGCTTGAAGAACGGAAAAAAAAGATCAAGAAAGTAACACAGAAGAGTTATACCAATCTTGAAAGGCCACTCCTTTAAGCAAACCCGAGAAACTGCTGCATGACAGCACAAGTGCTAGGACCTCCCTTACCCTGCAACTATACACTGGAAATCCACACACAAAATCCACAAGACCACTGTGTCCTTTCACAATAAACAAACAGCTGAGTGGAAAACAAAACCAAACCAACAAAAATCCCAACACAACAAAAAAACCCTCTGTAAATCCAACTTCCCCATGCCAGGCTCTATAAAAGTGCAACAGCAGGTGATTCCTATGATCACACAGGCTGTGGCATAAAGGAAATCCCAGGCCAAAGCTCAGCACTACAAACCAAGACAGTGCCAAGTGCTTTTAAAAAGCCATACCACCATACTGTTTCTGAAGCATCTTCTTGCCTATACATCTTTCCCATAGCACTGCTTTGGCTTCTCTGCCAATGACCTCCAAGACCTTTTACATGCTGACAACATATTTCCTTCCCTAATGCCACTAACACCCATCACTTTCTCTACAAGTCAAGTGTGAGAAAATGGTTCTTTAGTGGGTAACATCAGCTGTGTTGGCATTTTACAAGATCTGGAAGACTGGCACTTTCCCAAAGAGTTCATAGCCTACTTCAGACAGAGCCAACATGTTTCAGATGCAATCGTATCTGAGACCATGGGAGCATGAGATCACTTCCTCCTTGAGATATTCAGCTTTACATACTCACCAATTATTTCTATTTTTATATTTTAAAAGTTCCTTTAGGAAAAGGAAAAAAAATGTTCATAATGATTTTATCAGTTTTGGTGTTTTACTTTGGGACCTTCCACATATCCTCGTTATTAAATATTCACAATTCCTTTTTTCCTCAAGTACAGGAGGAAGAATTTGGCAATCAACCAGGGAGGACGAGCTGACTAACAATAGCTTACAGCTAAACTAGCAACTGCACAACCAAATTGCACAATCCATAGAGGATGTGCCACAACTATTAGCTTGAGGATTATAAGCCTATAATCAAAAGCCGTAATTTCTATTGGCATCTTGTTTGTACTTAAAGAAAGGAACAAAATATCTGGTGCTCACATATTTCTGCAGTATCTGAAAGCAAAGGAATCCTTAGCATTCTCCACAGTTTGTGTTAACTGAAAGCCTGGAATCATCTAATAACTACCTCCATATACAGGATTTGCCCAAATACCAAAATTCTGGAGCTGAAAGGTTACAGGGGTTTTTGCTCTTTTCTCCTTCATTGCTAAATAGGAAAGATTATGGTAAGATTACACTAGACTAGGCCTTCAATTGGTTTCAACTTTCTATCTCTCTCAAATGCAAGTTTTAAAATGTCAACCAGAACTGAACCAACAGATGACCATCCAGCAAATTAGTTACAGCAAGAACCAAACTTGAGACCCTGCTCTCACCAGCAGGAATTCCAGGAGTTCCTGGAACAGCACACCTGGATTCTTCCAGCCACCAGGAAAAGCTCCAGGACACAACCAGCACACCTAACTCCTACAGGCTAATCATCGAGTTTCCTTAAGTGGCACCAGGAAAACCAGCTTTAATTCAAAAGCAAAGGTTGGTCAAGATGTTGTAAAGCTACCTGAGACACCTGTTGTGCATTCAGTGCTGTGACTGTAACTAAAAGAAACGTTCCTGGGTCAGCTTCACGCTGCCCCTGTGGGGACACTCACCATTGACACAGTTTTTGCAGTCTGTGTTGACCACTGTGGAGCAGCAGTTTCACAGCTGACAGAGCTGCCCAGGTCACAGTCAGCTCTGCCTATACAGCCCGTAGTACTTGCCAGATCTTAGATACAGGTTTGGCCCCCTTGGATGTTTTTTCATTTATTTTGAAATTTAAGCATCTGGAAAACCTTACTGAATAGTTTATGCAAAATGGTCTCTCCCATGCCAGCAGTCTTTAATTTGTAAGAGAGAGACAGGGTTAAAGAGACAATAAAAAGCCCATACATACCCATACTGCCCTTGAAACACTCACATCAGATGCATATGATGGAAATTATGCACTCATCTGTGCTAACATCTCACTAGGAAATACAGTGATTTTATTAGGCAAAGCATCTGAGTGTGCAGTGAAACCAGAACCAAACTCCCTTGAACAGCTCTGGAGAAACCAAAACTGAGCTATGTGCTCAAAATCAGCTCATAGCACTCAACCCTTGTTCAGCTGCAATGCCAACAGGCACATTTGGGTAGCCTCAAACAGACCAAGCCATCCCAGTCTGACCTACAGTGGGAAACAATGCCAATGCTGACAACTATTTTCAGCTAGATCCTCTGAATTAAAACTGAAAATGCTACTGGATGTCATCACTGCTACTTCAGATGGCAGGAGGAATCCATGGCCATGCTGGTGGTATTCGGTGGTATTTCTCTTTTGTTCACAGGAAGATGAAAGTCCTTGCACAGACAAGTTGTCACTTGCCAAAGCATTCATCACAGATGCCTAACTGTCTAATAGAGCTGACCAACCTAAAGGCTATCCATTGCTCTCCTCATCCACTCCAGGACAGCTTTTATGCTTGATCCTCTCCCATGAACTAACGTACCAGAAGGCTAGTCCTGCCAAGACAAAAAAGGGATATTTTATGCCAAACCCTGACTGGATGCCCTGTTAAGACAGAGGAGATTCTGTCTCAGAGCAAAGTAGGATGCCACAGGCAATGCAGAAGCAGGACCTCCTGCACTGGGAGTCACCAATTATAGGTGACTTGCTCAGTTATCATGAAACTCCATGGCAATATGGCCACTCATCACAAAAATGACTGACACAGTCACCATCCTGATAGCAAGTCCATGTGACAGCTGATATTTTCAAAGTGCTTTAAAAAGGCTTACTAAATTCCACCTGTTTTCATGGCATCTGGGTTCAGGTCCATTAGCACTGGTTTTAACTACAAAGGGCAAGTTTTGCAAAAGCAAAGCTTAGTGTGTCATATCTGATAGGCCATCAAGGCTTGAACAAAGTAAGGACATGTAGCTGGAATAAACAAGGATATAAGTAGCAAGCACACATTCCAAGAATGTGTTTAAAAATAGTGCTGTACCATCAGAGACAGCATGTACCCATTTTCAACCGTAGTACCAAAGATCGGTTAAAAACCATCACCAGCAATAACTGAGTTTCCCAAAGAATATCTGGTCTATTAGACATCAGACACTGACCGTTCTAGTGGAAAATAACATGCAGGAGAAGACAGGCAGAATCCTGCATTTCATCACCCACTGCTGGAGTATCTCCCCAAAAAACAGATGACACACAGTCACAAAGAATGGCAGAAATCGTACTGTATAGAATACAATTCCACTGATATTAAAATGTATCAGAAAGTCATACTGATATTGTGAAATATTAATTTTAGAAAGAGGGAGAAATGTTTTGACAAATGTCAGAACTTCCTGTTACTGCATTCCCACAAGAAGTGTTCCTTTCTGCCCCTTCAAATTAGTTTGTTCTGAAAGGCTGCATTAGGTAGAGCAACATTTAAAACATTTAAACAGTGAAATTTGAAACAAAACAGTCTGATCCTGCTGGAATCTAAAAATACTGGGTTTAGGATTTTCGTCCACATGAAATCTGACTACTTTGGAGCTCTGTTTCAGATTATAAAACAATTTCCTTAGAATCCCCAAACGTCCACAAAATAGAGCCTCTGTCTACTAGTCAGCTGTACATAAGCCTCAAATTTTACAACACAAGTTTCAATATACATCCTTACAAGAATATCCAGTATCATGTATTTCCTTATGTTAAACTTGAGAATCTTAACACAGTTGTTGCAAATGAAAACTTTCATTCAGTCTGAGCAGGATGTGAATTTGAATTTTTGGCCTTGTTCTGCATCTCAATCCCTGTTGCATTAATTTCTTGCAAATACAAATCTTGATTGATTTGCATGTGCTTATATATATGTATGTACAACTCAGATCAGGAAAGCAGCAATGTCATTACATCAGCCTCAACATCTGCACCATGTTGACTGAAGTAGAGAAGACTGTCTATTGTTTTTCGTTCTTATTAATGTTTATCTTCCCAGCCTCACAAACTCCTTACAACTCTGCCAATAACATAAATCATGCTGATTCTATTTGACTTGTAATTTCCACTGTGACTGGAGAGGCGGGTCTTAAAAAAAACCTAAACAATAAAAATCAGTGAAAATATCTAACAAATATTCTTACAATTTTTATAATGACATTTGCCCCAAGTGCCCATTTTTGTGTAAAAATATTTAAATTGCTCCATTTAAAAAAGTCTACAGTCCTAAGGGAGCTTTTAGAGTTATATACAAAAGATTTTCATGGAGATGGGAGGGCATTAAGCACTTCATGCATGCAAGAAAAAGAAAGAGCTTGAAGAAATGTTTCAAAAAGCAAGCAGGAATATTTTAAGTCTGAGACAGAGATCTTGTCCATCACACTCACAACAAAAACAAACTAAAAAGAAACCAAAAGAAAACAGCTGATACACTACTGAACAGATTCTTAGTCAGCATCTAATGTGACTGTCACAAGAATTCTTCTAATCTAAAATGCAAACCTTAGAAAACACCTAATTTTGCACAGAAGTTTACCACTCCACTACAGCTACGTGTTTAGACAGAACAAAGAGTAAATATCCAAGTCTGCCAGCACTGGTGAGACACTCACCATGCATCCCCCAGAAAACAGCACTGTTCCAGCACACAGAAAATTCAGACTGGAACTGAAACCAAGATGACTAGCCATGACAGCAGCAAGTAATAGCAGAGTCTTCTATGAGGAACAGTGGGGACAAAATCAGGTTTTAAAATGACTCCAGAGTCATTTATGAAAAGGTTTAACAGCCACCTGCAGCAGTAGCAAGAACTGGGACTCAAAGACCCCAAGAGCATCTGTCTTCAGAATCAGGCCCCTACCAGAAGGCAGCTGTGGGAAGGATGTTGGCTGGAGAAGTATCTGAGTACCTGGAAGACAGGCTACAAAGGAGTAAGCATTGAGACAAATCCCTGAGGGGCTGCAGGGCTGCTTTGAAAATGTTTATTTTTCATTTCAAATCTTGATTCTAAAGCGATAAAGTCATGCCCCAAGCAAGGGAACCATAATGGTGATGCTGTCTGGAGCATGATTTCATCCTTCCCACCTTCTGAGTTGCTTATCAGCGCAGGAGGACACTGTCAAGCTCAGCAGCCCAGGCTCGCTGCAGAAGAATGTGGAGCTAGCAGGGTTTTCCAGGTCAGGCCGGGACCTGGTACAATGCTGCAGATTAAGCAACTTCAGTGAATGAGGTGAGAGTCCCAGAAGCAGAAAATTTGATCCTGTGAATAAGATTTGGAGCACCTAACCAAGCGTTTATGTAGGAAGGGACTGCCAGCCTTCAGTTTGTTCCTACTTTGATGTTCAAGTGATCAGAAATGGTAATCTGTCTGTAAGTGAACAAATTATACTAAGGAAGCATTTGGTGTCACCCACTCCTAATGCATACAAAAATACTCCAGAAAAACAAGTTTGGGTTCCTCCATGGCAAAAGCTCCAGAACTGTCTGAAAGATCTGCTGTGGTTTTTCCTTAAAGCTCATCAAAGCTCACAGCCCATGAAAAGCAGTCATTTCTTCACTGCTAGTGAACATACTGGATAGACATAATAAACAAGCATTGTGAAAAGAGGATCCAGCTGGTGCACAACTTCTTGAAACCTGGGCACAGCATTCAAGCATGAGTCTCTCATCTCTGTGATCTTATGCCTGAGCTCTGTCATCAAGAACATTGATATTCTGCAAGTCTTTCTACTGTCTCTTATTGGAACCAAGATCCTTAATAGCATCATTTAATATTCATTACCTATTACCAAATAAAACAGAAAGTCCTGTGACATTATTGCTGCCTCTCACAAAGACAACCATGCAACAGCAGCTGTTTTAAATGTCAATTTAATGATGGATAGTGTCTCATAAAACAAGACAGACACACCACTGGAAATGTCCCCCTCCCTCTTTTGTATTGAATGCACTATTCTTGTAACCTTTCAACAGTCAGGGCTATTCATTAACCAGCTATTTGCTGGAAAACATTAAATGTTCATTAAAAAGTAGCCCCAACTTTTTGAAAGTGTAGTAAATAAACTAAGACACAGCTAAACCTTCAGAGGCAGAAAAGGGTTTTAGCTAGAAACTTCATCCTGAACTTCTGCTTTATCTAACTGGATTTTGCACTTTTGTAAACACCTACTACAAAAATTCAGGTAAATTCTGAGCACATGAAAAGGGAAAAAAAGAGAGACAAAAAAAAAAAGAAAATTATGATCTTTCAGTAATACCACAGATGATGCCATGCAACCTCTTCAAAAAGAGAATTCCTAATCTTGGCAGTTAATTTTGTGCCACCTTCTATTACAAACCCAAACGATGCACACAAAACTGTATAGGTGAAGTGATTTAAAATGTGTTTCTAATAATGCTTGAATGAGGAGCTGCTTGTGGACTTATTCCCACAAAATATTTCCGTTTGTTAAAGCCATTATCCTGATTCTCTGACTAATCCCCTTGCACCTCCTTCAAAGAGAAAAAAACCCCAAACCCAAAACCGAACAAAAGCAAAAAACAAAGAACAATTTAAGTGTTTTGATGTGACAAATGCCAGACTCCAAAACACATAAATGTGCTTGAACAATCACTTGAAACTCTCATACCAGTACCTCACATCTTCAAATAAACCTCCTGAGCTCATTCAAAATGCAATCACTTTAAATGTGCAAACACGAAAAGAACTTTCTAGCTCTTATAAAGGAGATAATGAATCACAAAGTTAACTTTTTACTTTCAAGATGACTCTCAATCATTGCTTTAGTGATTTTGCTTTCAACCTCGCCCTGTTCCGATCCTGGCACGTTCTGCTCCAGAACACACAAAGAGATCAGAAAGGCTTTGCTTAAGATTCAGAAAGAAGATAAAAAGTACAAGTGATGAGAAGTGTGCTCTATCCTGCCTGAAAGGATGGCAGGGAGGGCTGATAGTGATGGTGGAGAGCAAGAGAGCACACATGATACAATGAGAAAGGAGAAATGGTCTTCCAGAATGAGATGGAAGACGAAGGAAGAGTGAGTGGAAGAGGGGGAAGGGATTGAAACAGTTATGAAGAAAAAGAGGCACTTTTTAAATTCCTGAGAGAAAAAACACCTACAGCAATTGGGAAATGGATGTTAATTTTTTAAGATTTAGGCTAAGAAAACAAACAAACAACAGATTTAAAGGAAAAAGTGAGAGAGATACCTATCCTGAGGGGGTTCCCAGGAAATGCTGACACTATCCACTATGAAGCTTTGGCTTTTAAAGGGGAAGGTGTCTGGAAAATGCTTTTCCTCAAGGCAAAACTGGACAAGTCTATGACCAGGGCAGACCTGCAACCAAGCACCAGCACAGTGGTCCCTTGGCTGCACAGACCAAAGAGGCAAAACTGATGAGCTCTTGACCATGGGGAATGAAGGGATGGCCTTCTGGGGACGGCAGGTGAAAACCACTGCTGAATAGACTGAGGATCCTGAATACATTTTCCAAGCATCTGTTTGGATAGAGGTCTCAGCTGCTGGCCTGGAAGGTGGCAGGACTGGGAGCACGATGGAACTCACAGCCTCCAAGTCCTGTTCAGCACTTCCAGTCAAGGCACAACCTGGTGGTGCAGAGAGGAAGAATTTCTATCCAGTTTATTGCAGAAGTCAAATTCCTTCCAGGCAGCAGCACCCTCACTTCATCCCCACAACCTGCTATCCAAAACTGTTTCCCAAGAACTCTTTTTTGGGTTGGAGGTTTGGTTGTTTTGGGGGTTTAGTTTATTATGGGGGGTGATGTGGGGGGGTTGTTTGGGGTATTTTTTATACTTTATTTTTCTTTCTTGGTCCATTCTGCATTCTCAAGATGTAATTAAGATTCAAAGTCAAAAAAGGAGAAGCAGTTTTCTCCATTTATGTACATACTCACACACACACACACACACACACACACACACACACACACACACACACACACAGAGGTTCTCATCAGCAGACAATGGTCAAATGACAGAAGGTTAAGAGTCACTCCTATCTCTTTTTATCCTGTTGATATTTTTTGAACAAAAATCAATTGAATTTAAGCATCATTTACAGAACTTGTTTTTAACTCAGTTTTTCTGCACATAACGTCAAGGATATGGAAGGTAATGGTTCTGCTGCAAAAAGAGGGAATAAAAGCAACAAGCTCTCAAAGAATAATTTATTCCACACTCCCCAAATTCCAAAGTGAGGTTTCTCTTGCAAACAATAATCCAGATTCATCTTTGCTGCACTATTATTTCACTGACAGAATTTGCTGGCAGTATAATATGTAGGAGAATATTTTACTCTGCATGTATTTTGCACCTCCATCTCTTTCACATCTTACTTCTCTTTCAGTGCATAGAGTTTAAGGCTTCACAGCATTTACCATCCTTTATTTTATGTGCCCAACACAACAGGTACCCGATTGCCATACAAATGAATAATTACAATACGATTAAAAAGGCACTTTCTCTTCAGCTGCACACCAGGCACTTGAATTTAGGTGAAGTCTGTGCTTGTAGAGTCAAGACTTGAATTTCTGATCATGGAGATGTTATTGAAAATACAAAGGGAGAGCAGTGTTATGTTAGGATAGAAAGGTAGAGCCACGTCCAAGACCTACCCAGCAGAGGTCAGGCTAAATCAAAATTTCACCATCATGACAGGTCCTAAGAAATTGTCCCTTAGGTCCTCCCCACTGTTTCCCCTCAGAATCAAACAACAAGTATTTTTACCATGTGACAGACACCTCAGAATTACTCAGAGAAGCAAATTAAAACAGCAAGGATTCAGTTTTGTTGGTCAAAAGACTAAGACTAAGTCTTGAAAAAGACTAAAACAAAAGCATCTGACACCAAATATTTGAAGAACTCAGTATTAGTTGGGCAAAAATGTATTAATTCAATGAAATAAGAATGAAAACCCACTGTTGCAACATCAACAAAACACTGTGCTTGATCTCCAAGAGTACTTTAAGTGAATTTTGCTTAGAGATAGAAAGCATAGTCAATTGTGAAAATATACATTCATATGAGTATTCATAATGACAAAGGAAATCACAAAGGGTCTTGAGTTTGGGAGTCATCTGCCCACAAAATCAAAGGAAAATCATCCCATATGTGCTTTCACCCATGGCACAAAAGGCAAAAAAAAAAAGGCAGAAAACATTTAAAACAAGACTTAGCAAGATAGAATGAAGTAAGGCTGCACAATGCACTCATATGCATGGCAAAGAATCTGCACAGGCCACCACAGCTTCCAATTAAAAATGTAAAAACACTACAAAAACCTACCAAAGCAGATGCAGTGTTCAGTATCACAGTAAGCTGCACTGAAATAAACAGTACAGAACAAACAAAAAAGCACAGAAACAAATAAGTCTCAGTATTTATGATATATATACATATATGGAAACATGCATGACGTTGAATAAACTTTTCTTGTACAGTGAACATAAATGGGGGGGAGGTTCAGAGCAGGTGAGAAAGATTTTAGCACTGGTAAGATGTTCAATAACAATTCTTACGACAGTTAATCCTAGAATATTGCAGACAAAGCTAATTACATCCTGAACATTGTTTAGATCAAGGAATTTGACATGTCAATCAATACCAAGTACAACCTGCAGCAACACTGCATTTCACAGGAGAAGACATCTGCTGTTATGCAGTCACTTCCTTAGGAAGCAAAGTGCAATGAGTTTGACTTGAGCTGGTTTGGTGGGCAGTGGGTTGTTAATGTTTAAAATGCATAAATTTGCAATCCAAGGCATCTTTGCTGTTGCAGCACAGACATCCAGCACACTGGGTTACGCTCTGGCCTCCTCTCGTTGCTGCCTAACAGAGAATGTCAAGACTGGCGAAGGCAGCTCTGGGCTTCTCCCCTGGCCCTGCTCTGTGCTCTCAGGTTTGATTGAAACTGCCTCCCTGAAGCTCAAGCATGCAGAAGTCTTACCCCAGAATACACCTTCTTTTTTCCCAACAGTCTCCCTACTTAGTGCTTGTGCACTGTCCTCTAAAGGCATCCCTAAAATTGCTTTATGGTCTCTGTATGGATAGCAGTCTTTCTCCAGGCGGATCACAGGCTTCGAGACTGCACCTCTATTCCTCCTGCTCCACACCAAGTGGACACATGCAGTCTAAATGTTCTCAATGACCATATTTAAAGCAGAGCTAGAATTTGCTTGCAACCTACCTGTATTGATAGTTAGACCTTGATGGAGCACTGCTTTCAAGTCTTGGCTGTGCAAAAAGTTGAAAAAAACCTGCTCATTTCAAGGTAAATGTATAAGGCAATACAGAGCTCCCAAATCATTGCTCCATTATTACAGGGCACAAAGTTTTATCCATATACGACAGCACAAAGCTTTCAGCTCTGATTAAGAAAAATATGGTCATGTAGGAGATACTGCAGGGATGACAGAAAGGGTTCTTTTCCAAATGGAACCCACATCATACACAGCATGTTCTTCAGCATGCAACTTCTGCAAAGATGAAAACGCCTACACATGATATCCTAAAGAACTAACTTAGTGTTATTAGTTCAGTGAGTTTAAACTGAGGATGAAATTAAATACAAAAAGTGTTGTGGAATGACTAGTAAATACTACTGTTACCCTTTAAATACTTCTTCTGCAAAGCCAGAATCAATTACAGTGATTGCAAAAGCTGGAGTAGTCTCCCTCATTACCTGAAAACCATCTACAAGAACTTGAGATGAAGTCAAAAGAGAGACACAATTCATGTCATGGAAACAAGACAGACATCACCACTGCTCCTCCAGACATGGCCCATTCATCTGGGCATCCCACAGACAATTTTTCTTCCGTCTGCTATGCCAGCCACCCTTGTTCCATCTCCCAGCTGGTGATTAATTACACTTGAATGCAGCAATTCATCCAAGGCAACCCTTTGAAAGACAGTGTAGGAATCTTATGGTCTGCTTTTTAAGTACTTTCCTGTACCGGTCAAACCGAAAGTAGTAAAGCTGCATGGTATCTAAAGATAGTATTTCTGACTGCTGAAAGACATCCAAGATCTTGTGGTAGAGACAAAAACCCAACCTGTTATGCATCTTCATACTACCTATTTAGCTGTCGCTGAATAGTTATCACACAATACATATAGTTCAATGAAAGAGAAACACTTTCCAATCCAAACCTATACACACATTACACAAGAAACACTGTTCTGCAACAGTGTGTGCTGATAGCCCAGCTTAGTCCTGGCTGCACCTTGCTGGTCATGGAGCTATTGTATTCTGTCTTTCCAGTCCAGAATTCCTTGTACTGCTGCTATCACCACTTTGTCTTCCTCCATGCTCAATAATTTCAGCTCGTGTTAAAAAGTAGCCAAAATGTAAACCTGGTTTACACAGGCAAATTTCCTCAGTTGCACAAAGGCAACCTGCACACCTACCTTAGTAAATTAAACTCCCAATAGTAAGAAAATGATGAGAACCATTCTCATGGGCATATCTGAAATCTGGTGCTAGCTATAAGATGCAGTCCTGACTAACTCCAGCACAGATCCACCTCAGGAGGCAAAAGACACAGGATTTGAGGAAAGAGGGTTTTACCCCGTTTCATTTATTCTTGCCAACATCACTACATATTTTCTTGAGTTATTCCATCAATGGGACACAAAACTGCATAAAAAATGATAAAAAATACACAGAAGTATTTGGCAGTCAAAAAAATCTGTATTTTTTGTAATTAAGGCAATACATGGACAGACTAACAAAAAGTTCTTCTAGGTAAGATCATTAATGACAGAATGCACAGTCCTTGAATTAGGAGTGCAGTTTATTTTAGCCTGGGCTTCAAGCTTTTGCTTAAAACCAGTGTGATTTGCATGTACTATTCCACAACTAAATTAACAGAATTTACTTTGATTTAGAAAGTGTCATTTGTGCACAAAGATTGAACTCCACTTGAGAGGAATGGTGTGTATTCACAAGGACAAGGGTGTACTACAGTCACCTGGTATCCCTTCCAATCTGAATTTTTCCTATAATGCTGACATTCAGGGTGTTCAGTCAGATGCCAGTTTGTACCAAACTATTGTACTGGCTATTGGGATGGGAGTCAAGGCCTGAAATTCAAGCCCTGCCCACTCCCACTGGAATTACATATGAGTTCTCATGCTGAACTTCTTATGCATGTCTTGCAGCAGAAAACAGCAATCCGTATCAGTCTCAAATTTGCCACCCTTTGATGTATCTGTGTCCTGTGACTCACACCATCACCTTGGATGTGTTAGCAACAGCCATTCAATTAACAAAAATACAAATTTTTGATGCCATCAACTTAGGTGTGTTTTGAAAAAAATATTTATAAAGAAAAAATCCAAACCCAAATCTAAGTTGAGTTCTTGTTATCTTTCCTACCGCATCTTTAGATTTTGCTATTGATGCTATAGGGTTTGTGCATGTTTCAGATTTTCTCCTTTGTTTCGTTGGCAGGACGAGGGAATTCCCAGGGCTGAGACTGGAGAAGCAGCAGTGTTCCCAAGGACAGTACAATAGAGCAGTGTTTCCTAAAGTAGGTTATCTGAAGGATGAGCAGAAAGGCATCAGAGGGAGGGGTGACTGTGGAAAATATGGATGATGCAATCCTCATGATAAGCAGATCTTCAAAAATACATAGCAGTAATTTATTTTCCTAGTAGGAACTATGCTTCCAAAAGTTAGGAAAGTCCAGACTTATCCCAATGTTTCTTTGTTTAACTGAATCCTTTTAACCAACTAGTTCTGGAAACATGGACAACTTGGTTATAAATGGCCACGTGCTCAGCCTTTGTCTTAAGCCTATGCCCAGATGACCCATTTTGCACATTTCAACCAAGAATAAAGTGACCTCATTTTCAAAAGTGCTGAGCACCAGCTGTTCCTATTGTGCTCACAAACCACACTATAGGTTCCTGTTTTCAAATTCTTGACCTCAAAAGAATTTTGAGGCAGCAGAGTGATTACATGTTCTTCCACTTGCCATATGCCTATTTATTCCAGTTCAAATATAGAAGTCTGACTAAACTACTTAAAAATCCTGAATGCACCAAATTAGAACAAGTACTCTTGCCACTGGAACTTAAATGCAACATAAGTGAGCCACGTGATCTGAAAAAAATAGTAAATTTTTGCACCGAAGAATGACTAGATTGAAAGACAAAGTATTTCAGCTTTAACTCTTAGTTTCTTTTTTCTTTTCCTTCTTTTTAATGAATGGCTTAAAAATGAGGGGAATGGTAGCATCCCAGATCATCAGAAATTATCAGAATTTATACTTCTGGGATTACATTTTTTTGCTATCTCCTATATAAAGTTCGGTCAACATATTCAAGGTCATTTTACTACAGTTTTTGGCTAGTAACTTTTACACAATAAATACACATATTTGTCTTTAAATTGTTTTAAACTGTTACTTGAACATACCACTGTCATCTCTAGACAAAATATCACATTGCTTATGCAAACAATAAATACAATTGCATTATCTCTCCCCCTAACCCTGCTTAAAATCAGCAAACCCAAGAAAACAACTTGCCCACAAACAACAAAATTATTCTGCTAATGATCAGTGCACGAAATTTGGGTTTGATTTTTAAATTAAGTTGTTGTTTAATAAAAAGGTACCAAGAAAAACTCAAAATATATCAAACTTGCTATGACCTCTTGTAGCAACTCTACTGAGAGGACACTGATTTGCATCAAGCTTGACCTGAATGCAGTGAACAAAATCCAGTAAAACGTCCTGGCTATGTGTGAGGGAAGTACCACTATTTTTGGGCACAAGGAAATGAATCCATACAGAGATGACACATACATGCATGCCACCCAGTAATAAAAACCCCATACATATTCTCCCTCCAAATACAGTATTTTAATATTCACAGTAAGTAACCTCAAGAGCAATTGCTTGTACTCCCAAATCCAATAGGTCTTTATAGCTTGCTTATGCTGATTAGTCAGAGTTCTGGTCTGATTCCCTTATAAAAACAAACTTCGCACTTCAAGCTCTGCCTGTGTTTTATGATCGCAGAAAGCAAAGTTGTGGGCAGGGAGCTTGCCTGAAAGCAGGGTCACCTCCCAGGTGAGGGTGAGATAAAGGCAGGAGGGTTCAGGGTAAGGGCCAGGTGTAAACATGTCTTGTGGCTGCACAGATGGACTCTCTGAGAACTGAGAACCAGAGACAAAGCAGATGTACTAGTAGCTCAAAATCAGTGGTTTAATCGGGTTTTCTGAAATTCTCTTCATACTTGCTGATATTTTACAGGTCAAACTGCCTACAAATGTCACAGAAAATGATCTGAAAGTTGCTGGTAAAGTGCACACGAAGAAGTAAAAGTTTTATTTTGGAAATAGTTCAGAATAGAGCCACTCACTGTCAGATCACCAGCAGTCCTGAGATGTATGAAGATGCTTTAGAGAACACCGTAAGATATCAGTAAAGTAAACAAATAATATTACTCTCTTTCTCTTGGTGACACAATCTTTGAAAAACAATTTTTTTCCTAGCTGTGAGAGGGGTTTGTCAGTGATGTTTTGAGAAAAAATGGCTACAAATACTGCAAAAAATCAGCTTATAAATCACTTCCTACATCAGTACTTTTGTCTTCAGAGTTCCTGAACTATTCCTCCACTTGCACTTGTCTGGCTGCTCTTCTAGGTAGCACAACTCAGCTCCTTCCAGGCAAACTCAACTCTCCTTCGTAAAACTGATGATAAGCTTTTTGTCCCAAGAGTCAGGGGCATGAACAAAATTTCTAAAATGTCATACTGGACCTGAGGTTCATTTTCCAATGCCTGGCAAAGCACTGCTAAACATGGAAGGCAGCAGCAAGAAGCTATGAATTAGCACTACCTACCACCAAGTTGCTACATTTCCTATATCAGGCTACAAAGAAACACCTACTTCTTTGGCTTCACCGGTCCCAATATGGAGGAAAATTTAGGGATTTTGACACTGACCTTTGTACTTATTCCCAGCTGCAGCATGAGAAGTGAAAGGGAAGAGTGAAGAGAATGAGAAGTAAGGGAAGGGGGGGGGGGAGGGGGGAAGTTAACCTTTGATTAGTCGAGAGGTGAAGCATCGAACTTCAGCACTACACTTGAAACAAAAAAGAAACCACTTAACAGCACACATGTTTACCATCAAGACCATAAAACCCACACTGCCGCTTGTTCCAAACTGCTGATGCTTTGAGAACCACCAGAAAGTGCATCCCATCTTTGACCTACAAAGCCAGACTGCAGTATTTCCAAGGTTTGCATTAGTGGCAAGGCAGAGAGCATTTGTGAGTATCACAGCAAGAGCTGGCTGGTCTTGTTTGATGAACTATCCTAAGAAAAGTTATAAATCCAAGATTCATTTGTTCCTAATGCTATTCCTCCATTAAACTATAGCTGCAATCACAATGCAGCCATCTCCTATAATCATGAATGCAAGGACCAGCAACATAAGATTCCAACTTCTGTGGTTCACAGACTAAGAGAAAAAAAGGCTCTGCCATTTTAAACTATACAGCAAACATGAACTTCCTGTCTGAATGCAAGCTACAAAAGCAGGTTATGCCTTTTTCTTTTCAAAGAACAAAACCAATACAACAAACCCACCCATACAATGAAATATCTGAGCATAACTGTGATTTCTAGATCTCTATAAAAAAAGCCATGCCTTGATTTACTCTCTCTGCTGCTCTGAACTGTTTCAGGCAGCTTTTACAAGTATACAACACAGCAGTAGCCACGAGACATTCAACAAATTATCCTGCACTACTCCCATCCTCTCACAAATGCTTGGTCACACAGACTTGGTGGCAGGCCATCAGCCTCTTAAGCAAGGGACCTCAGAGTCCCACCACCCTGCTCCTGACCATGGGAACAGCAAACCCAATGTCATCAAGCTCTTTTTGGCTGTGACAAGAGGGGGGCATAGGATTTACACACATATAATGTGAGTACTTCTGTACAGAAGATTTCCAAAAATGGCAAAATTGAGATGCAACTGCTAAAGAGGTTTAACTACCAACATCAGCTCCTGCAATTAAACTCATTAGACTTTGCCTTTTTCCTTCCGTGTCTTCAGAAAGACATTGTGTCATTTTTGTGTCTTCACAGATAAAAGTAATCAGGCCAAAAAAAATATCCAAAATGCTAACACATAAAACCCAGCTGCTTAGCATATTTCATTACCACACTTCTTCAAAAATACTGAGCAATTTAAGCCTTCAAACCACTTGGCTTTAGCTAGAGATAAGTGCCTGAGATAAGAGAGGTATAATTGTCCAATGTAATACTGTAGCATGTTTTAAATAAACATTTGCTAATGCTGCACTTTATAGATTTCATTTCAGCATTGTGAAGTGCTGCTGAATGTTCCAAATTTATTTGTGGCCCATTCCGTTAATATTTACACCTACAAGGCTCCCCTTAACGCCAAATTAAATATACTATGTCAGCTTCCAAGTAAAAGCTTTGCAACGGAGATCACAGCCTACAGGTTTCTAGTAGTTACCCAGCCTGTTCCCCTCCACTGTTAAGACAGGGGGAAATCTGAAAAGAATTTGTTAATTTATTAGTGAAGAGAACTTGAAATTGGGATTAACAAAAGATACCTTTTGCACTTAATAAAATGCTTTGTGTTTAACCACAATTTCTCTATGAGCTAACTATTAAGTAAAACTCTGAAATTAGGGTCCTTACATAGCAGACATGTTTGTAGGCTTTTTGGAGGGTCTGGTTTCATGATGGAATGTGTGGTGTGACACTGCTGTCTCTCTCAGGCCTGCACTGTCAGTTCTTCCACATTGTAACTCTCGGACAGCCTCAAGCAAACTTGACAGAGGGAGCAGCCTCAAAGGTCTTGTGTTCCCACAGGTTTTGGTGATCCATCACAAGGTGTATTGCAGAAAGGCTGAGGCCAAAGTCCTGACATACAAAGAGACATCAGAGTACTGACAAGGGAGAAATCATCTATGAGAGAAAGCAATGGGAAACACAGCTCACAAAGACTTCCTGGCTCTTTTTTGCTTTAATGGCTAGTTGTGAGTAACTAATGGGGAAAGCCCTGCAGCCTCCACTCAGAGAAATCCCCCTTTGAACACTTTGGTTTTCTGCCTGCTTTTCTGCTGTAAAACCAAGAGGAGGAACTGCCATATTGCAACAGCATCAAGGTGTAGTTCAGAATCATGAGAGGGAAAGATAAACTCTGTGATGTCACACCACAGCATATTTCAGCAAGGCATGACATTTCACCACAAAACCTGGCACCTTGCCCTTGTTTTACGATAGTCTGCAAATAATACTCAGCAATAACCACTTTAGGCTCCAGTTCTTCCCTTACCTACATGCTTTTGATGTAAGTGCCTCAGGGTCTTGTTCTCCTTCACCCCCACCTAAGTACCAAGAGGGGTAGGTCCCCTTTCGCCATTGTGCCAGCAGGGGATCACCAGCCTAGAGGCACCTGCGAGAGGAGACTGAGAGCACCCTGTCACAGCAGCAGCACCCTCACTTCAATGACAGCTGCTGCAAAGACAGGTGTGGCATTACTCCATGTCAGCATGACTGCCTCCCTTTACATCACACAACTAGGAGTTAATGGACAGCTCTAACAAATGCAGGACTAACACATGCTGATGTTCATACTGCAAACGACCCTTGGTCTTCCCTGACCAGCATCGAGTTGCCTGGCTCTGTCTAGAGAAACTATTCTGCTGTTGCCAGCAATGGACTCAAAAGGCCTTGCTCTTGCTCTCATGCTACAATAAACTAGCAATAACTCAGTTAAAAATCAATAGGGTTGTACTCGTATACAAAGAAGAATCTGACCCCGTAGTCTATCAGATAATTTGTAATGATCCAACTACTAGAGAAACCAAATTAAACATTTAACATTTGACCTTTGCTGTTGCTTCTAGATTAGCTAATACAGATTAAAAGCACATACTTTTTTCCAAGAGTTCACAAAATAAAGGTTTGAAATCCTGTACGGAATATTTGGTGTGTCCTTATTGTGCACTCAATTGTGTTTTTTCCTTTGAGTATTTTTTCTTTCAGTGTGTAATAGTAATTTCAGACTATAAAATCATGTACTTTGGAGGTACTCTGATTATGCACCCACTAGGCAATTAGATTAGATCATGCACTGGAGTGGACAAAAGTCAATCTCCTGTGAGAATCTCCGTGACACAACAGAGGTTAACAACACTTTTGCAAATGAAACAAGAAGTGACAAATTCAAAAATTGCTGAGAGTGAATTCTTATTTTTTTTAAACTGAAATCTATTATTAAAATTTCATCAGTTTTTTATCATATTTAATGTTTTGTATCCCATATTTTCTACCATTTGCATGTTTTTCCAATGTTCATCTTTTATTCTTGCTAGGAAACATATCTGTAACATAAATTACAATTATTAACGGCATGCACAACTAAATTAAACACCTGCAGAGGTACACAAAGCATAAACAAAATACACTCACATTGGTATACAACAGTCTCCTCAAATAAAATATATTAATGGATGTGCTCTGATGTTACATTAACAAGTAATACATAAAACTTCAGCAGAAGGGTGGAGATTAGAGAGAGCAGTCTTAAAAAGATCATAAGTATAAAGTATAGTGATATATAAGCAATATGGCTACATTATGCCACTCAGCACATGCAGTAAAGTTACTTTGTACATAAACATCAAACAGACGATGCCCGTGAGCGTCCCGGAATGTGCGCAACCTTGCTAAGGCTGGCCCAGGTGCAGTACAGGCACTCAGCATCTCTGGAAGAACCACCACGTGGAATTGTCTCCATCCACACCTATAAAACACATCTGAAATCTATTTCAGAAAACATTTCTATAATGCTGGTCTGTTAATTGACAGGGCTTTGGGACATAATTTTGATGGATACTTTGGCAGTTCTGCAGAGAGCTAATGGTGACTGGATTTGGCTCTATGCTCCACCACTGTCTCCTAAAGCAGACTATTTGCTGAAAAAAATGGATGGGTTCAGTTCAGGCCCATAAGAAAGCCCAGATATGTGGATTTTTAAATCTGCCCAGTCCAATTTATCAGCCTCCAGAGATGTTGAACATCTGGCTCCTACAAAACCCAGCACTTTCACTGAGAAACCCAATGTGTCACAATCTCAGGAAGCCATGCTGGAAAGTTATGGCCCTTAGTTATTAGCAGAACCAAGATTAATCTTGTGAGCCAGCCAACACCTCCAAAAAAAGAAAAGGGGATACCTTGAAGACACGAAACATTAGGACCCACTTCTGCAGCATTTTCTCAGGTCAACTCCGTCTAGAAATAGTAGTTCTGACTTACTAATAAGCAGAAGACTTGGAAACAACTAATGCCTTGGCACCACATCCTGCTTGCAGTTTGAATCAGGAGTTGACATTATTGGAATGTCAAGAGTTGATATAACAAGAAACTCCTGCTTAATGCAAGCCTTTCATCCAGGTATGTGTCACCTTTCAGGATGAGATTGCTCATGAGGCCCAGAATTCAGAGGGAAAGGAAAGGAAGGAACTAGGGGAAGGAAACTAAATGAAAGGAGGAATAAGTGGAATTACAGAAATAATTAACAAATGCTTCTTTCATGACTTCAGAAGAGAATGTCTGATGGCACGAGTCTTACTAATATCCCAGTTATCTGGAATGTGTATGTTGTGTTTGGAGAGACGGGATTAATGCTGCCTCTGGGCCTAACAGCTGATCTGCTGCCCTTCCACCATCAAAGATACCAAGACCCTCAAAACCTCCTTTATGTGTATGTGTATTCCTCACTAGCGAAAAAAGCTGCAAAACAGGACAGGATAAGACCTAATGCATGTTTAGTGCTGACAATAATGGACACAACTCAGGGCTGCCACAGGGCAGTTCCCTGCATGCAAGGTGAGCAGTTGTCACTCCTGAGCCCTTTCTGGTGTCAGAGAATACACCCGGAAACAAAACATGATGAGGACTGTTAAACTGTATTGCCTGAACCAGCTGGAGGTGGGAAGCATGGCAGGGAGAAGCAGCATACACACTTGCTCTCTCTCTCCACTTCCTTGGCAACTGTTTGTAGTTAGAGTTGGATACAGCGGAGTCAGCAAGATAGACTTGGATCTTACCTGGCACAGCCAGCTTAGGTTCCCACTTGTGGTAAAAAAAGAAAGGAAAATTTTCCACACTCGTTCTAGCTCTTGCTTCAAAAACATCATCCCAAACTGTCATTGCATGGCCATGTATACCAGAGCAGGTTTTAGTTTTTTTTCTTTCTCCCTGCTGGTTCCCCACAACAAAATAGGCCTCCCAGTGTCATGCACAGCAATCACATACAAGCAGCATTCAGGAGTACAAAACACAGGTCAAATGCTCTGATCTGAAAAGATGGGTTTGAAGCTAATTTGCTGTTAAAGATAAAACCTTTCTAAAGGGTAGCTGTGCTGTCAGACAATTATGACATAGCTAGTATTGACACCTTATGTGTAAAATTCAACATCAATACCATTTTGTATCCTTTCTTATTGCTTGATACACACCATCCTGTTCCACTGCCACATTAATTAGTGAATAAATTACGATGACACAGTCCAGTATAGCTTTTTACCTCAACTCTTTTAACTTACCTTTTGATGATTTAACTCTAAATGCAAGTTACAGCGAAACACTTCATTTTACTAAAGTCCATTGTTTCTGGGTGTGAAAAAGGGATCACTGTTAGGATAAAAAAAGATAACCATGAAAAGCCAAGTGTATTGTACTGCTGCATGCCTATTGCTCTACTTGGAACAATCAGCACTGGTATGAAAACTGAATGAGATTATCATCTGGTAGGCAGAAAAAAAAATTGTATCAATTATTAGCCTCTGAAATGAGCTCAGAGATAACACAAGTGAAGGAGTGATAGTCCTGATTAAATGCAGCCAGTTAAATAACTGAAAGTGAAATCCAAGGGTGAGCTGGGGAAGGTGAAGTGTACATCCCACGGCCAGGACACAAGAACACAAGCCTGCTCTGGCACAACAGCACCTCTGCCCACAACTCCTCTTTGTTCTCTGCCATTGCACCTCATTCTTGTTTCTGGTAAGCCTGCCCCAGTTTCTCCAGCTGTCCAATCTTCAAAGGCAGACCTCATTTAAGAGAGAGCATTACTCAGCACTTACAGCTACATCCTCCTCAGCCTTTCCAATTCTCCTCTGTAGGCAAACAATATGTGCAAGAAAGACGGGTGCATGTATCATTTGTGGAAGCAGCACTGCTGGGTGTTAAAGTTTCCTACCTGAGCAGTCAACCAAAACTTTGTGCACTTTTCCCACTAAAGGACGGAATCAGACCCTTGGGGACTTAACATGCATTCTCATGTAGAACCATTAGCACATGCACACAGAGCACAGGCTTGCAACAGAGCAAATTTAATAAACTATATAAACAATGTTTTACTGTACTGCACAATGGGCAATATGGCAGATCACATATCTGATGGAAAGTTATTGCAGAACTTTAAACAATACCTCACATACCTACTTCAACCTCTAGTAAAAAAAGGTAGTTAAGAATGTAATTTTTAAAGTGAGGGTTCTAAAAGATGTAAATTTTATGCTCATGGTTAATGAAGAATATTCCTGCAAAAAATAATTATACAGACTGAGTCTAACATTGACTCAGGGGTAAATGCCTCATGATTTTAGCAAAAAACAAAAACTGCAAAATGTTCCATTTAAAGATGGCTATATCTCTTTCCAGATTTTAAAAGTTGTTCAGAAACTGAGACTTCACTAGAGGTAGATGGAAAAAATGCAGTAAACTATTTTTTACATTTGCATTTTGTGAAAACATTTCAACCAGATCCATTCTCATGCAGACATTCCACGCAAATACCATTTCAGGATTTCACTCTTGGAAATTCAATACCTATGGAACATTTGTATCTAAAGAGTAAGAAAGTAACTACATCCATCCATAAGGAAAGCAGAGACTAAAGACCTAGTAAGGTATTTCAAACCCCTAAACATTCCGCAAAGATGGATTTCTTTTATTCATAATTTTTGACTGGACTAGTGCAAAGGGAGGAGGTCAGCACCTCGAAAGACTCTCTAACCATGCTTCCACCCTTAATCCCATCTATTCCTCAGTAAAACTGCCCTGAAACTAGCACCAGAGGCTGAGGGATCACTTGGGCCTTGGGTGAACTTTCCATGGCCAGTGATATCTGTCCTCCATCTCTTGAAAGAGATGTGCTGCAGACATGCTCAGTTTACACACGGGAGTTGTAGCTGTTCCAAATTTCATCTTAGAGCAAATAAGCTTCTCCACTGAAGTTTTTGTCCCCTCTACTCCTCAAGCCAGCAACGCAGTAATTACACCTAAAAGCACACAAATCTTAAGAAAACCTTGTAAAAAAATTTTCCGTTTCACTCTGTTTAAAAAAATATTTAGTTTAAGGCTTACATGTAGTGAAAGAGGTCACTGTATAGTCCAAGAATGTAAATTCTCAGGGGAGCAGAATTTAGAACATTCTATGAAAATGAAGAATGGTACTTCAGTGTACAATACTCTGAAAATGTAAGAGGCAGAGTTAAGTGCCACAATGAAATTTAGTACACCATCTTTACTGGCTTATAGGATGAACAGTCCAATTTACGGCATTTACAGTGTTATCACATATGGTCAGAAGTTCATCTTCTGAATCTAGTTCACAGGTCATCAACAGGAAATTCATAGGAAATTATGGAGGAAATGAAAAGAACACAAATGGGCTAGCAAACTAGTTTATATAATCTAGGTTCTCCCAGCACAGCTTCCTGTGTTATGATGAACTCAGCTTTCACACTGAACTTTGAATTTTCCAGGCCACATTACGAAAGTATTTCTCAATTGTCTATTATACTCTTCAAGCCTCAAAATGTAGAGGTCAAATTCACCACAAAGAGCCATTCTTTTTTTTTTTCTTTAAACAATATAGCTGAGACAGATCATAGTAACTACAAAAGATGCTTTGAGATCATTAAATGCAGATTTCTACTCACTATCAGCACCTCAAGCATGGGTGTGCAAGATCCTTCACTGACACATGTACCACCTGAGGACAGTACCTAAACACAAGGCAACATTCACACATTCCTGCTCCAGCACCCCAGCTAAACTGCAGATGCATTTTCAATCATGTTTGGGAAGGTGACAATTAGTGTCTGGGAGACTGTTCTACTCTAATGTTAGACAAGCTTTTCAAAATAAATCCCCTGGTCAGAAGGGGATGGAAAGTAAGAGGGCTGCAGTTCATCCAGGCTATCTGGACAACTTCTGGAAAGAAAAGCTGGTAAACAGAAGCAGTTACTGCTTAATCATTTTTGCTGAAAGCTGAATGCAACATATTGGATATACCCCAATGTATCACAAAGAAACAAAAGTTAAGAGTAACTTTACAAAACAGATACAAAATTAAAGATTTGCAAGATGCCTCTTCTGTATCTCTATTTGCTACTTTCCTTAAATAAAAAGACCTAGCAAAAAGACAATCAACTTCCCATTAATTCTGTTTAACAATACCCAAATACCGACATCAAGTCTACAAAATAAACGCAGTTCTTTAACTACTGTTCATTCTTCTTCTACTGCTTTCACACCCTATCAAATCCAATAAAACCACTGAGATCTGTTTTTTCAATAGCACAACTTGAAATTTCTAATAAATTCTGAGTTTGTAGTGATCTCCTGCAGATAGCATTTCCCACTGAAGTAACAACAAACACTCCTATACTTTAAAAATTATAGGAATCGTATCATCTACAATTTCGTGAAAAACAGAACCATCTCTGGGTTGTGAGGAGTTGGTTGACAAGGTAGAAGTGATAACAGTACTGAATAACAATCATTCCACATCATTTACTGCTGGTATTATAAACAGGTTTTCTTTTTCAGCTTGCAGGAAGGCAAGATGGCAAATTCTTAAGAACAGTGACATCCAAATGCTGATCTGCACACAGGATTTCACCTGCAGAATGAGGACTGCTTTGTTCACACTGAACGCACCTTTTTTTGGATGTCTGTTCTTAACCCACCGTTACCAATTCAAGGCAGGGGTTGAGAAAAGATCTTTTTTGTGAGTGGCAATATTACATTATAAAACAAATGAGACAGTTCTCCTACTGAATAGATTACAATCTAAGTGTAGAGAACTGCAGAAACAGTTAAAAGTGCCCAGGGAAACAAAGCTGATGACTGATACAACTGGGAATACCTCTCTCACCTCCTAACTTTCAAAGCCAGTGATTTTAATCTCTCTTTCAGGGAAGGAATAGGGAAATTTGCTATCCTTTTTATAATGAATTCAAGCCTGATGAAAATCAAGTTTTCTTATTTCAGTTACCTTTTGCAGACTGTTTAAAACCTGCCAATACAGACCAGGGTTCTGTCTAAACTAGACTGCTCTACCCACTGCATCATGCTGCATGCCCAAATATACTTCCTGTAAAGTCAGGTCTTCCTTCCCCCCCCCATCCTGTCCTCCACAGTCTATTTGAGCAAGGTAATTCCAGCACCTATATGTAATCCAAGATACAAAACAGCATCAGTAGAGCAGCCAACTCGTTAAAACGTGCTGAAAAAAGCAAGCCAGTAGCTATAAACAACTTTCATACCCCCTCACAGCGACAAGGCATCACCCGGGAGCAACAAATACTGGTTTGGGAGAGTTGGGAAACTTCAATATTCAAGCATTTTGCCCAGGACTACTGTGGTTACCACTGGTATTGATACCAAAAACTCTGCAAGAACAAGTACAAAAGCACAATTTCCTGAGACTTTTACAAAAACCTTTAACCCTCATTTCTGCTTCCTGTCCTATTTGATTCACCTAGAAAAAAAGAGCTATAACTGAAAGCGTTCAGATTAAGTTCAGGCACTCAGGTCTCAGTTTCCCTCTTCTGGTGAAAATCAAACCCAATGGTTAGACTGAATTTCTTGAAGTATTCATTAGATACTTCTTATATGGGACAACCTGCATTTCTAGGCTCAGGTTTACATCTCCACCACCAAAACTATCAGACATCCAGTTTTGATAATGGTAGTTTCATAATTTAAAATAACGTAAAATATCATGATTTTCAAGGAAAAGAACCCAAACACTATTAATATTGTATTATTTAGCAGCTCTTACACAAGCTCTAAATTAGCTCACAATTTTTGATCATGGTTCGAACATTGTCTGGTCTCTTCTAGCAAGGGAAAAGCATACTCAGGACAATCCAAGAGTAACTGTATCTGAAATCTTTTTCCAGCACTGCTTTACTTGAGTCACAGTCCAGAATACGCATGTTGACTCTGTTTTAATGCTATTCACAGATATTCCACAACCTGCTATGGACTATGAAGCAGACTCACCATAAAGAAGCTTCCCCAAACACTGAAAAGAAACCCCCAGTTTTTGGAGGATTTCTACAATGTGCTTAGCACAATATCATCCTTCTAGTCTTCACATCTGATTGTACATATACCCCTTTAAACTGTGCAAAGAATGTTATAAAAATGGTAGTTTACTCTGGGATGAACTCTCCAGCATACAAATGAAGGCCTATTGTTGCTCACAACTGAGCAGGTCACCAGGCTAACCCAAGGTGATCTGCAAAATCCTCACATTTCAGCCCCCTCCAACAAGTAATGCATTTTGCAAAGATGTGGCTGCTATTCAATTCCAAAATGGCAAGAAATTCAACACCCTTCGGGTTTATCAAATGTTGCCAATAGAGTATAACTTCTACACCTGTGAAAGACTGGGAGCTATTTGTGATGAATGAGGACTGTGTTAGTTCTGAACCCTTGTCTGTTCTTGAGAAGAAGAGCTTCCTGTATCTTCAGTGGCTATCACCATGCCTAGCGTGTATAGAGAAAAATCACCTTGATCACAGGACTGCTGGAAAATGTACCTAGGAACATCTTCAAATTCAGATTGACACCCTTGTACAAATGCCAATGGCACCCTTTGGTGATCTGATCCTGGAGGCACCCCTGTGCACCCCAAACTGGCCAAAGGTCCAAGCAAACCAGCAGAAAGAACATGGGGACTTCGAACACAAGCAGCAACAAGTGGTCGAGGAGGAAAGGTAACTTGAAACTTAGCCCTGCAGGGATGAGTGCTTTGAACTGAGCCAGAAATCTGAACAGGACTAGGTAAGATAGGCACACACACAGACTTCTGTTTCTTTCTTATATTCATTCCTCTTTGATTTTACTTATAATACCATGAAGAAAAAAGACACTCTGGATCCCCTTGCTCACAGGTCACGACAGCTCGGGAGAGCAACAGATAGTCAAATGCAGCTTGGTCAGGTGGCTGCACAAGTAGTCCTCCAGACACTGCCCACAGTTTCATCTGAAGTCATGGATACGCAGGAAATGTCTTGGTATCTGGTGGGCGAGGACCAGGCACATGTGTGGCATAACACACAGGCACAGAATTGTACATGAGTTCATACTGCACATCAACCAAGGAATGAACCCCAGGGCTCTACAGGAGGAGAGAGAAGACGGTCTTTGACACTCTTTTAGGCAAGAAACCAGGGGAGGAAACAAAATTAATGAGAAACTGCACAAAAATGACTGATCCATGAACTTGCACCATGTTTGTGGTCTGAAGACAGAGCACACTTAGACCATCCCCCCGATGAGGATGCAGTCAAAGTTTCTAATTCTCTGTCAATTAAAGTGGATGCTGTAGAGGCCAAAGGGGACTGGAAGACACAGTGAGCTCAGGAGCAACTTCCCAAGCAATTAAGCAAATATAGCCCATCAAGTAACTGAACAGAGTGACTCCCTTGGGATTCACCAGGTTAGCACAGACTAAAAAAGAGGACAGAGCACAAGCCAAAGGCAAAGGCAGTCCTGATAGCCATTGACACCTACATGCTCTCAGTTTTTACTGTCCCAGCAATGAGTCTGGCCTAAGACAACCTAAAACTACTTAGAATTCAGGAAGGCAGAGAGATCACATTACTGTTAAGAATGTGAATGGGAAGGTGTTTTTTAATACCACACTGAGAGAAAGAAGGTGATGCAATACTGATTATTTCCATTAAATATTAATTACAGTACAGCTACTTTCAAGCTAGAACATATTTCTTTAGATAACTGAATTAAGGGACAGGAGAACTGAGAAAGCTTCAAGGCTTTGCATGTATCTGTCATTTCTCAATGACGTTAAACTGAGTTCTTCAGATCATGCATGATTATCTCCAAATACTAATTTTTAGAGTTAGAGATTCAAGCTTAAAAAAAAATATCCAGGACTCTCATTTGCTCAAGTGACTCCCAAGAGCCTTCTTACTGTTCAAGGAGCTTGAAGAGGCTGTCCTAGACCTTTTATCAAACATCCTTGAAAGAGAGAATGAGGATATCTTTTCCTCCCACTAATTTTAATTTGCACACAGATACCATCAGCTGGATAGGAGCGTTATATGCTTCTCTCCTTTCCCTTCTTCTTCAACTTGGTAACCAAACTCCAGTAACAGTACACAACATAGAGACCGACTTTTACCTTTCGGCTTTGGAGAGCTGACACCTCTGAGAGGAAACTGTATGTAAAGAGTAATAAAGGAATTGCATTCTTTTCAGAAGGTAACCTTCAAATGAACACGCTCTGGAATTAGTTCTTACCATCGCAGAAAGCTCTTTAGACATTCCTCACGCTGTGTGTGCTATACTGTTACGTTACACCACCTCCATCTCAAACTGACACAATACCTCCAACACCACATTCTTCAGTCAAAGTAACTCAAGAAAGGCTGCAGAAAATGTTATTTCTTTCCAGAGTGCTGTTCAGTTCTTGTAACACTTAATGGCTGGGTCAAAACAGGGTGCAGTTTCTGCTAAAACAAAATCCAGGATTTGCCTTTGTTATTTAGAAGAGGTGGAGAAAAAAGCATGAAGCTTCCAACATTTCAAAAGCTATACATATTATTTCATGTGACTATTTGGAGCCCTTCTAAGTTTCATTAAGTTTCATTTTGCTTGGCAGTTGCATATAATTTCTTTATTTTCCCTTGAATTAAGGAGCAATCTATCAAAATCTTCAAGCATATTTCCCCTTTTTAGTAACATGTATGAATTTTATTGGATTCAAACTTTTCAGTGTTTCTTTTCATGCAAGGTCAAAGCTGTACATTGTTGTAATTTTCTTTTTCAGTGTTTTTTCTCCAAGACAGTCCTCCACTGGGAAATTAATATTCTGCATGAACAATGAACTCCTTGCATGGCCTTTGAACCTAGTGGTTGCTAGGAGGCCTAAAGAAACCCTGGAGTACAGCCTATTTAACAGCATGTATCAAGAGATTATTCAGCAGCAAAAATGTGTGATTTTCTAAATTGTCTGGTTTTTTCCCCTCCTTACTTCCATCTCTGTTCATCTGTCAAACAATCTTTAGATTTCATATGAATTGCATCTGCACCAATTTTCTACAATTATGGGCAGTTTGTTCCCTGAGTATTGAAAATGTGACTGGCCAGCCACCAATGCTGCTTCAAATCAAGTAAATATCAAACTGGTCCTTACTCAGTTTTACTGAAAAGGTTGCTTAAAATCAAGTGTGTTTCACCACTCCAGCATGAGGTTTGCACTTCCATTATAAACATAGTTCTGCTTAGAGATGGTATTTTTCTCAAATAAAACACCAAGGCATTAACTGCATCACCATTACTCAGTATTTGTCTGTGCTGAAAGAAATATATACACGCTTCTCCATGCTCTGTTCAGGCATACTTGAATATTAATGTTTTGAGCTTCTCAGCATCTTATTGAAGGTTGTTTGATTGTATGCTTTTCCATATTTCCCTAAGCACGGTAACTGAGGCAAAACCCCAAGGTTTCTTTCCCACCCTCCACCCCCATCGCAAACAATGAGGCATTTAATTAAAAGAGAACAACAACAATGCCTAATGGTGATGAGGTTAAATGGTTGGATAAACAGAATGCAGCCTTCTGAAAAGCCCATGTGTTTCAGGACACTTTCTCTCCTACGACATCCTGGGTGACAAAGAAAGTATTTGTACTCCTGATCCCCACAATTTTTATGCCAGAGGACTTCCTATAGATTTCCTGCAAGGACAAGAGTTTTCTTCAAATAGTCAGAAGTGTTTAGATACAGCAGCTATTCCTCCCAAAACTAATATTTGAAAAGGCAGTGACTGGACAAGAATCCTTTAAAAATAAATTAATGTGGAAACTATCCATCAAGAGAGAACAACTGCATTTCCAGATAAAAGCCTATTAAGTTGTTGTTGGAGTTTAAAAAACAAAACCAAAACCAATAAACAACAACACCTCAACAAAAACAACAAACATTTGCCAATTTTAATTTTCATGTGTTCTCCCTCCAAGAACTTTAGCAAATTAGTAAAACTAAACATGACGTTTGTCCTTCTTCAGCTGTTGTAACTGAAATCCATGTGCATTATATTCATAAACAAGTATTCTGGAGATTACTTTAAAACATATGTAACAGATTAAAATTCTGTGCCCCCTCCTACCTTCCAAGGACACAGGTATCTGCTAACAAATTCAGGGTAACACATCTGATTCTGCAGATTGCTGGTGTTTGTCTGGCTGGATTGTACCAATTTTGCCAATATAAAGCTTTCACAGAAGCAGATTGCTTCCCTGAAGAAATAAAAACATGTAAACCCCACACTGCTTGGCACAAAACACTCACGTGAGCTCCTTCTCTTTTCAGTACAGGCTTCCACACTGAAAGAAAGGCCTAAAAGTACCTACTTCAACAGAACTGACACAGCGTATCTTACAGTGGGAATATCAGGACTCACACACAGAACGACAAAAATCTTTGCAGTACAGACAGATTCAGCTTTCCAGCCCCTTTCAGGCCCTGCAGAACCAACGACACAAATCAATCCCTCCACCCCATTCGGCTGTTAGAGCATAAATTATCCTTGTTATTTTCTCTCAATATATGACTTCCCTGGAAAAGGAATAATCAGAGCCCCTATTGCCAAAATAGCACAATATTGTTACAAAGGCAAATTTTTCAATAAAATGCATATTATTTCCGTTGTGCGCAGGCTTTGAAGAAAGAAAGAACAGTCACAAGACATTTTTAAAACATGAGAAACCAATCCTGACTAATGAGATACATTTATTAGGGCCAGAGACAGGAAAGCAAGCATGTAACTGACAACCACAATCTTTGGCTCAGCCTTTGGAGCAGAAATGGGGTGTGGGGGGGACACAACAGGGTACAGGACTGGAGACGTTTTCAGTAATGCATAATAAATACCTTCATTTTCTCCTTTAAAGGAATCTGCCTACTCAACCTAAATTGAGCCTCAGAGGGAAAATGTGCCTTTGTGATAAACCGGAATTTTATAATAATGAAATGATATGTCCTATCATCACAATAAGCAGGCAGCAGAACAACAAAGGAGGTTTCCAGGATTTTCTGCCCCTGGTCCCCTCCCGATCAGCACTTTCCCAGGTCTTTTGCGTGTTTATGAAATGTCTTAATTCTAAGGCCATTAAGACGCGTTTCAGGATGGAGCAGATTCCACTAACAGCACTGAGGCTTTCTGAAATCTCACCAGCACACCATCAGAGGCCAAGCCTCTCGGTGATGACTGCCTTTCCCTGCGCTGTTTTTTGTTTTGTTTGTGCTTTCTCTTTCCCATGCACAAACATGTTGGTGCAGTGTCCATTATTTCCCAATGGCCTTCCTTGAAAGCAACTCACAAACGAATATACATGCACGTGTGTGTTCTGCCACATACAGAGCCCTGGCCCCCTTCTACACCTCGAAAAACAAATGTAAATGTGTTACAGTCATTTTCACCAACGCACGCTTTGCCATTGCAGAAACATGCAGCCGCAACCCAAAGAGCTTGTAACAAGGCAAGAGCATTTGCAATTACAGGTGACCCTTTTCCTTTCCAAAATGGAAAAACACGAAAACCCGTTGAGTTACCCAGAGTTAACAGCATTTAACGATGAATGTGTGGGGCAGCAGTAAATACCCAGCACATGCTTTTACACACAAAAGGAGCAAAGGGCTCCATGCTCTGCACAGCTGGTCATTTTTATTCCACGACAGAAAGATGCAACCGTTTCTCTTGTATATTTATTTCGCTTGAGTAATAGATTTTAAACACCATATTGCGAGGACCCTGCTGTGAATCTTGCAGAGGTACAAAATGGTGGATGTATGCTATTTTTTTTTCATTATTCATAACAACTCAGCCTCCCGATCGCAGGCTCCCCTCCGTACCCACCAACACAGCCTGCCCGGCCAGACACACATCCCGCCGCAGCCTCGCAATAAAGCGCTCTCGCATACACAAATTATGTTACAAACCTGATGTCATGTAGCCCCGTGATGCCTGGGAAATAAAAGCTGGGGGGAAGTGCTTGTGCAGTCGGTAGTCCTTCTCGCTGCGGGACCTCATGCGGTCTGAGGCCCGGTCGGAGAAGTCGGAGCTAGGCCAGGCCCGCCGCAAGGTCGTACTGCGCGTCTTCTTCATGCTGCTGCTGCCCGCGCCGAGAGCCGCCGCCGCATGGGTCGGGTCGGGGGCGCCGCCGGGCATCAGCCGAGCGCGGCCGCCGCCGGGGCGCAACCTGCGCGCATCGCGCCGCTCCCTCTTCTAGGGCGCCAGCCGCAGGTCCCTTCCTTTTTTTTTCTTTTCCCCCTCGAATGATCCAATTTTACACACGTCCCACAATGCATTACACTTCATTTGCAATCGGTCCGGCTTACGGCTCCCAGATTTGCGTGGAGGAAAGGCACGTTATGTGGCTTCTCAAGCAAAAAAACGAGGGCGGGGGGAAGAGGGGGAAGGCTGAAGGGGGGCTGGGGGCGAGAGATGTGCGGCGTGGGAGCCCGGGGGTCCCGAACAATGGCCCGATTCAGCCCGGCCGTGCTTAGCCAACTGTGAGCCGCGACACAAAAGGCCCAAACAAACGCCGAAATCCCGGGGGCCGCCGACTGCGACCCCGACCGCGGCGCGCCCGGCGCTGGGGAGGCGGCGGCAGCTCCGGCGCGGCGGGAGGAGCAGCGGCAGGAGGAGGAGGGAGAGGAGGAGCAGGAGAAGAGGGAGGGCCGGCAGGCGCCTCTCTCAGCCGCGGCACCAGCGGATACAACCGCGACCGCCCGCCCCGCCGCCGCCCTCCTCAGGCCCGCGGCCCCCGGCCGCGCCGCGCCTCGCCATGGCCGGCATCCACTCCCGCCCGCCTGTCCCCGGGGCTGGACCGCCGCGGCTCCGCGCTAGGGGCTGCCGGCGCGGGGGGCGAGGCCACCGGGGGGGCCGCCGGCCGCTCCGCCCGCTCACCCGGCCCGCCCGCAGCCCGCCCTGCGCCGCGCCACGAGCAGCCGCTGCCGGAGCGCCGGGAGGGGAATGCCAGGCCCGCCGGGCCCCGCCGCCCGCACACAGCGCCGCGCACCGCCGGCACCGGGACCCGGCCCCTGCCCGCCCGCTCCGCCTCCTTTCCGGCCTGCCTTCCTTTCCTCCTTCCTTCCTGGCGGTGGCTGTGGCGGGCAGCGCTGCGGTCGGGCGCGCACTGCCGGGCTGCGGGGAGGAGGAGCGGCGGCAGGGCGGCCGTGGGGCGCTGCGGGCACCGCTCCAGCCGGGGGAAGGGCGGCCGGCAAAGATCGGCATAGCCGGAGCACCCCTGCGGGAAGGCAGCGGGGTTCACCCCGCATCCACCACGGCCTTTCCCCGGGGCGCCTGGAGAACGCCGCTTGCCGGCTCTCCAGCAGCGCCTGGTCAGTCCCACCACCGCGTTACGGAACCGCCACACTTCACAAGACACCGGCCTGCCCACCCTCCCCACACCTGCGCCCGGGGAACCATCCCGAACGGGACCAGGCCACCTGGGCGTTCTGTGAACTCCGGTTGCCAAAACTGTGCGAAGGGACTCTGCTCCTCTGCGAGACAGCTCTGAGCACGCTTGGTGTCAGGTGCTGCCAGCAGTACCAATGGGAACAACCGCAATGCAGAGATGTGAAAATGTTGGCAATAAGTTACTTAGGTATTTAGATTTTTATAACTAATCCTGCTTACAGCGGGTTGTGTCACATTTTTAAGATCATGGAAAAACAGGGCTGTAATTTTGTAATTGGACATTCTAAGTAGCGATGAGCTAGCAAAAGGATGCCCATGGGTGAATGAACTGCACCTCAAAACCAGTGGACCAAGACACATAATCCCGGAGCTGCCTTGCTGTGTGGCTGTGGTAGACACTTCAGTGCCCACCTCAGCCCACCTGGCTGTGCCACTGCAGGCAGCACACACCACAGAACCACTCAGGATTTCACATACAGCAGTCCCTTTCACATGAGTAGAAATTACATTAATGAAGATCAGCAAAAATTGGTAAATGTTATGGGGCTGTTTCGCATTCAAACTCAACTGCATGAAAAGCCAATAGGAATGACATGTTTCTAGTGATGCTTTGTATAATGGCAGCAACAGGAAAAAAGATGAGAAAAAAGATAGCCTAGAGCTCCTCTAATAAAAATGTAAGATTTTCCACCATGGAACTTACTCATCCAGCAATTTACTCAACAACCTACGCAAAGCTTATAATAGAATGTATTTTCACTCTCAGACCAGAAAAACCGTAAGGAGACCTTTTAGAATTGTTCAACTTTTCTCACTGAAAGCCAAGGTTAGGAGAGGCAGGTTAGCACTACCTAGATAAGTCAAGCCTAAAAATTGTACCTATTTTACCAAATGCAAATTAAATTCTAGCCAGGAGCGTAAATTCTCATTGCCCCGTCTGAAAGCTGAAGCGGACAAAACGTGGTTGAATAGAGCTGGCCAGCTAACTTCCACTTACAGCTGAACTAACCTCAACCTTTCTCCTAGTCTAGACACAGCCCTAGATATCAATCTGTTCCATTAAAAAGAAGACAAGAAGACACGAGGCAAGAGACAAATAGCAATCAGCAATGAGGAGGAAAAATGAGATCAAGAAGTAGAAAGATAGAACAAAGCAGGACACACACACGCCCCAACAAACAAGACCATAGAGATCTTTACACTGGCTTTCTGTATAATCCCAAGTAAAATATTCTAACAAGTATTGAGGAAAAAAAAAGAGAGGATGGCTCGGCAACTGTCAGATAAAGCACGTCCCAATTCTTTTCAAGCAATTTGTTGTGCACTGATGAACCAGTGCCAGTGTACAGAAGTCTTTCAAGTAGCTTTAATTGACTTAATTTGTACACTTCCATGAATTGTCATGAGAGCAGTACAGTACATACAATTAACACATGGTATCTTCTATTTATCAGTTGTAGGAATTAGACTGGTTAATAGTTTTGGGCACAGATACAAATGCATTTTCATTGTGGTGATTTTAAATTAATAATTTGTTCCTACAACTATGGAAAACAGAAAGGAACGAGAGGAATAATTAATCAATCTAGCAAAGTTGATTTTCCCTTCCCAAATGTGGGGAGATTTGTTTAAAAGCAATTTTGGAGGCCTCCAAAGTTCCTCATATGCTGTCTTCTCACAGTTACAAAGTTTGGTTTCAGCTTTAAGTTTTCTGACACAGTATCTGAAAGAGTTTTCTCTGAAGAGAGGAATTCAGAGCAAGTTTCCTCCTGTTCTTGCATTGTTTGAAGTCAAGTGTTGTTAGTGGGATGAATCAAATATATAATTAAAGACCAAGTTTAAGTTTGGCTGTTTTCTTTGGAATAAGAGCTAGAACTGTGAGTGCAATTGATTTTTTGCTTCAGTGGCCAAACTGAAATAAAACAATTTTCTTCATATGATCTGAAAGCTAAAATTTGAGGGCTTAAAAAAAACTCCAAAACCAACAAACCAGCCCACAACATTTTATTCTTAGGCATTTAAAATTACATTCCTTTAATAAACGGAAATATATTTGTGCCTTCATATGGCTATGTCAGAGCAGAGTAAGGAAAGAAGATTTTTTAGTTACAAATGGCTGTCCTTCTTGGTGAAGAATGGTACAGTATCCTTATAAGCACTGTCTGAAATAAATAAAAATATGCTGTTTAATCCAACAGTTCCAGTATGGGCAGGGAGGACCGATTTTCTTTGGCTGAAACCACTGGGAAATTCTACTTTAATTTAAAAATATTTTTCCCTAACTGTTTCGCATTGGTAACTTTTTGCCAATTGCAAAAATAACTATGGAAATAGTCTGATGGAGCTTGCTAAGGAGTAAGGAAAAATACTTCTTCCAGGCAGGAATTGAAGTGATGGAAAAATGAAAAGGACATGGTTTCAAAGCTTTTTGCTAGCACCTTTTTTTTTTTTTTTAATTTATCCCCAGTTTTTTTTTTGTTTTTTTGGTTTTGGTTTGGTTTTGCTTTTTTTTGTTTTTACTAAGGGAAAGATTTAATGCAGAAGTTTTTTGCTGAGAATCAGACAAAGCATTATTTTTTACAATTTAGTACTTAAAGTCTAACAGGTACTATCTCTTTCTTGGATTACTAGAGGGAGAGGTGAGGCTTGGACAAATAGACCATAACAGATCTTGGCAAAAAAAGTCTGAACTACACCAAAAATAGGCATCCCACCTCCCTTATAACCTAACAATTCCTTATCAGGAATTGGCAACATAATACTAGCCATTTCAAAGGCACTGATTTAACATTATGAATTTCAAAAAAGAAGCTTAGGTACATGTAAGACATTACAAAGGATTCTCATATATTCAAGCTTTCAATCACAACCCTGCTTCAGTCCACATTCACAAGGAGCTGGAAAGCTTTCGGAGAAGCAACTCAAAATCTCTGCTTTTGAAACTCTTGTGTTCTCTTTTAAAAAGTGAGAAAACAAATATTACTAAGAATATCTATTGCATTTGATCTTCATAAAGACTCACTTATTAGTTGTTAAGCAGATTTGATCCCATTTTGTAGATGGAAAACGTAAAAAAGAAAAGGACATAACTGGCCCAGAAGACTGTAGGAAATCAGTGGTAAACACACTTTTAAAACTTTTTGGTCCCAGCTTCCATTTCATAGGCTTATTTTTCCTCAGTTGAAAAAAATAATTATGTAGCAGAATATAACATGGTGAGCTGTATACTATATATATATATTTCTCTGTATGTGTGCTTCTGCACATATATGGTAATTGCTCTCATCAATGCGGTAATTCAAGTTTCAGTCGGGACTATTTTCCTCCCTAGGACAAACAGGTTTGCACAGGGAGAGCAGCAGGCTTCAGTAGCAGGGTGGGCTGGTGTTACTGTCTCAGCTAGATTGGCTTGGGGACTGACTGCATGAGCTTTCCAAACTAAATAAGCACACAAGCCAAACACTAAAATAAAAAAGGTAAAACAATAGGACATGCAAGGAGGAAAGCAATCCTCCCCTTCACTAAGACAGGCTACACCTCTAAAATTATTGTCTCTTAAACCATATATATTTCAAGCCTGGGTCCTCCCTTCCTCTGTCCCTCCCTTGCCTGTTGCCCAAAGCCACCTGGCTGCCTCACAGGAGGAAATTAGAAGGGCTTCATTTTATTGCACCAGCTGAGCTGGTGTATGACAAACTCCCAACACCACCTGAAGAACCAGTACTGACAAGATGCCAAGTGCCACACAAATCCTTGTGGCTTCACCCTCTGCAGGTGTATGATAAGGGTGCTTTTCTGGTCCCCAGCTACAGAAACAAAGACTATGGATACTATTGACAATACTGGGTCATACGGGAGACTTTGCACCAGGGAAGGCCACAGTCACTGGCAGCCAGGTAAAATAGGGAGCAGAGGATCATTTTGTGGCCTATGGAAACAAAACCTTCAAACTCCGTAACTTTTTAAAAGATGGAGATAGGATGCTGCAAGATTCTGAGAAGGAAATGCAGAGCTTTATGAAAGTAAGAGAGGGAGAGCAGAAAGGAATAAACAGAAAATAAAAGGGAAAAGGAGGGGGAAAGCCTGGAGTACAGGCAGAGGAGCCGGGGGCAAAATGGAGTGTGAGAAGATGTGGGGAAAATATAATTAAGAACTTTGGAAAGACATCAAGTTCAGGTATAATATCACAGGCCTTGGCAATCTATGGGTTTATCAGATTTACAGCTCTGCATAACAGTCTTCCTGAGAAAATATATTACCGGCATTTCTAATATTAATAAATCCATGAAGGGGAAAGTTGTCCACTGCATAAACTCACCATTTTCATGCATAGATTCTTGTATCTCTGTATTAACAAAGGTGCAGAACTCAGACTCTATAAGATACAGTTTTAAGCAATCTCTTACTGGTTAAGGAAGTCTGGCAAGAAGTTGCAGCTGTCCTTGGCTGCAGGGAGCACCAGTTTTCCCTTCCAGATATTTGTAACCAGACATACTAGCAAGAACAAACCAGAGAACTCATGGTGCAGTACACCCTTTCACAGCAGCCCTTAGACTTCTGACACTAACACTACTAATTTATCACCTGTTACTAGTGCTTGTTACTCAAATATGCAAGAGAAGACAAGTACTTGTAACGTATGCTTGTGGTGCAGGTCACAAAGTGAGGCAGCCTTTCTTGATGGATTTATTGACAAAGGAAAAGTTTGGTTTGCTCAGACAACTCTCTCCTTGGAGAGCATTTGAGAAACTCCACCAAAAAGGGAAAGAAAAAATCCAAAACGCAGATCTAAGTGCAAAAATTTTCAAAAATAAAAAAGGAAAATGTTTCAGAGCTTATCACAAGCAAGTCTTCAGTCTTGCTATCAGGTTGTGTTATACCATGGTAGTAATCCTGGCTTAGTTATAGCACCTCTTAAACCAGTTTCAGATCATATGTCTCTCCGTGTTGTGCTTTGGGAATGTGTGATGACAGGAATGCAGCGCTGCTGCAACACACATGCTGTAGCTCACCGATTAATTTTTCTGTGTGCTGCCTTATGTGCTGTGGTATTTATTTTAACTTGCATGACTTGTAAGAAAAACCTGCCTCCATTATGAGAAGAAAGGCTCCTCTGTTTTGTTTTGGCTTGTTTTTTTCATGGCAGACCTTCAGATTGCATTTGTGCTTCCTCTGCACAGAAGACAATTGAGGCAGAAGGGTTTTCAATCTGGGTACCCAAATCTACCAAAAAACATACCAGTGTACCAGCAGGAACCCAGGCTGCAGGATACAGCTTTCACTTTGATGCATGCTTTTCCTCTCCTATTATCTCTGGCTCAAAGCTGGTTAGTTAAAATGGATGGAAGCTGGGCTTGTAAATCCTCAGTGAACAGAACTAACTAGAGAGGGAGACAAGCCATGAATCCTACACAGATTTCCACACAGCCAAGCATTTATTAAACATCTCACATGCAACAGAATTCTTCAAAACCTTGGAGAAGTGGACTTACAGCAGCTCAAATAGCAACTCAGTTCATTCACTGGCTGTTCTATCGAAGGATATAGTAGCAAAAGATATGCCAAAAATGTTGGCCTTGACTTTCTTGTTTTCCACTGGTGTCACGTATCATTAGTACCCTGGTATTTAAGTAACACAGTGATATATGGGGGCCAGCTGTGCTGTAAGTTAGAAACACAGCCTAACTCTCTGCTTTGGCAGTCAACAATAATGAGACCAAGAAGTGAGTAGTTAATGTAGATCCCATCAGCAGTAAAAGCCATTACAGTTTATCTTTCTAAAGACTAATTCGCACACCTCTGCGTCTATTCCCATTCCTCCACAGACCCTATGTTACAAAGATGGCACCAAACACATGAAGACCCTGGGCTCTTGTGAAGCTTCTGGGTGCTACATCAACACAGACAACAGGCAGATTCTGTGTGTCATGTACAAAGGAAAAATCCATTAAGAAAAGAAGACCCTTGGCAGTAGCAAGTAGGCACTGTTTTGCATGTTACATGGGTATTATTTACCAGTATATTAGTTTTAAACCCTAAATTCTTGTCTAGAAGAACTACTTGCCATACAGAACACTGAACAAAGCACCATAGGCACGTTTGCAAAAAGGGCAATGAACATATCTGCAGTCCTAAAAACAGCATACCAAGGGAACTAAATCCCAGCAGCTGCTATAACGCCACAGAGCATTTGCTGAATAATGCAGTATTAAGCTCCCTCTCAAAATTCTTGCTTATACAGCTGTGCAATACAGTGAGTATATTTTATATTTGTATATATATATAGCATGAACAAGAGGCAGAGATCTTTAAAACCTTAGAAAAGTTGGGAGGCCTAAAATAGACTACTCCACCCTTTGTAAACAACCTCTTGTCATGAATTTACTTCCATATGTGAATGAAGTTCTGCCTATATTAAACAGGCTTTCAAAACATTGGTTTAATACTGGCAATGTATGGTTCCCACTCAGAGTTTGAAGACAATGCAAACAAGAAACAAACCCAAGAGTGAAAAAGCACCAATCCATCACCTCACAGAAAAATAATTCATTTACTTCTGAGATATTTTATTATAGTCTTAGATTCAGAGGCTGTCTCATTGGTACATACTGCTGTTTGGGCTTGAAAGAACTCTAGTGAGAAATCATAAACATAGACAGAAATTAGATGACTCAGCACATGCCCAACTCAAAGGCCTTTAGAAAATCAATGAGAAACTATCAGTCTGTATGTTCTCTGGACCAGACTGCAATGTTGCAGAATCAGTTTGTTCCTGTAAAGGTAGTACTCTTCAGCCATTGGTTTTCATTGGGCTTCTCTGTTCTTTCTGATTCTGCAGCAGCACCCTCAGAAGATAGACTCCACTCCTGAGACATCTACCCTCTCCCCTCCTGGTTACCACAGCTTGTTGCCACCCTCTGCTTGGCTTTGAAGGTCTGATATTACCCACCTGTGTGCAAACAGAGACAATTTCCCATTGCTCTGTTCAGATGAAGGTTTATGCAGGCACCACTTGCACTTGCCTCTCTGTAGAAGCTGTTCTCAGCATTTCTCCTGAATGCAGAGATTTTTGTATTCTAGTAGAGGAACAAGAAAAAAAATGTTTTATAGCGCTGGGTCTCAAACTTCTCTCATCACCTTGTAAGAAAGTTAAATTCTTCAGCTGGGGACTAGTCCAACAAAATAATTTTTGTCTTACTGACACCCTACATAACAGTGCAGTCTGTTAATGCAAATGTATCAACCACAGAGAGCTCTGCTACTCTCCCACCTCCGTCTCCCCCCCACTATATATCCTTCTATATCACTGTCTGGCTGTCAGTTGCTTTGTTATTAATTAATTTGTTTTTAAATACAAACAAGGACTTAAATCCAGCAGAGCACTGTTTCTGGAGGTCAGTGCAAGATCTGTGACTCCTCTGTGGAGCTAAGCAGCAGGGAGCAGCAGCCAAACTCTAGCCTTAGCAAAATGTTTCTAACATAGAACTGGTGTCACACTGGATGTAAGAGCAGTCTCTGGTGTGAATTTTTACAACTTTTTGACCACAGTCAAAGATGAAAACAAGGGTGAGAAAAAGTGAAACATGTAGATGTTGTAAAGAAAAAAATTTCCTTATTACAAAGGAATATCATTGCAATAGTCAAAATAAAATCATGAAATCAAGAAAAGTAAGCTAACAAAACAGAAAAAATAAAGAAAAAGATTCCTTTCTAATTCTGAAAAGCATACTCCTCACTCCTACCACAAAAGCGTACTTATATCCTTTAAAGCATGTGAATAGCAGTGGCAAAGGATAAGATTTCTTTCAGAATGCTTTATGTATTATAATGAATTTTAGTAAGGCACAGAGAACCACTTATACTTAATACACTTAATATTTCCAGAAATCTAAAAATATCTTTCTCAAGAGAAACAAACATCTTCAGTGAGACCATTTACACAAAAGTAAAATTTCCTACCGTTAGAATTCTATTTGAAAGAATCATGTACAAAATTAAGAGCTAGAGAGCCTTTAGTCTTCATTAAAGCTGATCACTATTGAGCTGAACTCAATACCTACACAGGCCAGCTGTGGTAAATCTTATTAGTTATGGTGCTCATCTCAGAAACTCTAGCAAGAAGTCATCATGTTCCTGTACATAAAAATTTCAAGTGCTTTGTACCCCCAAGTATTCCAGGAATCAACAAATACGCAGGACAAATGTTTCTTAGGGTCTAACAGAAAGTAAAAGAAACTCCATAAGCAAGTGCTCAGCGACAGGCCTTTGAACTTTTTCATAGTGGAGGAGATGTTTAGTAACCTTTCCATCTCTCAGGCAGTGTAAAGTAGATTATACAATCTGCCTTTGCAACTGGCAAATTTCAGATATGTCAGAGCATGATGCTGGTGTCAAATTGTTTTTGTCTTCCTTCCTCTCCAAAGATGGATCTTATGATTATCGCAGCCAATGGAACCAAGACAAAATAAACACAGACATCAGGACTGAAATAATGATAGACTATCCAAGAAGGCATTTACGTCCCTTCAGTCCTCCAAGGAGTAAAAAGTTATAAAAACAAATACTTCTTTTTATTGCCCACATCCCTGTGTCATTGCTGTGGTACTTTAAAAACCACAAACCCCATGGATTTCTGCCCACCGCATAGTAATTACTGAAATAACAAAGAATTGGAAAAGAGTATTTCCAAAGCCTGATGCTATTATTGAGCTGCCAGGGAAAAAAATTCTCAGTAACACCCCTTAAGTCTATCCTCCTGCACTCCCTAATCTGAACACAAAAGGTTGGGTTTAAACACCCACCCCCCAAACCCGGTATTAAAACCACCTGCAGTTTTCAGCTTGGGGCCAGCAGTGACAATGCTTTAAATCCTTGGCTACTTCATGAAGACACAGCCTACAGACAGTCCCCCAAAGTTCTTTGAAATGTTAAATACAAAGCAGGAGGAGGTCATGAAGGAAATATTCCTTATAAAAGGAATGGATATCATATGCAGGCTTCTCAAATACATTTTGAAGTTGCTTTGCTTTCAGCCACCATATTCTCAATCTTGCATTGCCTGAAGCTTTTGAAATAAAATTCACAAATTAGATGAAGCACAAAAATTAGTGTTGTTAACAGCTGCCAATATATGCACGTGTTACCTTTTAGCTCTCATAAATCTCTCCAATGTATATTGTCTCCTTATCTGAAAAGACTAATTATTTATCTAATAAATGGTCCTACAGCAATTATCAAAACCCCAGCCACTTAGAAGTAACATATAGGTTTTATTGCATCATCTTCTGTAGCATCTGCCCAATTATTGCAATAGAAGCCAGTGTGGTTCCCTACTGCACCTGAAATCCAGCTGTCTGCCAAGAGCCTTCTAGTGCACACAAAAGAAACAAGGATTGAGAAACCTGGCTTATCCCCTCTTATCTCATAAACTAACAAGCCTTTTTTGCACTGCGGCTTTTCTCAACAAACACAGGTAATTACGCAGGATGAGATTTTCAAAGAAGGTAAAAGAAAAAATAAAGAGATCAGTTTAGCATACCAGCTTTGCCAAGTACTGGCACCTTAAGCTCTGAGTGAGTTGCTTACAGGGATGAGGAGCAGACAAACACAGTGGTGCCCTGCCACTGACATAGGGCCCAGCTGTAACTAATGAGCTTTGTGTTTCAAAACTGTTGGTAGCTGGTCACATTTTCCTGTCCACTTCCATTCCACTGGAAGTAAACAAGGTGGCAGGAATTTTATTGCTGTCCTCTACCTCTCTGTGAATGCTCAATGCCTCTCCTTTCTCATTTCGGTAGCTTAAACTCTATGAAAAAATTAGTTTTACATTAATTTTTAAGAATCTGGGTTTGGTTTCTCTTCTCATAAGGTCTCATGAGCCTTGTCCTTCTGGCAAGATGCTCCACAAGATATCAACAAAAGCACCCTGTCCAGATTTACACATTGTGTTGTTGAGGAGGAACATAACTGGTTGCCATAGGGATGTCCACAGTCTGAGGAGCCTTTGGACTTCAGTGTAATGAAAGGCACCATGAGTTTAAAACCTCTTTAACTAGAAGAAGTGGTTAAGGGAAGCAAGCACTCCAGCCAGCAGTGAATGCATGCTTAAATCACTGGTGAAATACCAGCCTGAGGAACCAGGCTGCTGCAGTTTGAAATTATTTAAGGTGTTGAATGTTGTGTTATTTTCAAATTAGTGTAGCCCAGCCCACAGAACCTGCCATTGCTGTGACTACATGCATGTTTGACAAGCTGCTGTCCTCTACTTCTAGGTATTTGGGTACCTCCTCAGGAGGGGAAAGCCTGTTCATGGAAATGTTCCAGCTGCAGAAAAAGACTGAAAGGTTATAGCAAGCTCAGGAGCAGCACATGCTTTTGGCAAGGTGAGATGGAGGAGGATGGAAGGCAAAGCAGGGTAAGCATAAGAACTATTGTTCCACAATGATTAAACAAGCACAGAAACTATGATTACTGATCACAGACATCTTTTATAACATTCCAAACTAGAGAAACATGACTCAATAATTCAGTCACACAGGCAGTATTGGCTCTCCACAGTCTGAAAGAAGATGGGGGTCTTCTAAAACAGAGGTTCTGCCCTGACTCCCTGCTTTAGGGCAGTGAAGGGGCCCAAAGCCTTTGAAGCATGGTGAACAGGCACTGCTGGGCATAGCCCTGGCAGCCAAAAATGCTCCTTGTATTCAATCTACACTCTTCAGAGCAGGAATCAACTCAAGATACATACACAGCAATCTCTGGCTGTCTGCTGGACTCCTTCCCCTATAAAATAAGCAGGAGCAAACTCCAGGCAGTTTTAACCTCACCTAGGCTTCAGCAAAGTATACATCTAAAAAACCATCACTAAAGAAACCCTAGTAGGAAGGTGATTTATTATTGGGGAAGATCAGGTCCATAGACTTTCCTAGGAGTGAGAAGCAATAACTCACAGACACAGTTCAGGCTTGCCTTGACTCACACTGCTTAATGTCAACTACAGACAAGTCAGTGTGGTTTATCCAAGAGAAGAAAAGATAACATTTCAGTATGAAGCAAAACTACTACTATTCTCTGTCCTCAACTAATGTAACCAACAACCCATTATTTGCAAACAAATGTGATGATTCAATAGTAATATTTTTTTAAAATAACGTATTTCTGAGAAGACTTCTTGTCAATTTTAATGAGATCTATATCACTAACATTATAAAAGTAAATCTTTTTCTTCAGTGTATGCTATCAACAACTCATTTAAATATTTAGTTCTACTTCTTTTTTTCTGTATAACCAGTTACAGAAGCTTCAAACACATTTTACTTTTTCTCTATTTAAACTAAAAAAAAAACAACCTTAGCCAAATAAGAACACTGATCTCTGAGCATGTGACTATAATAACATGGATTCCTCTTTTAGCAAATCGAGGTGTTGAGCAGGACACTTCAAAAGTGGCAAAGTCTTTGTTCAGAGGGTGTCTGAACATAATCCTATTTATCTGTACCACTTCAGAAAACTGCATTCTTCCTGATTGCTACACCTTGAAAATCAGTGCAAAGCTTAGTGGCTTAGCTTAGAACAAACAGACCAAGAGAAGACATGGCCAGAAAAACAAATTTCGTTATATCTATCTTCTAATAACAATATTCTACCACCCCTGGAACAATTAGGTAAGAAATTCACACTTTCTAACTCATATAATACTGTTTAAGAGACCTGAGCATACCAACTGTGAGTAAAATCAGTGGTGAAAAACAAGAACAAATTCAGAAAACCTTCAGATTACCTTTGCCTTCCTGAAGGAAAAAAAAAAAAAAAGGACACGATGCACCTTTCATGGCAAGAAGTGCCCAATCCCTTTCCAAAACACAATGCATAACTTTAGAGTCAGTTATACAGCTGTATTCAGCAATGCAAATACAAATTACAAGTACTACAAGCAGGGACATCTCCCAGGTGATGGAGGCAAGTTATTGTGTACTTAATGCTTATAGTAATTATGTTTACCAAGTTTCAACCTATTCATGCACAAGGTAGGGTTTCACATTTACAAAAACGGGGAATTACTCATTCTGGATGAAAATTAAATAACTCCAGTAACAAAATAGTTATTCTGACAAACTGGATAAATTGTGTTCATAATTTGTGTATGAGTTCATGTTTTGCTTGGCATTTTTGGAAGTCAGTTTTTTCTTGGATATCATGATTTTCACAGTCAGAAACAAAACATAATCACCCATCATTCCCAAGGATGACTGGGACAACTGAATTATCTGAAGATGGCAAGATGAAGCTCCTGTGACACATTTTTGTATCCAAAAAGCAGGCAACAAAAACAAAGTCGCAGAGAGAAGCAGATGGCCAATGAGTTATCACTCTTGGTCTGATGACTTATGTGGGCTCAACTTGTTTACTCATGTAGTTGCAAAAAAAAGTAACTTTCCTTATGTTAGCAGCAACCATATTATATATTATGCCTATATTATATACACAGTACATGCAGTACCTACGCACGACATTAAGGACCCTCTAATTATGGGTCCTCCTGCAATGATAAAGGCCACAGTTTGACCCTTCCCAGGGTCAGGGAGTTAAATGACTGGTAAGTCTAACACCACAGCTTAAGAAAGGGTTAAAAGGACATCAGTGTTACAGCTGCCCTGCTCACTAGCTTGGAGACAGGACAAAAGTGCTCAGGTGTTCTGGGGCAGGGAAGTAAGTCTGTAATTACTGGCTATACCCTTTACATTTCCCAGAAACCTCTGCCTGTTCACTACTCCCTGTTGATGCAACTCCCATGCTAACCCTGCATGATGTATGACAAAAGCACTGTCATATGGTCCTGAAGCAACAGGCACTACTTGTGTGTCAGTGAGCTCTGTCATACAAACCATCCTTGAAAATACAGATTCTTCTTGGATTATCTCACCCCCCATTTAGGACTGATCTCATTGTCTTCTCTTTAATTGTTCTCATTATCTTCTGGGCATAGAAGAATAATGCAGCCCTTCTAAGGACATAAAATCCAATTATGTGAAAATACAGTGTTGTGAAAAGAATTAAAATATTTTAGCCAACATATTAGCTGCTGAAAATCAGGAAAGGTCATTGTGAGACCATTTAACCCCCTGAAAATCACCAGGGGTGAAATGTCACCACCTGCAATTATAGTAATGCTACTGCCCTCAGCTATGATTAACCACTAGTCTTACAACTGTAAAGGGTACTGGTAACCATCTCCTACCCCACATTTTCTGGACAAAGAGCTTTTGCATTATTTTCCCACCAGCAAAAAGTTTTTGTACTGCAACTAAAGTGAGTAAAGGATTAAAAGTAGTCAGTGTAATTTTACATACTGGCAAGAGTCCTGAAAGCAGAGCAAGACATTTTTTGGTAGATTCTTTGAATTGCCAGGATGTAAATGTGCCAGGATGTAATGCAGGTGCCCTCACAGATCAGTATATGCCAAAAAGATGAGTGCAGGATGGTACGAGAGTTTGAAATTGTTAATGGCTTAACCATGGTTAAGATCACTGAAAGACTTTTGTCCACTGTAGCAAACTGTACAAAGAAGTGACTGCTCACCAAAGCCCACTCCATCATCCTGAATATGTGTTGGTACAAAGAAATGAGACTGAAGCAGCTACCAGCCAAGAATAAACAAGGCCACAGGTGCTGCTGACTGGTAAAGGAGAAATCACTCCCTGGGAGTTCTCAGCAACTCCCCAGAGGTTTCTTATGGGAACTCCTCAGGTTTCCCACAGGACTCCGGAGATGTACCTGAAAACAGTCAGGATGATTTCATCAAAACACTAGACTTGTGAGGTATGAATTATAACCAATTAGAATTTGGAGTTTGATGGTGTGAGGTTCAATTTAGCCAACAGAACGTAGCCTTAACCCTATATAAATCGTGTGCAGTGTGTAATAAAAGTCTTTCACCATAAACCATGATGGCTTGTTGTGTGAAATCCATTTCCTCAGCGTAAAATTGTTTACTATAAATAAGCCTACTAATGTGGACTGTGACAAGAACATGAGATCAAATAAAGATGGTATTATTATCCAATTGTCTAGGAGAAGAATGTATCCACAAGTTTTGGAGACTGGAATGTTAGTGGCTCAGACAATCAAGGTGCAAACTGATCATGTGCAATGTAACCGCAGGGGTGCTAAGGATGTGCACATGCACCACCATGAGCTGCAAGCTGGGTGTTGAACAAGATAAGGAGAGGAAAATCCTGAGAGGTGGGGTAGTAATTCTTTGTCCTTATACAAATGACTCAGCTGTGGTAACGTCCCTCTAGGGAGCACTGGGACAATTCACACATTGCCTGCTGATGGGCCATAATGGACTCGACTATCTTGGTGTAATAGGCAGTTGTAATGTCTTAGAAGGTGTCAAAGACTCACAAAATGTCCCGTGATCCAGTATTACATCATCCACTGTAAAACTCCCCACCCCAGGGGAGGTATCAAGGGCATTCCCACCAAGCCTAAGCCTAATAAAAGCCAGACAGACTTCTTTCAAATTCTTCCCTTAACACTGTGGACTTCACTGAACACATGGGAATCTTCCCTCACCACCTTGGCCTTGCCTCGATGGATACAGACTGCAACCATCACTTTGACAAGACTGGAATCCTCACCACCAAGAAGACCAGAAGAAGAGGACCAACAGGACACTATCAGAATCCATGAAGTGGTTGCATTTTTTTCTACTTAATCTGTCTCTCTGTCACTCTTTATCTCCCTGCCACCACCCCTTCTCTCTCTATAATTTTTTTCTGTCTCTGCCTCACATTTTCTATTAAATAAAAATCTGCACTATTGACTTTGGCATATAGTCTCATTTGCACCTTAATTCAGGAAGAGGCACCTCTCTAATAATTTTAAACAACCTGATCATAACAGATGGTTGTATCAATCGGTTGGTTAAGGATCAGATCATCTTCACATTTCCACATCCATAGGTATGTTACTATAGGGATGGACAGGGGAGTGTCTCTGAATAAACTACTGAGCTCCAAACAACTCCTCCTGCAACAAGTACCCTTGTAGTCCTGAGGACTTGAGTGGTACTGTGGGAACAGCAGATCCCACAGTCCAGAGACTGAAGGCAGAAAGAAGGAAGTGGGTACAGCACAGGAAAGCTGGGCTTCAAGCAGGACACTCCCATCTGACCCACCAACATGTGGTGCAAGACAGCCTGGTGCTGTATCTGGTGCAGCATCTGAGCTTTGTGACAGCATGGAGAAGTCTACTCCCGTCCTTCCACCCACTCTGTGGTGTGGGAAGTGTTACACAGACAGACTCATGAACACCATCTGCTTAACTGTGGCATTTGACTCCCTTCCTCCAGCATGTACAGCATGTAATAGTCTGAGATGGTCTAAATGCACTAATACAATCCTACATTTTGCATTTCTATATGTCGTAAAGAAAAATCCAAAATGAAAACATAGTTTTCATCCCCCACAACATTGCTCTTAGTTTTCTAAATGAATTTGCTTGCACTATTTCTTAAAAGAAAAAAAAAAAGAAAGAAACTCTGCAGGAGCATGAAACTCTTATTTCAATAAAAATTAGCAGTCATAAATACTTCTGTATAGAACTGTAACGTCTACAGAGGAAACAACTTTTCATGGTACCTTTATTCATTCTACTACAAAGGAAGAACACTAAATCTCGCACAGTAATGCAAATACAAGAAAAACTTCAATCCAGACCAGGGGGAAAAAATTCTTTCTAAATATGTGAAATTACTAACCATCTTTTTCCTATTCACATCTGCATTTTACAATTAAAAGAAAAAAAATAATTTCCAAGTACTTGGGTTGTCATGTCAGTGTGGTTTATTAATTGCACACCACTGCACGGTCTATTAATTCTAGAATAGATATATATTACTTACAGCATTTCTGTAGCTAGGAGTGCAAGTAACTGCAATAGCCTTCCAGTGCTCAGGGAGATATAACATCTAGTTAGACACACAACATAGCACTCTTCATTTTTAAAAGCTGTTCAGTGATTTGCATCATCTTTCACAGTGAAAAGGATGATGGTTTTAAATTTATTTTTCACAGAATTCCAAAGTCCCACAATTGCAAATGTGACCACTTGGCTTTTACCGGGCCTCAGCATCCCAGATAAAAAACAAGGAGAAAATCAGTCCCCAGCAGGCTCCAACTGAGAGTCCGAAAAGGGAACACCCCAGTGTGCTGCTTGCTCTCCAGGGTGTCCCACGGAACTCACCCAGCACCGCACAGGGAACAGAGTTAGAAACTACCCTCACATCTTCTAGTGCCAACCCTGCATCCTAACGAGAGATCAAAAAGGTGCTCTTCATGCATGTGTTATCTGTGGGCTATAGGTCAGCTTTCCCTAAACTGACAATCATAGCTAGAAGGACAAGGTAGCTTTTGACACACAGAGATACAAATCATCCCAATCTTTCATTTATCTTTGATGCTAAACTATCTGTAAAGTGCCCATGGAAAAAAAAAAAATTAAAAGCATTTAATTTTTTGCCCAACTTTATGATAAAACTGTTCTGTTTGACACAGGAAAGAATGGCATGGGAAAAAAAGGAACATACTTTTAACGCAGCAGTGATTTAAGGCAGGAAGAAGAATAAAGACTGTTCACAGGGCTTATTACCGCACACAAACGTCTCACCTGTCAGAGGAAGCCCCACCAGCCCCAGGCTCAAGCTGCGATCATCTTACATCTGAAAACTGGTTCTGTCCCTCCTCAGCCCAGTTCCCAGAGAGCATGCCTGGGTGCCCGCTAGACCATCCCACCAGCCCCACCACACTTTCTGCTCAGGGCTAGAAAGAAGGGGAAAGCAGAAGGATTTGAGATACTGATGCTTATCTGAAATTGCATAGGCAAATAAGCAAAAGGGCCAACTTCAAGCAAAAAGGTTGTTTCTGATTCTCATAAGACACAGCAGTTGCCAAACTAAGAAAAATACAAAACTGTTAAACAAAACACAAAGTGATGACACAGTTTGAGTATTTGCATGTGGACAGGACTGGCTTGTTTGGGATGATTAAAGCCATGCAGATCAAACCCCTAGCATGTACTTCTAAATGCTCTCCCAAGTCCAGGCAGGCCAGCCGGCTGTAGAAAAACCCAGCCAAGGGAAAAGTGGTTCCTCCAAAAAAGGCTGGCAAAACTATGGCACACAGCACCCATCAGAAGCTAGTGCCTGCTTGCTCCAGGCATCCACAGCATTTTGGTACCCTCTGGCATTTCCACACCCTGCTCTGTGCCCAGCACTTCCTGGCAGACACGGGAAGGTGAACCCTGTTTGGGCAGGGAAACATCCCACCAACAGGTTGGTTCACCTCATCTTCTTGTGCAAACCCCTGCATGAACCACAGCTGTGATAGGATGGGCCCCCTCGCTCAGCAAAACCCACTGGTGCAGTGTTAGGAAGATTAAACTGCAACCAAGTCAAAGACTCCCTTCAGAGATGTCAGCCATGCCTTTGCTACAGGCGATACTCTGCTAGACAGAGGTGCAGCAAGTGCAGGATGTGCAGCAAGTGCGGGATGTGCAGCTGTAATTCCCTGCCAGGACTGGCTGCCTTTCTACTAGAAGACAGGACTGGACTTACTACTGTGGCCACAGGACTCCTGCGATGAACTCATGTTAATTTAATCCACAGTTTTATGGTTTGGTCATTTGAATAGCAGACAGTATTTGTAACCAGCTCAGATACCATGACTCTCGGGATAAGACATTAAAGAAAGCAACTATTCACCTTACTAATCCAACATGCTGCAAACTGGAGATTTATTACTGGAACCAACAGAATATGGAGATCTGGGATGAAATATTAATAGTGCAATGATTCAGTTCAGACCATGTTAGCAAGCTATTTAAAAAATAAGGTAGCATTTGAAAACATTTAGAGAAACACATTCTTAAGTGAGACTTGAAAGCCATCTGAATAAATACAGCAGAAACCTCTCACAGGTGTGGGTTTACAACTCTGATTTATAGTTTGATAGCCAAGCAATGAATGTAGTCTGTCACACACCTGAAACTGCTTCACATTTGTGATTCATTTGCACAAGCACTGCTTTCAACAGCTTCATTTTTTTTTTAATTTTGAATTATAAGAGCATTAAAATGGAAGAAAGGACCCAGCAATCCCAAATATAGATCTAGTCCAATATTTAGCCTTCTAAAGAGGCCAGCAGTGTGCAGCAGGGAAGAATAAGGTGGTAGTTATATCTCCTCCTAATAATCTCTGTATATCCCCCCATTTTCAGCTCAAAGGATTTGCTGTGCCTACTCTGATTCCTCTATTAAGTGGTCTTTGTGAGACCTCTTTGCCAGAGGCTTGCCCAGGCTCTCCCATCAAGCCTATATAAACCCTTTTGCACCCACAGAATCATCTGGATAGAAGTTCTGCAGGCTACTCCTTCTGGCATGAAGAATTATCTCCTTTTCCTTTTGAATCCATCTCCCTTCAGTTTTATTTCCCTCCAAATAATTTTAACTGAAGAAACAGTTCACTACTTCTCATCTCTTACCATTAAGAATGTTTTAATCCCTGACATTTTGCATTTAAATGCAATGAATTTTTACCTTAATTTATTTTTTAGCAGGCAAATTGAATGTACTCAAGAGATGGTAGTGATATAAACTACCTTTTAGTGTAGGGTTATGAAACTTGTAATGAATCATTACACACGCTTTTTATATCAGAGAGCTTCCAGAAAAGTTGTTGTAGATTATTTTGATACTGAGAAAAGTGGTTATTGTGCAAAATATCCTTGCTGTAAAAATCATCAACATGCTTCAGTCTCTAGTCTTTCAGCAGTTGCTCTGGCTTGGCAAATTCTCCAAACTCTAGCCCTGGTTTTCTAGGAGTTCACATACGTCATCCCTGCAGGATCAGAGATCTGTCTAGGTCTTCCCCAGTTTCACCATGATTATGCTGGAAACTTATGAGGAATCATAGTGACAGCAATGGCAGCCAATCGACTCAGAAAATTAATATAACATTTGACTTGTTTTTTCAAAACATGCAAAACTGCTGACAGACTGCCCTTGGATGCACCATCTCTCTAGATACCAAAAAAGGTAGTAGTCAGTAACAGAGACGCACAAGAAGTACTCTTTAGGCAGCAATCTGCATAATGAAGAAAAAAAATGCAGAATTTTCCTGTACTTTAAAAGCTAAGTACCACTTAGTGCCCTCTGCTGTATACAGAGGTAATAGGCAAAGCACCACTGAACGATGACATCATCTGATACTAAACAACTCTGTGTGTTGTATGCATGACAAATATTTATTTCCTTAATTATGCTTGTTTTCTAAAAATACTAATAAATTATGCAAATATCCTCAGTACCAGCTTAAAGCAGATGTTTTCTACACTCTCTCTCCCCATCTAGTATCCTGTGTTCTGCCTGCGAGCAAGCTGTCACCTCACTTCCCACATGCACATAGTGGGAAATTCATGCTGAGTGAGTGGAGATGCTGGGCGGCTGGGTGGGGAGCGTATGGCACCCTCAACATGAGACTGAATCATGAGATGCACATGAGGCCCAAACAGCTCAGTGGGATCTGCTCTACACGCTGCTCTTGCCACTCCTACTAAACGCAAGGGAGTGCCCCCTGCTCCCTCCTCTCAGCTAAAAGAAGCAAACCAAAGACAAACAAACGTGAAGGAAAGTCAAACCTCTGATGTAATTTTCAACTTCCAAATAAATGTGCATTAACAGTGTATAAAAAGTCCTTAAGGCACAACATGAAAGAATTAAATGCAGACTGAAGGAACCACGACCCTGAAGAGGATTAATTGATTGTCAGACAGAACCAAGGAGGTCTCCTAATGTGGAATACAAATATTTAATCTGATTCTGAAATCTTATCTCCTGCCTCGAAGAAGATTAATGGAAATTATTTTGCAGCAGACTATCAATTCTGATCCATTTAATGAACTCGGAATATTTTTCAGAAACAAAGTTTGTGCATCTTAACTAGTTTATTAGCATTCTACTTAAAATCACACTGAACAAAGTTGGTCAAAATTAAAACCTTTTCAAGAAAGTTAGGTCATAAAAACAATCTCATGTGCACACACGTTGCATGAAGCAGAGATGTCATGTGCATACACAGACATGAAAACACAAGGTATCTTATTTTATGTGAGACATGAAACATTCAAGGTCTCCACACTGTACTTGAACAAAAAGTGGCGTGAAGATATTATGGTAGTAAACCTTTTTCTAAAAACAAACATTTTTCCAAATTGATAATCTCTGCTCTAGCCTGGAATGAACAGAGATATTCCAGGGAAGAAGAAAGAATTCAACCCCACGTCCTTTTTTCTGTCTAACACAGACTGAGTACGGGCAGACAGCTAACATCATTGCTGTGCTTGGTTCTGCCCTCGGAATCCATGTCACTGGCCAAGTTTCAGGCTTCTCCTTAATTGTTCCTTTAAGTAAAGTGACAAGGAAAGGGAAGTACAGCCAGCTGTCTTGCTTTGTCCGGCTTTCTTCTTCCTGGGAGAAGGTGAGGGAGCCATCCTTTCCATTTCTTTCATTTCTGCCCATAAGCTAAGCTGGCAATGTGCCAGGTGTCCAGACCTAAGTTTTCTCATGTTTTTTCCTAGAAAGCCAAGGGCTCAAGTACAGTCTATCTGAATTAAGAGGCACATGATAGGCACTACCATAGAGAAAGGGAAAGATCTCTGCCAACTCTCCCTCCTCCTACAAGTTCTTCCTGATGATCCAAAGTGAGATGAAATGCTTGGACTCTGCTCCAGTGGTCACGAGCCACTCCATCCAGCTTGTCCTGCAGCCCTGCTAAATGCAGGCATCTTTTCTGGGTGATGGGAATAGAGTGATGGTGATGCCAAATATATATTTAAATCAATGCTGAGAAGCATCACACATCAGGCAACCAACCCTCAAGCATTTGGCAGGTCTGCTTTAGATCTCTGTTAGCTGGTTGAATTCAGCCTGTTCCTGTTTAAAACTAGCTAACCTGCATTTCATTGCTAAGTAAGCCTTCACCTGGGAACAGTAAGCATGATGAAACAAAGCTAGCAACATATATACCAACACTCCTGCTTCTTTCTCAATAATCAATTAATAATAAAGCTATCAGGCATCAGCTGAACATTATCTCTGCACTATTATCCTCAGGACTTGTACCTGAGATGCCAAATAATTCGAATAAGCTTACATTTGCCATGAGAAAACAGCATGCATGCAGTTGCAGTACCTCACATAACTCAGTTTGAGCTTTTAATCTATACAAGACCTTGATCCAAGGGCAAGTCAAAACAGTCCTCAAGTGCTGAGTGGGCTTCTGCTTGCTACCTGAGAAGGTAATGTGATGCACCACTTGTATACATGAATGTCTGCATCTTTCCTGTAGTCAAGGAAACATTTTAATTACAGTTTCATTATTAAAAAGTCCAATTGACACTGCTCTTTTAAAGACCCTTGTTAATTCTTTATATTATCTAGAGCAGAAATAGCTCTTTCCCACAGAACAGCACAGGATCCCAAAGACATGGGCGCATTGCCTCTGAGCCCACGGGAACCCCACGCACCAGAACCATCCACTTCAGAAGGGCCTAATGAGTACTTCACAACCATTATTTTTGCACATAATAATCGCAGTCACAAAGTGAGTCTCCCCTACAGCAAAAAGAAAGCATTTAATAAGGATCCTTGCATAATTTTCAGGTAAAGCATGTTAGTTTCCCCTTCTCCCTGTATCTTACGAAAATATTCATTTGGTGAGACGTATGAACCCCTGAGGTGATGCAATACTGACACAAGTGCATTGCCATAGGACACCCTTCCCAGTACAACAGCCCAGATTCTGTATTTTCCTTCATGTATCTATTGTGTAGCTAGTATGAAACAGAAGTCTTGGGGAAAAACATAGTATGTGGTCATGTATTCTCTCATGCTCTCAGCTGTAAAATGGCAACAGTAGCACATGCTTTCCTATAGGGGTTCTGTGACCACAGAGACAGAAAACTGTCATATATGTTCTGGTTCAGAGATAGCAAGATCCATACATATACCAGAAAAGAGGTTTTGTCTATCATAACCCACAGACAGAAGAGCATCAAAACTTCAGGTTGTACCAGAAATTACACATCTGCCACTTCTTAAAGTGAAAGCAGTTGCCTTCAGAGCTTTTAACTTTGGGTTTCAGCTTTCAGCACATAAATTCCTAAGGTATCTTAAGGAAAATAGAAGAATAGTTAGCTATGTGCATATGCACACCCCACGCTGTATACATACAACCCTAAATATCTGCTTTCTTACACTGGGGAAAGCTACTATCTCAGAACATACTGCCCTGATGGGCCTCATGTTGCTTCCATCACTGTTCCCACTGTGAGTACTTTATGCCAAGTTTAGAGACTTTAAAAGTTCTTTTTTCTTCTTTTCCCCATTTTAAGCCAAACCACTAATTTTCTGTGCAATATACTCAGAATACCTGTTGGTACCATCAACTGCTACATGACACTCATCAAAAACTTAAACTGTACAAAAAAAAAAAAAAATCAGATTAGACAGGTTACATTGGACACTGCCCATGGAACTTGACCCTGAACTTCATCACGTGTGTTCTCATCTTGAGCAACACTCCCTATCATGAGATGATGGAGAAAGGCTGTGATTACTCTATGAGGAAGCAGAACAAGGCACAGTTGCATCCCCAGCACTGAAGGCAGGGCCTGGAAGGTGCTCCTGGGCAGCTTCCAGCTGGAAGAGACTCCTTTATCACCTGGTGCCCTTCAGCAAAGTACTCAGGGTATGTGCTGGGAAGCTCTCCTTCATCTCACATTTTCTTAGACAATCCCACAGCCTCTCTGGCTGCTGCTACTTTAAAGCCTGTGTGGTCAGACAGAGCACATATTTTCTGGCCCAACTAAAGCTTCTCAAGGAAGGTAGGCCATGGTAAGAAAATTTTCATTTTCTAGATCTCTCCTGATTAAAGCAGAACTTGCCAAGTCAAAGATGCTCCCTTAAGCCAAATGCAAGTTATATGCTGCTGCAAACAAAACCAGTTTTAGAGTTCCTCTCTCCCACCTCCTGCTTCCCCTAAAAATAGGAAAAACCCCAAATGTTCATAATGCAGTGCATTTGGTGGCCTAAATATGGGTGTTACCAGATTCTCCACTGACATAAAGAGGTCAGAATTTGAGAAGGTGAGAAAATGATTTAAGCTTCCATGAGAAAGTTTGACCTAGAACAATTAACCTGAGAACAGCATGAGAACAATGTCCCAGAAAGCTCATTTCCAAGACAAGTTTGTGCTGGGAAAAGGTTTTGTACTTCAGGACCGCTGAGAGTTAGTTCTCACATTTACACCTAACGTAATGAACTCATTTGGACACCCAATACTCTCAGAAGCCATGTGAAAAGACAACCACTTTTTGCTACATCATTTCCTAACCTCCTTATAAAAATGCTAACTAAGAGTAGCACACTACCATATCCAGTACTTTTGGCATCTGCCTAGAGTATAAAGGAAAACTTTGTTATGCAGTCACAGAACCATTAAGCTCCTTTCAGAAACAGGCTTGTGTTCCAGGATGCCTCTTGCACTGATACCTAATTACCACAGACCACTCCTGGTCATCTTTACAAGTTTTATTACTTTCTTCAACTATAATTGGTGTTTTAACACATTTTTCCTCAAATGTAAGAAGTAAAGCACCTTACTGTGTTCTGTCCTTAAATAAAATTGCCTATACAGCTAGTTTTGATCCCTGAGTGCTTGTCCTCCCTCCCAATTTTCTCTGTAAAACCACCCCCCAACAAGACATACTTAGATTATTTGATTGGGGTTTTTTCCTAGCCATCTGTTGTGCAGATAAATACATGAAAAAGTTACAGACCAGAGAAAGAGAGGCAGATAAATGGGTTTTCACTCAGCTTTTGCCAGGGTCAGGGAGCTGAAAATGACCTGTGAAGGCTGAGCCAAAGGGGTCTAAACCAGGCAGAATTTTGCTCCTGTTGGTTGGTAAGCAAGTGAGCAAGCAGGGAGAACTGGTGGCTGGGAGGGAAGGAGGAGCACACCAGGGAGATGAGTTGTTCACTATTAAATTAGACAATAATCAGCTTGGTATTGCAAACAACTGTATGCAGTCTGGGAAGTAGAGAGGAAGAGTTACTTTCTGCCAAGCTGCCCTGAACTATCAAACATCTGCATTTTTCACAGGGTCTCTGCCCTGCCTCCTCTGCCAGCCTTCCCTGTGTGCCAGCACAAAGCTTGTCCCCAGCACCTGCAGACCACTGGGAACACCAGCTTGGTTAGCAGGAAAGCACAGGGAGCTGGTATGTGTACACACACCTGGAAAGGAGCGCTGGAGAGCCGCAGTCACTCCTGGGCATTGCTCATTCCTGCAAACCTTCTGCTGCAGGAAGTGTTCTCTGTACCAGTTTCAAGTCTTTTTATGGTCAAGGTAGTTGCAATGTTGCCAAAATGCTGAGATTGCTGAAGCTGCTTTGATGGGCTAAGAAGGTCTCCAAAAGCCTGAAGCAAGGGAGGCATAATTTGTCTCCACAATAAAATTTCCAAGAACCCTGGTGAGGAAAACTCAATGAATAAAAAACAAACCACAACCTCTGACCTACACCTTTGCTACCCAATTTTCTGTTAGAACATACCTCTGTTGACTGTAAAAACCTAAAACTTATAATTATGAAGCTGAACACATTTTCATTATGGATGGATAGTTATGGGCGAAGTAACTTTTAAAAGGAAAACTACTGGAGACTTTTCACAACCAGAATCTCAGATGTCATTTGAAAAACAAGAGAATTCAGATCCAAACCAAACCAGTTCAAACCTGATCAAGATTTGGCTGAAGCCAAACCAGCAAAGACCTTAATTTTCCAGTCAAAAATCATATAGGAGAAGAGATCAGAGGTTTGCCAGTGGGGTCAAAAAACTCCTCATAGTACTCAATACATTTCTGGTTTAATACAATCGAAGTATTTTGAGAATAATCAGGTATTATTTGCAGATTATTATATATATTAATTAATTTTTAATTATATTTTATTTATAGGTGATATCTATTTATTTTTGGCCAAACCTTGCAGGATGTGCTGACAAAATTTCAACATCACTGAAGCAGATTAATTAGGGTCTAACCCCCAGCCCACATGAAAATAATACCTCCCCACACTACCTCTGAGTAAAATTAATAGCCTTAACGTACCCCATCCTATTTTGATTGGTTTTCTTGCTCACATTTCCACTCACAGAAGTAATATGTAATCCCTCTTTTTAAGCAGACTGCTTCTGCTTTGTTTTCTGTAATCATCAGTTACCTCAGCATGTATGACAAGGGAACAGGTCATAGCACCACCACGCTCCACTGCCTTCTGCAGCAGCATCCTCTGCCCTGCGTACTACAGGAATCCTTGCTTAGTGGTTACCATTAGGCTTTCATATTAGTGACTAACCTGTAGCTCTGAGAGTCTTTGGTGCCTTGCCCAGGTTTAGCAAATAATTACACCTTTATAGTTTCTGCTTTAGACTTGAGGTCTTTTCTCCTACTAGCAGAAATGCAAATACATATGGAAGTAAAATGCACCTTTTCCATTATAATTTCTAGTTGTGCAATCTTTTACTGGTTGGTTCTACTTATTTCTGTTTCTTGGGGTCTTTATAGCTGACATTTCTCTTTAGATATCTACAATTCTACAGCACAGGAACACCAGGTTTATTTCTATACTCCTCTAAGGCCATTTTTTGATGACAGAAATGTTATGAGCAGTCTGAAGCACATCTATTTGGTAAATATTAAGGGAGACTTTGCTTTCCAATCCAGTCAAACCAACATATGTAAATGAGTAAAGGGAAAGAAAGAAGAAAAAAAAAAAAGAAAAAAATGAATACTTCTATAACATAATTGCATACTTATAAATAGCATGCTTTCCATATATGTCAGATATCAAATAGCTTAATGACAACTGATAACTGGCTGATTTCTGCAATCTGCCATCAGCTGCTATTTTCAAGAGAACATGAGCTATTCCTAATACTGCAGTACCACTCCACTTAGTTGTGTAGGAAGCTTACATTTTTCAACCAGATGGCAGGTATATACTATTTTAACCAAAATCCCATTTTAAGAACAGCAGTTGATATAATGACAGTACTTGACAAGCCAAGAGGCATAAAAGAGTAGATAACTACATAATACCATTTAGTATTGGCCTTTAGAAAAATAACATAATTATCAACAGCAACAGATGGGCCAGGCAATCAGGCTGCATGACCTCATTTACTGGGAAAACCAAGGTGTTTTGTTTGGTTTTTTAATTAAATTTAAGCTTTTATTTCCAAAATACACTTGTAAAACATGGATGTGATTTTCTCATGCATGTATCAAGCCAAAAAGCCTCTGCTCCCTGAGTCAAGCAGGGACAAGAGTGTCTGGCTGCATTACAGTATGATTAATACACGCAACTGCTTTAACACCCGAGAGAGAGGGGAAAAGCCACGTCTAGAATACAGGGTTTGATATGATCCAAATAACTTGTTGTTAAATATCTCTGTCATTAGAGCAACGTCTACTAATTAGCAAATAAATTATTTACACTGGCATTTCTATTGCAGCAGAAGACATCCTGTTCTTTTTCGCTAAATAGAAACAGCAAATAGTAGCTGTGAAATCCACTTTACATCTCGCACAAAGTAACTCTGCATCTTTCAGAACTGCCTTAGCCTGAACACGGTTTTTCTTTTCCCGCCCCGGTAACAAACATCAGTCACTTTTGGGATCTGACCCACTGCAGTCTGCTGTTACTGCCCCTAACACAGGACATGGTTTCCCCCTCTGTACTTACATTATGTCTGGGATCCTCTCTTCAAATACAAATGCAGAATCAAGAGAAGTAGCGTCTGCGTGACTGAGCAGCACACTGAAACATCCCAGGTGATCACTGTGGCTTCTCCTCTCTTCTGTGCCAGAGATTTCCCTTGTATTCAAAGCTCATTTGAGTGGGGAAGATCCAAAGTCCTACCAGTCAAACACACCGAGTCTTTGGATCCTCTAAAGCGCTAACAAAGCATTTAGGAGTAGATGTCTTTTTTTGGATGCATGCCTGTGCAAGAAGGAAGCAAACTCTTTATATTCACACTTCATTTTTTTCAGGGTGTTGCTGAAAGAAAAAAATTCCCAAGCTAGCTCAGCTCCAAATGGCCAACCACACAACCATTTATTTTCCTCTGGTTATACTGACTGAGTTCTTTTCCCACACGTTCCTGATGTGGTGAATGACTTGTCTGAGCAAGCAAGATAATGCTTTAGGCAGCAGATTAGAAAATGCAAATGTGCAGGGAGTCCAATAGGCACCTCCTGGGCTGCGCCCTGCTGGCAAGGTTTGGCTTTCTATCCCCAGCTGAAGCTGCAGGAGGTGCTCAACTCTCTGACGGCTTACACTGCAGATCTCAGGCCCTGAGTGAGGTGCTACAACGTCCCCATGCCCCAGCCCTGGGACCAAATGCACATAGTGAGAATTACTTCTGCCAAAGACAGGCACCAAGGCTCAGCCCTGCTATTGACCGCAGTGACAGCAACCAGGTCACCGATCCAGGGCAGGCTATTTCAGCCAGGACAAATGCATAGCTTACTGGGGAGAAAGGAGGACAGCCTAGGAGCACCACAGCTCCTACTCCATCACTTAGATATGGCTGTGGCAAAAAGGTCAAAGAAAACCAAGGATAAAAGGGGTTGAACTGGTTCTCATCCCCTGGTTTGGTAGGATGGCATTGCTTGCTTCACACCTACTCCCAAAAGAGGACAAAGCAAGTCCCACCTCTTCATGGCAGGGAATGCTGTGTAGGAGAAGTGTTCCAGGCTTGTGGGGTCATTGCTTACACTGCCTCCTAAACAAAATGTCTCAGGAACATCTTGTACAGAGAAAATGGTGGCACATAGTTACCTCTGACCACTCTAAGTGCCATGTGGTAACAAAAATCAAATTAACAGGAGTTTTCTGGAACAGGTCGTCACATTCCTGGAGACTTTCCAGTCTGACCTGACTGGATCAAGCCCTGAACAACCTGATCTCACAGGTGGCACTGTCCTGAGCAGGAAGCTGGACCAGAGACCTCCTCAGGTCCCTTCCTACCCAACTTCTCCTGGAATCTGCTTCTGTGTGACCTTCTCACTGAAAGCAACACACCACTGACCATTTACTATCCAGGCCAGCAAGTCCTCACAAGCCCAGCACCCTTGCAAGAATTTCAGGGCCGGTGAACTACAAAAGCACAGTGAGGTACCCTCCTTCAGCCAGAAAGGTCTCCAGAACAGGATTGTCCTAGTGGCTAATAGCCCTCACTGAAGAGCTCCTAACACATACAGGAGCTGGAAGTCAAGAAGTGCAGAGATAAACAATGTCTCGGGTATAAAGAAGTATTTTCTAGATTTTTCTGTAAGCTTTTACTTCTACTACTTTCTCTGTAAGCTCATTTTTTTTTTCATTGAATGAAAATCTGTACAGAACTAGCAAGAATAAAAATACAACTTTTTTAGTATTTAGAATAATTGAAAATTTGTGTCACATTAAAATCTTTATTGGAATTGGGAAGTGGCAACAATGAAACAATGCCAAGTAGGAGCACCTTGACACCTCTTTTCACAGGCTCTTCACTTCACATTGCAATCATAGAGATCTAGGCAGCAAGACAATTCTGACTTAAAAAAACCCGTTGCAATAGGAGATCCTGAATTGCAGGTATGCCTAACCATAGAGTCCACCCTGGCAGTCAGCTGGATGGATCTGTCAGCTGCACTGCATGGTCCTCCTATGTTACTGGCTCAGACAGCTCTCAAGAGCATGGCCAAGACACCCAGGGCCACAACCCACCCCTCAGCTGTGCAGCATGGCATAACATCTTCTCTGGGGCAGGAGCATGCTTAGGGGTGATGGTGAGGTAGGAACAAACCCTATTCCTGCTGCAAAGATATCCCTAAAGCTGCAGCAGCTCACAATGCCAAGTCAGTCTGGCTCCCTTCCATCTGACTCACGCCCACGTACCAACACAGCTGGCACATGGCTGTGCAGGGAGGGAAGCCACGTTTCTCCCCAGAGGGAAAGCTTGATTCATGCTGAAAGGTATACTAGTCTGGATCTCAGGAGGGGTAACCTCTCACTCTCCCTGACACCAGGGTTATGTAGCTCACTCCCCGGGCACAACCCAATAGCCTCAGCAACTTGGGCACATCACACCTGTGCAGCAGTGCTCCCACAGGTGCAGAAGGGTCTACGGACTGAGTGTTGTACTTCAGATACTCAGAGTGCTCAGATCCCATTTAAAGTTTCACAGCAGGAGAGGAAAGGGAAAAAGAGAAAATTAAAAAATACATTTAAAAGCCTAAAATAGATGCGTCCACAGAAACCCAAAACAAAGACAGACAGTAGCCCTGATATCATTGCTGCAGCTGGTATAAAGACAGTACTTTTCCACACGGTAGTCACATTTCCAGTTTCTTTGCAGACCTACCTGGAGGGACCAAATAATTCGCATCTATCTTTTTCACATATTATTTGCACATTCCACATATTATTTGCATTTATCGTGAAAGGGTGAAGAATAATAGTGCTTAGTGCAAGAAATAAATACATTTAAAAAACAAATCAGTCAGTGCTGCCAGTCAGATGGATGCAAAAGTTGACAAAATACAGCCTTTCATTATTTTTTCATTCCAACCAATGCACAAAATACATGAACTATAAAAGAATGCCTCACATAGATTTTTTCCAGCTGAATGGAGCTTTGACAGTCAAGAACACTGCATTTTTCACATAATAAAATGTGATTTTCCATCGATTTTACCAGTAATGAAAATGTAGCATACAGCACAATTTCTTGAAAGCCAAGAAGTTGAAGTCAAGGGTGAGGTTGAAAGTTGCAAAACTGGGAGCCTCAAGGAAAAAGAAGCAGTGGATAGATGAGAACTGGTCCTCTGCCATTCATTCACCTTTTTATCACTGCCTCCCCCCCGCCTCCTCCTGCCAAAAGGGCTTCCCCTCCTCCTGTTCCTGGTGTTCAATGGGAGGGGCAGCCAGAGCAAAACCATCCATCTGGTTCCCATCACAGGAAGGGTCTGCCTAGGCCAGCTCCTGCCAAAGCCTGTCATTAGCAATCAGCATAAGAGACAGCATGAGAAAACACAGCACAGCTAAGACAACAAACCTAATACTTTTAATACGCTAATAATAACAAATGTACTCAATTTCCTTCTTTATAAAAATATCACAGGAGTCAGATGGGTCATCCCAGTAGCCTCATTTTATCAGGGAAATTAATGTAACAGCCAATATAAATGTTATTTTCTTATGCCACAGTAGATCCATCAGCACCCATTAGATGCACCTACAGGAGTAAAATACGACAAGGAAGGATGATTTGATTAAGCAGGTGCAAAACCTTGCTACCTATTAATACACTTCATCTCCTTTTAACTACAGCGTAATGGACATGGCATTTAAATTCTGATGCAGCCACTATAATCCAAGATCTACTTTTTTATGAAAGCTTGGAGAGATATTCATTGAACTGCCTAAGATCTCTTGCCACGGAAGTTCAGCACAACCCTTCCCACTTCCCCTAGTCTTGCTAGCCAGGCTGGCAGAGCAATGCTGTCGTTTCCACAAACTGCCCTTCTTCCACATCACCCTTTAAAATCTATTTTATCACTCTTTCATTTTAGTTGACTGGGGTGGGGGGAAGCCAAACCCACATCCAAGCAGTCTGTAGCAATACCTTCTGCAGCTGCTGCCATGGGGAGTGAAGACCTACAAGGGTATTAGGACCTGGTACTGCTGGATGCTGTAGGCAGATGAAAGCAGCACTGCCAGATGGACTTTGCAGCCATAACTTTCCCCCCACCTCAGCAATCTAATCACACACTCCCCTAATTACTGAGTAAGAGTAGCTGTTAATTACCTATATAAAGTAATTAAATCTCACTGGGGTCAAAAGTGATCTGGCAGCAGGGAACAGAGAAAGGCAGCAAACTCTCATCCTTTGGTGTTCTCCTAACCTGCCTCAAGCCTCAAACCAGACCCCTCAGGAGCTTGTTCGCCTCCTCACAGGCAACACACACTCCTTGATCTGAGCGTTTGTCCAGGTCTCAGAGAGCCACATTTTCCCCATCACCTTGACAAAAGCTGCCCCTGCTCCACTGGTAATCCTACTATCCTGGAAGGGCACACTGGAGCAGATGAACACTTGGGATTTCACCTGAGATCAGCTCTGCATCACAATTCCTCCCTTGACCTTCTTGCACCAGAATAACAGCAACATCACAACTAACACTCGCACAGCAGCAATAAAAACGGATGAGTTTGTAAACACCTCCCACCCCTACAATTCCCTGTACTGGAAGAAGGTGACTGAGATGGGAAATAGGGAAGAAACTCCCTTCAGGAAGAATTAGCATGTCTCTACCTAAGGATGACATGGCTTAAACTCCCTCAGAACTGTCCTATGCACATCACTGTCACCTGGCTTGCCTCTCTCAAGCTCCTTCCTTTTGTCAGGCTGTTCCCACGCACATCTAAGAATATCCTGATGAGTGAATAACAGCTTTCTTCCCTCTTTCAGGAAACGATTTCCTCATTTGTTTCTCTTCTCTGCCTGCTTTGGTACTTAGCTCTAAACGTTAATGACCGATTAAAGAAGAGGAAAGCATCTTCTAGGAATGACTTGCCTCAGGCCATTCTGTGGGCTGCTCGGAAGTAAATCCCGTAATTTATACCCTCTTTGGTCAAAGAAGAACATTCCCAGAACCAAAGAAAAGCACAACTAGACACAGAGATGGAAAGGGCAGGGAGACGGTCATGTTCTCTCTTGCACACTTTGCTGTTTATTATCCTACAGCTTTAGAAAGTAAAGATCACTGAGCTATCAGGGCTGAGCCACAGCCCAAGTCTGCTCTGACTTGCTGCCAGAGAAGCAATGACAAACTTTGCAAAATGTCTCCTTTTTTCCACTTTGTGTGACAGGGGGGTTTATGTCTCAGCTTACTGCACTGAAACTAACAGGAGCCTCCAGACTGGCATTGATGCCACAGTCCAGGGTGGGACCACAGGTGAGGGCAAGGAGGCAGCACTGCTGCAGGAACCTCGCCAACATCAGTCCTTATCCCCGACCTGGCTGTCTCCATCACAACTCCTGCCCTTCATTCCTGTTGTCTTGGCTTCACAGTGCACATTGGTAAAAGCCTGCATGCTGACTTGACTCCTTCAGGTTGCTTGCTGGATCCTGGTCACCATCTCCCTCCCAGAATGGGAGGCACAACCAAGGGATGAAAATAGGAAACAGCCACAGGGCACTGCATCTCCAATAGAGCTGCAGAGCAGGACAGGATGAAGAATGAGGACAGACAGCTCTATGAAAAGCCAGAGGAGCAGCTTTGAAGGAAGAGATATAGTGGAAACAGAAGCTGATCCCTGAAAAAGGAAAAATTAAAAAGAAGGCTGTGGAAGAGCAACCCACCTACTGAAGACCAAGCAGTTTGGATGGAGAAAGAAACAACCAGGCTACTGCTGATGGACGCAAAGTTCAATTTCTCTCCTAGATCTCCATCATAAGAAGATGTGAAATGGTGTGTCAAAATCCCCAGGAGCCAAATAGAAATATATCTTTCAGTTATCTGTTGAAAGTTGTGGATCAAGTAGGCTTTTCCTCCCTTTCACCATTCTTCTCATTTCTGAAACATTTTCGCCCACCTTTCTGTTCTGTAAATTTATACTTTAACATAGCAGAAGATACTGTGTATAGGAAACCAGCCTGCTGTTTAGACACAGTCAAACCTAAACAATACAAAGAGGAAAAAAAAGCAGAGAGAGACAGGCAGATGGTGGTGAGCTGTGCAGACAGGCTTTGCAGCCTGAGTGTTATTGCAATATGCTGAAGAACCGTTTGTCAGAACTTCTAACTTGCTGGTTTTCATAAGCTTAAAAATGTAAATAAAAAGTCTTACTTCAAGGCAGAAAGTTGGGAGCTCAAGTTTCAGTTCTGAACTACATTCCTAGTACTGCTGTACTTATAACAATAATGCATCTATATTGAAAAATCTGATTTGGTGTGTCCCTAAACCAAAAAAAAAAAAAAAAAAAAAGTAATATAATTTGGAGAGGTAAAAAAGAAAAGAACAGTATAAAACATGCTTTTCATCAGTTGATCATGTATGTTTGTTTTTAAGTGGTTACATATAAATCATTTTCACAGAAATGTTTGCCCCAAATTCAATAAAGCTCTTGAATGTGAAGTACCTCAATACTGTTTGGTTACCCTACATTTGAAGAACAGTTTTGGACAGATTTTAAATGCATAATGTTTGCTGTTATTTATAATATATACACTATACTTAGCAGGATAGTACCCAAAACCTGTAAAAATACATCCAGGGATATTTACGTTAGAAAAAAAAAGAACTTCCTTTCCTTTCACTGAATTAGTGCAAGCCCCACTGGGGCAGGCTGCAAGGAGAGGGCAAGCACCCAGTGACACCTTGCCTGACCCGGCCAAGCATGCAGGTTCCACTCTCTGCACCCCTCCCAGAGCTTATCTGCGATCCTTGTGTCTCAAGGACATCAGGGCAGCTGAGCTATGATGAACTGTCCTCATTAACAGTGAACTTCTTTGTTCTGAAGAGGTAAATGAATAACTATGTTTGTGCCCTAAGAGGATTATAAATCACCACAGCATTTAGCCACTTAGCTTAGTGCTATCAAGCATACTTTGCAATGGCCAAACACAATCCATATGATAAATCTATGCAGTGGAAGTTTTCAGACCACCGGTAATTTCTGTCTTAAAATCCTCCCAACTGAGAAAACAGGTAATAAGTAAGTACCAATGACCTAAAGTGGCACAGATTTCCCAGAGAATGTGACAAACTGAGGCAGAATAAAATAATCCAGAGCTGGAAAGGCAGAGGTAATACTTTCAACTTTGCATCTCTGGGATCTCGCATTGTGTGTCTGCAGAAAGACCAGTGCTTGCAGAAATTAGTGCAAAACATGAGATGTATTGGGGCTGAGATATAGATCAAATTTGGAAAGGGATCTGCCTTGGTCCACTGCTGGGGCAGACACTCACCCGTTGCCACTGTTTCAGCTCAACTCCTGTGGGGTTTGTCTGAGGATCTGCTAAGAGGGCTGGTGCCAAAGATCCCACAAAAAGAGAGAGCCACAATGCATTGTCTCCCTCCTTACAGAATCATAGATTGGTCTGGGTTGGAATGGACCTTTGAAGGTCACCTAGTCTAAGCCCCTGCCATGAACAGCGACATCTTCAACTAGACCAGGTTATTCAGAGCACCCACCAGCCTGACCTTGAATGTACTCAGGAATGGGGCATCTACTACCCCTCCAGGCATCCTGTTCTAGTGCCTCACCAATCTGATTGTAAAAAATTTGTTCCTTACATCCAGCCTGAATCTACCCTCTTTTAGTTAAAAACCATGATCCCTTGTCCTATCACAACAGGCCCTGCTAAAAAGACTGTCCCCATCATTTTTAGGTTAGATATCAGGAAAAGTTTCTTCACCCAGAGGGTAGTTGGCTGCTGGAACAGGCTGCCCAGGGATGTGGTCACAACACCAAGCCTGACAGAGTTCAAGAAGGGTCTGGACAATGCTCTCAGGCACATGGTGTGACTCTTGGGGATGGTCCTGTGCAGGACTAAGGTTTGGACTTGATGATCCTTGTGGGTCCCTTCCCACTCAGCATATTCTGTGATTCTTGTAGCCCTCTTCAGTCACTGGAAGGCTACTCAAAAGCTTCCCCAGAGCCTTCCCTTCTCCGAGATGAACAACCTCAGCTCTCTCAGCCTGTTGTCACAGGAGAGTTGCTCCAGCCCTCCGATCATTTTTATGGCCCTCCTCGGGACCCGCTCCAACATATCCATGGTTTTACTGTGCTGGACGCAGTACTGCAGGTGGGGTCTCTGGAGCGGAGACAAGGGGCAGAATCACCTCACCTCCTGAGAGGACTTCAATCTTTGAGGAGGGCGGATCCGACTGCGGGGCTCTCCCCTCCCTCCCTCTCCCGCCCGCCCGGTGAGCGGCCCCGCGGGGCCGGCGGAGGGCGCTGGTGGCGCGGCCGCGGGGGCTCTGCGGGGCACCCACCGCACCGCGGGTGTCGGAGCGGCTGCCGCGGGCTCTGAGCCACGCACCTCGCGCACACACACACGGGGAACGCGTTCGCTGGGCCCCGCTCCCCGCAGGCTTCACTTCCCAAACCAGCTGCCAGAATTAGTGAAAACGCAACCACAAAACCAGTCGGTGCTGGCGAGGATGCTGAGACCCGCTGCTGCCGACCATGCCCCGCGATCCCCGGACACGACCTTTGTTCCAAAGCCTGCTTGCCAAGGGCTTGCCATCCCCCCTCGACGGAGGGCTCAGCCCCGGACTTGTGGAAGAGGCAACCCAACAACTGGAGGCTCCAGACAGCAGAGAAAACTTCTATTTTTCTTCCAGTTTCTTGCAGTGAAACCTGGATTTGCAACGTGATCTGGGTCAACTCATACAGACAGAAGTCTGTCAATGTTCCCCCCTCAATCTGGAAAAAGAGGGTAACAGCAAGGCTGAAGACTCGGATGACTTCAGGGCTGTATTTGCTGCATCAGATAAACGCCTCACTCGCCCTGCAATGTGCCCTCAAGGGTGTGCAATTAGGCAGGCAGCAGTCAATTGCTTATGGAAATATTTTCCAGACTGACAGAATTTCCCACTACCACCAAGTTTAGCACAATCACGGCGAAGTCCCTTTTTCATTCCCATTTAGAAGTGGAATACCAAAGATAGTGGAAGGTCAGGCCACACTGCATTTCACTTACCTCAGAGGCTCATATTTATGGGTAAGGTCACTAAATAAGACTGTTAGGTGGGAAGGGACCATGGGAAGCCTGCAGCTTCCTGCTAAAAGCAGGGCCAACCCTGACATAATGTGATGTTGCACAGGGCTTGGTCCACTTCAGCCTTGAAAACCTCTGAGGACAGAGCTCCTAGAGACCATCTAGGTAATTTATTGATGTGTAATTTTCCTCATGGAGATTTTCTTCTTTTAATATTTTCTCAGAAAATCCCTTTCCAATTTGAAATCTTTGTCCCTTGGAGCCTGGCTCTATCTTTTCCTTAACTTCCCCACAGATAAGGGCAGGTTGTAGTAAGGTCTCCTGCACAGCCATCTTCTCTCTCAAGTCGCTTCTTCCACAGCACATGCTCCAGGCCCCTGGCCATCAGAAATGCAGCAATGGGACCGTTTCACACAATGCGCCATTCACATTTTATAGAAAGTAACAAAAATGTTTAAGATACAAGCATGAAGCCACAGATCAAAGTTTCAATAGTTGAACAAAACAGCAACAAACCTACCAGCTGTACATTTATTTAAAGGAAAGGCAGACAGTAAAGATCATCTGTGGCTTAAAAATAAAACAAGACCAAAAGGGCAACACTCCTTCAAGGCAGCAGAGGGAACCTACTTACCATTTTTCACATGCCTCCCCATGAAATACACATGAACATACTTAACTCCTTGAAAACTTAATGCCTTCAATATGAGTCATGCTCCAAAATGCTAGCCAAAGAATCCTCTGATTCACATACCAACAGAAGTACAATGATCATTTCATGCAGGTAAACTATTTGCAGGAAGACAGATGTCACATTAGAAAAATAGACACTGCAGTCCCAGAGACTGCTCAGTGCCCAGCACTTGGGGAACACTAGAAAAATTATTAGCATCTTCGCATACATTGATGGGAATAGCAATAATGAAATACCATGAGCTCTAAATAAAACTCCCAGGTGAAGGAAGCACAGGAGGCATATCTGGCCAGCCTGGGAGGTTACTCTAGCAGCACCCCTCCTCCTCTCCTATGGCCACAAGCCACATCCTTGGGAAGTGCCTGTGGGAGCAAGTACTGTGCCCAAGCATGGTTCGTGTAGGTGTTCAAGTGCCCTGGCAAGTCACTGTTGTATAAGTAGGAAATTCAGCCTCTATGCAAAGTATCATTTGCACACAGAGTAAGTTGACGCTGTCAAGAGCTGCCACCCAAATGTTGGCACAAACACAGCACCCTGGCTCAGAGAAACCAAATAAAAGAGATTCAGCTGCCTTTTTGTAATTTGGGAAGATGACACCAAAACCACCCAGCCAGACCGGTTAGCTGGCCATTCCACTCCTCTGCATCAGAATCAGGATTTCCAGCTTCCTCCCCAGATGAGCTGGAAAGATGAGTTGTCACCATGGCAGAGCTGCACTGAGATATGATGAAATCACCCATAAGGCTCCCATTGACCTCAGGTAAACTCTAACACACACCATAACAGGCTCCAGAGAAACTTGACAAAGAGAAAAATTAATACCACTACTCTTTTGGATGCAAACCCAAAAGCTATTTCTTGTTCTTTTCCTGTACATTTCTGGGGACATCACTTAGAAGCTTATCTCCAACTAGTGGCTAATAACGTGGGGTTTTTTTCCCCATTATGTTTCAAAGGTAAAACCGTCACACTAACTCAGAACAAGAAGGTATCAGAACAGTCAGTGAGTTGTGCAGACTCTTTGTGAGCTACAATTCATCTGGAAGACACATCTTTACTGTTTCAGCTGCAATTGGTTATTATTTTTCAAACTAACCAACACAGAAGAAAAAAAATCTCCATTACCAGTCAGCATGCCAAAGCATACTCAAACTGCTCCAACACGTTACGCTGGATTTAAAACAAAGAGTTATTTCAGGTTTGCTTCAATTCATTGCTAATGTGGCAATTGTTTTAGGATCCTTTGCCAAAAGCAGCTACCCTTGCTGAGAGCTAATAAGTTAACATCAAAAGCAGTTGTGTCCTGGACCAGAACAATGCCAGGGACGAGGCAGAACCACAGGGCTGAGCAGAGCAGCACATGGTGCCCAGCACAGATGCACCATTTAAATCATCAAAAGGATACTACAGATTCTGTACTAACCAGAAGTGAATTAAAGGGTAGGGTGTTTGATTACTGAACAAGATCAACTTCCCCAGGTTAGCTACTTTCTGCTTGGCTATCCAGGGGTGTGTATAGAGATCAACAGCTGCACCTGTTGGCAGCAGATCACTTCTAAACCAGTGTTAACCACTACCTCTCTATCTCTCTTCCTGAGACCTTTACAGGAGAAGTCAGCTAAGTATAAAGTATGGTTACAAACAGGGAGCATGTGAGTTGGATTCTGAGTTCTGGGACTGTGAGGATGAGCTGCAGTGTGGGGGAGCAGCAGGGAGCCTTCTTCTCTCTGATTCTGGAGATCTCTACAGCCCAACGTCACACAGGTTGGATAGCAAATACAGCTTGCTGATCCTCTGTCAAACTGCAGCTCTGCATATCTTGGGGTGTCTTGGGAAGAAGGTTGTGAGACACTGATGCACTGCCAGTCTTGGAGGGAACAACCAAGAGGCAACAAATTCAGGTGTCAAGGGTAACAGCAGGGCTGGGGTGAGCAAAGATGAGTCTTACCCCGAGTGCAAGAGGCTACTAAAAGGCCTTGAGAACAACCCAGTGCACCCTGGCAGGGAGACAGTCTGGACATGAAGGCAACAGATTGACAGAGATTCCCACCTGCTCAAGCACATTCAGAGCATGAGAGGCATCACAGCACCCAGCCAGGGCTGGGACCTGGCTACAAAGGGCTGGCAACCAGGGTGCTAATTCATAATGCACCTTTCTTTTTCTGGAGCTACATCAAGGTCTGGAAGCAGAAAAAACAGTTACACCAAACCAAAACTTGGCACAGTAGCCCCACTTGTGATTATTTAAGAGCCAACACATCTCCAGGACAGTTAATGGCTCCATGCTCTGCTTACAAAGGAGGGTTCCACAGAAACAAAGGGGGGCAAAACAGAAAGGCAGCAGTACCACCAAAACACCAAAGTTACAGAGGATTGCAAATGGGTCAGGAGTCAATTGCACAGAGCTTCTGCAAAGACCACCAAAGCACAGACTTACAGGGTATCACAGGCACAGCTCAAGAGGCTGCTATTTCTCTCTGTTCGTCAGCTGTGAGGCTTCAGATGGAGACTTTGCCCCATCTGGGAAATAACCCATTCAAAAAAAGGCAGGCATAGAGTCCAAGAGGTAAGCAACAAGAGTCAAAAGACATTTGGAAACATGACCTATAGGGAAAAGCTCAGATGTTTAAGAGGTTACAGAGGTGGCAAATACATCCTGAGAATATACAGTCCTAAAACCAGATAACTGTTCACAAAGGATGGTCATCAGTTATTCTACTGCACAAATAAAATCAAAACCCTACTCTAAACACAATAATTTTTTGAGAGTATTATGAAAAAATCTTTTGGACTATACAGAGAGTTAAGGCATAGCAACGGATTTGTTGATGGGTTGTGAAATCCTCATCAGAGGTTTTGAAGATAAACATCTATCCTTCTCAGGGGAAGTGAGATGGATTAGAAGATATCTTGAAGTTGCTTCTGGCCCTGAATTTCTAGGAGTACTCCAGTTCCACTGGTATGTCCTTTCTTGTCAGTAGACTTTGATTATTAGCCTTAAGAGAAAATAAAAATCTTGTCCATCATTTAGTTCTGGGATGCCAATTCTCATTTTTTTTCCATCTTTTTTTAATTATTTCATTAAGTCAACAAACTTCAGTTAACAGAACTTCTTGTGTTCATACATGTAGTGAACATGATGGATACAGAAAACACCAGCCCTGCCAGCTTTAAAACAAAATACATTGATTTATTTCATGGCAGCACACCCTTGAGTCTTGCACAATACCCCCAGGTACTGGCTTATCAAAAATAAATAGAGACTTTTGCTGAGCAGCAGAAAGAAAGTCAGAGGTGAGGGGCAGCAGTGGATAATTGAAAGATTTAAAACAAATATGTAATAGTCAGATCTGTTTCCTGTTTCCAGAGGTAAAGGAAGTTCCTGTTTCCAGAACTGGCTATTTAAAGAGAATCCTGACAACAGAGGGTTAGGGGTTGGGTCTTTTTCCTAAAAATGCCAAATAAAACAAGTTAATAGGGTGAGTGTTCCTGAGCTCATTCTTTGGAGAGGAGTGGCCTCGCATTTGTAAGCCACACACATCACCTCACTGCCAAGTGCCTTGGTGGCTGGGCTTAGCCACAGCACCCTGAGATGGAGGAGGAAGAGGAGGAAGATGAGGTTATGGGGGAGAAGGCCCAGCAAGCACCCACAGTCCCTTGAGGGCTCTGCCTTCAGTCTCTTCTTTCAGCCCACACCATAAATCCTGAGGCCAAACCAGGCTGAGTAGCAGGAACACAGGAACAGCAAGGGGCCCTACAGCCAGCTCCGAATCTTGGCTGCTGCGATTACTTGATGAAATACCCAAAGACTTCTTTTCTCCAAGCATGAAGCTGGATGCTTTTCATTCCAGCTGTTTTTACAGATTAGTCAGCCAAGGAAGGGGAAAATGAAAAAAACCTAAATCCTAGATTGTTCACTTGTGGAGTGTTTCTGTCATGCTGTCAGTTTTAGTGGTTTTCATCTCTGCTCCAGGGCAGTTCAAACAGCTAAAAAAAGGGGGGGAAAAAGGTGGAGAGCATGTGTGTGTGAATCTCTTTAGCTCACAACAGCAACTGAATGTATGCAAACTGCTTTAGTGTATAACACCTAGCAAGGCACTACGGAGAGAGAACCTTTTGCTCTCTGTCAAAGCAACCTAAAAGTATATCCCTGCTGGCAACTGCAGGAGAGCTCTGACCTCGTCACTGTAGAAAAGATTTGACTTTGAAAGTACACTGTGTTATACACGGTGCATTTTGAAAACATGAATGTTTCATACACTTCACATAGCTAAGATCACCTTCTTTTTTTTTTTCCTTTTTTAAGAAAAAGAAAAGTTACATTTGCAGGTTTTCAGCACTTAAGTAAAATTCTGCCCAGGTTTGGTCTAGAGGAAAAAAAAAAAGCTGTGCAGCTATTTGTACTGTATTGCAGCAGAATTTCATAGTGATTTGTGAAGGAAAACCAAACTGGTTGGGTTGCAGAAGGGTTAGCAGGGCCCAGGACTTTTACACAGGAGATCATGAAGGTAAAGAGAAGCGGGTGCTACTCAGGACAGAGCCAGGTGGTGTGACACCCACCACTCTGTTCAGCTCACATGTGCACAGACTTGCAGGTAGGGACCCTTCCAGGGGGGTAGAGGTAAAAAATACACAATGAGGTATTTCTAGTGCTGGAAGCAAGGCAGCCTGTGACCAGTGTTCTACTTCCTGCCCTCCAGGACCCCAATTCATTCTTCCATAATGAAAACAACACAGGACTGCACGCTCCTAGTCTTCATCTTGATCAAGAAGCAAAAATGTTAGTGCTCTGAAATTGTCCTGATCTAGAAGTAGAGAGCAGAACCTGTGAAGCTCCAGCAGTCTTCGTAACACAGCCCTTTCCTTATGTTCCTCTTACTCCTGACTCCACAGGAACACACAGACTTGCCCCTCTGCCAGTTACAAAAAGCACATTTAAACAGGCCTAAATTTAGGGGAGAGGAAGGGAGTTGGACAGGACTGACACTAACTACTCTTCACCTCTCTTGCATCACTCCCATGGACTAAGGGAACTGGAAAGTTTTGTTATGGGGAAACATGAGGGATGTCCAAACCCAAACAGGGGAGCAGGAGGCAAAGACAAGTGGGTGGAGGAGAGGGGATAATGCTTTCTCTAGCTACCACTTCACATAATGCAGGGCTACACATAGTGCTGGCTCGGCAATGGTCATTCTGGATGGGAGCAACATTTTTTTAAAATGTTGCTTCAGATTTTTGCAACATTGAAATTAAAAATGATTTTGTTACTACCTCAGCTGTGAAATATTTGGGGCATTTGAGTCAATGCACAGACAAGTGCCAAAGGGATCGAAAAACCAGATTTCCCACTATTTTTCACAGAGAAACAGATGCTGAATGGAAACAGACCTGCTCACCCCAGTTGCCAAAACCCAAACTGGCTATAGCAAAAGCCTGGTCCATGTTTCCTGGACAATTTTTCCACCTGTTTCCTGATAGGTAATAACATCCAGCAGTGGGAAACAGCAGTATGTAACGGCTGTGATCATAGCACTACCCACATGAATTTATGCAGGGTCTGTACTCCAGATCCATTCTCATGGCAGATACTTCTACCCCATCACACTCCCAGTTTGGATTTCTGCAGACCAACAAAACCCATCCTTGCCACAAGTGATCTGCCAGGGATGGCCTTCCTTGCAGCTGGCACCAAGGAGGGCTCGCATGAAAATCAGGAAAACAGCACTGTGGCAACACCAGCTTGCTGAGCCTCCTCAGAGCTGGGTCATCCATGTGATGGTCCACAAAGATCCTTTCTGGATCTGCCCCAGGCAGTACCAGACTCCTGGCTTAACGCAAAACCCTCTTCCTAACATTCCCAACAGCCCAGTGCTTTTTACTGGGCTGGACTTTCAGAGCAGGACAGGTACAACCAGGTTAGGGAGACCCAGGAAGGTTTACAAGAGATTTTCACAGTGGCATTTGATTTTCTTTCTGCAAGTTATGAGACTTTCTTGCAGCCAGCAGCTATCACAGGGCTTGGCCAGAGTTGTAAACACATTGTGTCCATCCGGTCGTGCAGAAGCTGCAAACATTATTGCACAGAGACTACAGTGTTTGCCATGATGCTGTAGGACTCCCAGTGCACAACCACGGCAGCATTCCCAGGATCTCAGGACTTGAAAAGGCAGCGAGCCTGCAATGTGTTCAATCAGCTCCAAACCATTACAGATAATAAAAGGCAAAATCTTACCTCTCACTCACTCTTGTAAAGGAATACCAAGCTGGGCCCATCAAGCCCCTGACAGAATCACCAAGAGCCATGTGAGACACTTCCTAGCCAAGAAGGACCAAAGCTGCCCCCAGAAAAAGTGTCCCTCAGAAACAGGGCAGACATTGAAAAAAGCCCACAGAATCATGACCAAAAGTCAGGATAACACATCACAAGGAGCAGTAAGTTATTCAGTAATCTGAAGCACCAAACTTCCAAGACCTGCAGTCATTCAGGAAGTCTGGAAAAAGGCAAAATTAGCTCCAACTTCAAAAGCAGCAGAGCAAGTGCAAGCTTGACAGCAAGCACTCTGCAGCTCCCGACCTTCAGAAAATGTTGGAAAAGGTATTAAGCAGGGGGAAAAAAACCCAGTACATGCCTAGACTGCCTCTACCCTACCATTTTACAACTTCCCAACATACCTCTCCCATGAGGTGGATGTGGCTGGCAGAGCTGAGAAAGGAGGGCTCCTGAGGCCAGCAGTAATGACCTAAGTGATGTGATTAATGAGAGCAGAAATCAGTAAGCCTTACTTACACGCTCACCTTCATCACTGCTAACACCAGTGGGAAGCATCTGCCAAGAAATGTCTGGTCTAGAGCACAGCAAGGCATAGAGCTGCCTACCACCTAGGGAGTGCAGTGACTGATGCTTTCAGTTCCATTTCCCACTCACTCCAGCAGATTATGACACCCTGTTTCATTGGGAAAAACATATGCATGAAAGCTAGAAATTATGTTCTATTTTCAATGTCAAAATCATCAAAAATCAAGAGCAAGTGTCAAAATCAAGACGAAGTTTCTCCACTTCTTGGCACACAAACTGTGTCCTACATAACACAAATGAGGACATCAGGTATTAAAGTGATGGCTCACTGAATGCAAAGGTTTAAGTGTGGGATGCTGCCGGGTTTTCTTCCCTCACTATGTACACCTGGTGGGATGGATCCTGCATATTTCTGGCTTTTTTGCACTGTGATTTAATGCTACAGTCACTTCAGTCAGAATTAGTAAGACAGCTTGCACACCAAGAAAATATTTAGCTAGGATATAAAAACAAGTTCTGAGGTTGGATTTTAAGCACAACTGGGGAAAAAAACCCCCACATTGTGTAGGCTAGGTGCTTGAAATAGTTAGCGTTAGATACTCCAACACTATTCCTGCGAAGACTTTGAGATCATCATGAACTACTTGATGCACAAATACTTCTCAAAACCTATGTATCTGCAGAGCACATGGAGAATCTAGAGCAAAGCTATTCAGGCCATTCAGACAAAAAAGCAATTGGTTATGGGATCAAAACCAGATACAGGGCCCTTCCCCCTTGTTCTTTTACAGGTAAACCAATTTCATTATATGTACTTACATTTTAAATTGCTGTTGAGATACCATTTACATTTCATAACTTCCATTTCACATAAAAGCTGTGGCAGTCACTGGAAGAGACAACAGCAGTGATATGGAGCAGAAGGGGGGGAAAAGGCAGCTTACACATGCAGAAAAAAAAAGTATTTTCAGCATTGTCCCCACACAGCAGGACAGCAAAAAACAACAAATTAAACTTGAAAGGGGAAAAAAGCAGAGGGGTAAATGCAAATAATATGTCATGTGCATCACACTATGTAGGAAAACGACTAGGCTGAAACTAGCTTGCAAACACCTGGAATGCTCTGATACTGAGACATTTTTCAGAACACATCAATAAATTTATATTTCACCTGCTTACAAGAGAAATCAGTGCTCTCCATTTTATCTCAAGGACATAACTTTGTTATGGGAAGGCACTGCTACTGGCATGAACTAGATAAGAACTATGAAATCGAATATTTATTTTCTTTTAAATTCAGCGGCACTATGAACTAATTATACTTAGTATTCTTTTTACCTAACTGCATGCCTATATTTGTAACTGTGCAAAACTTTGGTTCACTATCATCTCCTCAAAGTTTTCACGGAGTAACATCTGACTCTACAATCAGGTTTTTTCTTGAAAACATTATAAAATCACATGACTTTGAAAATCAGCCCCAACATCCCTTAAATTGACCTCACTGATTGTCTGCTGCTTTCAGGCTGAGCAGCCCTAGAGCCAGGAGACTGAGGAACCACTAATGACAACAGGTCTTGCATCTTGAAACTGTCTCCTCCTACACATGGTTTCTACAGTGAGACCCAGACACGCCATATACTCCGAAAATCTAAGCTATAAGCCTTTGCCTATAGGCTTGATACTGTTGGTGTAATGGTACAGCACAACACAATTTTTTGTACAATCAATCCATGTTACACTTTTTTCTAAACCACTTGTTTATTTGCAGGGTTTAAACATTTACTTTAAAATGGGAAGATGTAAAATAGACATATAAAATCTAATATACCTGTCATATCTACAGCTGTCCTCAGAAGGTCATGACACATCTGTATAGTGCACACATTGCTATCAGCCCTCCAGGGGCCACTTTAGCCTGCCTATAAATTTCAAAGTCTATTCCCAAGCCAATTCCTCCTGGGCTAAATTTAATTCTGCAAAAAGTAGTAAAAACATGCTATCCACTTTTATAGAGTGTGTCTTAGGACCCCAAATCTGAAAAGTCATTCATCAGCGATTCCTTCAGGAAAGAGAAATTAGTATTCCCACACCCTGTGACCTTGCCTCCCATACCACTCAGGGAAACAGGCACCAATGTGCTTTGACGCAGCCCCACACAGCAGCTGCTCTGGGCTGATGGATGTGGATTTCACCACACACCTATGACAGCAGTTTACATGGATTAGCTGGTTTGACTCACTTCTCTTTTGAATTATTAATACAGCTTGAAATCACCGAGGAAGCAGCACTGCCAGTGTTTTCAGGCTCCCTGGTCAGAAGAGAAAAAGGTTGCTTTGATCAGGTTTCAAGCATGCATTTGCCCTTGCAAGTTTTCACTCCCTTCTCACCATCACCCTTTGAAGTGGCCAGCTGGCTGATGCCAGCTATGTTTGCCAGGCTGTAGGTCCTGGCCCAGCTGGGCAGGCTGGCAGCACTGCCCAGGTGCTGCCCAGACAGACATGAGAAATCCAGGTTCCCATTGCATGGTCAGACAAATTGAGTACAAGCAATAGGCCCAACAATTAAATAGCAAGCTCATATTTGGTGCTTTCCATCTGTACACCTCAAACACCTTAAAAGAGAAGCAGCATACTATTATTAACATTGCTGCTTGCAGTATGGGGAAACTGAGGCACAGAGAGATGAATTTCTCTACTGGGTTCACAAAATGGGTTGAAACAAAGCTTGGGAGAGGACCTGTCAGCACAAGTTTGAACCTAAATAGCAAAGAAAATGAAGTTATTATCTGGATTCCAGCGACTGCTGTACCATATGTTTAGATGTGGGCATGAGTCCAAGTGAAGCACCCAAATGACTCCTTCAGCTCTATTGCAACAAACAAAACCCCAAACTCACATCCCTGTGTTAACCAGTGCAATCCTTTAAACTTTGCCTGCGTTTCTGCTGACACTATGCTATGAGGATCCATGCTGAAAATTTAATGGAGGATAAACCCAGCAACTGAGCACTGTTTCTAACACTACATATGCCTCATCCCATCTTCCCAAACCTCTCAGCTTCTGAAAGGAGGGTTTTTTTATATGGCTACAGGCACTTTTCATTCCTGGTAAGATGGTATTTAAAAGTGTACTTTAACAAGAGCACCTTGGATCCTGATTACATCTCCAGCACCTGTCAGGAAGACACTGCACACACACTAATTTGAGAGTCTACGATATAAGAATGAGCAAGTCTTTTATTAATAAATATTGTACAGGTAACCAAATAGAAGAAAAAATAAATGAAAACTAGATATAAATGTTTTTTATTTCCTTTGACCACTGCTTTGTTCTGCTGCCCCACTACTTGAAGTATAAGAAGTCATGTACACCAAGAAATGGGGAAAATGAACCAAGGGACCTTGGTGCCTTGATGGGCTGGATATGCAGAGATTTTTCCTATGTTTAAAATTACATTTCCTTGGGTTTCTGCTCTCAAATCTTGAATCAAGCAATCCTGGATTCCAAGTTCTGCCCTCTAAGACCTGCCAGAGGCCCTCCAAGGAGGAGTAGGGAGAAGACAAAGGGGCATACCACAATTGCTCCAATGACTCTGAATGCAGCAACACTACTTCATGTCTCACATGAGACAGGGGCTTCTTCTCCTCTGTGTTTTAATGGTTCAGGCATTTGACCCAAGAAACAGCAGTAACAATGTTCACAGTGCATCTAGGGGCAGATAAAAGGCTGTGTTCCCAAGAAAGCTTACTTTCTTTTTATGCCTTCCATAAATTGGCAAATACCCTACAAATAATTTCCAAAGTGGATTTCCTTTTTTTTTCACAGAGGTCAGCACAAGAATTTAACCTCACTGACAGGCAATGTCACAGTAGGGATGAGTTCACGAGAGCTGTTAAAAAATATTTCAGTACCAATTTAGAATGCTGTTCACTTCCTAGGACTGACTGAAATGTGGAAGAATCCTTATCTAGAAAGGTGCCCACCTGTCTTAGACCAGGAGGGCAAGACAAGGAGAACACTAAGGGAACAACAAAAACAGAGCAGTCATGTCAAGGGTGGGCATTGACAGGGGGCTGGACATGCTAAAGAAAAGGCATCTCCATACAAAGGTATGAAAGTATCCAATAGAGGTAACCACTGAGAGTATTTGAATACAGCAAAAGGAAGGCCCAGCCAACCCAGAAAGACACTGCAGACACACACAAGCAAGCCCTTCCTCCCTTGATGGGGAAGAGTAACGTGGGGGACAATACCTGGCTCCGCAGACAGGAGGAGAACTAGGTAGAACCCGAAGCAGCTGAAAAAGTTGTGCCAAGGAGCAGTGACAAGTAGCCAGCACAGATGATCCAGTGGTTGCACAGGCTAAAGACCTGGGGCAAATAGGGATGTGGTATTTGTACACCTGTGTGTGTGCATGCCTGCGTCAGGTAAGCCAGCAAGAAGGAGGTCTCAGTGATGACAGCAAGAGGTAATTATAGCCTGCAAAGGTTGGAGCTTGTAAAAACTGAATTAGGTTTCCTCGAAAGTTTGTAGCCGAGGATTGTAGGCTTAGTCTGGACACATGGGATGAGCAAGAGGCTGCGACTAAATAAACACTCACTACGTGTCCAAATGGGATAGGACAAGCAAAAATTGTGAAAGGATTAAGAAGGTGTTTGGGAGGAAGGGAAACAAGATAGCTTGTACCACCAGTAAGCTACACTGAGAGGAACATCACAAGAAAGGCAATGAAAGGCTAAGTGGGAAGAGATGAACAAGAGAGAGCAGGTGAACAATATAGAAAGGGCAGTCAAGACCATGGAGCAGGCTGATGTACAGCAGGCAAGAGATCAGGCTAATGAGAGAGAGCCAACAGGAACACACAGGACAGCCCAGAAAAGGGGCAGTGAGAACTGAACAAAGAAGGTGCCAGCAGGGCAGCAAGAGAGGTCAGTGAGGGGATCAGGGGCTAAGAGGAGAGTTGAAAGCAAAGCAGCCAAATACAGATGGTAAAGGTACTGACCTGACCAAGAAAGGATGTTGAGACAGAGAAGATGTGAAGATAAAGTTCAAGGAGAAAAGTTTCCTCATGGGCAGCAGAAAGACTATAGGGAAGACACAGTTAAAAAATCCAAGACTTTAATATAGCATTAATGCCAGAACCCCACGCAGACATAGCCCACAGGCACAAGTCAGGAGTTTATATAGGTGTTTTGCCTTCTGCCTGACTCTGAAATACTTCAGACCAAATCTACACATTTTGCAGAGTACATTTAAACTCTGCTCTCCTTCCCACCTCTCTGCAGAAGAAAACTAAAGCCTACCAAGATCCTTTTTATTTCCTTTCTCACTGCACCACGAGGCTAAACCAGCACACTGTGATGAGATTCAGAGAGATCCGTGTTTATTTCCATTCACTGTGTAGGACGCAGTCCAGCCAGAACAACGACAATTATTTCCTACAATTATTACCACATTTCACACCCTTTCCTGTGGGTTACGAAAAGCAGCACCCCTTCCTCGACAATACCTTCAGCCCGTTTCCTTCCTCACCAGAGACCTGCCCATGTTCAGCGCCTTTCCAGGTTTGTCGCTCCGCTCCAACGTGCTTCCCCCAGCCTAAAGAAATGGGGTTTCATTTTGTACCACAAACAACTCGGTGCACAGTTTCATCTGAAGAAAAGAATTCACATGGCACTTGTTAAAGTAATCTATAAGGACATTTAAAAAAATCTCAATTACACCATTATTGCCCCATTTAGAAGCAAAATTTGGTTCTTCTCTAAATTGTCACTAATTTCTGGCAGACCACCACATCTGGCCCATCACAGATAATCACAAGGTTGGCTGTTTTCCTGCAGAGCAAAGGGGACTGTTTTGCTCACAGATGGCTTTGGTTTATCTTCCTCAGCACTTCAGGATGCTACAACACTTAACCACTCCCTTGATGACATTACCAGTTACTTCCAAAATGGTGGTCAGTTTACCCCTACAAATAAACTTCCATCACTTCAAATGCACTAATTTAGACAGAAGGGATTTCCCAATTGCTTTATGTGATTCTGAACTTACTTAGTGTCCTCTATCCATAGATCTTCCAGGGACATACAAACAGTGAGCCAGAGAGCACCAGCCATTTTCAGCATCACTGTCAAATCCACTCCAAGGGAGTCCCATAACAGCAGAAGGACATGCAAGGTCTTCAACTTTCATTTTGTAAATGAAGAAGTTGAAACAAAAGCATGCTTTATGTCCCTAAGGCCCAGAGAGTCAGTCACAACTCACAAGGAACGATGTGGTCTGTGTGAGATCCTAAAACAAAATATTTCCAAACCAAGCAGACATGCTTTGCTGGTCACAGTTAAACTCCATGCACCTTCTCACCTCTCTGCAGGGGAAAATAAATGGCTTTACAGGAGCAAAATGCTTTATCCAGTTTGACCAAAACTCCCCATACATTGGTGGGGGTGATTTGAGGAGTGTTATGCAGAATTTTGCACCAAGTGGCAAAAACTCTTCACATAACAGTGTAAATTGGATGTTTTGAGACTGGAAATCTCCTTTTTTAGTATAAAGGTAGTCTGATAGCTAGAAGACACTTGCAGGCACTATCTTTGCAAAACACTTTTCCATCCACAAGTCCAAACACATCCCACCTTGGATTCAGCTCCAGCTCCAGCTTCCAGACCCACCTTCTCTCACTCCTTTCCTGGTAACACTGTTTAAACTATAACTGAGATAAAACAGCTAAACGGCCACTGGCAGGCTAATAAGCACAACACACCTACTTGCTTAATTTTGGAAGATTACATCAAACATTCCTCATCAAGCTGAAACTGCTCACAGGACTGCAAGGGGAAGACAGCGGGAAAGTCATCACTTGACCAAAATGCATGTATCTTGCAGGGAGAAAAAGCAGGAGGAGGAACCTCCTGCACCATCTTTAAACAAAGTCATGGAAGAAGAATATGGCTATTTGTCAGCCTTCTTTACATGTCAGATAGGTCTAGAACAGAGCCCAGCCTGACAGAAGGACTTAACCATCCTGCATTCCTCACTGAGAAAATTACACCCCTAACAGCAGAACCGCTGTTCTGCACTGCATCAAAGGGGTTTACCTTTTATAACATAAACTCAAGAAATGCCTCAGAGCAAAGTAAGGTAGGTTTTACCAGTCATCCAGCAAGACACACACATCTTCCCTTCCACAAGGTGACTAATAAGCTGAACAAAAACACCCATTACAGAATCACAGAATCAATTAAGTTGGAAAAGGCCTCTGAGATCATCAAATCCAACCTCTGACAGAAATGAGAAAGGGAGCAAAACCAGTAGGTTTACGTAGATCAATGCAAGTAAAGATGCAAGTTGCTAGACTGCTGCTCTGTAATAAAACAGCTTACCAAAGCAAAGATAAAGGCCTGATTTTACAAAGTTCAGCTACTGTTTGAGAACCAGAGAGTGAGTACCCATAATGCCAGCAGAACCCCACAGGGACAAATCCTCCAAAATACTCAGAAAAGCAACCCTAAGCAATGGCAAGGAAAGCCACTGGGTTCCACACTAATACATCTCACCTCATTTGAGCTTTTAATGCGGAAGAAAAGTTTGGAAGGAAAGGAGACTGGGAATCCAAAATTAAGTGTTAATACACAGCTCCTCAAGAAGCCAATCCTTGCCTACTCTGTTCAAGTTTTGATCAATAAATACTCTATATTCAATATTACATTAAACTTACATATTATTTATAAATCTTCTAGACAGAGAATCTTTTCCACATTCTGCTTACATAAAGGTAAAAGCACTGAAACCCCAGCCATGTGGGGACATACTGCCACCACCACAGCACAATATACACACAGCAAGACTCACAGGATGACTTACAATGGCTTTCCTCTCCAAATGAATGTATATCCCAACTGGTCTCTTTACTTTTACTATTTCTGTCCAATTTCTTTCCATTCTCTCTTCCCTCTGCTCTCTGTAACACTGAGTTAACACTAGACATATCCTATGCAGTGATGATGTCTCTCTGCCACCAATCTGGCTGGCTGGGCCAGCTACCTCACACAAATTACTAAACTCTGGTATTAGGATTTGCTTCTAAAAGTTTTAGTTTTCTTAAGCTTGAAGCTGATTCCTTTACATGCAATTACATCATAAATCCACTTTAATATACAATCTCACTTTGTGTTTGCAGGTATCAGTGCAATAAATGGTATGTCCAAAATCTGGTTTGTGCACTAGCCAGCAAACTGAAGCACAAGGAAGTGGTTATCCCAAAGCACCCCTGGGATTTAAAGCTTTCTCTTAGGATGCAGCATTTCACAAGGTGTGCTGCCGCTGTAGGACAAGGTCTCTCTGAGCCACACAAGCAGATACAAGTAAAAAACAAGGGTGAGATTTTTAGAATAATATTCAATAATGCTGATGCCACCACAGCAAGGAAAAACTACTGCAAAGAACGAAACATTCCAAAATTTCTTCTTTCTCCTCGGCGTGCCACACCAACATCTGTAAGCCTTGTTCCTACAGCTGTCATCAGCCTGCCTTGCACACAAGCACAGGAGCTAAGGGTGCAGTACCTAACATGCTCAGCTTCCTCTCTCACTATCCCAGTAGTGTCAACACCCTACATGGGCTGGATCCTACACCCCAACCCGTGGAAGTGAGACCTTCCTGTCTCCACCACTCCTGGCATTCTTGCCATGCTAAAGATATGCATGGTCCAGCTGCTTGTTTTCTCCAGGGCTGGCAAAGCAAAGTAGTTCTCGAGGACCTCCCGTTATAGCTCATGCCAACACAATGTAAGTCCCAGGAGCACACTGAGGGGCTCTTCCTTCAGCTCACTGCATCTCGTGAAATCAGCCCATGAGCAGATTTGGGCAGAGAAAGATTGTCAAGTAAGTGCCTCTCAAACCACCACATGAGATGGGGTGAGAAAGGCCTCTCTCAAGGTAGCATCTTGGTTCTTGGGACTACATTACTTATAGAGGTCCCAGCTACTGCTGTCCTTCCTCCTACCTGTTGCATACAGACCTATACAACAAGCCAAAATTGGGAAGTCATTCTTATTGGCAGACCCAACCTTAAGGAATTATACAAATAGAAAAAAAAGCCCATTATGACTGTTTCATGCTATGTTATTAGCCATGCTTAATTATTCCAGCAGGAAAAACAAACAACAAAAGATCCCTAAGTAACAACCAGAAATGAGCAAAAATCCTAAATGACACCCTGTGTGAGACCCTCTGTTCCACCAAAGTTCAACAAATACATTTTTAATTATCAGATAGTTTTACATCACACAGGTAGAGATAAATGATTTTTTTCTTGTATTGGCAGTATTAATGAACTGTTATCTTTTTTCTGCTCATGCTATTCCAAAGATGTGACAAATTAATTCTTCTCACCTCCCTAGATTACACATTATCCCAAATGTTTGTACTTCATGGTCATGCTATGGAAAATATGCACATGAGTAACCACATCAAAGCCACTATAACTACCCCTGTGAAGAAACATTTAATTTCCTCTTCTGGCATTTGCAGAGATCAGGACCCAAAACCCACCAATATGCTGCACTGAGTTTGTTCCAACCTCAGCATTTTTAAATAAAACAGCTCATTTTGATATGAATACAGTAGAAAGTATCTCCTTTTCTAAAAAGCCTTTGACAGCAAGAATCCCTTGCTTCATGTAGGTTGTTACAAGTCTCTAATAAGCTCCTGGGACATCCCCAGGTTTTCTTTCAGCAATGGGGGCAAATTCCTCAGACTTGCTTTTCTGGTCCTTGAAGCAAATTATCAGATGACGAAAATGATGCGTCTGTAGAAGTAGAAGGAAGACAGTATAATAGGCAGCATACCAGTGCACTGACCCTCTTCAACCCACGATGGGGAACTCAAACCAGCATTTTCAGGCTGAGATCTTCTGCCCATTTCACCCTGTGCTTTGGTTTTCATAGAAAAGGGGCCCCTGTCTCCAGTGCCTACTGCCCACCTCTCAGCCAAGTTAAACTCTGATGACTGTGAGACCACAGGCCAGGCACACACAGCCCTGCAGACTCAGCGACCACCAACGCTACACAGAACAGAAAAGGGAGCACCTCCACACACAATCCCTCCTGTGAACTCTGCTGGGAGCCACCTGTGGCTACTAAATACAGTTCTGAATTCTCACAGGGGGAGCCAGACGTGGTCTTGCAGCACACAAAGAAGTTACTGAATGTACCAGATTTTCCTTCTGTGAATGTGTCTATTTACTTTTGAAGAGAAAACCTTTCAGGTTTTGGAGGGAAAGGCTGTTCTGTTGGTTTTTTGTTTTTATGAGAAATATTTCATATATGATATGGAGAATACAAAAATCCCAAAACATTACTTTCTCGTTGTTTTATTATGTTTTCTGAAAATATAGCACTTTTGGTTTTTTCTCACGTACCTCCTAATACTTTAATTTCATCAGCTCAAATCCTTACATCAGAAAAAAAGCCAGAAAAAATCCATGCTTTACTCATTTTCTCCCATGACTCACAATTCAATCAGCTTCCACATGTGAAAATAATTCTCCAAATCTCAAGAATACATCCTTGCATCTTTTCTAGTTTTCTGGCTTTTTACAGTGGTATTCTACCATCTTCCATTTTATTTTCTACTTCTTAACCCATCAGTTTACAGGAAAAACCAAACATACCTTAAGTTCAAACCGAACTAGCAAAACACTGTAAGTTTCAAAAAATCAAAGAGAAAGCTTAAGTTCCTGCCTCTGTTTCTGTTTATTTCTTTTCTATTTACCTTTCTGTTATCAACTTGAGTATATTCTCAAATATTTTTCTATTCTTTAGACAGAAAATGTCCAAGTACTTGGCTGCTGCATAAAGAAGGCTGAGAAAACCCTTTGGTCCAGCTGTCAGCCAGAATAAATACACAAGAACTGTTCCAACGGAAGCCTCGTGACCTTCAAAGCTACAAATAAACCCAACTTTAGTTCTGAACGTGATTCACACCCTTGCTTTTAAATATACCTAACAAACATGTTCTTAAAAGGAACAAAGACATTTTAATTGTGTTTGTTGTGCATCTGCACTCTCAGCGTTGTCCAGTCATCACCATGAAGTCCTGGTCACGAGTGCCAGGGGTGTGGGACGCTCAGGCCAACACCACAAACAATAATAGACACCTTGACACCCAACACAAACATGGAATGGGGAAGGAAGAGGTTTCAATGAGTGGCAAGTGGGCTGAAAGAAGGAAATAGAAGCTACACCAACAATGCTCCTTTCAACATAACGTCTGTATTTTCCCCCTCCTTGTTTATGATGTAAAGTAACAAATTTTGTAAACCTTCAAAGAACTAGGATGACACTTTTGCTTTCAAGCAGTCATGTGCTAACAGTGTGAGATAGCCTGCCCAGACACTGCTAGCTAGTCACAAACAAACAAACAAAAGAGTCATCTAACAAAGCCAAATAATAGATTGCTATCTAATAAAACCAAGTATCAGACTCCTATCTAATAAAGAATGGGGTTCTATCTAATAAAGTCAGGCATGCCCTTACTAATGTATTAGTCAGACAGGCAGCTCAGGATTCTACACTTAGAAATGTAGAAAATCTTGTATATATTTGCCTGGGCTTGCAAACACCACAATATTGTATTTCTAGTGATGCTTTGGGCAGCATATTTTGCATGAGTTACACCATCAGAAAAGGTACATAATCTGGCTCAGCTGGCAGCAAACCTTGCTTACACACATAAGCTTCTCAACTGTTTAAATGTAAAACAGAATAACTGGACACAAGAGCAGAGAATTTCTTGATTTTATTCCACTGTACCTTCTACAATTCAATGAAACCAGCTGCTTACAACATTACAAAGAAAACCAGTTTGTTCACAAGATAATAGAAAAAATTTACTCTTTCTAGCAACTAAATAGCATGAATATTCGAATTTACCAGCAGCATTCATAGTTATCCTGCAGTAACAGTAAAAAGTAGGACCTACCCTCTTTATTGAGTCCAGGATGAGTTTGGCTCCAGCACTTTTTTTACTAAACTGTCATAATTCATATTATCTTTAAAACCATGATGAAAGCTGCAAATTGTTTCTGAAAGTGCACTCTCATTCCTGGAGACCGATAACTTCCTGGCTGGACCCTCAGAAGCCGATCTGTTAATAATTCAACAGTAAAATATCTCTTCTTGAGTAAAAAGCAATGAAATGCATATTAGAAGAAAGAGTAAGACAAAGCACAAAGCCCATGTTTCATATATTCTTTTTCTACTGTATTCCTCTTAACTTGAGGCATCTCTATTTCTCATTTCACTAGAAACACCATCTAACTCCTACTGCCACTGGGAAATTCCCACTGATGCAAATAAAAGTTGGATCCTTTATGTATGATGGGATGGGAAGCTCTGTGGTTATCAAGCCTCCTCCTGTAACCCACCAGGGTTTAGGTAACAGCTTCTAAAAGCACAAGGGCCATCCATCTACTTTCCTTCCTCCTTTAACGAGTCCCTTTCTGTACCCGCTGTGGTGTGGATGCCCAAATTTGCTGACCAGACACACTGAACACAACCAATCTCACCCTGCATCAGGAGCAATTAACAGACCTGTGGTATTAGAAATTGTAGCAGGTGGGCCAAAGTGCTCACAGACTTTGTACACTTTCTATGTTTTTACTGACATTACTATGCAAAAATATAGATTTATTTCCTTATTTTTTTAAATCATCTATTCAGAAGATGAATTTTCTGCAAGCCAATGAACCACATGTTTTCATAGCCCAGAGAGCATCCATCAGAAGGCAGAAACACTGAAAATAAAGTCTGAATCATCAATGTCTCTTCCCCTCTATTGTAAGACCAACTTCCAGACATGTAGCCTCCAGTAAGTGCTTTCTGCCAAAGAACTGAGGTAAGAACAAAAGGAAAGAGATAAGAAGGAAATGCTCTCTAAGACTAGTTTGAGAGTCTAAATCCAGACTAAAAACATGACTTAATGACCTGAGTAAAAGGACTATGGCTGCACAAGAAGCAGGTCAACCGCAGACAGAAAAGTCACAAAAGAATTGGGAAAAAGAGGTTATGGGAGGAAAAAACAGCATTTTGGTGATTTGTTTTCCATAACTTCCATTCAACAAGTCATTACAAACTAATTTCTCAGCATTTAAAATTAAAGAAAAGGCATGCCAACTGGCCATTTCAAAAGGTCTATCAGCACTACCTAAAGCAGCTACGGCTGTGGGTTTTTTAAAAAAAAATTAACCCATGGATTAAGTGGTTGGCAGAAAAATAAGTCTTTCCCAAGACTAGCCGTGTGGTAAGAAAAGCTCCTATAAAAAGCTGCTGGCAACTGTGGCTCTGTCAATCACCTTAAGGATCTGTCAAAACACAGAAATACATCTGAAATAGGCAAACATTTGGGGGGGGAGTTATACTTTTTTATTGTAAGAGCAAACACATTGCTACCAAAGGCACCAACTGCCTAATCCTGTTACAGCTGTGGATTCAAAAAAGGTAACTCATTTGCCTCAAAAAAGCCAGTGTCCAAATAGTGTGGGTGGAAGAGACAGCCAGACGGCGCTGGCTGCTCCCGGGTCTCCCACTACCCAGAGTACCTTGAGGCAGGAGCACCAGGGGAACCTGTTACACAGGAACCAAAATTCCAAAAGGACCTGTCCACAGCAAAACATGCGGGAATCATGGAAACCATCCACAAGATCCACCAGAGCTGCTGTTGTCTTCAACAGGGGGTTACAGGTTAGATGATGGGAACAACCTAGCCCGATGTCATGGCTGCAAGTGGGAGGTCAGACCAGAGACCTCTGGAATTCCTTTCCCACAGTAGTTACTTTATGATCCCATCCATATTTGCAGACTATAACAAAGAGAAGATAAAGTGGCAAGTCCATAGTAATTTATCTTGAACTCTCTTTTCCTCTCTCCTTGCTACACATTAAGTTCTTGCCTCTGAAATGGCTCACTGTGGGCTTCTGTGTTGGAGCAAAAGGGACAGCAAAGGCTGTGAGACCTTTTTAGTTTTGACCCACAACAGTTCAAACCACTGTGGCAGTGCAGATACAGAAGGAAGTTCAGTTCCTGCTAAGAATAAGGAGGGACTATAGTCCTGCAGTCAAATATCTGAAAATGGACCTGTGCTCAGCAAAGAGGAAACAGAGAGAAAAAAGGCAAATTAGGGACAACACTGGTACAGATCGACTCAAGCATCTTGTAGGTCCCAGTGGTTGGTTTCTCAATCCCATTTTTCCCACACTGCTTGGCATCATGCCTTGCCTTAACCATCTCATGTTTTTAAGGATCAAAAACATGCCCTTTACAAAATACGTGGTCTGACTCCAAAGGAAAATAGCACCATATCCATTCCAGGAGCCAAATTTTGAAGGCTCAGCTCCAGCTAGTTTCAAATGCAGCCAATGAAATTTCCAGAGCCATCAGGAGAGACAAGATGTCTCTGAAGAAGGTGGATACTGTAGAAGCAGCTGGAGCAGAGCCAACACAAGAACAGGGATGCTACAAGCAGCAGGGAGGATAAGCTGCAAAGGGACAGGCTGTTATGGGCACTCTGTAAGGCTGGAATGATCCTGGCACAAAGCCACTGGTAGAGAAGGTGACAGGAGCTTACATGCTGGCACAAGGTTTTATGCAGGAAGATAGCATTGAGAAAAGGTCAGTCATGGATAAAGGTAAAAGCCACACATGCTAAGTTCACAGAAAAAAGAAACTCAAAAGACTGGAGGCAAAAAGCCCTGAGGAATTCACTACAACAGCTCAGTTTGTAAAGGAGGGTTACAGTATCCCAGCGCTGCAGGTAAGCCTGGGCCAGCTTTAATCCAGGGATCGAAGTGCTTACTGCAGCAGCTCATCACAGGCTGCTTTGAGTGGCAAGGGGAGTTAGACACTGCCAAACACCATAATTATTGCTGGAGTTGAAGAATGCAAACCACATCTGAGCTGGCTAGCTCAAAACTAGCTCAAATACATTTATGTTCAGCTGAAACACAAGCAAGAAAAATCAAGGAGCTCAGCGCTGACAGAAACCTTAGTCATCTTACACAAGCCCTAAAACCTGTGGTTTCAGGAAGGGAAAAGAAAGATACCCCACAAGATACCACTTCTGCTCCCACCCCTACTTCCCCAGATATACCTCTGGGTATTGTCATGAAGAGGACAGAACCCACCGGCAAACCTATAAAGGACTATACTGACCAACATGCTTCAGTAGAAGATGCAGAGTTGCCTTGAGGTGCAAATTTCATATTTTCTTACCATAGTTAGGAAAGGACAAGCCTCCAAAAAATCATAGACAGTACTAAAACCTATAAGTAACATCACACAAGAATCACTATTTTGAAGTTTATTGAAAAAAACACCATATAAACCATTACAGGCTCCAGTTGCCTTTTGTGCAACCAGAGTTAGTGTTTACATGGCATACACTAAGAGTGCAATACCACAGCCTGGGACAGTATGACATGACTTGTCTCATGCCTACTGACCCAATAGACCCCACTCCCATTTTCTCAGTTAACAACTAGAGCAAATAGGGTAAGGATAGCCATTTATGAAGTATTATGCATTTATGGCTCTAGATTCGAACCAAACACCTATCTCAGTATCTGTGACTGTAAACTCACCATAACTCTACTAAAGCTTTCAAAAGACTCAACTCATGCAACTCATTCATGAAGCAGGCTGAGGACTGCTACAAGACGTAATTACTACAGCCCAAGCAGTGAGAAAACAGGTAAAGCAAATCCAGACAGGTTTTGAGCAAGAATTCTTTGCCTGGTCGCCTATTTACAGATTACCTTTCATTCACAAGCAACCTCATAGACGTATCTAATTATCTAAGGGTTTGCACTGAGAGAGCACTTATGGACTTAAGCCCTGTCTCCACACTGCAGTGCCCAGCACATCAATCTGACAGAGCCACCAAGTTCTCTGCCCCAAAGGACTTGTGCTCTCAAACACAAGACAAGGAGCAACGTTTGGACCAAGCTTTCCAGCCTACAGCCCTCTGAGTGCCAGCCATCTCTGCTGCTCCAAAAGTTACCACCGCACACGTCCTTAAAGCAAAGAGAAGGGGAAAAGTTGCACAGCAAGCAGAGGTTCAGGGTAGCTGTCAGAGATGACAAACTCTGAACTATTCGAAGGGAAGGTTTGGTAAGTCTGCAGCACACCGGTAGGGGAGCACAAGCTTCAGCTGCGCAGGTACCTGAACATTCAGAAGTTTAAATGCTGGGGTTGGCAAGGTCAGGGCTTTTCAACTTGGGGTCTGCAAGTCCCCAGCTGACCTGTGAACTCCTTTCCAAATGGTCTGCAGAAAGATAAAAGTGAAAAGCACCACTTACATTTGCTGTATTTCCACTGTAAATGCAGCAATCTGCAAACTAAAGAAAGCTGAGGATCATCACAGTAACTCACCAGGACAGGAGGCAGCATAAATGATTCAAAGCAATGGGAAATCCTCAGGAATTGGAAATAGGTGCACAAGCCACTAAGCAAAAGTGTTCTCAGCATGAAAAGAAGGAAAAGATTGAAATAGCACATTCCAGTTGTTAAACATTGTCCTAACTAGTGGGAAAGGTTCTGTCAAAATTATTTCCTTTTTACCCCAGTCACTCATCACAAAAATCAACACTGAAGTCTGTAGCTCATTTTTCTTACGTTTCACCAGATGATTGGTATCTAGTGGCTCTCAACAGGATCTATTCTGGCCTTTATCTGTATGCAAACATTGAGGAGACTGGAAAGACAGCGCTGAGATTAATTTAAGTCTGAAACCTGAAGCCTAACAATTATCTGAGCAGAAAAATTGAAAAGACTCATGTGCTGGCACACAGATAAATCTGCTTTCCCCTTTTAAGATCAAAAATGTCACTGAATGAGACTAGTTATTGACAGAGAAAAGCAGAACAATGACAGATGTAGTGATTCTGACACTAAAACATTTTACAGCCATATAACACTTGAAAGGCAGCCAAGAAGCAAGTCCCCACAGACCTTCCAACAGCTATTTGGCATCAGCTTCTCCAAGGAGCTCTAGCTGTACACCTCTAGCAAAGACAAACTAACAATCAAAAATACCTTAGAAACAAAACCAAAGACCTTGAATTAATAAGAAATCTATAAACTAAAGGCTACAAGTTACTGCCATGAATAAAAAATAACAAGATGATAGCCACTAATTCCTGCCCAAGGAAAGAAATCAGAATGCTTGTAGGTCAAGTTGCCTACTTTTTGTGACTTCATCTCTATTGACAAAGTATTAATTAAGACTTCCACTTCATACTTTTATTGAAGGAGTATTAATTAAGACTTCCTCTTTGTACTTTTCCTGAAGGCACTTACAAAAGCTGGGTGAACTCTTCTGCTGTTTATTTCTCAGAGTACTGTACACATCTAAATAAAAATGCAAAAAATACTAGTCCTGATTTTGCAAACTTAATTCTCAAAGCATTCCCAGCTTAGACACAGATGACCCACTCTGGAATTAAACAGGAAGAGATTCCTCTGGCAAATCTCTTAACAGCCAGGCAAATACAAGAACAAACAACATGCCTATATTCAAAAATGTGAATCCTCCCACCAAACTCAGACTCAACTTGCTATAAGCACATGTGGGTATATGCACCTTGTTGAATAAAGACCACTCAAAGTAATGGAAAATCTCTGTTCATACAGCACTTAAAACATTATATACACTCTCACACACATATCTATATGAAGGAACTCAACTGAAAATTGCCCTAAGCTTCTATCATGGAATGCTTAAGCACATAAAACTTCTTTAAGAAACACTGCAAAGCTTCACGGCCCTACAAGCCCTATATTCTTCCATCCCCACTTTGCAGACACCTCCTAGTTTGCTGAAAGATGGAGATGATACCATGTAGCTGGACAAGTGAGAAATGACAGCAGTAAAGTCCTCAGAGATTTTTCTCTCCTGACTTCAGAGACAGTGGGTGAATGTGCCCCTTTAAATTCACTTTTCTGTGATTAAACTTGGGAGAAAATCCTCCTTTTTATTTACTTTAATAATACCTTCTGTCATAATGTCTACTATGTTAGATACTGCTTTAAAATAGACCTTAAAATCCTGTCTTTCAACTCTTTAAACCAGCTTGTGAACATGCAACTAATTAGGACATTCCTACAGCCCAGGTGAAGTGCTGACTTCCCACAGCCAGCCCAGGGCCACTCATGTGGCACCTGGAAAGGTCTGTTCAGGATCATCCAGCTGTCCACAATTTGCTTGTCCTTTGACAGGCATGTGAACACCGAGTATGGGACAGTCCACCAAGACCTCCTTCCTCTACTCTCCTTCCCTTTGCTGTGGATGTTTCACACTCTTCTTTGGGCTCTCAAGATTGCCCACATCAGCCTGGACCACCTCACCTGACAGGGACCATTTGCAAAGCCTTACCAGCAAGGTCCCACTAGCAGGCACAGGAATTGGATGGAAATCTTCACCCAGGTGCTGACCTACTTCTGCCTTCAGAAGTCAGAGCATCTCAACAGCACCCTTAGAGTTAGAAGGTGTACAAGTTTCCCTGAGCAGAGACAGTAAAGACAAAGGAGGCCCTTCAGCAGAACCCAGAGAAAATACTTGGCTTTCTCTCAATGCCAGCTATTGTTATTTCGTCTGTCAATGAAAAGGGAACTTGTTTGGGCACTAATCCTGTAAAGCACACAAGCAGGAAAGCAAACATTTAATGCCAGTCTGCTGGAGTGGGAGTCAAGGGAACAGTCCACTTCCACATAGGCTGAAGAGTGTCTGGAAGGCTCAAGGGCAGGCTGAGGACTATTGGCATCCAAAAAAGCACACCATGAACCCTTTGAATAAAACAATCCCCCTAAAAAAAAAAAAGCATTTTATAACAACCAACAACCTCCCAAAAAACTAACCTCATTCCCAAAACCACGAAAACCCACCACAAAACATATAGAAATTCACTCCAGCATCACATGGAGCTCACAGGACTTCAGTTACCTCTCTAGAATTCAAACACAATAAATTAACAGGCAATAGTAAATCCCATTTATGTCAATTTGATCTCTTTGTGAAGGGACATAAATAACAAACTGCATGCATTGTTTTTGGCACAGTAGCAGGATTCTGTAAGCTCATGGATCCAAGGATTCTACTATGGCAGGGTAAGTAGACATTAGGCTATCTAGTCTTCCTCCCAACAACCTGGAGAAAGATTGTTGCATCCAGAAACCTATCTGTTTCTTCCATATTCTTTGCATAAATATATCCATAGATAGTATGGTCAAAGTGAAAAATGCAAGTATAGTCTGAAAGAGAGAATATTAATTTGTCTTTCTTCTTTGTCTAAAAGTTTTGCTAGACTTGCAATAGGCCTTTTTTAAAAGACGAAAAAGGTTCACAGTTCAAAAAAAGAAATACTTGTTTTATAAGCCCTCAATAATACCTACGACTCTGCTGCCAAATCTCAGACATACTGGCAGCTCCCAGCTTCTTCTAATGTTAATAATACATTGCAAGTTTTACAGCTCCAGTGAAAATACGGTCCTTGCAGTTTCACTCTATCCTGAGAGCCTCTGAACACCCAGTGAGAGCAGATGTTATGGCACGTGCAGCTTCAAGGCAGCAGATAAGCAGGAGCTGCTGGAGCTGCAGTTGCTGATGAGGGTGGACACAGCGATGCAACTGCCCTGCTGCCAATGCGGGACTGAGACACTTGCTCAGCCACAGTCCAGCACGAGGTCTTCCCCAAACAAAACACACCTTTATTCCCCTTCTCCTGGCACCAGGAGGAATCAGCCTGCCCCATGGTCAGCCCAGTCCTGCTAGCCACTGCAATTTAGGCCATGTTATTGTGAAAGCTGCTGGGTCACTGCCCAGGAGGCCCATTCTGCTCTTTCAGTGAGATTCCCCATACTGAGGCCAGCAATGGGTCCTTCAGCGTTCTTGGTCTCCTCCAAAAGCATGCATGAGCTAGCATAGGTACCCTCTGAAGCACTACCAGTTAGTAAAAATTGCTCTAAAATTGAAGATGCTGGAAGGTACCCAAACCACATCTTCAGATAGAAACATTTTCCACAGTCACAGTTACAGATTTTGTAAAGAACCAAGTTTGGAGTTGTTGCCTAGAGTTTAAGTGAATTGGTTTGTATTTCTAAAAGAATAATCTTTGATACATCTGCATATCCCTTCATTAATTATCTGATAATGGAATTCAGGGTTAAGCTAAAAGGCTGCTGTATTTTACTCCAACTTCTTCTGTTTTGGTACCCCACCCTGTGCCCCCATGGAAAAACAACATCAAAGTCTTGTAACATGGATTAGAGGTAGATCCAGCTCCAGAAAACACACTACAGAACTCATTACTCTGTGCAGTAATTTAGTGCACAGTATAGTAACTTTCTTTCACAAGAAAAGCAAAAATAGGCTTTATAAGTGCTGATGGCAATATTACACCATTTTCTTTCTGTTATGGAGAAAAAAGAAAAAGGCAACTAGGATCACTGTTCAGATTCCCTTTCAATGTGTGCTCAGTTGTTATTGCGGCTCAGAACAGGAGCCTGATTGAAAGAGGAGCCATGAAGTCCTGCTCAAATGTCAACAGGAAAGTAATTTGTTTCATCAAAATACATGTATTCATACATTCTTTACATTCAGATATTTCTCAGGTGAAATCCCAGGTAAGAAATAGAGGGATCAAGTACAGTGATCTCTGAAGATCTCAGAAGAAAGCATGTTTACATATTAAGTGAAGGGATTTCATGCCAAGAATGTAATACCCTTAAAAACCTTCCCAGATCTGGCCCACCCAGGGAGCACTTTCAGTACTGGAAACTGGAGGCTGCAATAACATTCCCAGCAGTCAACATCATTAGAAAATAATCAAAACATTTATGCTTTTGTATTTAAAACCAAGAAGCAAAGTTTGAAGACAGCTTGAATTTTCAGAACCCTGTTAAATTTCTGTTACTGCAGAAAACTATTAAGTTCCTTTCATCCTCACCTTTCACAGATACAGTTTCTTCAGGGGAAACCACCATCTGGGTGCAGTTTTTGTTTCCTCCAAACACTTCAGCCTTTCCTTGACTACTAAGAAAAAAGAAATTTGAATACCACGTGTTTGCTGAAGCCAAGGAAAGGAGTGATGTTGCTCAGGAGGCAGCTTTGGATGCCAAGAGTTTTAGAGGACACACAATCTGTCTGGGCTGCACCTTTTTCTGCCATTCTGTGTAAAAGGATGTCTCAAAAGCACAGAAGAATGTGGTAATGCTTTGCCATACCCTGCCAGGGGACAACCTGTGATTCTCCTGGCCTACAGAAAGGAGGACAGGGTTACCACCCAAAATAATGGCCTGAGGAAACAGCACTAAAAGAGCTGGAAGAGAGCACCGACTTTGCTATCATTCCCTTTACAAAGGAGCTGAAACAACAGCCTGCCACCCAAGCTCAGGGACAGCAGTGCTGTCATACACAGCTGACCTTTCCGAGAACCTCTCTGAACTAAATGTGCATTGCAAAACCTCTCTCGATGATTTCTGAGTGGTCTTGGGAATCCAGAGATGTCCCAGCTGACTGGAAGCTGGTGAACATTGTCCAGATTTTCTAGAAGGGCAAGAAGGTGGACCCTGGAAACTACAGGCCTGTCAGTCTCACTTCAGTGCCTGGTAGAGTTACAAAGAAGATTATTTGGGGAAGTATTGAAAAACACTCTGAAAGACAACACAGTCATTGGTCACAGCCAGAACAGCTTCATGAGAGGAAAGCCCCACTTGTTAAGCCTGAGTTCCTTCTACGACAACGTAACCCATCAAGGTCAAGGGAAGCCAGTGGATTTTAATCTTTTTGGATTGCATTAGGGCATTAGATACTGTCTCTCACAGGATCCTTCTGGACAAAATGTCCAGCACAGCTGGATAAACATCATGTGGCAGGTGAGCAATTGGCTCACGGGTCGAGCACAGAGGGTGACAGTGAATGGGGTGACATCAGACTGGTGACCTGTCACTAGTGGGGTTCTGAAGAGCTCCATCTTAGGCCCTGTGCCCTTCAATGTCTTCATAAATGACTTGGACACAGGACTGGAAGGGATAGTAAGCAAGTTGGCAGATGACACAAAACTGGAAGGAGCTGTTGACTCCCTCAAAGGAGGGAGGCCCTGCAGAGAGACCTTGACAAATTAGAGGGCTGGGCAATCACCAGTCATATGAAATTAAACAAGAGGAAGTCCTGGAGGATTCTGCACTGGGATGGGGCAACCCCAGATGTTCATACAGACTGGGGAATGAAATGATGAAAAGGGAAAGGGACCTGAGGGGTCCTGGTTGACGGCAAGTTGAATCTGAGTCAGCAGTGCCCTGGCAGCCAGGAGGGCCAACCGTGTCCTGGGGGGGCATCAGGGACAGCATCGCCAGCCAGTCAAGGGAGGGGATGGTCCCACTCTTCTCTGCACTGGGGCAGCCTCACCTTGAATATTGTGTGCAGTTTTGGGCACTGCAATATAAGAAAGATATTAAGCTATTAGAGAGTGTCCAAAGGAGGGCAAACAAGATGGTGAAGGGCCTTGAGGGGAAGCTGTATGAGGAGCAGCTGAGGTCACTTGGTCTGTTCAGCCTGGAGAAGAGGAGACT
>JAWWEV010000134.1:40150751-40176887 GCA_035583235.1 Hafferia zeledoni | reverse complement strand
TCATTGCAGTTACAACTTCCTTGTGAGGGGAAAAGGAGGGGCAGGCACTGATCTCTTCTCTGTGGTGACCAGTGACAAGATCCAAGGGAATGGCCTAAAATTGTGTCAGGGGAAGTTTAGACAAACCACCCAGAGGGTGGTTTGGCACTGGAACAGGGTCTCCAGGGAAGTGGTCACAGCACAAAGCCTGCCAAAGCTCAAGAAGTGTTTGGACAGTACTCTTGGGCACATGGTGTGACTCCTGGGGATGGTCCTGTGCAGGGCTGAGTTGGACTTGATGATCCTTCTGGGTCCCTTTGAACTCATCATATTCTGTGATTCTCCAGAAACAGGGGGCTGGAGCACCTCTCCCATGAAGATGGATGAGAAGATTAAGGGGAGACCTTCTAGCCCCTTTCAGTAGTTAAAGGAGGCCTACAAAAGAGCTGGAAAAACACTTTCCAAGAGGGCACATAGCAAAAAGACAGGGGGAAATTGCCTTAAACTGAAAGAAAGCAGGTTTAGAGTAGGTATTAGTACAGAATTGTTTACTGTGAGGTTGCTGAGGCACTAGAACAAGTTGCCAATAGAAGCTGTGCATGCCTCATCCCTGGAAGGGTTTAAGACCAGGTTTGATTGAGCTCTGAGCAATCTGGTCTAGTGGAAGGTTTCCAAACCCCATGCCATAAGCAGGGATGAGATTATGTTTCCATATGGCTTCCAACCCAAGCCATTCTATGAATCAAAACCCATTTCAAGAAAAATTTTAAACTGTGGCAACACACACAGAAGGTCTAAAATTAGTCAACAAAAATCATTACAGTTGGATTAGTAAAATATCAAGCAACTTGTCTCTCACTAGCAAATTACAAAGACGGGACAAAGAGGGAAACGTGACTGAGTTTTTATGCCACTAAACAAAAAGGAGCAGGCAGGATGTTCCCTGGACACCTCATCCACCTCAGTTTTTTTAAAATTGAAAATGATTATGTAAAAACAAAGAGCAGGACAGATGGAAAGGTGATTTAGTGAGTGGTCTGGTGGCATATGATGCTGGCAGCCCAGGAACCCGTTTAAGCCCTGGGAGTAACACCTGAGAAGGCCTTCATTCAGTGCATACTCACTGCACTGCTCCCTGGAAAAGACAAGGGCCCTTTGAGGAAGGGAACAAGGAACATTTAATTAAAGACCAGACATTTCATGCACAAACAAATAGATGGAGAGAGTGAGAGACTTTTTGCTTTGTCAAAGCCCCATGGCCGAGGGCTGCTCTCGGCCACAACAGTTCCTTTGCAGCACTGCATTTTATACAGAGCATACACTTGCAAGGCTGCATGACTTACTTGCCACCGGAAAAGACGCTTTCCTATACAATGGTTCTGTTTCTGGGGAGGAAGGAGGTGGGAAGATATTACTAGCTGGCCATTAATCTCATAAATCCTGCCCTTGAGCTGCACAATGAATACCATTTATCTGTGTATTTGACTTTGCTTGTTGAAGAAAATTTGTTTTGAGGGAAAAAATGAAATTTAATACACTGTATCTTTTCTTCCTTTGTGTTGGTTTTTTTTTTATTTTCACAATACATTTTAGACAACCAGCACTAGTCTTACAGGCCATCCACAGTTTTCTTTAGAGAACTGTATGAAAGCAATTCTGACTTAACTCTCACAACAAGAGCCCAAACCACATACTGAGAAATAAGGCACTTTATATGCAGTCCATACTCCTTTAGCTCTTGTGTCTCTCCCCAGACCCCAAAGTACATTAAAGGCCCAACCCAACACTTGTGGGCAGCAAAGTTCTTTATGCAAATTTGGAAGTAAATTCATAAGAGCCTCAGCCTGGCCATAAGTGTAAGTTGACTTTTTTTCTTTTTCTTTCCAGGCTGCAATAACCACCTCACAGATATAGAAAGTGCTTAGTCAATCTTTAACTGGCTCTAAGTTGGAGTGGAAAAGAAAGAGAAAAAAAATGTAGTTTAAATCCACTGAAGTTCCCATGGTAATACCACAAGGCATACAAAAGGTGTAGCTGAGTGTGTGGTAAAGTCATCGGGCGTTTTATTACTATGAAACCTAATGCTCCCCTACTGAAAAGAAATTTTCATTATATAAAGGAGATAATTGGGAGGAAAAAAAGACAATTCGTGTTTTATGACTAGCCATAAATGAATAATATTTAATGTCCAACACTCTACACTTCACCATAATCATCCACTAACAACTGAAAAACCTATTGTGAAAATTTCCAAACCTAAACTGGTGGGGTGTTAATTTAATTTTTTTGGTGGCAAGAGGGAATGTGGCAGGGAAAGAAAAGAAAGGGAACACTTAGCTCCAGCTCCCAGCGTGGCAAAAAAAGTTTTCCCTCCTATGCCTGGCCAAGCAGGAACAATGCACAACAGCCCAGCCCTGCCGACTTCATTGAATGGTAACTCGTGCTAGTTAGTTTAATTATTGCACATCCATTTCTTGAAAACTTCATTTGAACATCAGCTGCTAATTGGAGAAATTGGTCTGAGCATGACCGAAGGGTTATTATAAAGCTTGGTCACTTCTTTTCAAGCAATCTTTACAAAAGGGCATGGCCTTTCTGCAAAGCGTATGAAAACCTCTCAAAGATGCCCATTGTCCGTGACACAGGAACCAAGTGCAAGAGATACAGAAGGAAGTCTCAGCTGGGAACACAAAATCAATGAAGACATGAAAACGAGGTGGAACACCCTGCTGTACCAACAGCACCTTGCACAGAAGAGCTGAAAGGGGGAGAAAAAAAATCAGCTTCCGGGATGACAAATATTAGTGAGTGCAAATGGAAGGTGTGTCAAAGAAAGAAATCTTATTAAAATACTAACGCTCATTAAAGACTTAAGTTGCAAAAGCCTTGCAAAGTTACAAGAAAGCTTCCAAAGACAATGACTTTCATCACGGGACCTATAGGTTTGCATAAGGTTTCCATGACCCCCTTAATCAGCATATTAAGCAAGTGCTGGTTTGGGGATTTTGTTTATTCAAGGACTGCTTATGTTTCCCAAAGCTTCCCTTCAGCCAACTTAAAAACCTAGATACACTCACCAATTTCCTAATATTCAAATAACTCTGATCACTGTGAAACTGGATGCTGAGCAAGCTTTTATGGCATAACCATTTAGTTTAAGAAAACTGCCTGAGGAGTAAGTTTGAAAGTCAAACATGAAACACTTCATTCCCTGTATCCTCCAGCCCCAAGATGTCAGTGCTATAAGCAAGTTTCTCATGTGCTTCATATTCCTGCTACATTTCACTGTGAGGTCTAATTTTGTAATTCAAAAGTCAAATCTTCAGACACTAGAATCTCATGTGGATTTTAATCCATTTACTTTATGGCTCAGGTACATCTGTGTTAAGCATACTAGGACTGCCCAGTCCCAGTTAAGTACAAGATTACACTTCCATGAGCTTTCCATTATTGAGTCAGGGTGACTTAAATGTGGAAAGACTATTCCGCAACAAGTCTTCTGGTTTACATTTTACAATCCCAGTAGCAGAAAACATCCTATTCCTACTAGATGCTTAGTATTCCCTCCTCCTCACCAGCTACTTTTCCCTCCAGTTATTATCTCTACAGCCATCACAAGTCATTACTCATCAGACCAGCCAAGGCTCTGGACCACAATGAACAAGAAATGTCAGCAACAGCAGCAGAGGTTTGAAAGTCAGATGGCAGTCACGATTTCTGGGTCAGGTTAGCACTTAACATTACAGATGAAGGGAAGGAGGTCATGCAGCCAAGAAGAGGAGGCCTTTTTGTCCCTTTCCCTGTGCCAGGCAGCAGAAGGATGTTGGGACAGTCCCCCCACACCTCTCTGGGGCAAGTAGCTGGGCTCCAGGGGCAGGTGAGGCAGAAAGCCAGCCCCCCACCTTTCTGCATGCAGCCAGCCAGCCAAGAGATAAGGCAAGAACCAACTCCATGGCTAACACAGCATGGTCCAGGTATCCCAATGATCCTGGGGTGCAGAGAAAGACCTCCTGAGTGAGCCTCTCATGCACCCCTCCTCTGCTATGCACAGGGACTACAGGCTGAACCAGAGCAACAGAAAACAGCAGGTTCACCTTCATCAAAAATATTGTGCCACTTTTTCCCCTTGACCCCATCAGTTATTTATTAACAGGAGTAAAATATTACTATTCTGCACCTCCCAATAGAGAGGTTTTCCTCTCTGCCTAAGATACCAACCGCTTTTTTTTCAAAGCTGAAAAGCATGGGGGACTTTTGCTTTTTATCTTGAAATGTGTTGTTTGCTGCCTTAATGCAACTAAGTAGATAAAGTGTGAGAGAGCTCCCAAATAAGTCACAGCCATTTACACATTAGGCACCTAATTATGTTGAAAATACAATTACACGCATGTAAGCAGATGCTCATGCCCACAGGCCAAGCCTATTACTTTGACAATTCTTTAACTACCTAACTTTACAGTAAGTTTGAGCTGAATCTAGTTAGATACAAGACCTGAATTATCAGTCGGGGAGGGGGGAGAATCAGTTCCTCCCATCATATTTAGTGCAGCTAAGGGCACTACACAACAGGCAAGACTCCAGTAGGTCCCTACTCTTCTTTCATAGCCTTTAATCAAATACTCAGAGGCATTCACTATTCTTAAAGTCAAACGAAAACATTTGGCTCCACTCTTTTGTAAATTCACAGCAAAGATAACCCCCCTCAAGGAATGCATATTGTTTACACACCAGTGAGCTTACTTATTAACATGAACTTCTAGCAAAAGGTTTGTTTCTGTATTTTAAAATGGGTCAAAAAGACCTGTCCACATTCCTTATCTGGCTTCAGTAATGTCAAGGTCAGAGCACACCCTTCCACAGCCCTCCTGGGCAGCAAGAATGTCACCCAGTGGGCAAGGTCCAGGAACACCCCAAAAATCAAACACTGATCCTTACATTCTGTCAAATGATGGGGTCAATTCCAAAGCTCTTCATTCTCCATCCAACTGCAGCCAAAAAGCCCACATGAGCTAGGATGAGCAGCAAGCACTAACCACTGCCCAGGAGTTTACCCACTAAATATTGGTGGAGCACACAAAACTTTTCTGTCACCAGAACCTGCTCTCCAACACTGTTTTGTCATTTGAGGTTCAGAAGAAATTTTGCAATAATGAGGAAAAACGGTCAATAATTTTTAAAAGGGTAGCTAATCTTGAGCTTCCCCCTCAGCACAGAAAAATTTGCAATATTCAAATAAATCTGATGGGGAAACAGTGAGTGGCAAACAGTGAGTGACTACTCCGCAAGAAACAAGATTGCCAATAAACAGAAGGGATAAGAACCTGCATTGCTTGTCCCAGAAGGACAAAGGCAGCTAAAAATATTCAAAACTGAGATTAAAATCCGGAAACTGGGAAACCCCGAATATTCGTGTTCCATTCTTTGCAGGAACTTTACTCAGTTTTTTTGTTTTTTTTTTTTTTAAAGAAATGCATGAAAATATCCTGTTTTAAGGGTCTGAAAACTCCTGGTGCAGAGAAAGCATCTCTAGCTCTGTGACCTGTTCCCAGTGCCTGCTGCATAGGACACAGGTGACATAAGTTGTACGTGAAGAAAAGACAGTTTGTCTCATTGTCCCCACTAAAGCAGCCCTGGGGAACAACAAGTCCTTTACAACAATACAGCAAACACTCACAATTTGCCTTCTCTCCGTAGGAGAACCTGGTTTCAAGCTGTGAAGGTTGCAACTTACCTTAACTCCTCAAGAAAGCTTCAGCTCTGTTGTTCTTCACAACTCCTGGATATATACAGCAAACAGTCACAGCTCTTTTTGGGGGGGATTTGTTCAGGGGTTTTTTTGTGTCAAAATAAGTGCTGCAAACAACTCTGCTCTCTATGTTAGGAGGATTTTGTTTCCTGAAGAAAATTCAGGATGAGATGTGCTTTGTCCTAGGCCACACTGCACACTGGTGGGATTCCCGTGGGGAATCACACGTAACTTGAACCTTTCACCCCACCACGGCGTAACAGACTGGCCATTTACAGTAGCTCCAAAAGCCACCTGCCTTGCACCGCAAGAAAAACTTACATCCTACTACTACTACTTCTCACTATATGACATCTTCACAGCAACACTGTGACCCAGGTTTGCTAGCAAGTAGATCCGAACATAAAGTGAAACGCTGTTTTAGCAAACCTAGAACTCAAACGGGCTTCTAACTCCTGAGCCAAGCAGCCCGGGCAGGAGCCCAGCGGGCATTTCACCCTGCAGGGGGTATATTCCAGCACTTCCAGTTTGTGCTTTAAACCTCTCTCGCTGAAGGAAACGAGGCGACGCGCCTCTCCGACCGACCCTACAGCCGCGGCTCCCCCAGAGACCCCCGCTTACCCGCAGCGCATCCCTGTGATGCCACCGCTCCCGTCCCGGCTCCCCCTCCGGCGCACACCCCCTTTGGGGGCTAAGCCCTCGCGGCGGGGAGGGACGGTCCTGTCGCGCCCCGACTCGGCCGGGCACCCTCGGCGGGCGCTCGGGGGCAGCGCCCCGGCCCGGTGGCACCTACCCAGGCACTTGATGTGGAAGCCGCTGGGGGGCTTGAGGGAGCGGCGCGCCCAGCCCTGCCGCAGCACCTCCAGGTGCTCCTCCTTGCCCTGCACCAGCAGCACCTGCTCGTCGATCCAGCCCAGGAAGAAGGTCTCGGCCACCGCCGCCGTGGCCCGCCGGTCCCAGAAGTGCTGCATGTTCTCCCGCTTGAAGTCCGCGAAGATCTCGTAGCCGATGCGGTGGCGGCCCAGCTCCGCCGCCGGCCCCGCACCTGCCCCGGCGGCGCCGCCGGCCCCCGGCCGCCCCCCGGCCGCGGCGTCCAGCACGATGGCCAGGGAGTGCGGGGCGATCTGCAGGCACCGCTCCGCCCTGCGCGGCATGGCCGCTCACTGCCCGCCGCCGGGCACGGACACGGACACGGACACGGACACGGACACGGACACGGCCATGCCGCCTCCCGCGGCCGGCTGTCCGCGCTCCGCGCCGCTCCGCCCCCGCCGAGCCCGGCCCGACCCGCTCCGCCCCCGGCACACCCGCGGCGCGTCCTGCCCTGCCGCGGGCGAGCCGGGGACGGGATCCCGCGGCTGCCGGTCCCGCAGCGGGCAGCGGTCGCTGCCTCCCGGCCGGGAAATCCGCACCCCACCTCCCCTCCCCGCACGCCTCCCTGTCCCAGCTCAGGAGCATCATCCCCAGAAGCGACACTAGCCCGCTGCGTGTCCCGGTCGGTGTGTTGGCTTCCCGGCACCACCCTGCCAACCCCGCCTTCTGGAGACCCTCACCCTTCCCTTCCACAAGTGAAACACTGGGTCATCCCTCAGCCGCATCCAGATTATCCCAGCAAGTCTCGTAATTCCTTATGGTTTTGCTTCCTCCAGTGGTTACACATCTGTAGGTAACATACCCAGTGAGCAGCATTCTACCCTGCCACATGCCTAAATGCTTTTCACTTCACCCGTTGAAATCCTGTGTCACTTTGTGTCTTAGTGGTTCTGAAATCTGGGGGTGATGGAGTAAATTAAGGCTCACTCCTAACTTCCGTGGCTTTTTCCCAGCAGTTTAATATTTTCCGTCCTCCGTGCTCTGGGTCACGTGAGGCTCAAGAGAGAGCTCAGCAAAACTGAGCAAGGTGGGAGCAGAATTGGAGGGGTCTTTTGCCAGCAGAGCCTGGCCTGGGGAGTGCATCAAGGTGGTAGGTGGACACTGAGCTGCAGGTGCTGGCAGCAAGGTGCCAGTTATGCTTGTGAGAAGACAGATTTAGGAACTTCGATTCTATCTTCTATAGGAACCCTCGACACCCCAGCAAAACTGAGTCTCATTTTTGAAAACAAGGCTTGAGTTCCTGAATGGTCTGTAGCAGCTGGACACCTTGGTGCTGTGTGAACAATGTGGGTGGCCTCAGCAGCACCCTTGCCTCGCCTCAGAGTGCAGGACACCGTGGTACTTGGGACATGGGCAGTGAAGCATGGGAATGCACCAGAAAGGTCGAAGACATGAAGAAGAAAACTGCTGTAGAAAAGGAGGGCAAGAGCGGAAGCAGAGGAGAGGTGAGTGAGAGAAGAGAGCAGAGAGTAGCAGCTCTGCCAGGCAGCAGTATGAGAGCTGCCACAGCCACTCCATCCCATGCTGTGCACAAACTAGTGTTTTACATGTTGCTCCTGAGTTCACTCACATCAACATCCCTTGGCATATCTGGCTGCCTTAAACCATCACCCATTTGGTTCTAACCTCATTCAATTCGTGTGCCACTCTCCAGCTGGCTTCATCCAATTCCTTCTCTGAGGCACTCTGTAACAGTCAGGTTCCTCTGACATCCCTACTTTTGGGTTTTATCCAGTGCTGTCTAGGCACTATATAGAGAAAAGTCAAACTTGCCATCATCCCAAAGAGTTTTACAAGGAAAATAGTTATTTCCAAAGGGGAAATCAGAGGTAAAATACATTATCCAGAAAAACTGTGAGCCATTTTGAGCCAGGAGCAGAGCATATTAACACTTGGTTTGCAAGTCTCTAACCCCGTGCCAAGTATTCAGCACAGCAAGATCTCAAGCAGCCCTGCACCTCAGCCAGTAATAGTTTTGATGCTGCTGCTGTCAGGATTTCAAAGGAGCTCTTTCACATCACCATTCAGCACTAAGCTTTGCCAAGAGGACCCTCAGGCCCCGGCATCCTCACTGTCCTCCAAACTGCTTCCCAAAGTTCACCTGAGCTGTTGGTTGCCTGTTAAAAGAGCTAGTCTAAGTGTGTTGAAACTACTGCTATGATCTTGTCATCCTCGTGTTATTCTTACCTTGTGCCTTCCTCCTCTCTGCATTATATCAGCCTTTTATCTTGCCCATCATACTTGCATTTCAGTTCTCCTGGGCAGGGCTCACCTTTGTGTTGCCTTTATGAAGAGCACATCACATTGACATTTCAGCTGCTGATCAGAGTCACCAGGTAACTTCAGGGCTTGGATGAGTTTTCAGTTTTTATTCCTATCTGTGAGAACAAAGGAGCCAAATTAAGCTGTTTGGTTTTTAGGGTTTTGCACCAGATACACACTGAAGAGTTAGATGTGTGGCCCCACATTCTCTACAGCCCCGAAATCCCATGTGCTGGCCAATTCCTTCTGCTGCTTCTGGCAGAAAGGCATGTTCAGTGCAGCATGCCTGGTAGCCTTTGGTCACAGCGTCAGTGTTGCTCTCTCCATTAGCTAAGCTCCTTTTCCCCTCAATACTAATTTCTGAAGCAATTTGTGTGGCGAAACACCCCACACAGTCATTTTCCTCCTCCTTGCAGTAACATTTGTGGGTTGTTGACATCTTCCCTACCCCTGGCTCATCCTCCTGTAAAAGCTAGTCCTCAGCCTGCTAATCCTCTCCCACCCTGCTTTCATCACCTCTTCACTCACACCACTTCAGGCTGGCCCTCACTCCCTGTCCTTTTCAGCATGCTGCCTCTGCAGCTTGCACACATGTAGTGTCACACACAGGTGTAGAGACAAGGCAGTGAAAGAGAGTGTGCAATGATTTGTCCAAAACTTGTCAGATGAAGCAGATGTGGCACAAATTGGGCTAGGGGTTAGGTGCTGTCCTCATACAAGCTGGTGCCAGGATTGCCCAAGTGAGATCTTGAGGGCTTGGTTAAGAAACTCCCCTTCTTTCAACGGCCAGGGTATAGGCTGTGAACAAGTATGTACTGCATGAACTGGTCATCATTCATTATTCCCCTTTTATTCCCCATTTCCTTACTGATTCAAATATTTTTTGTCCTCAGAATTTGGGGAGGTTTATTTTGATTTATTGACATTTTGCTGCTTGTTGATTTGAAGTTAAATAGCATCTCTTTCCTTGTCATTCACTCTTATTTCAAGGGACTTCTTCACAGCCATCAAGATCTATAGCCACATTATAGCCAGTCTGGTATTTCCCAATAGAAATACAAGTGAAAGACAGCCCACAATCTTCTTATGGCCAAGTAATGAAAGGGGGTGAAGTGGAACTCCTAAGTGCCTCTGAAGTATTTGGAAAGGCAGAAGTTTACATTGCTACTGAGACAAAACCCCTGAAAATATAGCCATGTCCCTTTGAAATGCATCAGTGGTGGCAGGAGATCTGCAGCAAATAGAGTTGTTAATTCTGGGTAGGAGCAGGAAGTCAAACACTTGGCAGAGCTGTGTTCTCTGGATGTCTGTACTGATCCATAAATCAGATGCAGCATCTCTGCCTGCTGCAAACATTGCCTCATTAAAAACTCCCTGCAAAAAGGTATTCCCCCAGAATTCATCCAAGGCCACAGAATGGACAAGAAAGGCTGAAGTGAAACATATATTCAATGGTGGCTGTCCATCCCTGATTTGTACATAGTACGGCAAGTTGCATAATTTTGCAGCCTACATAGTGTGTCAGCAAGTGATCTGCTTCAGATACTGTATTCATGCAGTTAAATCAGCAAGTGCCTTCCAGAAGAGGTTTTGGAAGACTATTTCATATCAGAAAACTCTTTTTTAGTCTTTCTAGTCATTGTATACAAGAAGAAATTGTATCTTTCCTCCCACTGTCCATCCAGTATTGTCACCTGGCAAGAGAGTCCTTCACACTTCCCAGACCAGTCACCTCATACCTGAGAAGAAGCTGCTGTTATTGTAATGTGGCTTTTCAGGTGGTTGAAGTCTGCATGGCAAGAAACTGTCAGCTTCAGATATTTTTGGCAGGGCTTTATTTTTTTTTAAATACCTGCATCTATTCCCATGTGGAAGGCAGTGCAGTGATGCACTGCTCAGTGTGACTGCCATCATCAGACACGGCACTGACAGCAGCCCTAATAGGACCAGAGCTTGCAGACCTTAATAATAAAATTTGAGAGGAGTGACTCCCTCCTCTTGCCCCATTCAAGACCTACATGAGCCTGGCTAGACTTTCTTGGACGCAGAGTCAATGTAAACTGGGTCTGGCTTTGCTGTTCCAAGTGTGCAGGAGAAGGGCCAGAAGCAGGTATGTTGGTAACACAGGCCTGATGCTGCTCTTCTTCTCGTAACATGAGAAAAACCAGGTGCAATCTCAGAAGAGTGAATGCTCTGAAACAACAGAGGTCATGAACAGTGATGGCAACTTGCACTTAAGCAAAGCAAGAGGATGGAAGGGGCATGCTAATAGTTGTTCCTTAAAACTCTTCCCAGAAGTGTGGCATCCTTTGTAACCCTACACTTGCTTAGTTTGCATCATGTCATGACACTTATTTGACACTAAGAATTCCTAAAACATCACCTTGTTTAGCTTTACCCTTTTGTTTTGGTAACCAGTTTTTGTAATACACAGATAATAATACTTCTCATATTTGTAAAGTCCCCTGAGACTATTAAAACTCAGAAATGGCTGTTTGAGTCTCTGCTCTGGAAGGAGTTTTGTGCTCTGTCCCATCCTGCCATTCTTCATCAAGAAGCCCGGCTCAGAAGTTCTTGCTCAGACAGAGTTCCCAGTGAAGTTAATGGGAGTTTCCTGGGTGAAGAGTGATGAGCCGGGTCCAAACTAAACACCCAGCTAATAAGCAGAGTAGGAAACAGCTGACTGCATCATTTTTAAGCTCTGTGCTTTTACCTGACTCAGACTTGCTGGCATCATGAAGGATTCTGGAGGCAGGATGAGACCCGAGGGAGAAGAGGAGATCCCAGGGTATGGGCAGATATGCCCATTTTTCTCTTCAGGAAAATATTTGGCAATGGTGTTTTATCTTTGCAGCAAGGTGAGTGCCTCTTGGATAGGTGAGCTGGTAGGTAGATAATTATCTATTGTCTGCCTAACAATAGCCTACATGTACTGGGGCAGTTACACTGACCAAGAGGAAAATCACCTCCCAGCAGACATGGAAAACAAGTTCCCACTTTAACTCTCAGGACATGTATAATACGGAGTACAGGTGTCTCACATTCAAACTCAGGTACCTATGTTTAGACAGGTAAACAATACAGCACTAAAACACCTGAATTGGAAAGCCCTTTTATTTGTGAAGTTGCAAAGAGGGAAACAAGACTTACAGGTGTTTTGAAGCCAAAAAGCTGGTGTACAGCTCGTCACAGCAGTGCAGGTAAAAGGGGCCAGAATAGATGCCCTGCATGGGAAATTCTTGACTGTAAAACAATAAAGAGGAAAGAGAAGGACATGCTTATATCTTGACTTTCTAAATATATTTTCTGGAGGTTCTTGAATGTGCCTTCCAACCTATAATTTTCTCTTATCTACTATGATATTGATGCTTGCTTTTGTCCAGATTACAGTCAGATACTGTATTTGACATAGATGAGATTTTATTTCAAACTCTGTAGTTGTACTCTACTGAAGCCATAAAGGACTCAATATTTGCATGCAACATGCAATTTTAATTATGGAGATGGCACACCAGTTTGCCTAAAATAGCTGCTTGTCACATTACCTTGCAAGAACCACAGAAAACACACTGAGGCAGCTCAAGCACTGACAAGCCAAAAGAACTAGGGTTTGTTTTTATGATTCCCCTGCCAGTAATGGAAAGAAACTGTGAATGAAATGGCCATTAATCTTCAAGGGTGCTCTGGAAGAAAGAGTAACAAATTCTATTTCTCTACCCTTTTTCATATTTCCTTTCACAGCCCATGGCCTGAAGTGTGGGGGCTCTGCTGACTCCTGGCCCAGCCTAGCAAAGGCATGTGGCTAATGCCTGGCAGATCTCATATTGCTGAATTCATGAGTCCAAACTTAGACCAAGGAAATCAGAAGGCCTTGGCATTTTCATCTGAAATGTTTCTGCTTTGAATACATGTGTTTTCCTCCTACTGGCCCTTCTCATGTAGTGCAGGGCAAGTCCTGTAAGTGCTGGGGGCAGTGCAAAGCTGCACTCTGGAGAGCAAAATTACTGTGAAATACACATACCCCTAAGAGTATGCAAATGTAAATGGCATACATAGGCAAAGTGAGGTAAAGGAAAATCCTTGTTCACATAACATGCACAGCCAAAAGTTCCTACTTCTACTGGCTCGATTTTCCTGCAGGAATCCCATTGGGCTAGGGGCCAAAATGACAGAATGATGACCTGTGGCTCCACACTTTCATTTGAGAGGTACATATTGTACCTAAGCAAGAAGGCAAGGTAGACAGAGCTGACCATTTCTAAACAAACAATTAAATGAACCCTTCCACCTCCCAGAAGGAGAATTTAATCAGGGGCTGTTATTACAATGCCTATCTCAGGAAGGCGGGGGGAGGGATAAGAAGAGGATTCCGTACCACAAGGCAATCTGCGGGTAGAGTGATCAGCACACAGAATGAGAGAACCAGAGCTGGGCACAGGCTTTGTAAGCAGAGCTGTGGGTGACAAGTAGGCATCAGTCTGAGCTGAACAGGGTGGGCTTGAAAAGGGTAGGAATACCACTTTTCCAGCCCAAAGTGGAGCTGTAAAAAACTGCATTGGTGGGAACAATACAGTTCATGCCTACAGGCAGAAGTGAGGGATATTCAGCAGTGCCTCCTGGCATGGTGAGACCTGACATTTGGGGCTGGAAGGACAAGCTGATAGATGTTGGCTTCTCTGAGAACCCCTTGGTGGCACAGATCTGGGGAGGCTTTCCCATATTGCAGGATGGGGAAGCTCCCTGGTCATTTGGCTTTGCCAGTTTTAGGAAGATAGCTCCTCCTTTCTGACTGAGGAAAGGGAAAGCAATTGGTGTTGCTGGGTTTGGGTACAAGCCCTTTGAGATATTGTCTTGCTTTTCAGGCAGGCAGGCAGACACCCATACAGTTAGGAAGCAGAGGGATACAGTGTGTCAAGATACAAGGAGGTTCCACCTGTGCCGTGACATTCTTGCTCTTTGGCCAGAAAGCACAGGCTGGAGCCAGGCTTGCTCCCTGTAAGTGGCCAATGACATCTTTCCACTTCCTGTGCACTGATCCACTGACCACAGCTCAGTTCAGAAAATGTGAGCCAGGCTTACAGCTTTCCTCTGGGCTCCCCCAAACCATGCCTTTCCAATGCCCAGAGCTTTGCAGGAAGAGGATTTCTGCACTCAAGCATGAGAAAATTCCTGTGGGAAAGGGAACTAACCACAACCACAGTATTTGCATGTAGGGAAAGGCTGGATGTAGCAAAGTGTTGGATAACATGCTCACCTTGAGTTTAAATTCACTGCTGCTACTTGTGGCTTCTCAGCCACTGACATCGTAACAAGTGTGTTTTTAACACGTCTCCCCCTTTTCTTGATCAAGATACCAGTTTCTGGTGTTTCTTGTCATGATAAAGATGCTCTTGGAAAAGAACAAAATATCCCTGACAAAGAAATTACCATCATGGAGGGGTTTTTTTCCTCTTTTTCCTTTTTGCAGAAATTTCTTATCATTTTTGCTCTACTCAATAACCTTCTGTCTTTTCATTTCACTTCAGGCCTTAAGATGCTTGACTTTGATGAGCTAGTTCAGACTAAGCCATGCTTGGTTTACATATGAAAATAACAGGCATCTTACAGCTACCTACAATAAACAATTATTACTTAGAAACAGACCAATACCTGTTACACTGTGGTATGAAACATCCTCTTTTACTCTTTTAGCTGGTGAGGGGCAGTGGAATAGCCCAGTGAATGCTCATGTGCACAGGGAGGGGGGTAACAGCCCCCTTCCCCAAGGGGACTGGTGGCAGCTCTTCCAGCACTGGTTTTGTACCTGTTGGGTGAGTGCCAAGAACTGGCACACATTCAGATTGCGGTGTCTGCCAGCCGCCGGCTAGGCTTGTTTGCTCCTCCATCATTTTCATTTCACTCAGAGCAAAGAGACAAATATGAAGGCTAGAGGCTCACTTTCAGGTCCCCTTTGGCAATAAGGAGTTGGTGAAAGGGGTGGTGGGGTGGATGTAAGAGAATTTATTCCTGGTTTAATAGCCCTTCATTATAGCTAAACCTTTTGCCTAAATGGCAGTTTCGCTCCCATCTCCTAAACACTGCTCCCTTGCATTAGGCCTTTATAATAGCTGTAATTACAGTTGCAAGCTCTTCTTTTATTTTATGGGAGGTGAGGTAAGTCTGCCCGATGTCACAAATGTTGATCCTCAAGTACAACCACATCTTTGAGGCACTGCCCCTGAACAGCGGGATCTGATGGATGAGTCACATGGAAGACCTGCTGGTTTCCTTTCTAGCCCTGCCTGCTCTCGAGACTGATCTCTCTTGCAGGTAATTTTAAGCAGCCATCCTGCTGCTCTTCTGCCTCTTCCCTTTGCCTCAGCTTGTTGGGATTAGACAGTTTAACCAGTGACCCCAGTTGTCATCAATCTCAATATGAATGCACTGAGATAATACAGGCAATTCTCTGCTCTGTGAAGACAGGCATTTATGAAGTATTTGTGAAATCATTTTAGCTAAAGAAGACAGACAGCTCAATTTCATGCCTAATATTGCCTGACAGGTGTGGACACACCCTGAGATAACTCTCTTGTCATCCTGACTAGAAGGTCAAGAGTCTACATTTGACAGAGAGAATCGCCTTTGGCACTCTGGAAAAAAAATTAAAACACAGCACCATCCAGAAAAAAACCCCCAAACAAACCCAACAACCCCTTTTAAAACCAGATGTGCCAGACTCAACATTTCCCAGAGCTTAATTCCCTTTACATTTGTAGCTTCTCTTTGAAGATTATCCATGGACCCAACACCAGGCTAAACCAGAAAGTTTAGCTTTTGTTCTTCTATTAGCCATTATCGGCTTAGTGTTTTAAACATCTCAGGCATGGTGGGCAGTGGCTCTCTCTCCACTACATTCCTCTTTTCTCCTTTCCTCCCTATCCGGTAACTCTCCTCTCCCTCTCCCTCTCTTCTCCTCTCCTCATTTTCATGCGTTCCCTAGGGATCCCTATGGAATACCACCCTGTGTTTCCTTGCCGTGCCCAGAATGCAGTGAAACTTCACTGTGGAAGAAGAGAGCAGGGGCTGGCCTCTGTCACAGCAGCACTGCTCTGACCCCTTTGTGGCTCTGGGAGAATAACCCAGTCCCACCAGGTTAAAAAGGGAGAGCTCCAACAGGAAGTTCACCAATAGCTCAAGAGCTCAGTAGTGGGGCTGTAAGATGTATTATGAAACAGTCTAACCTCTCCTGGGTGATTTCCTGGACAGGACACATTTCAGCAGCTAAATCTGAATCCACTCCACTGGCAAATGTCAGATCCAGGAGGAAACATAATTTGCCGAGGTACTAAAAAATGCTCTTATAAATGAATTTTGTCTTGATATTAATGTAAACGAGGTTGTGTATTTGTTTATAAAAAGTGGATACATCATTGCTTCATATTTGTGCAGGAGAGAGTTACATGTTCATAACCAAGAATCAGATAATTCCTTTGCAAGGCAGAAGTGGGAAGGAGTAATTTTTACCATGGGTTTTATGAGAAGAGCTTTGCCAGTGTATGCAGTAGCTTTAAAAAGAAACTGCTTCGGCTTTTCCTCCTCTTTTCCATAGCAAATACTGCAAGTTACAGAACTCAACAGCCAGCTTTTGTACTTCTGCTTCCACACTGAAAGGGCACATTCAGAGATGCTGCAGCAATCAACCCTCGTCAGCCCATACTTGACCTTGTGGCCCCTTTTTGAGGCCAACCTAACTGTGCTTTCAAAGGCTGGATGGTTCCCAGCAGGTTCACACCAACCCAGGCACTGGAAGGGGGGAAAGAGGGAGGAAATTTCAGTGTTTCCTTGCTTCCATTGTAGTTCATGCTGCCTTGTCATACAAAACACTCGAGGAGGTGTAACTGGAAAGACCCCTATGGAGAACAGGGCTGGAGGTAACCCTGCCCTGCCAGGCTTGTGGCTGTGGCAATGCAGCTTCAGCAGGTGCCACTGGATGGTGCTGTATGGAGGGTTGCAGGAGCAGTTGGATTTGCTGCTGATCTGAGGCTCAACCGCTTTTGTTTTCAAACTCGTGATCTTTTTGACATGCAGAGCAATGTGCATGGAGTCTGTGGGCATCTGCGGGGCTCCGGCAGCGAGTTCTGTGTCTTGACCCATACCATTAGCTGTGGGCAGCCTTGCAGGAAACCCGAAAGCACAGAAGAGTACAGTGACAGCAGAGCACAAACGAGCACACCCAGCAGTCACTGAAAACCAAGGATGGAAGAAGTTTGTTTGACAATGACCTGGCAGACCCACTATTCCATCAATGCTGCTTTAGGCAGTCCTTGAAGTTTGGCCTCCATTCCAATAACTTCCTCTTCTCCAGGGCCAGAGGATAAGAAGGGTAAGAAGGAGGTGGCACACAGGCCAGGGTAAAGAGGGGGTGGCTGGATCCTCCCTCTTATTGGGAGTCAAAGCCCCAAACAAGGCTTCTCCAGGCTTCAAGTGGGCACCAGTACTTTACAGCTGGGAGTCCTCACTCCTCCTGGTCCTCAGGGTCCCTTGCCCAGTTCACTTTCCATGACCTGTCAGCTCTTTTTTTCACACTGTTTAACCAATACAGCCCCCAGCACTCACTTTCCCCCATAGCACTGCATTAGTCTTTCAACATATCTGGTTTTTTATACACGATTTAAGAAGATCTGTGAATATTTTACTGCTCTTACTTTACAAAAACATCCCTTCGTGCTGAGGAGACATTATTTGCACTTGATCCCTGCACAAATCTGTGAGAGAGGTGTGCATGTCTGCCTGGGAGCACAGCAGATCCCCTCCAGATTCCATTGGCAACATGCCTACCAGTCAAAGAGCAGCAGTAGTTTATCCCATGGGCATCTCCATCTTGTGTTCAGCTCTGTGTTGTACTGTGGCCATGGCTGTGTGTCTTGGCAGCACCAGCATATTGCCAACATGCATGAAGCACTGCTGAGCATGGGCACCTTGCTCACAGCCAATCTTGATGGCAAGAGAGATACTCCCACAGGGTAAGTCCTGCTGGGCTGTCTTTAGCAGCACCTGGTTCACCGCTTTGCCAGTCAGCCCTTCGCAGCAGTAGTGGTTGCATTCAGTCTATCATGGCTTAGGCTAAGGAGGAGCTGGGGCTCATCCCTGCAAGGGCTCTGAGGAAGCCCCAGTGGACAGCACTTGCCATAGGGAACAGGAAGCTGTGCAAGGGCTTAGGGCAGCCTGGATGTGGCTGCTGGCATGTGCTGACTGAAGGAGCCCTGACACCTCCCTTGTGCAAATGGTTCAGAACACAATGGCAACCCAACATGATAATAGAGGAGCAGAAAAATCCCAGGTCAAGATTTATGTAAGTCTTGGGAGCTTTTCTTTCCAGAGACAGCAATTCAAAATCAATCACTGGTGTGCATACACCCTTAGAAGTCTTAATAGCAGTGATATCCCTGCAACATTCCCTCTCCTTCCAACAACAATGGAAACCGTGGCTCCAGGACACAGCAAGCCCAGGGCTTAGCTCACCAGGCAGAGCTGTTCACCACATGACCAGATCCTGTTCTTGGTGCTAGCTGTCCTTTCAAGACAAGGGCAAGGAAAATACCCAGCTGATTTTAAAATACCGTGTGGTGACTAAAATGTAATTTCATTATTTTGCAAATTATCAGCAGAACAGGTGAGGGTCAGAACAACACCAGAGCACCTGCACAGGGTGGGGAGGGCACTTGGGCATGCCTTAGCTCTGCTGGCTGCAGGTTGGCCTGGCTCCCAACACCAACCCAGAGCACAAGCAAGTGCATGGATGCTGCTGGGAGAAAGACAGCCTACAAACAAGAAAAGGAAAATTTAACCAAGTATTTACTAAGTGACATTAACGCAAAGAGAAGTCAGAGCTTCCCAGAAAGTTGTTTCTCTGAGGCTTAGTGGAGCCCAACTGGAAAAGCCTATCCTTTTTTAAATCACCATACTTAATAACCTGCAGCATGGGCCATGGCTACCCTGGGAACATGTGTTTGGAGAGCATCTGTCAGCTTGCTCCTGAGTGGAGTCTTCCTTCTAGCCTGTGGGGACAGGGTAGGGGAAACTCCAGGAGATCCTGATCCTGGTTTGCAGGAGACAGCCATCAGTTTTACAGTATAAGAAGGCAGGTTACTTGCAGTAAAGCCATGCAGCAGAGTTCAAACAGCCAGCGTTTCTGGATCTCCTCATGTGGATAAATTAATAAAACATCAAATTAATTTAGCTAGGAATAGGACAGCAATCACAAGCCAAAGTTTACCACAATGATTTGCATTACAGTAACAAACATGAAGCTTAATCATAGGTGTACATCTCTAATTCCCCACAGAAAATACTATGCCCTCTTCTCATTGTGGATAGCTTATAACTGATCACGCTGGTTTTGCCCTAGCAATGAAATCCCAGGTAAATCCCACCTGCTCTGCTCAGCAGTGCATGTTTCATTCCATGGGGTAACCCTGGCACAAAGAATGTCATACCAGATTCCCCCAGGTGCAAAGGGGCGCAGCTCCTTTCCAGTCAGTGCAGCAACCAACCAGATGTTGCTCACATGATGTTTGCTGACTGCAAAGAGCACAGCCTCTTAAGGATGTGTAACTAACCCAGCAATTAGAAAAACATTTCTGTTAAAATTAGCTGGTGTACTCACTAATGCCTGGCTGAGGGGGATAAGAGCATTCCTCTCTCACTGCCTAAAAACTCCTTCACTGAATTCATTAATCATTCTTATCAGCATCCCTTTTGTTCCTGGGCTATGACAGTATTTGAACTAAAGGCTTCTCAAGTCCAAATCCATTCTGAGTGATGAGTATCTTCAAGGTCATAAATGAACACAAGCCATTACTACGCTACCTACATGAAAGTCTTCAGTGGAGGAACAGTGACCCTGAGAGATACACATTTTTCTGACCTCTCTGCAATCTCCTGGCCAGGTAAAGATCTCATAAACAGGTGATTTTGTAGCACAGAGAAAAACTAGCATTTTCCTTGTTATAAAGAGGGTGGTGGTTGAAAACTTGGCTAACTTTTCTTTATTTTGCTTTTTAGACTCCTAATGTTGACTCACAGAGAAACCAATGTATGGAAAACCATCTAATGAGCATTCTGATACCTTCTAGTGGATTTCTGATTTCCATTGTCTATGATTATCATTTATGTTTTCATGTTTACTACAGCTGTTTGCTTTGTAACTTGTGGACTATTTTGAGGGAGCAGTACATTATTGAGCACATATGTCCAAGTACCAAGCTACTAGGAGATGCTGGGGCAGGATTCCTTGATGTCAGTTACAAACCAGAGGATGTATTTATCTCTCTATATACATATAGGTATGTGTACATGTGTGCTTATGCCAGGATTACAGCTCTGGGGTACTGGCTGCTGTGAAGCAGCTACATCATTTTGCTTACATTTTAGGGTAGAAACAGGCACCAGGAATGCCCCTGGCTGAGGGTGCAAGACAGCCACCCCCACCTCTACTGCTGCCAAAAACAGGTGGCAAGAAGATTTCTATGATGGCATCATGAAAACAAACAGTGAAGAAAAATCAGGCTAAGTTCATCCCATGGTGCAGGTTAATGGAATATCTTCAGTGTGGCACAGGGAACTGAAATATAGGGGGGTTTATCCTCATTTGGGTATTCATCATTGTTTTACCTCAATTCATTTATTTCACTGGTATACATAGGTGTGTATATGTATACATGTGTGTGTATATAAAAGCTAAAGAGAACCACCTGGATTCAATATATTTCATATAACTACTTATTAAAATAGTTTGGGAAAAGAATAATTTAAATACTAGTTGACACAAAAGAGTATGAAAAAAAATATTTTACAAGTTCAAGCTTTTCCATTACCTACTTTGAAATATTAAAAACCCCACAGTAATTGCTAAAGAGTGCAGATTAGACAGAAAAGCTAAAGTTTGTATGCAAAGTGGTTTACATGGAGAAACTATGTCCATGCTCTGAAGTAAAAGCACTGTTGGAGATGAACAGTTAGACTTTTTTGGAAAGATTAACTGAAACTTCAGCCTTAAGGTCAGCTTTGAATGACCCCAGGGAATCAGATACCTCTTATCAACTCCTAAATGCAGGCAAAAAAAATGTCAGCTGCATGTTTCAATTTACTTTCCAGGCATAAATTTCTGACTCTCAGATCTTCCCACCCCCTGGCAAGTTCAGACAATAGTAATCAGCATGCATAGTTAACATAGTTTTGTGTTAATAGAACACATCCTATAACCATGGCCATACAAACTTCCTTGCCTTTGCACAGTATCATGTTACTCCACAAATTATCTAGAGATCTAGCAAGAACATTTGACATGATTTTCTTGGATAAAAAAAAATAGAATAAAATATTTACATTCTTTCCAGGTGAGAGAATTTTTACTGTCTTGAATAAATCTTTGGGGTACTTTAGAGTTCTCCTTAAACATATACATACCTGGGTTTCCTTATCCAGCACTTGCCATCTCTTTGGCAGAAAAATTGCAACACTGAGGCATTTAGAGTTTTACTTTCCTAAAATCTTGTTCATTCCTATTAGTATTTGCAACATATTTCCTTACTCACCTCCCCCAAATCAAAACTGTTCCTGTAAGGTTTGCAAGAGCTGCTGTCCCCACGCCTGGTCCCACTGCACTGCTCAGTCACACCACCCACCAGTTTCTGCAGGGCAAATGAAGACAAGTCTCAGAGCTGTGTTACAGCTGAAAACTTCTCGGAGTCCTGCACCGTACCTGGATATTTCCACAGCCAGAGGGTGCATATGCACACTCCCAGGTGAGGCAAGGCCAAGCTGTATTCTCTCCTAGTCTGAGGCTGAAGGAATTACCTCAGAGCAGGCTTTGATCATGGAAATCCATGGGCACAATCTCACAGGAGGTCCCAACACACTCTGCTGTAGAAACAAAGTAAGGGTTTTCCCACGAGTGGTTTTTCCTGAACAAGCAGAAAGGTAAGGCATGTCTGGCATCCAAGGTGCCAAGGATATTTCAGCCATAGACTTCTGGGGTCCAGGACAGGCAGCAGCCCAGTCAGTTCCCTGAGTAACTGCAGAAGTTAGAACTCATTCTAGAGGAAACTTGCAAAGCTTTTGGAGAAAAAAAATGTATCAAGAAACACAGTAACATAAGGAGATCAAACAGAAGGTCACAGTGACCTCTGGAAGCCAGTACCTATTTGCACAAGCAAGTGAGCAAAGGAGGAAGGCCACTGCCTGAGTGTGAATCACAGAATACCTCAAGTTGAAAAGGACCCACAGGGATCATCGAGTCCAACTCCTGGCCCTGCATAGGACCATCCCCAAGAGTCACACCATGTGCCTGAGTGCATTGTCCAAACACTTCTGAATGCTGTCAGGCTTGCTACTGTGACCACTTCCCTGGGAGCCTGTTCCAGTGCCCAACCACCCTCTGGGTGAAGAAGGTCTTTCTAATATCCAGCCTAAACCTCCCCTGACACAACTTCAGGCCATTTGAAGGGAACCTTCAAGCAATCTCCTTGAAAAGTAAGGAGCCCTCCCCACCAGCAAGGGGAAGTGCAGTCAGTCACATTCTGCATGAATGTATCTGTCTCTATCTGTGTTATCTGAAGTCAGCCCTGTGTTTTTTTACAGAGCACACAGGTGTAAGCTAGCATGCTAGCCCCTAAATTTAGCAGGATTCCTCAGTGGCATTTAATACTTTCACTAGGTTTCTTCACCCATAGAGTTTACACTAGCAGAAACCTCAAAGCTGATGAAATTATTTTTTCTCTTATCTAGTTTTATCATGCTACAGCACCCAGAACCATTCCTTCAGAGAGGTCTAAAGAACCTATTCTCCAAAATTATTTTACAAATTACATAAACTTATTTTCTGAATATTTTTTAAGCACTATGATTAATTGGGTATACACTATTTTCTATTGATAACACAACTAACTTTACAGCTATTCAACAACTATGTTCCTGGTGAGGTAAGAAGCATTACAATCATGAACTACTTTACAACCGTGTGGTGGGCCAATGGGACAAACCTATAAGGCGAGTAAGAGCTGCCTCAGTTGCCCACTGAGTCAAGCAGAGATTGCTACTCAGTCTTACTTCCATACTGGCAAGGTAGTTTGGGGTAAAATATTCATGTTCACTCTTCTCTCCTTTAGCCTAACTGAAACAATGTGAAAGAGCAGGAGCTCACTGTTTTTACAAAATGAAGAAGCAGAGGAGGTTTAAGGAATGAGGTGCTTTCAAGATTTTTTTTTTCTTCTTCCTACTCTACATATAGTAGCATCAAACCTGAAGGATGGTCCTAACAGAAGTACTCTTACTCAGGAACCTTCGATCCCCCAGGGGAAGGTAGAGAAAGCACAAAGAGAAACAACTTGTTCATTAGGATATGATAAAAGAAAGCTGGTAGAACCTCCAAAGCCCATGTGTAAATCAATAATCTGAGAATACTTAGTGAAAGACCCTAAAAATGAATCTGAAAGTAAAATCTTCCTTTTAATCCTTCGCTTTTCCTTAACCTCTTAGAGTTTAGCAGTTAGAAGCAACAAAGAAGGAATAGAGTACTTTCTTTGCAGTAGACTTTGCAGTAGACCAGAGGGGAAATGTCCCATCTCAGTGTGTGAGAGGGAAAGAACATGCACCAAGTGGCATAAAACAGGAGGAAACAATAGTGCTCAGGCTGTCTCGAGCTCAGTAGAAGTCTGGACATGTTGATCTCAATCTTTTTTACCTGAGGGCTACTTTTAAACTAGTCTATAGGTAGATTCTCTTTTCTTTGATACTTAAATTTGTTCCAATTAAAATACACTGTATTTAAATAGTATACATTGAATTTTGACAAGCACCATTCAAAATACAATAAATAATTAAAAAAATTTCACTGACACTGAAATATATGTGCCTTTTTAATCTCCTTAAGACTTCCAAAGCATTTTGGGTTATGAATCACAAATATTCCCCTAAGCATTAGTTTTATGAGTCAGAAAGATAGTCATCATTAATCTCTTCACTAGCATTTTTAACAAGGTGGTTCCTGCTTGTTGCATGTTTTCATTCACATCAGTCATTTACACAGGATAAAAGCCTAGCATTTTACAGACAACTAAGACAAAAATCTCTGCTTTGTAGTGTTTAGAGCTATAGTAAGATTACACAAAGCAAGAAAATATTCCCTTTGTGAATGAAAAAAAAGAACAGAAATTGCAACTATGGCAAAGTAACAGGTACTTCTTCCCATGGTGTGAGGTACGTTTGCATTTTTGTACTTTCATATTCTTTTTTTATAGTTTCTACCTTTACTATTCACCATTTTAAGCAGGAACCTATTTACACAATTCACTTCAGACTTTAATACTATTGTAACCATGAAAGTGTTTTATGCTCTCCTCCCCCTCAAAGGAATACAAATCACTGTTTCACTGTTAGACTGTTTTGGAGGTGGGGGAAGGCACCCCAGTTCTCCACCAAACACCTAAACTACTTGCATCAACAAGTCTTTTCAGAAGCAGTAACAGAGCTGCCAGAGTTGCTGTAACCTGATTGGCTTCCTGAAAGAAAAAAATATCTGGAAATGAAATACATATTCCACTCTTAAAAAAAAAAAAGTAGACGTATAAGATACCTATTCCATGACTGCCACTTACTTCAGTATATTTAAGGAAAGAATAAGGAATTTTCATTTGTCATTCATCTTCTTATCCACCTCTCTGCACTAAAAAACCCCCCCTCATAATTTAACTACACCTGCACTCCATGAAAAAACTGTATGTGCTCACACATTTTTTCAGGACTTCACTATGCTTTCCTTGAGTATCACAGCTGTTATTTTGGACTCCACTGCCACAGATAAATGCATCAGTCCACAGGAGAAACCAGAGTTATGAAACAACTGTGAAAACTGCTATTAAGGACACAGTTTCAGAAGTACTCTGTCACAGGCTGTTTATTAGAACTTCACTTTGACAATAAATAAGGTATTTCCCAAGCAATCAAAATGTAATTACTTAGAAAGTTAAACAACGCAAGTTTTCACAAGGCAAGTTTTCATATATACATAATTTACTGTATTTTAAACACCAGTTCATCTGGAGCTGTACAACAGTGGGATGTCTATTTTCTAAATTCACACAGCAGGAGACTACCAAGACAGGTCTTTCATCTGGAAGCTGTGTGTGTAAAAACAATCCCAAACCATATCAGCTTCAGGTTGGATACTCCACCTGTTAAGAATGAATCTCTCTGATCATTAGACTAGCTGCTGAATTCCAGTTTGGATGTATGGCTTACCCAGGAGAAACAGTGCCTTTTGAGAGTAAGAGTCTGAAAGGACTAGTAAGCTGCTCAATTTCAACAGTATGATGTAACCATTTGTAGTTTACAGTGCAACTGCACAACCTGTTCTGCCCTCAATGCTAATGACACAGGACAAACTTCTGTAAAGAATGATCACTTTCATTGTTGTACATCTCTAATAGTAAGTGCAAACTTTGCACTCAAATGTACTGTTAACTATGAAAACATCTTTCAGTTTTGGTCAAATGGATTAGAATTTCTTTACTTAAGTACTCATATGCCTCAATAATGCTTTTAAGAGTTTAACATTCAAAATTAACTTCAAAACAATGTCCTTGTTAAATAAAGCACCAAGATTTCCCCATATGTTTAATCCTTAAAGAAAGTCTGTGAAATATTAGTTTTTTTAAACATTGGTTCAGCTAAGAGTTGTCATTTAAAAATAAAATTTAATTCTTATGGTTTGATCAAAAGCCATGTTTCCAAAGTAAGCTGTGCATATTCTGTGCAACATCCCATTTTCTTTAAGTGCAGAGGTACAGGTTCAAAGTTATGCAGCTGCAATCGAGTTATCATCAGCTTGTCGACCCTGAGGCTTTAAGAAAATAAAGACAGAGAATTAAAAAATACGAATCACATAACCAATCCCCTTCCCAACAAAAAAAAACCCAAACCAAACACGAGAGACTGAGGTTGCTAGGAAACTAACTCTGCAGTACACCGTGTTATCCATGTAGCTCTGGTACAAAAGTATAGCACTAAACTTATCCTTACTTCTAAATGTTTCCAATAGAAGAACAAACACGGAGGACATCCAGCTGAAATTTCAGTTTGGCCCAGTGAATACTTGGTAGAGGCCTCAGCTTCATAACTACTCTGTTAAATACACATCTGGACAGCTTAGCACAAGGCCTGGCTGATCAGAGTTCTGAGCTTTACTGCAGTACAGAAAGCTGAAAATTATTAGTGCATAAAACATAGAATCATAGAAT
>JAWWEV010000134.1:40135795-40148716 GCA_035583235.1 Hafferia zeledoni | reverse complement strand
TCTCTTTTCTGTATAAATACATGTAGTTAGTTTTAAGCATAAACCTGGGTTTTAGAGTTTTTTTTCCCTCTTCCTCTACTTTCTCCTTTAGCTGGTTGGGGGGGGGGGAAGAACCCTTTTCACTCTGTCTCAGACAGTTGGCGTTTTGCCAGCTCAACCCAAGACACCAGATAAGCCAGCAGGGATCAGTAGATGTGCCTGTTTCGTACCTGTTTAAGGCCAGAGAACATGAAGGCATCACTGGGTTCCACAGACACCTCCACATCCTGGACTAAATTGGTCTTATTTTCCAGGTGATACCTGACAGGTAAGGATTCTCGGACTCGACCAAATGATGGTAGATCTTTGGAAAGAAAGAAAGAAAGAAAGTAATCTCAAATATAAAATCCATTTCCAAGTTTCATTAAAGAAAGTGTCTATTGCAAAAGAGTGAAAAGTTTGAACAAAAAACACACAATAACCAGGCATCTAAAGCATTTCTGACAAGTTTTTTTAGAAACAGACTAAAGAACAGAACACAACTTCATTACAATTTTTCAGTAACACTTCTTCAACATCTAGATACAAACCTCCCAACTGCTAACACTAGAGTGCTAACCAGAAAGTCACTTTGGTTGCTGCTGGATATTTTCAGCTTACCAAAGTCTAATCAGATACTGTCAGGAAGCTTCTTCAAAATATAACAGGATAGGATGGTGGAAGAATCTCAGTAAAAATGAAAGCAAACTGAGGAAAGCATTGGAATTATGTGTGTTCACAGTCCCCCTCTGTTCTTGTGCTGGTAAGTGCTAGAAGAGAAACAGTTCACCTGCCCACAAGCATCTCCAGCTCTCCAGACTATTCTTTCTCAGGATGCAGCCAGTGTGTGGGTGGATGGAATGATTCTTGCCATAGGCATCTAGAGAAACCTTCTGGGAGGGCAGCATCAGCAGAGGCCTCTGTGCTGCCATGTAATACAGGTCAATCCACTGACAGCTTTTAGGAGAACACATTCATGTAAATACCTTCCTCCTCTTCCCTTCAAAGTGAGAAGGCGGCCAAGGCCTGAGGCAAAGTGATGATACAGCTTATTTCATTAGTCCCATAATATCCAGCACCAGTTTTCTGCCTTTTGCTACAGTAATTCCAGGCTCCGGGTCCTCTAAAAAATTCTGTCAGTTCTAAAGATTCTAACTGGGACATATATGTTGCCAAATTGATATTACCTGCATTAACATGGAGGGGAATGCTCTCTACAATCACATGTGGTAGAGTGATGACTGTGTTAACAACAGGTACCCTTTCCACAGGTGAACTTCTGTAGAGAAAAGTCAAATGCAGACCGTGTTGAATACCATACAACATAAAGTATCAAGTAAATACACTAAAAGAACGTCATTATGCTTGACTAAATTAATATTTCAGTAGATTCAAATAAATTAATATTTAGAAGTTTCAGTGGTAGAAACAAAACCCACAAATATACAAGTATTTAATGACTGGAGAAGACAGGGAGTGGCAGGTGACAAAACAGCTTAGTAATTAACCTAAGACCTTACAAAGACAACAGCTTCACAGAATGCTAAAACCATGACCCCATATTTATCTCTTAAGTGAAATCTGTATTTATCAAAAGTCTAACAACCTAAGCAGTAAGGTCCAAAGTATAGATGATGCCTGCTACAGGAAGATTCAAACCTTCTTGCTTTTTTGCACTCTACCCTCTCCCAAAAAACCCAAACCAATAATGCCCTACCATCCCTAGGAACAAATCAGCTTCCTTCCTCTCCACATCCAGGCCAAGGGGTGCTTACCTCTTCCAGGAAATGATGTAACACCCTGTGGCCACTCCACTAGCATTAGTAACTGGAGGACATCGAAGGCAGAAACATTCACTCGCACTCTCACCTGTCTGTAAAACAACTATCAGCAAGATTTTGTTTAAAATCAAAGTGTAATTTTTGCAGAAGCCACCAAAGTCTAAAAATCCGGTATGACACAAGCATTCAACCAGAAAGGCCTTTGAAATGCTTGGCAAACTATACTTACATAGTGTATAAATTCAATAGATTGCAAAATATTTCAATACTTGAAAGGGTGACACATGCAAATATATGATGGTTTACTTTTCAAATGGCATTATGAGGTCTTTTATGTAGACACAGAATGAGTCATTGCAAATTTAGAGTTCATAAACATACACAAAAAGCAAAATAATGCCAATTCAAATTCTACACTTCTCCTACATCCAATTCCAAGGCATCAGCATAACACCTCTGATGTTTGAAAATTAATACAAACATGGATACATCCCCTCTCCCACCCAAATGGATGGGACATGGAGAAGGAACATAAGAAAAATCTACTGGCTTTGAGTTTTCACTCCTTCTTTTTTTTTCCCTCCACTCAAATGAACAGAAAAAAAAAGGTACTTTTATATTTAGAGAGTGATTTTAAAAAAGTACTAACAAAATAGGTTGTTGTCTTTCAAAATTAATCATTAAATCTTTAAAAAAAATAAAAGAAAAATTAACCAAACAATGGACAGCTATGGTTGGTGCCTGTGGGGTTCACATGTGCTGGCACTCAGCTCTTCAGGAGCATCAACCAGAAACCACATGAGCCAGAGCTGAACATGAAACATACTTTGAAGAGTAAAGGTTGTGGGAAATAATAGCTTTTTGCCAGGTAACCCTTAACTCTACAGAGGAGTTAAGAGTATTGCAAGTCCTTGATTTCAGAAGTACTCTCACAGGTGCCTTCCCTTACCTCTGTTGTTTTTAGAATTTTGTTTACCATCCATCATTCAAGACTATTTACTTGATTTAGTGAAGCAGAACTACATTTTGAAGCATATTGCTGTCCAAGTTGCATTCTGGCAAGCAACTAGAGTATTAAGCAGCTTTCTTCTATTTAGAAGCATTTATAAGCAAGCATTATTTAAAATGTCCCCTTTTACTACTCCCAATTTATGCAAAAAATATCCTCCTGATAGAGAGCGTACTCTAAGAAAACTTACCATTCTCCACATAAGATTCCAGTTGATCTACTGGGGTCATGGAAGCTGACAGCTGCAGCTGACTAGTTACAATAGTGAGAGGCCAAGGAGAGGCACTCAGGATGTCTGTCATCAGTAAAAAGGGTATATCTGCAAATACTCTGTCCAAGTGCTCCAACTGCCAAAGACAGACACAAGTTTTGAGGATTTCTAACCCAACAGGGTGCAACTATGCAAAGTGGTGTGACTCCAAAACATCAACTCTTCAAACACATACCTTTGTGGAAACAAATTTGACAGCAACATCAAAAGGAAATACTGTGTCTATAGTTACAGTTTCATCCTGTATAGGTAACAAAAAGGGTGGGAAGAAGAAGGGGGGAAAAAGTCATATTCAGTTTCAGACCTGGCTATTGATAACAAAGATTACTAATGTGAAGTTCCTTTTAATCATAATTTTAAAAAACTCCTCCCCCAGGAAGACTATATCTTTAAAGATATTTAAGAATAAAGATAGAAAATCTTTCTTCTGCTTACAGTTATGGAACTGCTCACCCCAAAAAGGGCTACCATTATGCTGATTATACCAAATGCTGATTTAGCAATTTTTTCTATCTACTAGAAAGGTTTTTAAAATGAAATTACATCTTTTAGAATATTTCTTGCATTTCAGGAATGTCTCTCCAGCAACTGATGCATCTTTAAAACCTACCCGGTGACACTTGCAGAGGATTTCTTTCCCCTCAACAACAATGTTGATTAAGTAAGAAATGTAAAACAGAAACATTCTTGCACCAACAGTTCCACAACGAATGTATATTGGTTTTTCCATCTGCAAAATAAGAGAGACTGTGTGAGTCAAGCTAAATTACCTTAATTAGGCCTAGAGCTGTCCAAAATATATTAATCATCTTAGTTGGTCCAAGAGGGCAAAAGCAGAATGGGTATCGTTTTGACCATAAGGAATCTCCTTCAATATTAATCATGCAGTGAATTTTAATCAGAGTAGCACAGCACCAGCTGCTTTGCTACTGATGCTCATCTGTTACTTAACAGTACAAGGAAAGAGCCATAACTGTGCAATATATGATATACACAACTTCTAATTTACTGGTTGCAGCTTCATTTTGGTGCAAAACTTGCATATTTGATCCTCTACCATGTTGAATCCCACTTGCTGACTATGATCCGCTGTCCATTAGGCAGTGCATTTAATTAACAGCTGAGATTAGCCTCCTTATTTCTTGTCTCCCAACTGTTTCATCAATTCCTTATTCCCAAATTTAGTCCAAAAGGGAACGGAGTTAAAGAATTACTAAACTACATGTAAGTTAGGCTAACTATGCTAAAAGTATTTAATTTATTGGTTCATACATCTGAAAGTAAACTTCTGTCCTTGTATGGGAGTTTTTTATTGGTTGGTTCCTATTTTCTTAAGTGTGACACAGAATTAAGGTTTTAAGCCTTCACCTTTTCTCCTGGTTGCAAGTCTCCTACAGGGATATCAGGAAGCAGAGCAGGAAAAGAGTCATCACATGCATCTGTTCCATGAAGAGTCACATGAGTTTTCTGAGTCAGGTTGGCATCTTGCCCTAGGATTAAAAATAATTTTCATATCCACACAGGCTTACGTCACTAAAGCATGAAAACAATAACTAAAAATAAAGCAATATTAATAATAAAAAAAAGCAATGCATAGGAATTACATTGTTCATTTGGTTGAGGGAATCTTTCAAAAGTACCAGCAGAGGGTAGATTTGACATCTTAAGTTTTTTAAGTTGGACATTTCACCTCCCTGCAAGTTTGTTTCATCTGTTAAGCCCAGAAAAAGGTATCTCAAAAACCAGAAATCACATCTAGATGTTCCCTACCATATATGCAATGCAACATGATTATGTGATCCAAGTTTTCTTGATACTTCATAATGAAATAAAAAGGAAGTTTCATTGTTCTGTGATTCTTCTCTTTTCAAGAGCATGGTTTAATGATTTCAAATATTTTTAAAACTGTTCTTCCAAATTGGTGTTGAAAATACATAAAACCAAACGTATAGATGCCAAATGACACCATCCTTTGGTCAGAGCTTAACTAGGATGGCATTACTGCAATTATGTGGGATAATTTTGAAAGCGAAAGAAGCCACACCTTACCAGAGTTGCAAATGTAGAAAATGCATCACCTTCCCTCTAAACTAAATGTCACATTTCAATTGTTCTTGTAATGCAATCAGCAAGCCCACTCTGACCTTGTATATTACATGTTAAAGAGACAAGATCAAGCAAGGAAAAAACCCAAGAAAAACAAAGACCATCTACTAAACACTGCAACAAGAGCCAAGCCCAAACATCCAAATAAACAAGTTCCAAGAACACTTTACTGAACCACACAACTGCATAGGATATGTTGTTCTATTTCCAAATACACAGAACATATGGCATCCTATAAGTTACTGGCTTAAAAGTATTTTTACCTTTTAGGATAATTGCTACAAATAGGCATACTGAGTGTAACGTTTGGGCTTGACAAATTGAAAACTATCAGCAATATCTACATACAGCTAGGACTTACACATACAATATTTGCATTTTTTCTTTTCGTTCAAAGAATGAAAAGTTCTCCATTTATCCCCAAATTTCAAGTGGTTTAAAAACCAACCCATGTTGTCCAGGGCAGGGGAAAAAAAAAAAAGCAGGGAGGGTGTGGGAGTAAACCCATAAAGACTAAAGAAAATATTCATCTAGCACAACTTTCACCTCAGCAAGAAAAATATCTCTTGGGGGGAAAGAAATACTTAGTTATGAGCAAACTAAATAAAAAGTTAAAAAGTAAAAGCTTCCATGTTTTCTTTCAAGCTGGTAAAGACTTATATTCTGAAAAAATCCATGTAAACACTACAGACAAGGAGTGGTTAAAATAATCATAACTGGATGAGTCTGTTAGCTCTTGTCCTTACCACTGGTATTTCATCATTCCCAGCTTTCGCTTTGGTTTGGCTCTTAATTACTGCAGGAAAGCCATTTACTACAGTTCTCTGCATTGCATCAAGAACAAGGAGTCAATTATGAGACCACTGGATTAAAAGAAAATAATCCCAAATACCTGGCTTTAAACCTGCTGTAAGCTTAACATCTTTGGCCACTGTCTCCTCATGTGACTGGAGTGTCACAATCAAACAATACGTTTCATTAGTCAGGGCAGGAGGTTCATGACGGAGCTGAACAGAAATGTTTGGCACCCTAGAAATAATCCTTTAAGAGAAGAGACTCAGTTATTGCATATTTCTTAAACAATATGTTTTTAAGCCTAGTTTAAAGGAGATTAAACCCACCTACTGTTTAAGAGAACTAGTGGCCTATTAAACTAAGAGAAAGGAGACTCCTGAAAAGCAATATGATGGGAAAAACTCAACAAAAACAGACCACTTTGCAACCCCAGTAAATAAGCACTAATGGCTCAGATGTTCTGTCAGAAAAGAAAAAAGCACTGCACCAAATGCAATCAAACCTAATTATTTTTATTATTAATAATACATTTCCAATCCATTTTTAGGGGTCTTTGTGTGATTGCTTTCATAACAGAACAATAATACTTCCCAGTTTACACAAAAATCTGGGAAAAGTTTGCCTAGCAAAGTAAGGTGAAAGGGAGAGCTAAAGTGTACTTGGTAGACTGAGAGATCACTGCAAGCTTTTTCTGTGCTTCTAGCTATCCAGATCCTCAACAGTCCTAAAGAATTCCACAGTATCTATCTTATCGTCAGTTAAGCAAAGACATGAAAAACCTTGTATTGAAGAAATCCAAACAAGCCTGTTATCATCTTAAGCAGAGTGGTCAGGACTTCACAGGTGACTAACAATGACACATATAAAAATAGATATATAATTTTCAAGGTTTTACTCACATAGTGCTTGCCTGAATAGTCAAACTGTCCCAGTGCACCTCACTGTCTGGGAGCTTAGGTCTTCTCTTGAAAGACCGTGCTGCTTGCAGTGCTTCCTGCGAGGAGGCAGCGTCTCCCCCTCCTCCTCGCCAGTTCAGGATCACACAGCGCCCAGACTCGCTTCCCAGGATCAAATCCACAGAAGTGATCTGACAGACACAAATTTAAACAGGTATTGGCAACTTTCTCTTCGGACCACCTAAGGTAAGAATATAGTTTTCCAACATATATAGGCATAATAAATACATGTATCATCAAAAAGCTTCTTCTGGCAGCTTTGCAGACTAAGGACCTCACCAGCCCAGGATCTCATTTAATGAAACAGTAGCGACAAAGTATCCGAGCTTATGTGTGCGCAGTGCAGTAGGTTGTGGTTTCCTACCCTCCCATAGGGCTATACCACATCTCCTTTTTTTAGGTGTATTGCACATATTAAAAAAAAATAAAAATTAAAACCACAAAAAAAATGTTGGAGTAATACTTAGGTGTGAATTTTTTTGTTTGTTTTGGCATTGTCAATAATTTTACTCTCACTTTTGATACTAAATTTCAAGAATTCAAACATGAGAAACAGCAGTGACTTAATAACTGGTGCCAGATTAGAGGGCACATTGTATTGGGAGTTCATTTTATGTAGCAGTAGAAAGGTGCAACACAAATTGACAAACCTCAATCTTCTTTCCTACATCTTCAGTCTTTGCAACAAATTTGAAAGAGAACTTTCTTGTTTTGCCAGGCACTAAGCACATTGTTCCTTGCGATGACTGTTCTAGAATATCACTTTTTTGATAGGCTTCTTCCACCACACAGTATTGGTTGTAATCCTGCAGTGGAGGAATGGGGGGGAAAAGTTGATAAATTCAGACTGAAGGCATCTTTAGAGAGTAATGGCAGTATGGCAAATGTTAGAACTGTAACTGGATCAAACTATACGAGTTCTTCCTACTTTTCACACTATCAAAGTTAGATTTAGCAAGTAATTACAAAGCAATTCCTTGACACAAGATATCCAGTATATTAATGTAACTTTCTGCATTACAAGAAATAAGACACTACAATGATACTTCTGAAATTGTAGAGAGCTTCATAGGAAAAAAAAAGATATGAGAGATGAACTAATTGAACTGCATTTTGGAGTTTTATTCCAGTATAAACCTACTCGTCAAAAGTGATAGATAATGGAAGAGAAACCACAAAAACATCTTTCAGCTTAACATAATTTTGGGGAAAAAAGCTTTTATTTTTTTTATGTTTAAAAACACTGATAGATATTATTCCATTCTTTTCATAAGCTTCTATCACTAGCTCAGAGACACAAAGAACATAGTTACCTGATTATTGAAACTGATGCAAAGCTTAGAAAATCTGATAGGATGAGGACAATCAGCTCTCAAGTATACATCAAATTGCACAGGAACATCAACGTGAAAACTAGGAGCGAGAAATTTTGCTTTGCACTGGACTGGAATTGGAAAAAAAAAAAAAGAAACAGGAAGTAGGTGTTAAACACAAACTACAACATGAAATTCCAGAAGCACACTTGAAATAATTGTGTTAAGGATTTTTCTGTGTCTGTGTCTACTCTTACAACTCTGGGACAAATTTGGCTAGTAACACTGTCACAGAAAGCCACTTTTCAGCACTTGGCCAAAACCTTTCCAGAAGAGAGGAGATGCAGATGTCCAGCAGAAAATAGATAGTCCTGTATACTTGCATGCCACCTTTTGGTGACAGTCACTCATTCCCTGTTTCTATGGGAAGTATTGCTTTGCACACATTTTGCCCTCTTTACTCAGAATTCTACTTCAAAGCATATCAGAGTGGCAAAAGTCTTTCAGAAAGCAGGGAATTCTTCTTTAGTAATCCATATCAGTGATAAGAGATCACTGAATTCTCTCACTATTTCTTATCCTGCTGATTTAGCCAAAGAACAGAGCAGTGCTGCAACGTTATTGCTGGCTTTGATACACATTTCCTGTTTTTCTCCTAATTAGTTATTTTCAAGTTACAACTACATCAAAACTTATGATCTGACAAATTTGCTTTCTTACTTACCAAATGGTATAAAATCTTGGACTTCTATTGTAAAAATATTGCTGCCTGCCAAGGAAACACGATCAGCCCACAATTTTTGTGATGCTTTCACAGCAGCAGAGTCACAATCAGGTTCAGGATCAGGACTTTCGTTCTGTACACAGGTAAAAGATTACAAATAACAACAAAAAAAGGTTACTAGACACTGAGCACTCATAGGATTATTTGAAAGGGTAAGAGGAGTTCTGTTACTTACCATTAGAACTTTTATCAGATTTTTTTCTATTTGAGATTTCTGATCTTCTTTAAGAGTAGATGCTAACAAGCAGAACAAAACAAAGGTTACAAGACAGAAGCAAGTGTTCCTACTTTTTTTTAAACTTAACAATAAATCTTTCCTGTAGATTACACCATTCAAATAACATATTCCATGGAAAAAAATTCTAGCATCCCATCTACCACTAATCAAGGATCCATTCAGTTTTCAGAACTTTTCCTGTTTTAAATGTTTCCTCTTACTTTCACCGTAACCAAGTAAAATATTTTCTGGTTAGACAAGCATTTTGTATTTTATTGGAGCAAAATCCCAAAAGAATAATGCCTATACCTTCCTGTTATTTACGTTCAAAAACAAAAGAAAGCATAAAGAAGTCTGGAACATGCAAAGAGACAAGTTCAGATAATAATAGAGAAAACAACTACAGAAGGTGACAAGAAATAAAAAAGAACTATTTAAAATAAGCAATTCTTCTCTTGCAGAAAAGGTGGGTTTGCATTGTTTGCTATTCTTCAATACAAAGCAGAGTAGCCTGGCTAGCAAAAAGAAGATGCAAATCCATTTTTACCACACCTACTCTAATAATGGTATTAGCAATTTAGGGCCCAAAATGTTATTGCTGCTGTGTCAACTACCAGAAATTACATGAATCAGAGTGCTTGCATTGTTACTGTGCAGCCACCCTGTCTCGCACATTTTCCTTAAAACATACCATCACATGCATATTTCATCAGCAGAGTTCTAGTAACAAGTCTAAGAGAAGCATATTTGAGATTTTCAAGTCCAGAAAAATTGCATTAGCTTTCTTACTAAGAAAAATGTTTCTCCCCTTCAGCTATACTACAGTTCTTTCCCATCCCAAAGCCCAGGAAGTTCCTGTTGCATTATTTCAACAGTCTCAAACAAAGCTCTGTGCCTCAAATATCCTGACACAGTCTATTTGAATGCAATTAAACTTTATAATAGAAGGGCAAGAATACTCAACTTCCAGCACACCACATAAGGCAGTAAAAATTCAGCACAGGTACACAACTACTTTGTAGTCAAATAATTTAAGCACTGTAAGCATCGTATCTGACAATGATTTGTCATACTTCAAAATACATGTACTTAAATTTTTCTGTCTAGGCTGAGTACATGTCTTAAAAGAATACCTACCTCTACCCAGTAGCTCTAAAGAGTATGTTATGTAATCTTTTAGCTGGGCCATCAGATACGAACATTTGAGTGCTGTTGTCAATATGGAAGTGAGAAGGGTCCACCATCCTTCACTGCGATATTCACACATAACATAATCCAAGAGCCTACAACACAGTAAAAGTCAGAGAAAACAAGTTATACTCACCAATTTTTGAAAAGCTTGCCTTTATTTGGCATCATTAATATAAAATTCATCTTCTCTAATACAAATGCTAGATTAAAGTCAAGTCTATTGTTTCTATGTGACAATGACTTACTGAAAACAGCATGAAATTGTGGTAAACAAACACATTTATCTCCTCAATTTTCTATTTCAAGATAGAAAAATTTTCAGAAGAGAACAAGAAAACTCACCTGTCTTTACATAAAGAACTAGCAAAACAGCAACTGGACATACTACTGGATACGCAGTATCTATTAAGAAAAACAACCCCAACCCCCACAATAAAGTCCCCTTTCAAAGTGAAGAGTTTTAATATTCCTTAAGTCAAGATGTTTCTTCTCTCTCCTATCTCCTATTCCCTGCTCCCTTCAAGAGTTTCCAACATTTACCAAAAAAGCATCAATCTTCATCAGCCAAAACTGCACACCTTAATACGTTCCTAATACTGACCAAGGTTTGCTATTACAGAGGAAGCAGAGAAATGATTTAACTCTGCTTAGCTGTTAAAGACAAGAATTTCTGCCTACTTCAGAAAAATCTACCTAACATAAACAAAAAGGGCTTGTTCACAGAACAATCAGGCTTGGTACAAATTGATATGCTTATTCTAGCCTATCTTCTCCTCCATGTAAACTCCACTCCTCTACTTCAAAAACGAGAGACAGAAGGACAGGCAGCATTCAATCAATGAGTTAGAAATAAATAATATTTGCCCAATAAGGCAAATTCCCAAAACAGCTCAGGGCAGGAAGTTTTTCTGCTCTAATAACTGACTCATTGTATCTGTTTTGCTTTCTCTAATATAAGTGCAGTTTGTAGACTCAATAGCTTCTACTTCTACATCTTATAAAAACTTCCAGCATTATTCCATAGCTATTAGACATGGAGTCTTGGTGAGAAGACAGCATGTAAAAGAAGCGATCATGAATGATACTCACTTCAAAGCCTTGGCATAATCTTTAGCGTAGTAATACTCTTCCCCCATTTGAACCACTGATAATAAAAAAAAAAAGTTCCAGATCAATATTGAAAGTCTTTGCAAAATTAAATTTAAAGAACGCATCTGGTTATCTATACTTACTCAAATGACTCTTCATTCTGGGACATTTATATTTCTTGAACTGTGCAACAGCATTACTCAGCAGAGTGATTATTAGCTCCTAACAGATAAAACCATTACTGATATCATTATATATGCAGACATTAGGCTTGTGTTAGAAAACAGGTTATGTTTTTTTGGTAGAATAAAACTTACCGAGTGAAGGACATTTTTCTCTTTTAACTGTAGGGACAAAATACCCATCTTTTCCTTTTCAGGATCAGAAAGATCAAAGCCTGCATAAGACAATGAAAAAATCCATGAAACTGGAATTCTGTCCAGACTCAAAGGGAACTATTTATGCGTTGAGCAATATGCAATGCAAACTTTGACTCAAACACACTTGTGTATTCTTTTACCTTGCAGACAGTTATCTCTCTCTACAAGGGAAATTCTAGAACACAAATAGCTTTCCCCTTGCTTAAAAGAAATTATCTGAAGCTGCCCAAAATTAGCAAAGAACATATGTTAGGACAAATCTATAGCCTTTTTCCAATCTGATCTCAAACAAGGATACAACCTTGTATTTCTGTAGCATAGAGCGCATCAACACATTAAGAACTGCACAGGGCTTTAAAAGACTACAAAACTCTTGCTGTAACAAAACCCCCCAACATTAATATATGAACAAGTAAAGTTTCTCTTCATCTTAAACTGTGTAACTTCAGCAGTAAATTGTAACTAATTTTAAAAGAGTAAGGCTGGAAGATAAAAGAAGTTAGACAGTTACTGTATTTACAGTAAATGAAGTCTTTAAAAGAGGGCAGTAATAAAGTAGCAAAGCCCAAAGGGTATGCAGAGAATATAGGAGACCAAATGGAACGGGAAGTAAAACCACAGACAACAATGAAGATCTCAGAACTGCAGGTATATTCATATAAAGTTCAAAGCTGTTACAATGCAGAGCCAGAAATTCTGAGAAAATGTTGTCCTTAGTAGGAAAAATCACAAATTCCTTTACTGGGTTAAAATCTAGTCATTGCATTCCCTCAATCCACTTCAAAATCCAAAAAACTTTTTCAGAAATAAAAGTCCTGAGCTCCTGTCTGCAGTTGACAAAACACAGTATGGATGGCAGGATGAACTTATAACAATCACTTTCACAGATACTACTTTTGCTATATCCAGCTCTCCAACTTCTCTTCCCAGGATCACGTTTCACTGCAGTCAGGATTCCTGCAGCACAGTGATTACAGGTAGCTTCAGCAGCAAGAGAATCAAGCAGCAGCA
>JAWWEV010000134.1:40102744-40135695 GCA_035583235.1 Hafferia zeledoni | reverse complement strand
GTGATTATTCGAGGAGGAGGTCCCCTCCCCCTCTTGTGAGTAAACATCTTGGTTCTTTCCCCTCAAACCAAGACAACGTTTCACTGCAGTCAGGATTCCTGCAGCACAGTGATTACAGGTAGCTTCAGCAGCAAGAGAATCAAGCAGCAGCACAGCTTCAGTATGGCCTATGTAACTCTGAAGACCTGAGCCTGCACAAACCTGAGGTTCCTTTCTCTGCTTATCAAGGACACTTCCTGTGCTGCCAACTGACACCTGACCAAGTCGTACAATCAACTAACAAGAGAGAGAGGTCTCAGCCTTTCATCCATCTCAGTGGAAAAGGGACTGCATGCTGATGACCACTGAGGCAGCTGGCAGGATCAGCAGCTAAAGCTGCCCACACTCCACAGACACAAGACACAGACACATACTTAATATTCCTTGCCGCCATGGTCTCTGCCCATAGAAGTCAAGCACTCCAGTTTGTGTTTCCAGGGGATCCGGATTGGGATACATCACAGAGGACTGTAAATTCAGAAAACACAATAATAAAAGAGGGTTCATATTTCATTTTGTACCAGGTAAGTACCAGAAAACCCTAAAACAACACCCTCCCCCATATACTAATACTAATGCTCATTTCTCTGCTTTCTGTAAGTCACCAAATACAGTGCACACATAGAAAAATATACTGAAAAACAAACCAGTAGGTTTTCAAGTATTCAGAGATGTAGAAAGTATACTTTTAAAAAATAAATAAATATTTTTAAAACGTGTCAGAATTATTTATAATAAAAATAATATTAATGCATTTGCTGTGGAGTAACTTTTCCCACACATAACAAATACATGTAATGCTAGTAAGCATCAGAAAGACACATATTCTTGGCTTGGATTTCATTTATGCATATTACAGATTGTTCCACTTCCATTTAAGACTACAGGATTAGCTAATTTACTACCTAGTTACTTGCAAAGCATTTTCTCCCCTCCCAACTTACATCATGGTTACAAAGCATACTTGCTAGTTGTTTCCGTTCCTGTGCATAGTAGGCTGCCTGCTGGTAATAGAAACCTGGATTCTGAGTTTGAATTGCTGTCAATCCCAGCTTAATCGCTTCATCAAACAAGTCACCAAAAGCCTGAAACCTGTTGAAAAAATTCCATAACCAAGATTATGTACAGAACAGCAATTTGAGCTGAAAGGTACCCTACAATTAAAAGCTGTGGTTAGTCTTAAGACAGATGACATTTCTCCGAACTTTTGCATCTAAATTCTATGGCTGCATTTCTGTCATACTCCATTGATTCAAAGAGAAAAGTGATCAATAACCAGCTCAAAACAGAACGACAGTGTACAGTTTATAAGTTCCAATGTATCTTTCTCTTAGTGAAAAACTAAGCCAGAAACACTACTAAGCAAAAACATACTGTTTGGACATCCAGGCAGCATGCTCAAAAGCCAGTTCTGCACTTCCTATTTTCTTCTTGCATAGGTCAATATGCTTTCTGAACTGTGCAATTGCATCCAGTGGAGTATTATGCTGAAAACAGAGGCGACAGATCTAGAAAACACCAAAATAAGCAGAAAAACCACTGTTGTTAGGCTGCTAAGAACTAGCACTCAAAAAAACCCCCCCGAACTAATTTGACATACTTCTGAAGAGCAAAAAGTGCATAAAAAACAGTGGGAGAAAAATAAATGAAAAGCATAATGCTTTGATGGAATCCAACTCCAAGACTGTTGTAAGTGGTGGGATAATTTTGTTTTACGTAAAACTCTTCAAAATACCACAAAATATAGTCTTATTCTTAATAAGTTCTTTTCTTCCTCCTAACAAGCAGAACTGAACTATACTGACTTAAGCTTTGCAAGATGACAAAAATATTCAAGGAACAAGCGGCCCTTTTGTTCATTTCCCCTGCACACAGTGAGAGTTAGAGTCTAGTCTTTCAGATGACTGCATTTCAAATGAACTCCAACCCTTCAAAATAATTCCAAACTTCAGCTAAGGATCTTTCTTTTATGTGGAATTGAGAAGTCTCTGCAAGTCTGAGTGTAACTGGTATTTCACTGATAACTCTCTCTAATCCATCTCTGCAAAAGCAATATAAAATAAACTTTTAAACATTTATACACTAAAGATGCATGAACCCTTTTTAAAGTAAAGGTTGTCAAAGATTAGAAGTAAAGTTGTTACCTTGTAATTTATAAATCCTGCCATGGTCTTGATTTCCAGCATGTTCGTTTCATGAGCCCTCAATTCATGTACAAGATTATATGCAGTTCTGTAATTCCTAAGCACAGATACTTTAATTAGAATTAAATCATACAAGATAATAAAATTTAAGAAAAGGATTGCCAACAACAGAAAACAGCCTTTCAATCAGAGTGTTCTTCCCAGTGAAGAACGTGCCCCTTACATACATATTTTAATACTTTTGCATTCAGGAAAACGGCTTAGCAGTAATTTGGGGTAGAGAGTGGGGGAAGATTACATGAGTCTTACTTGAGAGCATTCTGAGTATCCTGTTTCAGCTCACTGAAGAATGCTATTTTGAACTGGTGTCTAACAAATAAAAGCTGCAAAACACAACAAGTGTACATCATTCACAAGCATCTGAACATACCTGTTACCTACCGAGCAAATACAAATGATAACTTCAGAGGTTTACATAATAAAGCACTTTGCTAGAAAAACTGACTATGCAACTGTTTCCTAATAGCTCTCTCTACCACCATGATGCAGCAGTGGTCTTTCAACAAACTTTATCCTGGAACAAGGGAGAGGCTTTGTAACACCCTGAAATCTCTACAACAGTCAGTTGTGGTTTGGAGCTCATCACTTGGATTCCAGATTCCAAGAGAAGGAAGCTGGCAATCTCAACAGAACATCGTGTGTCTGAGTAGATTTGAAAAGCAAAAGTTAAAAAGCCAAATCAAGTGCAACTTTGAGTACAAAATGTCTAATGAAAGTACATCCCACAACTCATTAAGAAAGTACACTCAAATAGGTTAAACCATAGATAGAGATAATTAAGATATTTTTCCTTTTTTAATCTGAGAACCTCATTTTTGGGCTGCATCTTTTCTAAGGCAGATGTGAGGAACACAAATCTAAGAACAAAACCAATTAAAATAAAAGTTTAAATTGCAGGCAATAAAACCTGATTTACTTTCTATACTGATAGAGGACATCTCAAGTTGGAAAGGGGGAATAAAAACATTTAAGGAAAAAACAATCCTTATTTTCATATTTTAACATGCAATATAACTTGCACAGTACTTCAAAAATAGGGTAACATTACCTGATGAGTGGTTTTGTTCAAGAACTCCTTATGAGATTTAACTCTTCGTATTTCTGTGTAATAGTAAGTCTGAGCATGCTCATAGAAAGCATTTTCCAACCTGCAACAAAGTTGCTCATAAGTTTCACACAGTTTCTCCCACATACAAAGAAATTCTGAAGTTCTTCAAAATAAGTTACTTTTAATCCTGCTTATTTCAATGTTGGTGAAGTAGCTCAAGGCATTCCTAAACTCTTCTGTCACTCACAACACAGGTGGAAGAGTCTGCAGACAAAAACTCTTCACACAGGGATAGCAAGAAGTAGAACAAGTATGTTTGAGAGCTTTATATACTGATTTCTCATAGAACAATCTCTAGTATTTAAGAAAGTATGAGGATAAGCTGTTATGATTTTGCAAGGCAATATAAAGTGCAAAGATGCCCCTAAATCAAAGCAAGCAAACCTTGCTGAGGCTCCCAGAATATGTAACAGGCCAAGATCTTATTTGCTGGACCGTGGAGGGAGGAGTGTGAAGTTAAAAACAGCAGTAAAAAATTATGAGGGTACAGCCTTGGTTTTATTATTCTGTCCAAAAATCTACAGCTACCTGGTTTGCAGAGGTAACAGTGGAATTTGTGTTTGCAAGATAAATAGCCCAAAGCAAGTCACAGGGGGAGAAGCAAAAGACAAAGAAGACAAGACCACCAAATGCAGTGTGATGCTGAGGAGTACCTAAGAAACATTTGCTGTATGATCAAGCTATAATGAGTAAAATCAACTGGAACAAGGCCAGAACCCAGGAGAGGATTACTTGCAATAGCACTGACACACACAGGAAATTAAGGCTGAAGTACCAGCTCTCTGATTTGCCCAAGATGTGATCACTGCAGACCCTGACTAAGGCAGATCACAACTTGCGTTCTGCTACCCTGCAGCTGAGAGGAGGGCAATGGAAACAATGGGACAGACCATGCACAGCAATCATTAACTACAAGTTCAGTCACAACAGATGGACAAGACAAACAAAGTCTACCTAATATACTTGTTTTAGAATTATATTGCAGCCATATAAGAGAACACAAGCCAGTCTGAGAGGCAAAAAAAAAAAAAAAATCTTTTATTATTGTGAAATCTCAATTAAAAATGTCAAAATTAGAAGACTAATATCAGAACTTCTGACATGTTCAGACAGGCTTTTTTTGTACTGTTGTTTTTTGAAATGTGCACTAACTCTTGTGCAAAGATCCTCTTCCTCCTTTGAGACAAGTGTACACCATCTGCTGCCACCAGGCCTGGTGTTGTATAAACTGACCCCCAATTAGCAAACAGAGCCAAACAGTGTTTTACAGTTACTTACCTTATAATATAGCCAACAAGATGATCAGTGTGTGGCAGTACAAAGAGGGATTTTCCAGAAAGGTCACAAGCGTTACATAAAGCCGCTGCCCTCTCTGATGCAATAACATCTTCTCCTAGTGAAGTCAAGGAAAGCACAAGTAAGTGGTATGTGGTGCAGCAATAGTCAAACTAGCTCTAGAAGCTTAAAAGTCCTATGAACCTTAGGTAGATCTAAAACCCTAAAAGGTAAGAAAAAATCTAATAAAGATAAAACCAGGACTACATTCTTCCTTCCTTCTTTCAGAATACTATGTGCTTCATCCAGCAGAATGCATTGCAGAAACTTTCCAGCAGTTTCTAGCAAAAAACTACAAGTACGACATAAATTTCATCTCTCATGAAATTAAATACCCTACGTCTTGAGAAATACAACAGCGTCCAGCAAAGACAAACACATGCAGCAGGTAGAGCAAAACCAAAAAGTTTGCCAGACACTCAAAAGCATGCAGCTACAGCTGAAGCAGCAGCTCTACAGAGATGTAAGGTTAACAAGTAGTGCATTTCACAGCTCTACTCGGCTCCAAAATTTTATTCAGTTAAGATGAAGGACCTCTGTAGGTACCAAATATCCTTCCTTTAAGTTCTCAATATTTTTTACTGCTTTTCTTGATCTTAAACAAGGTTTTAAATGCGACTTGCTTACAAGACGACATGTCAGGTGTATTACACTAGTAAATCATCTTTTAAGCCAAATGGACTTGAATCTAAGAGGAAGAAGTATCAGATGTTTAGGGTCAACTCCCCTGAGAGCTCTTTGTATCCTTACACCTTCCTGCAATCACATGTGCTTAATGTATGTAGATGTTAGATGAAGAACTGCACATAACGTGAAAAATAGAAGTCAGCTCAGTCCATCAGAGCCTTCTGAGAACTCCACAGCTGTGCGGAGTTTTCAAGTACCTGGAGGCAATGGCGTTTTCTTCTGAATCAAAACCACAGCGACTTTCGTATTTCTTCCCTGCAAACTCTGCCTAAAATGAAAACAACACAGCACAGTGTCAAGGTTTCACTTCTTATTTCTGAATAATCAGAACAAAATGAGATTTCTGTCTGGATGGAAACACTGAAAGAATCTTACATAGGAGAAGTCAAACACAACAACATGCTTCATCATTCCCAGAATGTCTAATTGCATTAGAATAATGTGTTCCCTTTTTTGGGACAGAATAATTACATCTAAATTAAATTGAGGTTAGCAAGCAAAATTTCAGGGGCTGTTTCTACTTAAGTAATTTTTACAAATAAACCATTACAAAAAGTTTTCTTACTGTCGGTAAAAAGCAAAGCTCAAGTTCCCCTTAATATGTGTCTAAGAAAAGAAAACTAGGTTTCATATTCTGCAATTCAAATTTACTCTAACTTTTAGTACATTATGAACCAAGCAAAAAAAAAAGTCTACCTGACAATTTCAACTCGAGTAGCACACTCCAACTGTTTTTCCTTCCACTGTGGCTCATCCCAGTCCAGTTCATAGAACACCACCACAAGTGCTGGAACCAAATTCAGGTGTTTGTTCATCCAACCAGTCTTCAGGATTCCTTTTGGAATATACCATTCATAGGATGTCCTCTGAAAAGAATGAGGATATAAGGCAAGCTACAAAATCCATTTGCAAACATCGGTAGCAGGGGAAAAGGAATTGCCTCTACAGTCTTGTTACTTGAGAATATGTTTGTTATCTTTCCTTTAACATTCTTTCCCTCAATCCTTTGCTTCCTATTGAGTAAGACATATCCCTCAATACCCGGCATCAGGGCCTGACGTTTGAGATATCAGCAGCAAAGAACAACAGATTTCAAGCAGACTGGAGAAAAGGGGACAAGTTAGAAGCATGTTTCACACACTGCCATGAAACATTAGGCTCAATTTAAAACAGGGCTCTCAAACAGAGCAAGGACACACCAGTTTAGATTCTTTGCCAGCATCATGGGGAATTATATAGTCCTCCAAGGGTTAAATCCATTGACATGGCTTCTTAACTTGCCATTGCAAAGCAGAGAGTAGAGCGCAGGTATTACTTCTGCTGCGTTTCACTTAGTCAAAGGCTTCACGCTTTTTCCAGAACACACTAATTTCAAGTATCTAGTTTTCCAGTGTTAAAGTTGAGGTTTCATTAAAGCTCAAATGTTACAAGAACATTAATGCTGAGTAGAACAGCAAGTACTTTAAAAAGCAAACCACGCTGTCTTTCTCTGCTTCGGGCTAACGGGCTAAGGCACCTGGCTCTCTCATGCGCCCACAGCACTCGTCACAACACCCTTGGCTTTCCCCTCGCCCTCACGACTTGCCTGACTTCACACTCGCACGCCTCGCCCTCAGCAGCGGGGCAAGAGGCAGCCCCGCCTGCGGACCCTGCGGAGCGGCCCGCAGGGAGGCACCGAGCCCCGCGTCCCGCTGCGGGGACAGCAGATGGAGCCCCGTCCCGGCCGGCGCCCGGTACCTTCGTCCTGCACTTGGGGTACTCGTGGTCGCCGGGCAGCACTTTGAAGGAGATGGGTACGCGGTCGGCCCTGCGGTTGGCGCAGAAGGCGTCCCACACGGCGCGGTGCACGGCGTTGTACACCACGTCCAGGCCGGTGAGCGTGACGAACGCCATGGGCCGGCAGCACAGCTCCACCGGGAAGTCCCAGTGCGACGGCGGGGTCATCCTGAGCCCGGCACGGCGGCCTGCGAGGCGGCGGCGGGAGGGCGGTGCAGGCCGGCCGCAGGAGCGCCCCGTTGTGCCGGGCCCGTCCTCCCCGGAGCGGCGCTCACCGCGGCGGGACCGAGCCGGGAAGCGCCAGCTGGGAGCGGCCGCGGGTCACGGGAGGCGGTGCGGGCGGGCCGGCGCCTCAGGAAGAAGCGCTGGGCGGCGTCGGAAGGGCAGCGCTGGCGACCAATCGGCGCCTCCGCAGCACCGCCCCCGCCAATCAGGAGGGGACGTCGCACTCGAGAGAGCCAATAAGCGGCAGGAGGAAACGCAGCTGGCCAATGGGAGAGAACGGAGGCGGTGGCACGGGGAAGGCGGGGCCGCGCGGCCAGGCCCGCCCAGCCCCGGCGGGAACGGGTACGGGCCGGGCCGCGGCAGCTCCGGCCATGGCGGCCAACGAGGACCAGGAGGTGAGTCCCGGGCCCTGCTCCTGCGGCACAGCGGACTCGGACCCGGGAGGGAGGCACCGCCGTGTGGGGAGAGGGAGCGGCCCGGGGAGCGGAGGGAGGCGGCGGGCACTGGAGTGGTGAGGGACGGGAGGAGGGAGCCGGGCACGTCTTCGCGCACCGACCGCGGCCGCGTGCGAGTGTCATGCCGGGCCGCGATCGGTAACCCGTGCTCTGCTCTGGCTGCAGATGGAGCTGGAGGCGCTGCGCTCCATCTACGAGGGAGACCTGTGCTTCAGGGAGCTCAGCCCCGTGTCCTTCCAGTACAGGGTAAGGCGAAGGTGCACCTGGAAGTTCCTTTGCTCCCTGGTGGTTGCCGTACCAGGGGTCGCTAATCCAAAGGGTGTCCGATGTGCAAAGAAGGGTTGATCCGTGGGCCGCTGTTCGGGATCTCTGGTACAATGATGCTTCACAGCACAGTGTCTCATCCTTAGGAACCAGCTCCCAAAGTGGGTTTATCACAGAATCACAGGATGGGTCAGGTTGGAAGGTTCCAGAGGGTCATCTAGTCCAACCTCCCTGCTCAAGCAGAGTCATCTTAGAGCTCACTGCACAGGATTGTGTCTGGATGGCTCTGGAATATTTCCAGTGAGGGAGACTCCACAACCACTCCAGGCAATTTCTTCCACTGCTCCATCACCCACACAGTAAGGAAGTCCTTCCTCACATTCAGATGAATCCAGTGGATCAGTTTCTGTCCATTGCCTCTTGTCCTATTGCTTGGCACCACCAGCCAGTTATCCCTTTGCCAGGCATCCTGCTTGGGTATCTATGCCCTGCATAGCCAGACTTGTCAAACCATCTGAAGGAGCCAGCCTGCTCAGTAGCACTTTCCCCAGCTGGTTACAAACATAGAAACTTAGTGATGTTTGTATGTAAAACTTTGAACCTTCCTTACTGCTCGGTTACAAGCTTCCAGTCTCTTGTCCAGAGGCAGCTGGACATGCTCTGTCTACCTGCTAAAGAGAAAATCCACTAAATGCTTTGGGCATGTGCACTGATACAGCTCTGCTCAGGAGAGACATACAGGGAGTGCTGAGCTCAGGATATGCAGACAGATTCTGGCATGAAATTCTCACCACCTTTCTCAAATTTAAAGACCTGGAAGTTTCTCAGAGCCACAGACTGAGGCAGATCTTTGGATAGCCAGAGAAGTTTACTGATGAAAACTTAGGCATCCATGGGTCAGAAGGGAGACTTCTGAAAATGCCATATGCCTGTGCTGGAAGGAGGCATCTAGAATCACCTTTGCATGACTTCCTCAATAACTTAAAAATAATGTCAATAATTGTAATGACATATAGGTCAATGTAATTAATAGCACTGGAATCCCATCCATATAAGTGCAGACTTTTCATCACTGGCAGGATCATTCTTAGAAAATTTAATTTCCTCAGAAGGGGAAATGTGATATGCTTACAAGTCTACAGTGTGTGGTTTTACATTTCACTAACTTTGGTCGTTGCTAATTTTTATTAGATGAAAAATAATTGTCAAAAGTTAGGATAACTCAATTTAAATACAGCAAAACTTCGTGTCAGACAAAGGCAATAATAACCTTTCCCACGAAGAAGGATTTGTATTGTGACAAGGCATAGTGCAAGTAAGTGCATGAGAAAGAATTCGTACCATCATGTTCTTGCACTGGTGTCACATATAGGGCACAGCTGTTTTGTAATCAGTGTGCTTTGAAATTGTTTTTCTAGATAACAGCTTTATTTTCTAACTGGGAACTTTATGAAAATAGTGTTGTCTCAAGGAATTGGGTTGGTGTAAAAGAAATGAAAGACTTCCACGTTGGTGTTGTAATCCTTGGTAGGTGACTAGAAACAGTTGCTTTATAAAGTTGGTGTTTTTTCCTTCAGATAGGTGAAAGTGGTGATCCCAAAGCCTTTTTAATAGAAGTTTCTTGGCCAGAAACATATCCACAAACAGCACCAGTCATATCAATGGATGCTTTCTTCAACAACACAATGTAAGTATTTATGACAGCTTCAGTCCTTGGCCTTGTATGTGGGGGCTTTTTGTTTGAGAAGCTTGTCTTCATCTGTCTACTTTATATTTGAGTGTGATGGTTTCTTTTAGATCTTCAGCTATTAAACAAAGTATATTGGAGAAGTTAATGGTAGAAGTTGAAGCGAATCTTGGAACTGCCATGACATACACACTTTTTGAATATGCCAAAGACAATAAAGAGGTGTTCATGGAAAATCAGCCTGTTAACACTGTGGTAAGTAGATAAATTCAGATTTTAATTTTGTGCTTTTAAAACTAAAAATAATGGTTATTACTTCTCTGAATACTTCATAGCTCTCTCTTTAGGTTGTCAGTCAGTTCGTTGGGTATACATGTTAGTGGCTGAAAGTGTCACACAGAGTATGGTGCCACAGTGCTCTATAGTCAGAGTTATATTTGAGTGTTACTTTGCTGTTATACTGAATGGTTTGTAGGGTGCTATTCTGTCCCACAGGGTAACATAAACATGGAGACTTGGAGCAGAAGCAAAAGAAGCTGAAACAGATTTAAGGTGTGTGCTGAAGGTTAGGGGGGTGGCACTTTACTGCAGCCTTCATCAAATGCAGTGGATTGCATAAGTGCACCTCGAGGGTGTTAAGGAGTCAGGCTGGGTCAATTTGTGGCTTTCATGTTGTGTAAGGACATTATTTGCCATCATGGTGCTGCAGATCTGCTTTGAGGAAGAAGGAATGGTTTCCTTGTTTGGGAAGTGTGAATCCCTTCACTGAAATCTAAATCACACTCTAAGATTAAATTTGAAAAGTGAGAGGTGCTCTTTCCAACTCTAAAAGAGAATAATTCTAGTCCCCAACATAGGGTTTTTTTTAAACTACAATCTTGATTATATGTTGATTAAAAGCTGCAGGCTGCTGATGGCATTGTTTCTTTCTGACAGTCAGGATATTTCAGCATGTCAGGTTCAGTAATCACACCACACAGACGTATCTGTGGAACTAATATACAAGTATTTACAACCTCTTTTATCCTTCTCAGACTTCAGTAAGCAATAGTATTGCAACTGGAACTCCTGATGTGCCAGCAAGTAAGAAAAAAGAGAAAAAGGAGCAGTTATCAAAAACCCAGAAACGAAAACTAGCTGATAAAACAGGTTTGTTCACTATAATATTCTTTTTTTGATCAGTATGAAAATCTTAATTTTATAGCAATGATTTCTTGCTAGAGTCACTTGTTTATAAGATTAACTGCTTTAAGTCTGTGGTCTCTGTTTTACTTGTTTAGATGTTATTGCAGCAATAATTTGTACCCTGGGGTAGAGGTTTCTGCATATAATCTACCTAACCTAATGTGTAATTGGTAGGCTTGGTGTTAACTGTATAAAGGAAAAGCTGCATAAAATTTTGTTCTTTGACAGAATTCGGCATTGCTGGTCAGCCCAGCTCATTTTGGAGTTACCTTCTAAATTAAATTTCAGATGGACTGAAGTGTTTTTATCCAAACAGAATTAGTTTGAATCACATAATCACAGAATCATCAAGGCTGGAAGAGACCTTCAAGTTCATCCAGTCCAACTGTCAACCCAGCACCACCATAATCATCCCTGAACTGTATCCCCAAGTGCCACATCCAGACGTCTCTTGAACACTTCCAGAGACGGTGACTCCACCACCTCCCTGGGCAACTTACTCCAATGCCTAACCACTTGTGTCAGTGAAAAATGTTTTTCTAAAATCTGTTCTGGACCTCCATTGCTGCAGCTCAAAGCCATTTAGTCTTGTGTGCGCATTTGAGGTTGGTTGAAGAACAAGCTGTGTTTAAGACATTAAAATCTGGTTTTGTCCTCATAGCTTCATAATGGAGAAGTTGAGGAGTTTGAATATTTAGAATTCTGTGTGTTGATTTTGAAGAAAGATAAATATTCCCCTTAGCTTGTGTGTTGAAAATAAAACCTTCTTATTCTGCAGATAACAAAGGAGAGCTTCCACGAGGATGGAACTGGGTGGACGTAATTAAGGTAACATGGCTGTATTATTTGCAGTCTTATGAAACTACTGTGTATGTACATTAAAAATTATTCATGCTTATATCTGAAGAAAACTGATCTGATGTATTTTTTCTTGCTTTTCTTTCAACTATGTTTGGATTTGACTATGGTGTCTGATTAATTTCTATATGTGCCCAGCATGTAAGTATTTTCAAGTTACCTTTTTTTACTGTAAGTAAAGAGAGAGTAAGAAGTGTTGCTTATTTTGGACTCTTAAGTTATGTATTTCTCAAATGCTTTAAAGTGCTAGTCCTTCTGAATATTAGTCAGAAGGACTTTGATTGCTTTTTGACCTTGGTTGGTTGAATATTTCTTTTTTATTTATTAAGCAATCAAATTTTAATTTTATGATGAGAGGATTTTACTAACGAAATGTACTGCAAGTATTCTGTCTTCATATGACAACAAGGTTTAAAATAAAGTTAGTGGTGCTGCTGGGTTCTGGAGGGCAGGGGACAAGTAAGCAGAAAAAGGGAGCTGTCCCAAGTGGAAGCACTTTATTGTCTCCTACAAGCCTCATTCCCTGCTACAACTCCTCCAGTGGATAATTGTTTTCTACTTGCTCCCTCTTCACTGAATTCTTCCACCCTCTTACATTTGCTAATTCAGTAAAAGTCACTGCTTGACCATTTTGAAAGCAAACTATTTTATTTTACACAAGTATGAATAATTTTCAGTGTGAAACCTAACACCAGTTCCAGTTCTTAAATAAGAGCAAGTAAATGATGAGGGTGGTTTTGGGCAGAGTCCTTTCTAAGTTAAAAATGGCTATTTGTAGTGGATGTCTTGGATTCCAGATAAATTTCATAATAGGTATTCTACATTCAATAATTATGAACTTGGCTTTAAAAAGTGAGAAACATTAAGTTAATGTCTGTTTTTAAATTGTCTAAATTTCTATATGGGGATTCTCTTAGAGATGTGTGAAGATAATATTCCACTACTTCATCTTTTTTATTGTGGAGAGCGGGTTACGGAGCCTTCAAATTAAATAGAGTGTCCTGAGGTTTTTCTGGGGTTTCTTTTTGTTGTTTCTTTTAATTCAACTTTCATGTTCAGGAAGTAAGTTCATTTAGTGTTTAAGCTTAAGAATTCATTTTGATGCCTTTCAGTCTCTTGGTACAGTAGCACAGTCTGTATTGTTAATTAAGTATATATGTGTTCAATGTGAGATGGAGATAATGTTCTTGTTTCCTAATAAATGGAATGGCAGTCTAAACTCTGAATACTTTTCTTTTTGTGTCTCTTTTATAGTTAAGCAAAACTGGTTCTAAAGATGATGAATAAAGGACTTTGGTACAAGGAAACTCCACCTTTTAATACAGTGCAATTTTGGGTCACCATCTCTCTCTTAATAACTTTCGTATCTGTTGAAGTAAACATTTTATAAAGCTCGATTTCCTAACTTGTAAGTCTAGTCACACAAGTTTATGTAGAGATTATGTGGTCTTCTTTGGAAAAAAAACAAACAACAAACTTGCCTTAAATGAAGGTTAGAATGTGACAAAGGATATAGAGAGCCAGTGTGGTGAAGTGAATAGTGCTGCAGTGTTTATTAATTTATATTTTAGTCTGTAGTAAAATCCTGTTATAGTGAACCCAGTGATACTGTAAACATTTCCTGATGTTCTTATTCCGATTGAAGAGAAAAGCACTATAACAGTGATTGGTCACTTGACAGCTTTGAATTCATCAAAATAAATTATTCCATGGAAATAAGACCTTTGTCATTTGTTTATCTAATATGAACATAGAAGGAGAATATAAAAAGCGTTGCATTGCAAAACAAACTAGAGCCTGTGGTCCCATTTTCACTAGTTAAAATAGTAAGTACTAGTGAAAGCAAGGCCAAAAATTCTTGTCTGCTGGAACATTCTAGTCTGTGGTTACAGCAGAAGTGTGTCTTCTTTACTCTCGCAGTATTCCATCTTGGTCTTTCTCCAGTGTGTACCTTTACAGATGGCTGGATGTCTGAGGGGAAGGAAAAGTGCTCTCTTGTACGTGTCTCAGTGAGTGTTGGGATTCTGTAGCTCTTTCATTGGAGAAATGGCCATTCTTTAGAGGGGTTTGCTGACTGATGGGACAGTGAAAGTCAGCAATCTGGCAAACATATTGGGAGAACTCTTTTTTGGGTGAGCTCTTTTCTTTTGTATCCTGCTCTCTTGTATGAGAAAGAGAAGTCATCTTTACTATATGAACTGTTATTTGAATACAAGATGCCTTAATGTCCTTTATTATTTTTGTTTGTTTTGAGATGAACTTTAATAAATGCCTATTTATCTGCTGTGGTTTGTGTTGTTTGGGTTGTTTTTTTAAAATTGTTTATTCCCCTCTGTGCTGTGCAAGTTTGAGCATTCTTAAAAATTGGTGGAAGAATTCTGTCTTCCCTCTTGGGGTGTATGTTTACATGATACTCAGGGTAGCTGTGTTATTAGTGTGAGGGTCAGTCACCACAGTGGGAGTCACAGGACAGTATCCATTGCATCCAGTCCACACAGAGCAAGTCCAGTGTCCCTTTGAAAGAGTGCACTCCACTGAAAGTCATGATTTCTGTTTGAACTTGACTCTCATATAGTAAAAGGTTGTAAAGTACACATGGGAGGAATTTTCCAAACAGTTCAGTCTTGCCTTTGACATAAACTGGAGGCTCGTGGCTGTAATCTGAGCAAGAGCATCTGTCAGGGAGTACCACTGCAAGGAGAAGTTGCTCTGGCAGTATGTGGTGAACCTGTAAAAGGGAAGGGCATTTAGCTTTAGTCTCTGCCAGTGCCAGAACAGGACTCTTTCTATTCACAAGTTCCCCAAGGGGAATTGACTTGTCTTTGCTGGTATCCTTGGTGTATAAATCAAGTTGCCATGACAATTTATCTGATTAAAGATTACTTAGGGAGAGTGGGAGAAGGACAAATAAGAACCACATCTCTTGCTTTTTACAGTGTTACTGTGTGTAACTTGTTAACCTTGTGAAATACCTCATTTTTCAGCTAATAGTCTGCCTGTAAATCACCTACTGTCATGAAGAGACCTGAGAGTCTCCTCTGGTTGTCTTAGTAAATGTATTTGCTTTGAGGTGTACTTTCAAGGGAAATATTTTGCATTGGGAACTTTTGTACCAGTTTTTTAATTCTGTGTAAATTGTGAAGGGTAATTTGTGTTCTTAAACCATTTTCTGATATGATATGATGATTGGAACAGAATAATTTAAAGAATCTGGGTACTTGATATTATGGAGAGGCATGAGCACTGACTGCTGAGGGAGGGAAAATGTAATGATTCTCATGAAGAAAAGCACAACTCTAAATAGAGATCGTGACTCCTGAGGAAATTATAAATGCTGCTGAAAAATCCACTCCCATTTTTTTTTCTTTTATGTAAAACCCCACTGGCTGCGGGTTTGTGCTTTATATGTGATTTATGCTTTATTTCCGTAGGACCAGAGTCTCTTTGTTGTAGGGCTACACTGCCTGTTTAAAGTCAGGATTTTCACAGTAGAGCTTTGGTTGACCTGAGAAGACGAGTGTCAATACTAGTAATGAAAAAAGTAAAACCAACAAGTGTCCAAAATGCTGTTAGCACCATGACCACAGATGCCCCATTGCACTGCTATGTATCAAATCCCAGGGAATAATGCAGACTACCTTTATGTCGAGTACAAGGTGACAGCTGTGACTGGTCAGCAGTGTGTGCCCACCATGTCCTGCTCACCCCTGTGGTCAGCCTGGCACAGATATGCTGAAATCAAGGCTGATAGTTTATGCAGTCTTGCTTTGCCTTGTATATGGGGTGGATAAATAAAGTGTGCCCAACTGATGAGCAATTAGATTTTGGTGAGTAAAAGACCAGTAGTAGGAGTAGGAAAAAAGCAGCATTTCTCCATAGAGGACCTTTGGCAAAAGTGCAAGTGTAGGGAGATTGTCCTTCTTTCATATGAGGCAATACAAATGATTTTGGGTTATATCTTTGACTTTGTACTGTGAAAATCCTTGAACTCATCTGAACCAGAAATATTTCCCCTTTGAAATTGTTTCCTTCAACAGTGTAGCACCCTACGCACTTGTAGTTAGCAGCAGAATGAAGAGGGGAGGAAATGTTCATTTACTGCAAGTGTGAGAATTCTGGGTGGATGGGTGAAGAAAGTGGATGGGAAAGAACATCCTTGTGTGCAAAACTCAAAGAGCATAGGGAATAAATGTTCACTGCTGCAGGACAATACAACAAAACAAAAGCTAAGCCTATCGTTGCAGAGCTATAAATTCTGTCATGACTTTGGGTTATGGTAAAGGGCAAGAGGATTGTAGATTTTCTTCCTGTCACTCTGGTTTCTTTCATCTTAGAGTGGGTCTGCTTCATGGTTGGGAGAAGAAATTCCTGTTATGCTTCTCTTTCTGAGCCCATGGAAGCAACCTCTGAAAGACTGGTGTACTCTCAGAAATAAGTTAAGAGCTTTGGCCACACAAATTTTCTCCCTACAGTGGCAAGCAGCATCGCTGAATTCTTCCCATGTCACTTGACCTTGCTCTCACTGGGCATACACTTCTTTTTTCCCCTTATTTCCAAGAGAAGATTCCTGTTCAGCCAAGCCATTCTTCTGCCTTGTCTGCTTGACTTCTGACATTTAGGAATTGCCTGCTCTTGTGCCCTTAGTAGGTGATGTTTGAAAAATGACTAGCATCTGCAAAAACATTTTACCAGGGGACTTTACTAATTCCCTGAACAGCCTGAAGTCTGCTCTCCTCATGTCCATTTTGTTTCAAGTACTTAAAAACTGCAGGCTACCAGGTCAGTGTTGAATTCCTTCTGTTCATAAGTTTGTTGGTAAAGAAATAAATGTGGGTTTCCTTCCAGTCTAATAAGGAAATGAATTTATTCTTCATTAATCTGAAAGTGACTCACTTCTTTAATCAGTGGAAGTTTTATTGCTAAATGCTTGCAGGGAAGAAATAATGTCTGAAGAGTTTCCTTCAACATTATTATAACTTGCAGATGAATAGCATCTTTATTTAAATGAACAGCAGTGATTTCCTTATTATACCTTGAAGTCCAGCATTGGGAGGTATCTGAAGTCTTTATTAATGATGCTGATAACACTGTCATCAGACAGGAATATGACATTTTATCCCTCTCTTAGAGATGGTGTAAGTGAGACCCAGTTGAGATACATACTGTTAAAACACAGGTAGTAAGTCTCAAACTTGTATCTGTCCATCAGCCAAAGTGTGCAGCAGATAGGCTAGAGCTGCACCTACCTGAAGTAATGGTGTTCTTCAGTCATGTTCTATGATTAGATCAGCTTCTTAATTTTTCAGTATGTTCTCACAGTTTGTCTTTTAGTCATCGTCATAATACGTTTTACAGGAATATTTTCAGCAGTGATCTGTGCACAGGCATCAAATGGCTGAGCACTTTCCAGAAACTACGTAATGTATTTCAAGAGCGTGCTCCACTTCCTCTCAGAGAGGGAACATCTGCTGAGCGTCTTGAGACAGGTAAAACTAGAACCCCAAAATTAAAGAGGGCACTCAGCCAGAGTGATCAGCAATGTATTATTTCCTAAAAGTGGGAAACAGATTAGTTCCAGTACTAAAATAAGTTAAAGATATCACTGGTTTTGGCATTCCTCAGAACCTTGTGTTACTGCTGTAATAAATATGTAAAATAGACTATTTCTCAATAACCCTAAATGCCTTTTTCTTTACTATGTACTGTTTAATCCTCTTAAACATATGTAACTCTTTCTGTAATCTGCAGGCAACTCTTCAGGCTCTACTAGAGGATCAGAGAGCCTGAAGTTTGGCCAAACAAAATAAAATGCATGCTGTGAAATTCTATTTCACTGCAGAGGATAAAATTACTACTGCAGAATAATCTTAATTAATGCAATAATAATTTAAAAGCAAAGCCAAACATTTCATGATTTTTTGTACTGATAGACCTTTTCTGGTTTTCATATGAAGAACAAAGGAAAATCAAATGTTTTCTTTGGGGTTCAAAGTGGGTCTGGGTCAGAGCTAACCAAGTCACTTAGTACTTCTTTCTTAGCACAGAACTGAGTATTGTAAGCAGGTTCATACAAGTCTATTCTCTCCCTAGTCCATGATACACAAGCAGGAGGATTCAGAAATTTACAGATTAATTAGCCAGGAGACACCACATGGAGGATTCAGTCCTACATGTCTACAAACAAGTGAGTCTGTACTGTACATGACTTGCATGTAAGCCCCTCATCCCATAAAAACCTTATGTTACTTAATTAAGTGCAAACATATGAAGCAGCATAATGGGAGAGGAACTAATTAAAATTATTCTGGAGAGGGTATTTGATCCATTCCTTAGAATTCCAATTAAAATTACATATCTAGTGAGGAGCTTCTGATACCAGGTTCTTACTTGTACCTGAAAGTTAGATGGTTTCCTTTTTAAAAGGAGACAAATGTTAATTAGAAAAAAATGTCTTTTACAAGTTGCACAATTTTCTTTCAGAATGAAGTCCATGCCTGCTGCATCATGAAGTGGTTGGAAGGGATTTCAGTTCTGGCAGGAGCCTTGCATCTTCCACTTTTCAGCACAAATGTGTTAAGTTGCAGCTGTAACTCTGGTCTCGATTGTAATCATGACTCAGCAGGTGTATTTATGTGTAATTTAGGCAAAACAGCAACCTACATGTTGTTTTGTTTTGTGGTGGTTCCTTTTAGCAGTACTTGTGGTCTCTGTGCATTACCCACCAGAGGGAGCTCAAGCCAAGAACCGTCTAATTTTCATAGAATCATGTAATCACTTCATTGGAAAAGACTGGTACGATCACTGAATCCAACCGTTAACCTAACACTGCCAAGTCCACCACATAACCATGTCCCTAAGTGCCACAGCTACACGTCTTTTAAATACCTCCAGGGATGGAGACTCAACCACTTCCCTGAGCACTCTGTTCTAATGCTTGACAACCCTTCTGATGAAGAAATTTTTCCTAAAATCCAATCTACCTTCTTCTTGTGCAACTTGAGTTGGCCTTTCAAGTCCCAGAAAGTTACCTGGTGAAAGTCCACTCTCAGACTTCACAGACATTTGGATTTGGGCATCTGTCCTCCAGTTAGCTTGGGGGCAGATGGTGACCAGGTAGGAAATAAGTGCACCTCCTTATGCTAAGTAATGACCTCTTTGGGGAAGTGTTATTTCAGTGGCAAAGCAAGCAGAGCAAAATCTTGTGATGTACATGTCAGCATTCTTTGGGGTTTATGTACACCGGTTTTATGAATTGCAATGCCAAAATTGTACAAAATAGAAATGACTTTGACAGTAAGGTAGTTTTCCCTGAGAAAATTAAGCTATGTAGAAGCAAGTGTGAATAGGTTATCTGTGTCTCTAAAAGGTAATCTCTGAAAATTCCTAACTACAAACAGGCTGGAGGGTATTTCTGCTCTATGTTAAACTGAAATTTTGTTTATAAAAAACCAGTTTGGCTGAAAAAGAATGGAAGGTGTGGTTCATGCATGTGTTCTGGTTTTGTTCAGCACAGAACATGTGTCAAGTGTCGAAAGTGTTTATTTTTACTGAAAATTTTGAAACTAAATCTTGAAGTGCTTCCAAACTGAAAAAGAATCACAGTATTTCGATATATTCCATTTTAACCCAATTCATAATGATATACTGACAAATGTTCTGACTTTTTTACTTAGCTGATTTTTTATGCAGCTCAACAGCAGTGATTTCTTAATTGCATATTAATAGAAGTTAAAATTCAAGCAATTTTTTAATCGTATCAAGCTATGTTGTCATTACTGCATATAAAACTCCAGACTATGGTGAACAGGTTAGGAGCCTGACAAATCTCATAAAAAGCAATTAAAAAAAAAAACACCTTGAGAATTTTAGCTAGTTTGTTTATCAATAAACATGAGGGCTTAACACGTGCATCTCCTTGCCTTGGCTATGCCAATACTGACAAGGGCAATGAAAGAGGAACACCTTGGGGGTTTTTTTGTGGTAAACAATTGGTCAAGTTGGGAGGCGTTTCATTGTTCTTTTTTGTTAAAGCATAAGAGCAATTTATATTTTGACTTGTTGAAAAATCTTCCTGTGACTTAGAGGATGGGAGGAGTGGTGGTCCTTCAGACAAATGAGCTTCTTTCCACGAGTTTTCTTCTGCACTTGGAATATGTCATCCATACAGAGAAAGCAGATAGTGAGACACGGATATTAACAGCTGAAAGGTGATAAAGAACAGCTTCTGATACTGTTTCTGACCATATGAACATAAGCTGTCTTTAGGAATAGGTGGAGTTGACTTTGTTTTTACGACAAAAGGCAGGAAAGCTCACACAGTTATTATACCCGAGCAATTATATACAAAGCTGGTCCTTATTGCCTCTACACTGCTTGCTATTTGCTTGTGATTTTCAGTCCCATTGCATCCTTTGACTTCTGCAGAATGGTAAGTCTAATGGTCATAAGAGTTATGACTGATAGAAGACAGAGAAACTTCCCTAGGTAGTATTTAAATTTGCTTTCTACTCCACCAACAGTCTATGAGACTTCCTATGGGATTTTCTTTTCAGTTTCAAAATCTTGTGTTGCAAAAATGGTAACTCACATCAAATAACCTTGGTTTCAGCTCAGGTTTCAGTTCCTTGACAGTATTTTGTCATATCCTTGAAAGGAAGATACAAGACAGTTACATCAAATTGCTGTCTAATAGACTTCGCTTTATGGCTTCCTCAGTTAGAAGTTGCCTTATATACTGGAGAATGAGGTTTTAATACCTTTCTTTTTTGTAATGTCTGGATCCTATCTGACTTACAAAGGGCTCGTTATCCATTTTTTTCAGCATTTCAGAGAGGAGGACTTATTTCTGTATTTATTTTGCAGTCAATTTAGTTAATAATAGGATAACTTGTCAGGACTTTTAATAGGCATTTTCCAACATTTCAATGGGAATGAGTCTGTCAAATATAGAAAATAAAAAGAGAAAGGTAAAAATGTCAAAAACATTAGCAGGACACTCATTAATTTCAAAAACAAAACAAACTGTAAATTATGCAGTTTACAATTGTGTCTTTCATCACAAAGATAAATTACTGTGCTGTATGACACTTTGAATGTGCACTTAAGGATTTTCTTAATTAAAGAAAATAGAATGGGAGAAAATACTACAACTTTTTTGGAAGAGGGGATACATTATAATTCCTTTCACATGTAGGTAACTAGCTATAAAATGATACTTCACTTTGCTTTTTTAGTGTTTTTTTTTTAAATTACTTTTTATGCTCCTCTTAATTATTTCTGACAGCTTTTTTCTTCTTTCTCTGCACTTCATTCCTGGTGTCATTTCAATCTTTGTTTCAGTTCTCTCTCTTGTTTGGATTTATTTTTCTCTCTTGCTTTGTGTGGTGGTTGTACTTTCATATTCTCTGTTTGTCATATTTGACTTTCCTTCCCCTTAGAATTTTATTGCCTCATACTTTATTCTCAGGACAGGAAAGGGAAAGGAATAGATACCAGCTCTAGACTCAGGAAATATACTCAGCTCTGTGTCTGAACCTATACTCTTTTTTTTTTTTTTTTTTTTTTTAGTATTTCAGTGTTTTGATCTGATGGACTCATGCCAGTTGCTGCATAAAATACTCCTTTCTTCAGCAGGTACTACTATACACAGAGATTGCTCCATACTTGTATCAAGAGATTCAGTGAAACATTATGTTCTATGTGCTTATAGAGTAGTAGAAAGTATTTTTCACCACTGAGAATTTAGGATTAAAAAATTCCTGAATATCAGTCTTCCATCGTTATCTTTTTGTGAAAGCCAAGTCTGTTAATAATTTCTTTGTATTTACTCCATTGCTGTATAATTGATGTATTTTCATTATGTAATCTGAATCCAAATGTTATAAGGGATCTCCAGGATACATTTTGTAGCTTTGAATTCTCGCATTTCTTCAACAACCTCAAGTACTGCTTCAAATGTAGGTTAAAGGACATTCTTTCCTAGTTTGCTATACCAGTCCAGCATGCAGCTTTATGTTTGTTGAGATTGTCAAACTGAATTTTTTTAGAGCAAGGTTTGTGCTATTGCAGTGCAGGAGTGTTCTCTCAGTTGGTGTCCTCTTTCCACTATCAGCTGGACGTTTATTATTAATCTTTGCTGTGCAAATATTGTAGTCATGCAAAAAACCCATGGGTTTCCTAACGGTGAGTAGTTCACTTGTATAAAATATAATGGTAGTAAAGAATGGTCATAATTACTTATGTATTATGCAGGATTTGAATTATGAGATTTAGGAGAAATATCTGCCACTCACTTTTATTTGATTTTCAAATGGCACTGGCAATATCCTATATCAAAGACAGAAATAGTTTGCAAAGGTAAATCCAGCTGCAACAAGTTAAAACAAAGTTATAGAAAGAAAATAGATGAAAAAGGAAGGAAGCCATAGCCATACATAAAAGGAACTCTAAAAGGAATCATCTAAAGTGTACATTCATGTCCTTATTCAGCCTTGGGTTTTATCACTTTTTATCACTGATATGTCTAAAGGGTAAAAAACTGGATTTGCAGATGGTGATGGCATTGGAAGGACAACAAATCATAATGAATGCTGCATCTGGATTCACTGCAGGCAGGGATTGGGGCAAAATATTTAAAATAAAGCCAAAGCAAACCATATTAAAAATTCCTACTGTATATGACAATCTTTCATAGCATTAAAATGTGCAGTTAACTAGTGTATTTAGTAATCTGATAGTTTCTATTCCTGAACTGTCCCTTCCAGAGCAATCCTCCCCCTCCCAGTCATGTCATAGTTGGTATGAAAAGTCCAAATCAGGCTGCATCAGAGCATCTGGGGTTTATTTTGTATCTGGCTCATCTAGTTAATTCTGATAGAATAGACCTGACCTTGTCATTTACCTTTTGCACTCAGTTGAGCACATCTGGAAACAATTCAGTCTTCCTTGTACATGCACTTAAGTCTTCAGGTTTTATCTAGTACTGTAATCGATTAAGGCTACAGGTATGTTTTCTGTTTTGATTGATTCATCTTTCTACAGAAATAGGAAGGAAGCCAAGGTGTTGAGTGCTAGCAAAGGAGATGTGGTTGTTCAACTGATATACCAAGTCTGTGGCCACTGTTCAGGGAGAAGCTGTAACCAATGACTACTTTCTTGTGATCTTTAAGTAGTGAATGTTTAGAAACTATATTCTTGCTTCTCCAGAAAAGGAAGTTGTGACCAATTTTAAAAAATATTTTGGTGGCCCATGAGGTCTCCAAAAGCATCTTTTCTAAATTCTTCTGGAGTATTTGAAAATCACAATGGCAGCCTTTCAACAACTTTAGGTACCTAATTCTTCCTAAAAGTTTGGGTTTACCCCAAACTTCTTCCTCCATCTGTGTTCCATCTGAAGGCAGGAGATTTCGGCTGTCTCACACCTCCACTGAACCCTCCGTATTCCAGTACCTGCATCCTATCCTGCCCAGCAGCTGCTCCAAGGTCAAATTCGGTGTTACTCCATTACTTCTGGAAGGATCAGCAGAGCTGCCTTCACTTTACACTGGTGTTTGCATCTGAAATATCCTTGAGAGAGCATATTTTCTTTTCAACTAGTCTTACAGATTTTAAAACAATTGATGTTAAAAAGTGCCTATAGTGGTGTAATAGAAACCTCCCTCTTGCTATGAACAGCTCTGCTGTTCTTTTCATGGCAACAGCTATTATGCAAGTAGAACTTTTCAGTGTTAGCGCCTTTGTCTACTCTCACGCTCTTCAGAGTTGCTGCAAGGACTTTATTTGCACCTTCTTCATTAATCATCTGGGCTAACATCTCATGGTATTAAAATGTATTCCAGACAATAATACTACTGAGATAATACTCTGGAATGTGAAGACCACTGGCATGTGGCCAAGTTACTTGCAGTTCATCTTGGAGGTCAGTAGTTTAATTTCTGTTTCCATTTCTTAAATAAAGGAGAATTGTTTCTTTGGATTTGAATAATTTCTGAAAGGATCATGCAAATGGAAATCTCAAACTATTGATATTGTCATTCCATATTCTATTTCAATAATCTCTTCTACTTTATCAGGTTACATTATTTAATTTCCTACTGTTTCACATGCAGATCTGTAACAAGGTTGCAATGATAAACAGTGTGCCACGTGATTAAAAAATTTAATACCAAATTACCTGAGTGCTGTGAAATAAATCATGTCACAAAGGAAATGGGATTAAGTGGTGAATAAGTGTATTCATACTTATGAGAAATGTGAACCAAATTTCATGTGAATTATGTGGAACTTTGAGAGAATGTAAATCAAGTTACAAATGCTATGATTGCTCCTTGTCACTGAAATGTACCCTAATCAAAAAATCTCCACATTCTGGAAACCAAGGTATGATTTTTAGTGCTGAATTCAAGCTTGTGCTGCTATCTCAACAGTTGATCAGTAAACCGAATACTAATACCAAAGATCTATAATTGAATTTACATTTTAGATTTTCTTGTAAAAAATACATGATTCAAATATTTATTTGATGGCATTAAAGTCACACAATTACTTATTCTAAGAAATGTCCTGTGCAGCTTGGCTCAGGAAAAGATACCTGGAACCATTCCTTCAGAACACAGATGTTGTGGTAAGACAGTTGAAGGGAGACAGCTTTGTTATTTTCTACTTTCTCTGTAAGGCAGATTACGTCAGGCTTTATACAAAGTGATCAGCAGCCTGTGTTTCACTGACAAAGTGAAATGATCACCTGTGCAAACATCTGTGCACCTGGCCTTTGGGTACTTACCAAAGAGGGACAGCAAAATTCAGGTAGACTGTTCAAGCAACCCCACAAGATGGTCCCAACAAAAGAACCACAGACACAAGTGTTAACTGCAGATTATTCTAGTTCTGGGTTACAAATGCCTTTTTTTTTTTTTTCAATTTAACCTGAAATATGTAGGTGTGTCACCTGAACTTCATTTAGCCTTTTGTAGGGGAGAGAACTACCTTCAAATGGAACTTGGCCGTAAAGATCAATAACCAGTTGACTGTTACTACAAACAAGACAAAAAGTACAACTGGAATTTGAGACATTGTGGATATACAGGATATAGAGAATTGTTCTAGGCATGTTCAAAATACACAGGTATTTGATGTTTAAACATTGCCTTTCTTTCAGTTTAGGGCAGGTAAACAAGACAATACGAAAAGCACAGTGTGCTTTGAAAATGTGACTGAAAACTTCAAAAGGTGATTAAAGCCAAAAAGAACACACAAAATGTACTGCTTTCTGTAATTTGAGCCTGGATTGCCTTGACTGTTTACACATTGCAAGGGGCTGGAGTCAGAACGAACATAAATGAACACAATGCTGAGCATTGCTGGAATCATAAAGAGTTAGCCAAAGGACTCATCCTTGCAATGCCTTGATGTGCAGACTTTTCTAGACCCTGTCACAGCCAAATAATAGCAAAATATGTTTTGGGTGTTTTTCTTAATTAATTAATTATGAGAGCTTGGAACTCTTCATTCCCAGGATTTTGGCCCTGTGTTGCAATTGGATACACATCTATCTGTACTGAGAAATTGATGATCACTGTCACAGAATTATTCAGAAGATTCATAAGCCACTTCCAAGTTTAAAACACAACAGAGACAGCTCTGTAGGCGGAATAATTATTCATTAATTATGAGTGTTTGGGGGTTTTTTGTCTTGGAGATGTATGCAAGAATCTCAGTGCTGGAGTGGTTACAGTGTGCAACAGTAAAATCAGAATGGGAAAGGTAGAAAGCATTAGTATTGAGCTGAAAAGGGATACAGAACTCTTCATATTTACAAACAAGGGATTTGCCTCCCTTCTGGATTCTCTAACACTCAGTTTGGGGGGTTGTGCATGCTTATGGATTTTTTTTACATTTCTGTAAAACATAATTAAACAAAATATTTACTTAGATAATTACACAAAGCAGGAAAGCGTTTTTAAAGTATATTTTTACTAGACTCTGTTAACTTATGACCTTTTGAAAAAAGCATGTGAAGAAACAGTCAGGTCATTACATCGTTCCTTGCCAAAGTAAAGAGTACAGGATTCTCGAGGGAGGGCTACTGCTTGGCTTCTCTCAGATTAGGTAAGAGTTTGTTTCCAGCACTGACTGCAGCATCCACAAAGTGTTATCTATACAAAAAATCATATGCTTATGCTTCATAAAACTAACTGCTAAATACTTTTAATTAGAATGATTGTTCAGTCAACCATCTTAATTTCTTCTATTTCCTTTGGTCACAACAATTATTAGCATAAAGGGCATTCTCTTAAAATCCATCAGATACTCATGGAAGTCTCTAAATAAAATTAAAATCTGAAAAAACCCAATTCTTTACAGTATATTGGGTGTCTGAGTGGAAACTTTAAGTCTGGTTAAGGCCAGCTTTATTGCTTAGTTTCAAAGCTACTGTGGAACCTGAACTGTGAACTAAGGCCCTGTTTTCCAGAAATGGAAGGAGACAAAAAAAATTGCTTTCTAGGGGATAAAATTCTCTAAAAATAATAAAGACCTCACTGGAGCAGAAGGATGCAACTCATTCTTCCCTATGGCTGTTGAACTGAGTTGGTTTTCCCTAGCATTTGTGAGGTCTGTGAGAAATGTTTGGATAAGATCTTTTGGTGCTGTTCCCAGAACATGGTTCATGTGATATCAAAGAATCCTGATGTTTTGCCAGGGACCTTTTTGTCACTGGGAATTTGGAGACTGGTTTGTAAAGCGTTGGATGAGCTGCAATACAAAGTAAACTCCTGAGCAACTTATTTTGGCAGGCCCAAGGCCACCAGGGACCTATACCAGCAGACTCCACCCAGAAGGAGAATGAGCAAAGGAGAGACAGATGACAACTTCAGCTGCTGTTAAAGAAGTGTTACTTCTGTAACACTGCAAAGCTGAAGTAAAACATCAGCTTTCCAGGCCATGGATTTGCACTGAATTACTGGAATAACTAAAGGAGGTCACTGTAACCTTCCTTAAAGCCAGAGTGTCCTTGTCTTGAAGCAGGAAGATCAAAGAGATGAAGACGTGCAATTATTATATTCCCTCAACTGCAAGAATTAGTGACCCCAGCTGCCTGAGAAGTGGGAAGGAGGGGTTGTGACTGTCCTTACTTAAACAATGTTTCAATAGCATTACTGTTTCTCCAGACATTAGTCTCAATCAGTGGTTCCCCATCCTTTTTTCCATCTGTCACCCCCAAGTTTTGTTCACTGACAGGGCAGTCCTGGGTGAATGGAAGGTATAAGCACACTGACAATTTTCCTCACTACTTCCTTTACCTCTTGAAGTCTGGAGTTACAGACAGCATGTTTTGACTTCTCAGTAAATGCAAGGAATTCATTCTACCAGTGCTGTTCACAGTAGTTACTTAAGGTGGAACCTGTCTGCTTACAGTATACAAAAGATGAGCAAGAAGAAGGTTTTCTGGAAGCCCTAAATTTGTAGTGATCACCTATTAGGTAAATTGTGCATCCTTTGTGCTTATTGAAGATGAGAAGGTGGGAAACAACATCCCAATATATAGAGTTTATACAGTTTCTCTCAGCTCTCAAAATACTGTTCTGCTCACTGATGCATATGTTACGTAACTGTCAGAAATCTGAGAAGCTATTTTGCCCAACTTTGTATTCCTTTTTTTTTAATATTATGTCACTTATTTCTATCTTAGTTTCACTCTGTAGTTTCCATTATGATCTGGCATGAAGAAGGTCTCAAACAGGCAAGTGTTCTGGGGTCACGACTGTATTTAAGTAGATTTTTGGTCTGATAATTTGTAATAATAAATGATTAATTTTACATAAATACTCTCATTTTGCCAATCACTGAAACCTGTAGGGCAAAATTGGTTCAATCCCACCTCTGTAATTCCTTAAATTCAAAAGGTTGACATAATCTGAGGCTAAGACTGGATTCGGCCGCACCTCAACTCCTCTCTGAGAAGGGGTTTAGAAAGCAAGGGAGTCCTTTCTGCATCTTGTGACTCAATGGCAGGGCTCCTTTAATAAATTTTGTCTAAGACTTCCACTCCCACCTGTGGCAGAGTGCAAGGTGTTACTTTTTGTAAGTTTAAATGCATTTTTCATGTTGAAAAGTATCTGCTAGATGTCTTATAAAAATAGCCAAGAGTTTGGATGGTGAATGTTTCATGACACTCCTCAGAAATGATCAGCACATCACAGATTACTTACTGAATATGTTCTCTAGTGCTAAAAGTCATGTCCTCATTTTGCCAGTCCCTTCCACCAAAAATTAACACCAAAGAAAATACTGTGGAATATTAGTCCAGTGTTTCTTGAATAGGTAGAAACCAAAGCATGGTATCCAGGTTTGCTGCTTAAGATACCTGAACATCTATCAAATTTTCTATGAGCATGAAGAATATAATTATTTTGTTATTAATAATGAATTACATGCAGCAAGTAGAAAGCAGAGCTGAAAATCCTTTTAGGAGGTCACTTATCCTAATGGTACTGAAATTTATTATTTTTGGGCCTGTCTACTGTAATAGGATAGGCTCTTCATATATACAAAGATCCCTACTTTCACTCCAGGAAATAGATGGTACTTCTGTACAAACACAGAGCCTTGTCCCTGGGTAGTTGTGTTCTGCAGCCATCATTCAAAGCTTCCTCTACCTGGTACAAGACTTGATGCCCCTGGGAAACTGCACCATTCCTCACGTCCTATGTCTTTCAGTGTTTTTCAGCTGGGGATCTGAATTTCACTAGGAAGAGAAAGGTCAGCCTTCCCCGTGGGCTTTGTGCTGCTGGGGTAGCATAACCTTCAACACAGTTCAGCTCACTTTGGGGAATGCAAAGAACATGCCACAAGTGCCCCCCTCAGCTGGCCACTGGCAATGCTCAAAATGTGCCCCTAGGCAGGGTGGATCTAACGGCTCTGCTCCCCTCCTGTCCTACTGGCTGAGAGTAAACACAATGTTCTTCAAACGATTTTCCAGGAGAACTTCTAGGGGAAAAGGTGGGAAGAAGGAGAAATATCAAATTAAATTCTCCTAGAGCTTTGCCTGGGCCTCCAAGGATATGTCAGTGTCCTCCCACAGCTCAAGAACTCCTGATCCAATGCATTCCCCTTGCCCAAAGGCAGGATCAGTTCCAATTAAACTGATCCCAACAGGATTGTCTAGCCTGTCTTGTAGCACTGTTGTCACTGGAGATCTTTACTTTCTGAAGTAATAAATTTCAGTGTTTCACTGTCACTATAGTTGAACAGCTCTTTTTTTTGTTTGTTTGTTTTCTACCTTAAACTTCTAATCCTCCATCCAAAGGACATTAGTTATTGCCCTTTTCATTTAGACAGATGTCCCTTTCCTTTTGGCAGCAAAATTTCACATTACTGGGGATTAGTGACTTCAGTCCTATTGTTTCTGGACTCTATTCTATCATTAGAACTCACTATCTTCTACATCTCTAAGGTATTGCTTATCTGAACTCCCTCACCTTTAAGTGTGGTTTGCTAAACTGAATAGCATATAATTACTCAACAAGCCTTAAAACAGAATTCCTAGTTATTCATCTCACAAGGTTTCGTTGGGGTTTTTTTCAATAGCACAAAATTAGTGACATGTTGATCTTACTCTCTTCAAATCCTAGTGAGTTTTGTCATTGATTATTGTACTTTATTAAATAATCATTAAGACTAATATAAAATTAATATTAGACATTTTTATCTGACATACACTTAAAATTACTATTTTTCTAAATTTTAGGTTTAAAAATTACTGAAAAAGAGCCAGATTTGTACTGCTTGACAATTACATATGAGTCATGATGGAAAATGAGTAAACTCCCAGGTATGTTCCTCTTTTGTTATCACATGAATGGTAGACTCCACAATGATCAAGTTCTTCCGCTGAATCTCTTGCTCAGAAAGGAAACATGAGGAAGCTGGCTAATGCTGATAAGGTAACTTCATGAAATGCAAAGGTAATAGATTTTGTTCTTCTGCTGATAAGTCAAGGATTTATGTTTGTAAAAATTACTTTATCTTTAAAAAAAAATTACTGTCACATAATTTTCTTTCACTCACTTGAATCTTTTAACCGTGGTAAAACTATGGTCAGTCATCTTGCCAGGTTTTTGCTACTTTAAGGAATGACACAAATATGTAAATTTCTGCTTCTGTGTTCTGATCTTCAGAACTGGAAATGAGCAAAAATGTTGGGCACTCATTAATAGAATTGCATGATTTGTTAGAAATTAGGTTTTGTTCTGTATCATCTTTAGCAAACAGTGTTTCTCTTTACATGGGACTCAGTTTTTAAGTATGACTATTTGTGAATAACTCCCCCTTTTCCCAGCTGAAGTAGATAATGATCATTCCACTCTGGAGTAAAAATCTAATCACAGGGACACAAACACCACAGGGAGACCCTAGGCTGAAGAAGGTACAAGCATCAAACAAAATACAGGGATCTAGTGAAAAATAAGACTTAGAAGAAACTTAGCATTTTTAAGGCATGAACAGTAGTAATGAGTGAAAGTTGTGTTTGCCATTTATTTAGAGCTATTGGAAGTCCAGTCAACCGTTTCATGACCTTTCCAAGCCTAACAGCTCACATGGAACTCTAATGAGTTTTATTTAAGATTTAAACAGAGAGCTGCTTGAAATGATACACTGAAATAAAACTATGACAAAGCTATTATGCAGCCTGCTCTAATGGAGTCGCTTATATAAGCACCACCTTCAACTGAAACTCATAACACTCCATTAAATATCTGCCTCCATGGTTCAAAAGCATAGAAGGAATAGCAATACCACAAGTATTGCTTCAGTTACTTCCCATGGATTGATTCAGGTACCTAATGGTATTTATAAGCCATGTTGTAGAGCCTTGAGTTACATGACTTCAACTAGGATACCCTACTTAGGTACTTTCAGTTGATGCAATCAAGCCTCTGGTAGGAACTTGGCCATTTTGCCAAAAACACAAGCAGTATCTTAGAGGAGTGAGCTTACTGCCCTCTTTAGTATTCACAAGGCTGACTTTATTTCAGGAGCTTGTACCAGTGTCTTTCCTCATTTTTGCTACTCAAGGAAAAAACAAAGTTTCAACATCATTATGTGTTCATGGTTTTTAAAATTGTTTAATAAAACCAATCTTTGAACAGAGACAGAACCTGCAGATTCCTGTTTTGCCAAGGCCATGATTTAAAATTGCACCTCAGTCTTACCAGTTATTCAGGCTGTTGGAGATGAAGCACCTGATGAAGAGCACATCTGGGCAAACCCTTTGGACAAATGGGCAAAGTGGAAAGGCACAAGCTGTTAGAAAAGAATATCAGTGGGAAAGTAAAAGGTGTTTGAAAGCACAGTCAGCCTAAGTAACTTAGTTTCAGCTCTAAAGTATTGAATGAAGTATGCCATTTTTATATTCATTAGGTAATTCCATTTATTATCTGTGCCTAATTTAGTAAATGAAAAACTAGGACTATAGTCCAGGCACATTTTATGTATCTTTATATGCAGATTTACTTTGGCCATAAAGCTCAAGAAGGAACCTTATCAAATGATCTGTTGGTCTGGCAAGCATGTAACTTGACCATAACTTACTAACAACTTTTCCCTACTGCGTTTTTTGAATAAACTTCTGCCTAAAAGCTATATTCCAAAATAGCTGGAGCTTTTTTTTTTTTTTTAATAAATCCTTCATCCAGCAACAGAAAAGACACAGGAGCGTTTTTGGTTACCATCAGGACATTCCTTCTCTGAGGAATCTGCATGATTTGATTTAAGAGAAGTTTTAAATTTCTTTTCAGTTAATTTAATTCTTATAAGTTTTAACATCTTTTAAACTTGGCAGTTACTGAAGCTGCAATTCAGTTACTCTGGTGCACTCCACAAAGTCATGCGTTTGAAATCTGTGGATACTTTTTCTTCTGTTGTACCTCATACCAGCAAGTACAGATGACAAGTCATTAAATACAAAACAGAGAGGTGTGAGCAAAAAAAAAATTTATTAAATATGAGACTTGTGTCTGACCTGCTTCCCCTAAACCCATTTTGTCTCCATGGCAACAGCCACAAGCATGTGACAAAACATTAGGGATTTCTCTAAAGAAAAATGTCACTTTTCAAGAAAGCCTCATCTTTTATCCCTAAGTGGGTTTCAAAAGTGTAAAGCATGTTTACAGGAAGACAAGCCTTGTGGCTGTAAAGCTTTATCAGCTTTGCAGTGCACTAAGTACCCTCCCCACAGCAAGCAAGGCCAAATGTTGCACAGATGCAAGAACAGACATACACTTCATCAACTTACCTCCTCTGCAAGTGCTTTGGGAACGGGGAAGTATGTCTTCTGAAGGTGAGTTTAGAACCACTCTGGTGTGATAACCACAAATTTTATGGCATGTTCTTTACATAAAATCACCCAGAACTACCTTTGCAGTTTAGTACAAGTATTTTAATAGTGTAAGAGGGGACTGTCTCAAAATAATTCTTACCTTCTATTGCTAAATAAAATGTAATCACAATGTAGGTGAATTTGCTACACTGGTGTATACTATTATTAGATTGCAGATTACTGCACTGAAAATCATAGCCAAAGTATGTATTGTTATATAGAAAATGCTCAGAGATTTGGTTTTGTATGACTTAAACTATTATTCAACATTTCCAAGTTTTATGAAATTAATATGAACAGTTCCTTTACCAATGCAGAAATTCTGATGATCCAACTGGTACTCAGAAATACAAATAATTTACTATGTTTTAAACTTTGTTAAAGCTCTCTCCAAAGCCACATGATGATTATCTTGAATCCCATGTCCCAGCTCTACTGGCTAATTTATACAACTCACTGTGTTCAACTGGCCATTGTTTGTTATCTCAATATTATACCTTTGGGGAAAAAAAATAAGTTTCTTCTTCCTATAAACTTTACTATCTATCTGTATTTGAGTATGTTTTTGTTATCTGTTCACAGGATAAAAACCTGGGGTCCATTTAAACACCAGCATACAATTATTCCAGGTTACGAAGGAGTACATTATACTGTGATCAGCAAATTTGCTGATCACACCAAGTTGGGAGGGAGTGTCGACCTGCTGGAAGGCAGGAGGGCTCTGCAGAGGGATCTGGATAGACTTGAGAGA
>JAWWEV010000134.1:40053302-40102644 GCA_035583235.1 Hafferia zeledoni | reverse complement strand
GGACATGGCACTGAGTGCCATGATCTAGTAAATGGACTGGAGTTGGACCAAGGATTGGACTTGATGATCTCGGAGGTCTTTTCTAACACAATCAATTCTATGATCATCAAACTCCAGCTGCTGGAGGCAAGGGCAAAAGCAGTCCTACTTGCAGGTCTATAAAACTGATTATTATACTGGTACTGCTTCCATTTCTCATCTTTCTCCAGTAATAGATGCCATGTTACCACTGAACATTTACAAGGCAAAATTTCCAAGTTGGCAATAATATAGCAATGTAATGGGCTGCAACTCTAGTTGCAGTTTTGATATTATCTTGGTTTTATTTGAGAAATGACTGGTACACTCACTCCTTTTAAATAGAATATTGAGGACTTTACTATCTCATGAGGTCTAAAGGAGCCTTGGAATAATCCTGTGCCTGCCCAGCAGCAGCTGACAGACTAGGGCCATGTCCGACCTCGCTTTGTCCCTGTGCTGGAGAGCAGGATCAATGCTCCTGATTACCAGTCCCTTCCTGCTCAGCCAGCAGGCTATCCAGGCCATTTTCATGGCTCCAATGAAGCATTCCTCAGACAATTAAAGGCATTCTTCAAGGCCAGAAAGGCACATAGTCCAGAGAGGATGGGGTAAAAAATAGTCAAAGAACAAAAAACAGAACTAAGTAAATAATAGTATCAGATAATTTTCATGCAAATAGCAGAAGACTGGGGAGGGTTGGTTTTGTTTACCACAGGTCCCTTTACTCTAGACTTTTAACATCCATTTATATTAATTTCCAAATGATGACCTATGTATTGTTAACCTCAAACAGCAAAAAAGCAGTATCTCTATACAGGCCCAAAACAGATTCATGGCTTCTGTGACACAACTGTGGATCCTGGGACACCCGTGGTCAAATGAACTGCACAACCTCCCCTCTCTCCCCTCTCAATAAAAAAAAAAAACCAACAAAAACCAAAACACACAAAACCAAGAACAAAACAAAATAAAAAACCCCAAAACCAATACTGTTCCTCTACTGCCAGCAAATGCAACCACTGTGATAACTCACATTATACCTGTCTGGGTTGCTGTCTCTCAGCTGAACCTTGCTGTATTCCTGACTGCAAGACTACAGTTGCAATTAAATTGCAGTTTTGTCCTCAGGAGTATGAAGCAAGTTTACACACCTAAAACTTGTCAGATTTTTAGAGTTATACTGCAGTTATATAGCATCTAATTTGCCTCCCACAAAAACCTCCACCTCACTGATACCATGCAGGGACAAAATGAAGTTTGGGGTGGCATCTATAAGCCTTTCATTTCCTAGCCTGACTGGTGACCTAAATAAAACTTTTCAGTATTAGGTTTTTCCAAGATGTAATTTATACTATGGCTGTCAGGAGTTAAGACAGTAGTTGCCATGGAGTTTTAATCTTTTTTTAGGCTTTAGTCAAAGGAAGCTGGAAGTCAGTATGCTGGGTAGAACACCGCTCAACAGAATTAATTGGGACAGGATTTTATCCTAATAGCTCTACTGAACGTTATTCTCAAAGGTTCTAGAATTCAATTTTATTTTCTTCTTCCTTTTAGGCTTTTGAAATCACACTACATTCAAACCATAAAGCACCCAAGTTACTTCTTCCCCCCAGTTATTCCAACTATAAACTCACTTTTTTTTTAGTCTTAATGTGCACAGGTAATTGCTGTAGTGAAATTCATTCACCAGTGCTTCCATATGCAGGGGAGGCACTCTGTAAGTATCTTTAGGGAGCATTTTACTTTTCTATGCACCCACTAGGCACTCATCTCTACACTGGAAAACAGGCCTTGGGAACAGAAATTAGGTTAATCTGTGTCTATGCTACTTATAACTTCCTTGATGTATATTTGAGGAAAAAAAAGAAAGCAGCATGCAATGCTTGAAGTACATCTGTGAGAAGTACAATTTTGGTCATGCTATAGTCAGTAACGCTCTGCTAGGATACAGGTGCAGCAGAACAGAGATGCAGTTCAGTCTAATACTTGAAGTTATAACAATGCTGGCTGACTTAAAACAACTTGCCCTATACCAGGCAAACCAAAAGAATGCAGACACAGGTGGAAAAAAGTGCAGAACTTGTCAAAATAAGCTTTTAGAACTCTTACACTACCCCAACCAAAAGTAGAAAGGATTCAGATGTAATATTAGCTTGATCTTAAGAGACTTGAATTCCAAGGCAAATGACAGCTTCCCAGAAATATTTCCCAGAATTTTCACTAAATACAATCGTTTACTGGCTAGCTGTAGTGGAAATGCATAATCCTCAAGCTATTCCAGAGACTGCAGAGTAATCAGAAAATTGGCACAAGAGAGAATTTCAAACTCTTTTCAACTCTTCCAATGGCATAACAGTAAAAAACCAAACATCATCTTCCTTCTAGGATATATAAGTCTGTGGGACTTGAACAGTTGAACATTAGTATCTGGTTTTACCACTGACAGCAGAGCATCTTACCTAACCAGCACTGAACAGAAAACCGTTCTTGTGGATTTGAGTGACGGCCCTGCTCATCATTTTCAGAGGATCAGAGGCAAAAAGCTGTGGTATTTTTTTCAGTCTGAGGTGTCAGCATCGAAGACTTGCAGAGCTACTGGAAATGAGACCACTTAATAAAGGCAGCATGTATGCACATAAGAGGGAGAAAGATCTCTAAGCCCTTTACTTACTGGTGTGACAATCACTGGAGTTTTGTCCCAGTAGAGCAGCTGAGCCTAAAGAATAAAAACCCAGATCAGGACTTTTAACAATCAGATCTGTTGCAGTCAGAAATGGCACAAGCCCCGGAAGTGCCAAACTGCTTGTGTCAAGTATGAATTTAGACAAACTGTAGCAGTTTCCTTCAAGCTGAAGTGAGAGGCTTTTAAAAGAAGAAAGTGTGCTCAAAGTTAGGAAATGCCACCTTATTTACAAAGGCTTATTCTGATAGAATATCCAAAATAAAATCCTTAGATAAATTCAGGGAAGACAGGGGCATTTCACTTACCACCATTCTGTACCAGTTTCAAGACTTGTGGGTACCACATTACCATTTCTGGATGTGTGGATAAGTTAAAGCTTGGTAAGTGAAAACTAGTTTAAATACAGAGGTATTATCATTGTGCTGCAGATATAAAAATGGCCTTACCATATAGATGGCAAATATGAAATCACTCATTTTGTTTTCAAAACAGTAAGGTTTCTAGTACATGTATTTGTGTTTTGCTTTAAACACTTGGTTTAATTAACTGATTATTTTGTTAAAATTAATCAAACTGGTCCATGGGACAACAATCAAGAAACACTCTTGCTCTGATATAGCTTCTTTTAAATAATTTACGGCGACCTTTTGCTGTTACTGAACTTGCATTACTTCAAAACTGAAAGGCAAAAAGTAAGAACTTAGAGAAGTGCACCATATTTTCATAAACTTAAAGAAAACAAGATGTAACCTAGGCTGAATTAAGATGCAGCAATTATTTACAAAAACAGAAGCAGTTCCTGTGTTGTCACACAGACTTCTATCAAATTCTGAAGTGTGTGTTGCCCAGGGTTTTTTTTGCAAGTAGCTAAACTTACTTGATGAAAAACAATACACATCTTGAAGGTGAACTGGTTTAGCAGTGTTTACTTCTTGTTTTCACTTCACTAACAAGGTTCATCCTTTTAGGAGAAGGAACTCAACATTAAGAAGCAACAGAAGAGTTCTCTACTTACCTTTCTGATTTCATACTAGCATCTTACATGCATTTCCAGCAGTTACCATTGATCTTCTATGAAAATGGATGAAAACCCAAAAAGTCTGGGTTTGGGTAAAAAAATTTTTTAAAAAGTGGTGAAATGCTAAATGCCAGATAGTATCAGATCTTCTCCTGTTTGTCTTCACAACAAATTAGCCATAACATTTAAAAGAAGAAATTTTAGAAGCACCCATGTGTTTGAGGCATGCAGCTAATCTGCAATATAACCTGAATTACTTCCACATTTGAGCAATTTCATATATTAGGCAGGCAAGCAAGTGCCATTTCCCCCAGCAGTATCTTCACTAGAAACTTTAAGAATTCATATTCCCTACTGGAAGGTCCATTAGCATAAAAGAAAGCATCCCCAAATTAGAAATATTTATCTGGACCACTTTCAAAATCTAAAATTTCCTTTCCTTAACACCCCAACATACACTTCCTACTTTAGCAATTATTTCAGATGAACAATTATATAAGGCTCTCTGCTTTCTCCTCTGCATTGGAGAAAAGTGTGCCTGATCTATCCAATGCAAATTCAAGCAATGCTTTTCAAGATAAATTAGTAATGTTAATAGTTACAAATTCACTTGTACTTCATTCTGCAACTTCAGAGTTAATACTTAAGTGATACTTTTTAATACTAGGGAGCATGGCCTTTTTAGGTCTTTACATGTTCCTACAATCTTCAGCCCTAGGCTTCAAATCAATCTTTCCAAGAAGGAAATTTGAGAATCACTAAGCCATAGCAAATTAAAAAAAAGATGGGAGTAAAATGCACAGAGGACAACTTACGCTGCTTATCTCCAACAGCTGGCCTGATCATTCTCCATTAGTAGCCATGATCCAGCCCCCTCAAGAAGACTATCCTTGCAACCTCACATCATCCACTACGCCCAGAAAGCACAATTGGTACCCTCTCTGCTCCCCTGCTGATGGTCAGAGCCCTTACAGTAGTTTCCTGCAGGAGCTGTTTACTTACTGTGGTATGGGTCTCCCCAGTGGAGCACCGGTCTGCTTAATAAACCTACAATTTTAGAGCAAAAATTCAAAATACGCCTTTACAGTCCCCTGACATATAAGTACTGCTACTTGCAAGTGTTAAATCCTGTTAAGGAAATGGTTCATAACTGAGGAAACAAGCTGTGTTCCATAGTTTATACTCTTGAGTGTCCTGCATACTGACTCAGGCCTTCTGGCCTGACAGCACCAAGGCTTTCTTTATGCCACACATGGCACATCCCACCCTCCATCCCTGGCCCACACAGCCCTCTAGTGGGGATCCAGGAAGGAATGCTGATGGCATTCAGCCACTCCAGCTTGCTTAAGCTCATCTGCCTTCTGGGCTGCTCTCAACTCAGCACAACTGCTTTCCAAGCAGGCTCAGCTAGGTATGGTGTCACTTTTCCCTCTGTGCTGTCAAGAGAAACCTGAGCAGCAAAGGGCAGAGACCTATGGGGACTTCTGAGCCCTTGCAGCCCACCCACAGATAACCGCCCAGCCAGCCCTGCAGAGCTGCTGCCTGCCTTGCCAAGCCCACCAGAACGCCAGTCTCAAGAGGCGCATTCAGCAGGGAGCCTAAACCCAGGCTTTGATACCCCACTCACTTCTCCATCAGCATCTCCCATTGCAAGTGAGCAGGAACAGCTGTTTTCACCTTTTTCTTACCTTCTCTAAGGCATGGCAGTGAGGAAGTTCACCTTAACCACCACCCAAGTAGTGTTTAGGTACTACCAGCATACTTCAGGACAAGACTCTTACATAGCCTGTCACAAACCTGCTGGGATTTGTCTACTGGCTCTGTGCCAAGCATGCTTATGCTTTCTTTTTTATTATCTATCAAAACTTTTATTGAAAGCTTTTACCTTCAGGCTTTTTAGACAGTTGTCCAAGTCCAAGAACTGTGGCGCTGTGCCTAAACCCACGTGTGGCCACATGCAGACACAAATCCCACTTACAGAAGAGCAAAGTTTACACCCCACGGAATACCAGTCACGTTTCAGCTCTCTACAGATCAATTATGATGAAGATTCCATCACATTTCCAATTTCTGTTCCCTGAAAAGTTAATACCCCCTCCTCTCAGGGGGTCCTTCTATCACTTCAAGGTTTATGTAAGCAGTGGCAAAATATAAACAACCAAGGAAATAGTTATGGCAATAGAGAGATCATCTTAAACAATAAAAACCGTCTCAGGATGCTTGACAAAACTCAAACAAAACCTACTAAGAATATCCAAAATTAAGTATACACCATAATTCTATCATACTGAAAAACTGACTTCCAAGTATAAAGTCACAAAGACAAGGGTTTAATATTGACCGGGAAAAAAAAAAAAAAAAAAGAGCTTAAGTTAGTGGTATTTTCTTCCTTGAAATAACATACTGGTCCTATGAAAGTCACTGAAGACATCTGCTTTTAGCTCGGAAGACTTTTACAGTTACAGCTGAATTCAAAAACCTAACTCCAAATGTGTGATATTAACACAAAAACTGAAAACATAAAACCTGGGATAAAGAACAAACTTAGTTGTTAGGATGTACATGAGGCTTTTCAAAGCCTTTACCATAACTTGAGAAGTTCTTCAGTTATCTTTCCCACCACCATTACTTCAAAATTCACAAGGTTCTTTAAAATACTAATGGGTTAGATTGAAGCCAAGCTCCATATGCTTGTAATGTCTCCTATGAAAGGTCTGAAGCCACCCTGTTTCAATTATTTGGTTATTCAGTGCAGAAAGTTAAACATCACAGAAGGTATAACAGCTTCTAATACTCCGTTAATAGTATAGATTAAAAATTATTGCATAGTCTTAGGCATTTCCTAAAACAGCATTCTCGGGAAATGAAATATTTTAATATAAAAGGAGCAACTCTTTAAAACATAAATTCCTTTCACTACCTCGATCTTCTATCCTTTTTTGATTTGTCAGTACATTTGTCCATTGTTTTCTCATTGTCTCCTCTGCACTTGGGGCAATACCATTTCCCCTTCGGTTTGTACGTGAGTCCAACACATGAGAAGTGGAACCACTCAATAGGGCACTGTTCATTGTCACATCCTATCATTTCACCATAAGACACCTGGTTGCATAAGCAGTAAGTCGGTTCATTTGGATCAATTGCAAATTCTACAGGTGAAACATCTCTCTCCTGTTTGGCTTTGGAGCGTTTTTTCTTCTTGGCAGATTTTGATCTCTTTTCCTTCGGCGGCTGATCATCGCAGTCATCGATACCGTTTGCTATATGGCACAGATCGCGGCTTTCACTGGTTCGCTGCCGACGAGGCCTGCGGGAAGATCTCTCCGGCTGGCAGGACTCCATCTTTGCCTTTTCTAGAGGCTTTTCGTTCTCAGACAGATCTTGAAAACACTGAGAGTGTGTTTCCATTTGACGGGCTCTATTCTCTACCAGTTCTAGCATCTGAGTCACTATCTGAATTTTCTCATCTCCAAGTTCTTGGCTGTTGATTAATGCACGCTGAAGATGCTGCTGCAAGCGTTTTTTCTGAACAGGATCATTTTCCGCCTTGTATTTTTCATAGACATCATCTATTTCTTTTAATGCTTCTATAAAATAAACAAAATAATAGGAATAATTGCACAAGATGGAACATGCTCAAGAAAACACAGGAATGTATTTCTAACTGATGAGAAACAGTACAAATTTTAATTATAGTATACCCTAGTGGGTTAGACAGAATATATTATGCAAGTTGCAGTGGTCACCAAATCACTGTTTAAGGTCACAATCTGTTGCAAGAAAAAAATTCTCAAGTTCTACACAGAGCAAGCTTATTTTAGGCACTGGGAAAAGAAAGGATAACCCAAGAAAGGGGACACCATTGTTGCTGATGCATGGATAATCCAGATCCTCCCTCCATCTGAAGCAGGACTTTCTGTTAAGAGTCCTTATGAGAGTACTTCCAAAACCCCGGCCTACATACCAAAGCAATGGCTTATTTTATCACAGGAAGAAACCTTAAATTCATAGAATCATTATGTATCATGATATGTAACACTCCAGAATTAGGATACCCCAGGTCCTCTGCCTTCCTCTTTTTATTCATCTAAAGGTTTGATATTACACTTTTAAGTAGACATAGTTATAAAAGAAGTACAACAACTTAAGTTACATAATTAATTTACAATCAGGATGAAAATTAGCTTGCACCACCCAAAATGCTTTTCCTATTACCAGAACAAATTACAGCAAGTTGTATTTTAAATCAAGGCTGAACTTTTCAGAATACATGACCTTCTCTTTAGTACATCACAGGATATTTTTAAGCAACAAGTAAGTGAGTGGCTTACAGTTTGACTTCCAAGCTTTCCTTCTTGAAAGTCGTGCAAAATAACTGCAAGAGTTGCTGTGAATTTCTCACTGAATTTAGTTCTCAGAAGCAAGTTTAATGAACTTAAATATGAGATCAACAAATGCCCTATACATCAGTCTTAGCCTGTACTCTGTTCTATATAACTGGATTTTAAAATATTTCCCAAGCCAAGAGTTACAGTAGATCTACACATAAAGAACAGGAAATACATTAGAAAAAACTGTCAGATAAACTTGATGCACAGTGTTATGCAGAATTTAAGGATTTTATTTGAACAGGTAAGTGAATGATACTGAACTATTTACTTCTAAAGCAAGAAGATATGCAGCACAATCTATCTTCTCCTAAAAACCTGCATTTCACAAACTGGCTTTCATTTTTAAAGAATTTGTCTGCATTGTACAGTTGTGAAATGGTTCAAGCTTGTGCTAAATAGAAGACATAGCTATTATCTCAACATCCTTCCCACCAATTTTTCTTTCCTGCTGACATCTTGAAACAGTAGCTTAAGCATGAACAGCTGCTTTTTACTATAAATTCTAAAACCTGTATGACAGCAGGAGCCAAATACATTTTATTCTGTTCCAGACTTTCACTAGGGAAGGATTCCACTTATCCGATAACTCAACCTGTATTTTCATAATCAGCATTCCCGCTACCACTAAAACCACAGGCTTTGTTTCTCAGAATCTTCAGCTGCATCACTTGCCCATTGCTCTGAAAAACAATATTAACCTCTACTCCTGAGCAGCATGGAGTACTTTGTACACTGCTGAACCAGAAAGGCATGACCAGAGTACAATATTCTGCAGCCACATTATCTCCTACACGGACTTCTTTTTTTTTTAGAGGGGTGAGTGGGAAATGTAGGTATAGCTACATAGATTTCTCATATTTGGAATGCCCTACCCAGAAGAACCCACCAACAGTAGCGGTTTACTTTTTCACACTGTGAGAGAGAACAACATTCAACCTACATCAGTTATTCCGTGGATACAGCCTGGAAAGACTTAAATGGATCACCATCCATTAAAAAGAGGAAGTAAGTTTTTGGTTGACAGAGATGGAAATTTACCAAATGCCTTGTGAGTCCCTAAGATTAAAGAAGGCATCCATACACTCTAATAAACAGCTCTGAAGCCCCTACTAAAGAAAAACCAAAAGCAAACCCCAAAAAACCCCAACTCAATACAAAGCAGAGCAAAGTGTTCATTACAGATAATCTTATTAAGTTTGGTGGAGCTCATGAAAACTAGAAGGATTTGTTTTCTAAGCACAGGAGTGACTTTGTTACTCCTGCACAGACTATAACCTTCTAAATTAGCTGATATAATATAGCATTGCTTTTACATCTTCCGACTTGGACCTAAAATATTTTTATCCGTTTTTTTATGGTCTTGGACATTTTTTGTTGTTTTTTAAAAGAGTTGAAGGCTTTGGTTAAGAGTAGCAACAAACCTCTCCTATGGCCCACTACTGCATTAGTGGCTGGATGAAGACATACAGGAAACACAGCCTAGATAGAAGACCGAATCTGTTCAAGGCAGACGAGGAGTGCTGGATTGTCACCACAGATCAGGAGGGGAAGAGCCTGCCAGGAATTGACTAGGAATTCAAAATGCTGCAGGCAAGTCTGTGTCCTTTAAACTTTAGAACCCCAGGAAACTTACAAAAGCCTGTTCGTATGTATCCTTCCGGGTAATTAGAAAGATAATCGAAAGAATCCCCTCACAACAGCTGCCTGCTGAGTTGGCCGCGCAACGCCCGAGAGGCCTCGGTGCCCCCCCGGTCCTCTCCTGCCCACGCCACGGAGGGAGATGCGGCTCCAGTGCCGACTCGGCGGGACCGAATTCCTGCCGCAGGGCAGGCGGGCAGTGCCGGGCACCGCTGAGCGCCGGACTCGGCGGAGGAAGGGCTTTAATGGGCACCGAACCTCTCTGTCGGAGCTGTGCTTCGGGTGAGTTCAGGGTAACTTCGCGCCCCGCGGCGCCGCTCCGTGACCCAGGGGAGCGCCTGGCATCCCCTGCCGGGGCGTGCGGAGTGCCGTGGGACGGGGCAGGGCTCCGCCGGGACCGGCACACCGCCCCGCCCGGCGGGAGGAGCTGCGGGAAGGCCGATTCCCGCGCCCCCGCCTCCAGCGGCCCCGCGCCGGGGCGGAGCGGGGCGGGAGCGGCCCCGCACGGCGGAGCCGGGGCCTAGGGCCGGGCAGGGCCGCCCCCGGAGCGGGGCCGCTCCCCCCGCACGGACCGGGAGCCCGGCGCCCCCCGGCACCGCCCCGGGCCCAGCCCCGCAGGGCCCTGCCAGGGTCCCACCACGGCCCCGGCCGCCCCGCTCCAGGCGCATGTGCGGCGGCGGGGCGGGCGTCCCCTTCTCCCTTCCTCGCCCGGTGCCCCGTGGCGGCGCCCACCTTGGCACTGCGTGTCCATCTCCCGCAGCAGCGAGGCGTTGCGCTGGATGTCCAGCGGCAGCGACTCCACGCACTCCAGGTAGTCCTGCACGTAGAGCGAGAGCAGCCGGGCCCGCTCCCCGCCCGGCGCCGCCGGCCCCGCCACCAGCTGCGGCCCCGCCAGCATCATCCCCCCGCGCCAGCAGCACATCCGCTGCCGCCGCGCCGCCCGCACCGGGCGCGGGGTCCCTGCTGCGGCCCCGCTCCTCCCTCCCCCTCCTCCTCCTCCCCCGCCTCCGCTGTGGCAGCCGGGGGGGCGCGGCGGGGCCGGTGCTCGGCGCTGGGTGAGCGGCGGGGTGTGCGCTCCCTGCCCGGCCCGGCCCGGCCCGGCCCCCCGCGCCCCTTCCCGCGGTGCCGCTGCCGGAGCGAAACCCCCGCGCGGCGCCCCCGCCCCTGCCTGACGCGCGCATGCGCCAGGCCCTGCCCTTATAAGGCGCGGCCGGCGGCGCTGCCAGGGGTTCGCATTCTCCCGCCTTCCCCGCGTGCGCGCTCCCATTGGCCCGACCGCGGCGAGGGGCGGGGCCGCCCTTAAAGGCGCAGGAGCCGCCGCCGCTTCCGCCCCCCGCGCGGCGCGTCCCGCGGCTGCCGAGGGTCGGTGTGGCTGTCCCTGTCCGTAAGAACGGCTGCCCGAGCCAGCCCTAAAGGACAGCAGTGATGGCCTGTCGTAAACTATGACCTGGGGAAGCTGAGCCACATTTTTGCCCTGAGGAATCACTTCAAGAGCGTTTTAAATAAGGTGTCAAAGAACTTTGGCCTTTTAAAACCCACTCGCCTACCAGCAAATCTTCCGAATTTGACAGAATAGCATGTATTTCCCGAGGCTGTTAAAGAATTTATATCAAATGTTGGCCACAACTATAGTAGGAAACAAAAGTAGAAATATAATTTCTAGCTATGTAATTTTCTACTGGAAGAACGATATAAAGGGAATAGAACTACCAAAATGTTGTGGTTTCATCTCTACTTCTCTTTCGGACATTTTTCAGGTCTTTACTGCATGAATAATAATTGGTAAGCATCAGGGGGAAAAATAATCTTGTGGAAACATCCTGAGGAGACCTGGTTTTGCAGTATGTTGCATTTATATTTTAGGAACCTGAAAAAAATGGGAAAAAATTCATCTGGCAAACTCAAAAAAAAAAAAAAAAGGCATCAGGGATGACTGAATTCAAGGCTAAAAAACCCTAGTAAAAGAGTAGCCATGCTAAGCCTGCAGATAAATTTCAGCATGGCATGATCTTGAGTAGTGGCCAAGCAGCACCACAGGTTGCTCAGAGAGGTTGTTTAGTCTCCGTTCTTGGATATTTTTGGAGGGTACCTGGCTGAGGCCTGACACAGCCTGATCTGGCTCTGCTTTGATGGCCTCCAGAGGATCACTCCCTGGCTCCTTTTCCCTGTGATTCTGTCACCGTGTGATCTGTGCCAGATGGCTCCACGGCTCGTCCTACAGCAATATTACTGTGTCTCACATCATGGCAGTCTGCGAGGGTTATTTTCTTAAGACCCCAGTTCACAGAAGAATTTAAACGCATTCCTCATTTCCAACTCGTGCAGCTGCCAAGTGCATATCCTACATAGGATTTTCATATGTCTCTCTAAACTGTTGAGTAACTGTAGCTGCAGACAGACAGCTTTGCCCAAGTCATTAATGTGTTGGCAAGTTCATTAAAAGCGAATGAAAACAACGTTGTAGGCGGTACTTTCGAAACATTCTTTATTACGCTGATGTCACTCTGGCTAAAGAAACAGGAAGTCTGTAATTCTGTGTGTTCGTGCTCTTAAGAGGGCACCCTCATCCTAAAATCCGTAACACCTGTAAAACCAGCTGCTTTTTTTTGTGCTTTGTTAAAGCTCAGCCTCAGGTCATTTTATGCTACTTGTCTCATTTTTGCACAAATAGATTTAGAAAGTGGCAATAACTCAGTTACCTTCACTTCCACTGACAGTAACACACTGAAACTTTGTTGTGTAGCGTTCATTGCTGTCACCTCTGAGTAACTGAAGTAACTGAGTAACTGAAGATTGAATTCTTTGATGTAATATTAGCACATAACACTTACTGTGCAGGCAAAAAGCACTACCTGTATAGCAGTGTAAAAGGACTTGAATTACTATAAGCACTACGATGTTCTTGAGAAAGATGTTGGCTGTTTTGAGGGGTTGTGTTTCTGCTTTTAGTATGTTTGAATAGCTGTGTTATTCTGCCATCTCATGAGGAAATAAAGATGAGAAATAAGAGACTTCCCCCACAGAGCAGAAAAAAAATAAAGCAAAAATGTTCACTTAAAATTAACATGTTACTTAAAATTAAATGTTAATAACAATTAACTGTTAATTTAAAACCAATATTTCAGTATAACTTTTTTTTTTCTCTGACAGTTGGTAAAGAAATGGCCAAGAAAATATTTTTAGAATAATTCATAGCATTAGTTAGAAGTAGTTTCTGAGATCAAAACTTGCTGTTTGTCACTATGGGGGAAGCAGTATCTAAGGTACAGCAGAGAACAGCTAATGATTCCTGAATTTAAGTGTTGTTGCTGCTTTCAAACAGTTAAATAAAGGCAGTAGTCTTAAATAGAGATAAGTCGCCTTTAGAATGAAGTAGTAACATTAGAGCATATTTCCCTAGGAAAAAGAAGCCTTAGCTTGCTGCCTGTGTGAAGCCTCAGGGGGGAGGGAAAGCAAGGGTAGCAGGCTGAATTCCCTACTTTGCCCGTGTCTCAAAATGGCTAGGAGCAAGCACGGGAGAACCTTGATGCATTATGTCTCTTCTTTCACTGCCTGTATGTGAGAATAATGTGGATGTAAGAAGAGCCAAGGTAGGGCAGAACCCTGCTATTTGTAGAGATGGACAGGATGAGAGCCCATACATTTCCACAAACACTCTCTTCCAAATGGACAATTGTCAGCCTGAGGTTGACATACATGGTGATATCAGGGATGTGATATTAGGGTGTACATAAGACCCATCTCAATGGTTGTCTTCCAAGAGTCAATAATACACAGAAGTCCTATGTTCAATTTATTTAGATTTATTTATGTCTCTAAACTAACTCCAGTTTTCACAAAGAACAGGTCCTAACAGAAGCCCTAGTCAGAGTATTCCCCTTCTCTTGTGAAAAATTATTTCATTATATTATAGATTTTAGTGTGCTAAAATATTTTCAGAGATATAATCCAAATCTTATTTTCCCCATTTGCAGTTTTACCTCTCACCTTTCAAAATCCTGATTTTACATCCTGAAATCAAAGCTGATTCCTGTCCTGTTTCACATAATAATACACAAATTGGTCAGATTTTGTTTGGCTTTTCATTGATAGCCCAGGAAGAGTTTCAGGCGGAGGGGATGGGAGTAGCATTATTGATGAGGACAAGTCCATAAGGGGCTGTAATTGTGAAAGACCTGTTTAGCATTTAGTAGAAATGCTCAAATGATGATAACAGGGTGCTTCTTTTAAGCAAAAGAACTGGTTTTTGATGATATATGTTTCCTGGCAGAAACGCTTCTCTGGCTTCCATGGGATGAAGAGGATGAATAAGACAAAGAATTATCCAAGATACAAAGAAAAGAAAGAATGAGTACAAGTCAGATGGGGTCTTTAAAGAGTCAGCTGAAGGAAGCCATAGCTGACTTTTGTATAGATGATATTCTGGGAAGAAGCCATCCTTGCCAGAGTTACAGAGGTAGTAGTGTGCTTGTCCAGGTAAGCTATTCTCAAAAGCTTCTCTAAAACTACACCATTCAAAATGTACTTTGCTGTAATGCCAGTCATCACTGCTTTTGGTTTTCCTTAAGTATTAGGCTTGATTAATCTGGTGGAATACAAGTCATATGAACGCAACCATTATTATTTTTCTCCTTCGTTTACACAAGTTCAGAACACCTGAAAATAAGACTTGGCTAACATCAGATCATTTCAATAAGATGATAAACTAGACAGTACATTTCCTGTAAACAGTGACATGTGCTTTTTTCCCTGTTAGCTTCATTCTCAGCTGTACCAAAGAGCTTTCTGGTACCAAGTAACAAACATCCCACACTGATCAGAAGATACATGTTCTTCCTCACCCAAATGCAAACATCTTTTAAAAACTGGAGAAGTTCCTGTTTTCTGTCAATATGCTCTAAAACAAAATATCTTCATGAGACCAAATTAGTTAGCTGACTTATATTAACATGGGGAAGAAGGCAGCTGCAATATCCTGCTCACCTTTTTCTTTAAATGGATGGGTTCTGCTTATCTCACCATGAACAGACTGAAGAATGGAATAAAGTGTGCAAACTAAGTTTACTCTGTGCTTTGTTGTGTAATAAATGTTTATCTGGTTTTTATAGTTCTTTCCATTCAGCTTCCATACTCTACTGCCATGGCTGTATCCAAAAGTTCTGAGAAGTTGATAGGCCCAAGGCAGGACATGTTTATGTTAAATCATTGCTTCCATCAGAGCACACTGACGACCTGTCACTTTGTTTTGAGCAGAACCATATCGCTTCTTTTTGAGAGTATCAGCTGCGTTTGGAACGCCCTCTGGAAATCATCAGTAGCTGGACACCACCAGCTTGTCACAGGTGCTATGGAGCATGCTTGGCTGGCATGGGAACTGCAGCTCCTTAGAGGAGAGTGACACTGCTGACCAGCTGAGGAGCCACATCTGGTCACTGTGACTATAGGGCCACATGCATCATTTCCTGTAATTTATAACATTGATCTGTCCACTTGTGTCTCAGGTAACACTTCCCTGTCTTCCTTTGCAGGAAACTGCTTTCAGACAGTAACTCTTCTTCCTCACCTACTGTTAAAGCATAAATGATCAGTGGATTAGCCTTCCAGCTCAAGGGCCGATCACCGTGCCAAAAAACTCAGACAGCGTGGAGATATGTTTAGGGAAGCCGGATGACAATGGCAACAAAGTAATCTTCTGCAAACATGTAGCAACTGTCTTTGCCCTTTTAGCTCAGCCCTGAAGCTTGATCCTCTTCCATTCAAGTAAATGCAAGAATCCATGTGACTTTAATTGGAAAGAACCAAGCCCCTTTTGTCCACAATTAAACAAAGGATTTTTTGTGTCCTCTTACCGGAGCTACACACTAACATGCACGCTACGTTTTTGTGATTCTGCTGCTCAGCACAGGTCATATGAAAAACATGCTCTTCTTTTTTCCTCTTGTAAGGAACAAACACACATAATCGTATCTTTGTAATCAAGGTTCTGAAGTGAGGGCAGGCTGTGCACCTGGTGGAATTTTCAAAAGCTGATGGTTTAAGACATCCATAATACTCTCCCGTATGTGAATGTTAATTTTTCTTTCTGGTTCACGAAATAAAGGTGACAGTCACCCAGCAAAATATGTCAAACAAGAGAGACTCTTAGTATAAGTAGTTCTTGCTCTGAAAATGGCTCCATTGACTGTAAGGGGAACCCAGATCTCTTGTCACAGATGTCAGTGAAATGAATTCCGCTCTGTATGTGAAAATGGGGTAATTACATGCCCATAAGTTACCAGTCATGAATTGCAGAGTTCCCGTGAAAACTTGAAGAGAGTTTGGCATACGTCATTGAATCTCTGCAACAAACAGAAGGAAGCCTCATTTTAGTTCCCTCCTTGTGTGGATTTTTTCCCCTTTGGAATCTGCTTATCCAAACCTAGCACAAATGATTAATGCAACTGAAAAGTCACTGTGAATAGTACCTGAGAGTAATTTCATATCTTTAAAAAACCCTGTTAGCACAAAGTCACCTACATCATGTTTCCTAGAAGTGCTGCTGCTATGCAAGTTTTTCAGTGCCACTACTTACTCTGAATTACCAGAAAGCAGTATTATTCTGTTCTACTATGATATGACCAATGCACAGGGTTTTTTTCCCCAGGAACTGGCATAGTTTACATTTGCTTTATTATTCAGTTGTAATTATGAGAAAAATTAATGGTTAAACGAGACGAATAGATCCCTAGTCTCTCAAATGTCTTCTTCCTCAAAATAATAAGGAGAAATGTGGCATTTATTCCAAACTAAAGAAGAATCTGGGGTGAAAGACTTGTCAAAATATGGGCAGCATCTTACTGAATATAGTTTGTCTCTTAGACTGCAGTTAAAATCACAGAATCACAGAATGGGTGAGATTGGAAGGGACCGCAGTGGATCACCTGGTCCAACCTCCCTGCTCAGGAAGGGTCCCCTCCAGCGTGTTACTTAAGATTGTGTCCAGACAGCTCTTGAAAATTTCCAGAGGCAAAATTCCACAACCTCTCTGAGTAATCTGTTCCAGTGCACTGTCACCCACACAGTAAAGAAGTTCTTCCTCAGATTAAGGTGGAACTTCCTGTGCATCAGTTTCTGCCCCTTGCCTCTCAACCTATTGCTTGGCACTGCTGAGAAGAACCTTGCTCTGTCCTCTTGACACCCTCCCTTTGGATACTTGTAGACCTTAATAAGATCCCCTCTCAGTTGTCTCTTCTCCAGGCTAAACACCAGAGGATTTTAAATGTAAAACATAAAATGTCAGAGGATTTAGAAAATCAGGCAAACATTGATTAGATCATTCTAGATTTCTTACTAGTGACAAAGTATCCATTGTCCAATGGGATCAACCTCTGACACTCATATTTAAAAGAAGTCCTTTTGCAGCCCACTTGGCCTAACGATATTACTTGACTAGCAGTGACAATTCAAACTTTAAAGGGCTGTAGGCTCAGATGTTGGAGCTGAACAATGCTTTTTTAGTTGCAGGAGTGTTACTGTAGAAAGGGAACACCTTGCTGATAACCACTGGAACTCAGTCTTCCACTGACTTAGGAACAGGCAGTTATGCTTAGAAATTATCATGTGTCATTTTCAAAATTAGCTGCAACATATTTGAAATTGTTACCAGGTATCAATGTAAAACCTGTTTTCCTAAATGCTCATCTGTGAGTGTGTGTTAATTAATCACAGACTAAAAACTGATACTTCCTGACAGCAGATTTAGTGACAGCATCTTCTTAAAACCACTTAAATTAGCTGATGGTAATACCTTTGCTGTGGCAGTGGCAACTAACAGAATCACCTAGAAGGCACACAAGCTAATTGTGGTTGCCTGGACAAAGAGTGTGTCATATTATATGTTATTCAAAAACATTGCCAAAATGCACATTTTAGAGGAAAAAACAACTTAGAAATATTCTGCAAAACAGATATTGTTTTTAATTTCTCCTCACTTTGCAACTTAAAAAGCTGGGGACTTAACTGCCTAGTGAAAGAGAGAGACAGCAACAAAACTCTTTCAATGTACGCTTTTCCTCCTCATTCTCTGGACCACTAGACCATGTCATGTCAGCTTAGTGTCATCTGTAGGCAAGAGAAGTCTGATGTTTGATGTATTCTCTCCTACTAACAAATTTGAAGACCAACATTTACCATAAACTACAAGTGAGAGCATTTTGTTCACACACACAAGAACCAGCCCAAATCGTTAAGGTGGCTACAGTGCACCTTAGAAAAACAAGCACACTCCTGTCACTGCACAAGCTTCAGCTTGTCTACACAAGCTTGACTGTGATCTTCAGCCTGTACAGCTGGTGCTACCTGTGCTACAGAGGGATGACAACTCATGAAACATTAGTTTCATAGAGCCTTAGATGTATCTTTTTTAGCAGATGAAACCAGGACACGGGGATATCATTACAGCTTCTCAACCAAAACCCAAAACTTTTTACAGAGCTATATCCTAGTTTAGTTGTTTTTTGGGTATGGGTTCTTTGATAGCAGTTTGATTTGAAATCTCTCTTTTCCCACGTACATAACTCTAGCTGATCACATGAAGAATCATGGGAGAAAAAAAGACATTCAAGTACTTCAAGTGGCCAAGACAGCAAACCAAAGTAGCAGCTTGAGCCAGTTGGTTTCTCAATCCCTTGTGCACCCTTGCATGAGGCAGTCCAAGCTGTCATCACTATTTCTGCAGAGGTACTCTCTGCTCTGCACGCTGGTCTCCTCTGCCTAGCGCAGGGTCTGACATGGCTGGAAAGAGGTCACCATGAGGATATTGCTGGAAGAGGAACAACACGTGTGGGAGACCAGCAGGGTTTGCAAACTGTGCTGTGCCTATGTATAGGCCACATGACTGAGGCTCAACCAAAAAGAAAGACACTACTAGTTTAGCAGACCTGGGCTCACCACAAGAGCTCCATAAATACCAAGCCAGCATGGACGAGAAGAAAGCATTGGCTCTGGGCTGCTTGGGAGGTTTTTGGGTAAGGTAATAAGTCAGCTATTTTGGGCATAAGGTGCCCATATGATGATATTTTGGGGACCTCTGCCTATGCTCTTCTGTTTCATACCCAGACATGACTGTAGGGCAGCAGAGGGCTTTATTCTGCACAGCTGAGCAGGGTGATGTGCTATTTGCTTGTCATACTAGAGGCAAGAACAGCACTACCTATAAAATTAATTCAGTTTATTATCAGGGCAGCAGCATCTTGCGTAGTACCTGGGAGTGTAAGAACAAGAACCTGCTTAGAGTAGGCAGATAACACTGGTGGCACACACTGGCCTTCTCTGAGGAGGTCCGGATGAGCAGGGGAGCCCAGGGGTACAGCACAGCACAGCACAGGGTGGGTAAGCAGCTGCTGTGCTGGGGCAGTGTGGTTCATACCCAGTGCTGTGTCAGTGTTTGTGCCATCACTGGGGTATGCATCAGACTCTCCTGTGTTTGGTGTTTAACTTATGCCTGATGCAAGCACCTGTGGCAAGGTGCCTCCATCTGGCCCCTTGCTACATCCTGGAACAGGAAGGGAAGGCCGTCTCAGGCAGGGGTAAGCGCTCCACCCAGTGAGTGTCTCCTCGTCTCTTTTGGAGGAATTTCTTCACCAAAAGGGTTGTCAAGCACTGCAATGGGCTGCTGCCCAGGGAAGTGGTGGGGTCACCGTCTCTGGAGGTGTTTGAGAAAAGACTGGATGTGGCGCTTAGCGCCACGGTCTAGCTGACAAGGTAGTGTTCGGTGAAAGGTTGGGCTCGATGATCTCAGAGGCTTTTTCCAGTCTAATTGTGTGGTTCCGTGCTCCAGTTGGCACCTGACGCCCAGCGGCTATGGGCAGCAGGGGGCGGCTGGACCAGGTGTCCTGCCTGCCGCTGCCGGGCAGCAACGCGTCCCCACGCGTGCCCTACTCCCCTTGCCCAGGGCTCTGCTGCGCCGGGAAGGTACAGTGTGCCTTGCTGTCCCTGCCCAGGGCTCTGCTGCGCCGGGAAGGTACAGTGTGCCTTGCTGTCCCTGCCCAGGGCCCTGCTGCGCCGGGAAGGTACAGCGTGCTTTGCTCTCCCTGCCCAAGGCTCTGCTGCGCTGGGAGGGTACGCGCAGCCGTGAGAGGTGTCCGGAGGGATGGGTCCGGCAAAAAAGGGGATGGCCTGAGAGTGAGCCCCGTTCTGTTGGCGCCCGTGGCGCGCTACCTGCGTGTCTGTGGCCGTGACGAGAGCCCGCCCCGCGCTCGCCCGCTCGGCCCGGGGGCGTCTCGGCGGGGTTTGGCGCGCTGCGGGGCGGGCAGAGGCGCGGCAGCGCCCGGCACTCTCTGCCTGCGGTCCGGGGACTTTCCCCTAGGCGGGCGGGGCCCGTGAGGAACGGCGTCCTCCGTGCGTGGCCTAGCAAGCAGGTCTTCAGAGCATCCCGCCCATTTAGTCAGCTCTTGCTGCTTTATAAAGGCTGGCAGCTGGCTCAGCCTCTCGGGCAGGGCGAGGAATTCTTGCTGCTCCCGTTTGTTCGTGCGCTGGCCTCCCCAGGCGATACACAGTACACAGACCGCTGGACCGCCCCAGAGAGGCGCCACGGCCCCGAGCGGCCGCGAAATCCTGTCCGCGGAGGGACGGAGCGGCCCCGGGAACGCGTTATGCAAATGCAGCCCAGACCCCGCCCCCAGCCGGGCGGGCGCTCTGCCCCGCATTGTGGCCCCCGCGGGCCCGCCCCGCGCCACCCCAGTGCGGGCACCGGGGCCTCCCGGTGAGAACCGCCACACCCCAGCGTGCCGTGCAGCTGCCAACAGCTGTGCCAGCCGGGCCGCCGTCCGCAAGGGACCGCGCGGCTGTTTCAGCACACCCCGGGGAAGCGGGAGCCACTTCTGATGGCTGCGATTTCCTGTACTTCTGCAGACAAAACAGGCTGTTTTTCTTTCGGTTGGTTGGTTTCCTTTGTCCCCCTGAGGCAACTCTGCACTCCTAGAGTGTTAGTGCAGGTGTTCCCGCCGGTCCTTGTCGGCAGGGTCTGACAGTAAAAGACCAGCATCCCCATCGCTAGAGACCAGGACAGTACCTGGAAGGGAGACCGAAAGGTTTTGGTACTAACAGGACTGCACAAACACTTCTTGCCACTGCCAGTTCTTTGAAATTCTTTCTTCCTCTAGGCTTAATGACATGTTAATACATTCTCATTTGAATACTTGAATAATGCTTTTTCACTTGCATGTTCGAATGTGCATTTTGAGTTGCTTTCCATGTAGAACGTGAAATAAAAATAACACACTTCAACCTTCAGTTTCTATTAAGAGCAGCTACAGACTCGTTCTTTAATGATTCACAACCAAACATCAAAGAGGAGTAACATTCAAAATGTTTAAAAAAGTAAGCCTAAGTCAGGTCGTTTAAAAAAGGCATCTAGAACCTCAGCCTTTTAAACAGTCACCCTAACAGTTCCTTGAGGTCACTGAAAACTGTGAGCTTTGCTTTATGGAGGACAAACACAGGTTTTCACATTGCAACATGCGCTGCAATTCTGAACCAGTGATCTGGAGATGCCCAAACTAACAGCAGCAAAAGCTGTACTCCAGAGGGCATGGGACACAACTCCTGCCCCACAAACACAGCCGTTCTGTGTCTCTACCCAAACAGGCTGGGGACTTTAGAATGGATCTTGTACTTTCCACCATGAATACCACAGTTCCTAAGCACAGCACAAAGCCTGTGCTGCACTTTCAAGTGCACACCAGATCTTGCGCTGACATAACTGAGCGCATTGCATTCCAAACATCAGCTAGTGCTCCAGGAATGCTGAGGGACAACTCCTGAGACACCTAACTAGGGTGAAGGGTGGCCAAGAGCACAGAAGCACAGGAGTCAGGTGGAGGAAGTTCTCAACCACCCATTGGGAAGCACAAGTGCCTTGCAGGCTTCTGGTGAAATGGACTGGACAGCCACTACTGTTTAAAATCATGTAGGGCACAGCATAACAATACTGCTGTGGTTTAGTCCCAGAATCACAAAAGAACTGGAGGTGTTTAAGTGGATATAAGTCTTTAAGTACTACTGGGATCCCAGAAATTCCTATTGACTCCTGTAGTGCTTTATCAATGGATCTATCAGTGAAGCGTAAAGTTGCCACTAAATGATGCTAACTACTGTAGTCAGGACAAGATTAATTCAAAATAACACTGAAGACATTATGTCTTTACAATTACATGTCATTATCCAATATACCAAAACATGCAGTTTGTGCAGGTATTTCAGCAACACCAAAAATAAAAGGTAATCTACTTTCTTTGATTCAAATCATTCTGTACAGGGTGCAAAAATGTAGCAAAGGAAGGGCTTAACTAGCATGAATGCTTTACAATACACTCTGTCTCCTGCAGACAGCAGCATCTTCATTTTGCTTATTTGGTGTTACAAAAGTAGAAATTCATATTCTATAGGTCCGCTCTATCAGTTTCACAATATTTCAGCTACACATCTAAAGAAAAGAACTCATAGGGATTACACCTCGAAGCCACTCAAAGTAAAGCTTTTCTGAAGGTGTTGCAAAGCTATTGAAACGGCTGGAATATTTAGTAGCCAAAACCAAAGTACTATAAAAGTTTATCCCAGAGGTTTTATTGTTTGAGTAGTGGTCAAAAGATACTTAGCATAGAAATCCATGTTTATTTGAAAAAAAACCCCAAACTGTAAATTATACTTCACAATATAAATTAAATCTGCTTAGTTTTGGTGGCTGAAATAGCTGTGATTTGACTAATTACTAATTTTCCAGTGTGACGTTAAGTGGGCTCTGATCTGCTAGTATAATGTTAAATGGGATCAGGGTGTCACTTATATTGCAAGTATTACAAAAACATCCCATAAAAATAGTCAACCAACTACTTTCTCCCCTAGTATGAGCAACAGTGAACATTATGAGGAACAAGCCTGAAACAGATGATTCAACTTCTTGACTGAAATTTTTAAACAACGTTCAGTCATTCAAGTATTATGGTCCCTATGTACACACTTCTATGTGGCTAGAAAAGACATGGTAGACAACTGAGCATACTGCCATCAAATTGTAAGAATTACAAAAATGTCAGGTTTTAAACAGCAAATTGTACCTTAATAGTTTAATTAAAAATAGAAGAGTTAGGTAGACTATTTTGCAAATACAACAGCACACTAGTGTGCTGTATATTAAGGCAATACCTTTAAATGCACACTTGTCATCTCTAACAAGTTTTATACAATTGCTACCGAGTGACAGGACTACCACTGTCTTGCAAAACTGAGAAAGAAATACAAAATATCTGGAAGCCTACATTTTCAAAGTACAAAATTAACCTTCAGTCCTTGTGTTGAAATACTATACACAGTACAAACAGTGATTCTCTCCCCTACAAGATCTCACGTGGATTTCTTAGAGCTGGAGGCAAATTTGAAGGTTTCGACTCTTCATCCAGAAGCACCAAATCTTCAATTTCACTACCTTTGTATTTTCTTTTACATATCTTCACAATAACTTTCTTCTTGAGGAATAATTTCAAAGCTTCTCTTGAAGCCACTGCTTTGGCATTTTCCATACTTTTACCACAGCCAGTACCCAAGTAGACAGACTTGCACCTCAGTTCACAAACTATATTTTCTAGAGAGCTTTTATTTTGAGGCAAGTCTGCAAGTTCCTTCAGGGGAACAAAAGCAACATCTAATGTAGCTTTTACGGACTGAATAGATGAGTTTAGAAGTTCTGCATGATTTACATTAGGACTGAAGCCCCCAACAGCAACCAGTTTCCAGGCTACAGCCTTGTAGAGTCTGTTGAAAAAAGGCTGTCTTTCCTTTGCATCTTCACTGGTTAAGGGTTTGCACAAAGCTTTAGCAGGGCTTTCACTTGCCTGTGAGCCACTCTTGGAAGCCAGCAAGGAAGCGCCTGCCTGAGCTCCACCCCGGGAGGAGGGACCTTGCTGAGCTCCACTCCGAGCTGCCAGCAGTGTAGCAGCCACCTGAGCACTGCTCTTGGAAGCCAGCAGTGAGGATCCTGGCTGTGCACCGCTCCGAGCAGCCAGCAGGGAGGCGGCCACCTCGGCACTGCTCTTGGAGGACAGGAGCGAGGAGCCCACCTTAGCAGTGCCCTTGGAGGCCAGCAGCAGCGAGGGGCCAACCTGAGTACCTGTCTTGGGGGCCAGAAGCAGCGAGCTGCCCATCTGAGCAGCACTCTTGGACACTGATGCTGGGGCACTCGCTTGGGTTTTGGAAGACAACAGCGCAGCATTTGTTTGCGGGGTGCTCTTGGTGGTTGGTGGCACTGCTGCCACCTGTGGGGTACCCTTGGTGGTCAGTGGCACAGCTGCTGCCACCACTGCTGCCTGTGGGGTGCTCTTGGAAGCTGGTGGCACTGCTGCTGCTGCCACCACTGCTGCCTGTGGGGTGCTCTTGGTGGTTGGTGGCACTGCTGCTGCTGCCTGTGGGGTGCTCTTGGAGGTTGATGCCACTGCCACTGCTGCTGCCTGTGCAGTGCTCTTGGCAGCTGGTGGCACTGCTGCCACCACTGCCTCTGGCTGCAGGGGGCTCTTGGCAGCCAGTGGTGCTACACTTACTGTAGTTTTCTTTTCAGGTGATGGCACGTCTTCACACTTGCTTTCCTCAGGTGGGCTTGAGCAAGGTTTCTTTCCTGGCTCTTTTTCAGATGAAGATTGCTTTTGCTCAGCAGTATTTTCAGCATTAGCAGGCTTTCCTTCTGGTTCTACGTCTGATGCTGCAACCATTTCTTGATCTGATCTGCAAGTTGATTGGGAACTTTCTGGATCTTTGCTAGTACCTTTTTCCTCCTTTTTTGGCAATGTGCTCTCTGTTTCCTTCAGGGCTTTTGCCTTGATTGTTTTCACATCCTTTACAGCATCCTTAGAGTCTTTGCTTTTCTCAACAGCTTGCCTCTTGGAGGGCTGCTCTAGCCCTTCTGCAAAACAAGTAAAACATGTTATCCTCTGATTTCTGAACTACGAAATCTCCATCTAGAGAGAAATCATCTAAAATGTTCTAGCAATAAGCTTTGTGAATTTAAAAGGTATATATTAGAAATATACCTTGAACTGTAATTTCAAGTATTAATGTACTATTTATTTTAGTATTTTTGACAAAACCCTGAGAATACTCAGGTGCAAGATCTCAGATGTTGGTTTGGGACACATAGGCAAGTATGTATTTCTATTCTTGAAGTCCAAACCAAAGGTGACCAACATATATTAAACAGACTATGTAACCTAGAGTAAAGTAAATATTTTTTGTCTACTAATACCATATAAGTTTCTTTAAAAAATTCAGTTTCTCACACAGCAACAATGCCTGTCAGCAAAGTAACAAGAATGCATTTAAGCTGGAGTACAGCAGTCCACATTGCAAGGCACGAGTAAACAGCTTAAAGTTCAAAGCAACAACTCTACATTACCAAAGGAATATGTGCACATTACATCTGTTTTAGAGATACTATATTAGGAAAAAAATAGCATAGAGAGGAAACGAAAAACGGGAGTTTTAAAAGTAAATTATTTCAACTACTTTCTAAGCCCGAGGCAAACGGAGAACATTTAAAAACAAGCATTTTCTAGACTCCTATGTATTGTCACAGCTATGATCTGCTAACCATTGCTACTTGATATGCCTCTTTTCTTCACCTTGGCAACCAGTTCATCTCTCGTGGTGTGGACAGGCGCGCCGGTCACTTGGATGCCTTCGGCCATTTCCAGCGCCCTCTCCATGACCTGCGGCGGGTACCTGGAGGGGCGACAAGGGGAAAGGAGGGAGGGGGCGACGTGAGGAGGCCGCTCCGCGCCGCCCCAGCCGCCGCCGCGGGCCCCGCTCCACTCACCGGCATCCCAGGAAGACGTGGTTGGCCCACACCATGGAGAGGGACACCAGGCGCTGCAGCTGAGCGCTGCCCGCCGCCGGCGGCTCCGCCACATTGCGCAGCAGGAACTCCCGGCGGTACCGCCAGTGGTGCTCGGGCTCGCAGGCCCCGCGCAGCGTCTCCGCCCAGGCCGCCTCCTCCGCCGTCCGCCCCAGGGGCTCGGCCGCGGCCGCCGCCGCCTTCTCCGCCATCGCCGCCGCGGAACACCCGCCGCGCCGCTTCCGGCCCGCGCCTGAGCTCACATCCGGCGGCGGGGCGGGCACGGGGCGGGCAGGCCGGGTGCTCTCTGGGGCCTCGGGGCGCCGCGGGGAGGGGCTGTGGGGGCACGGGGGAGCCCGTGTGGGCACGGGGAGGGGGCTGTGTGGGCACGGGGAGGGGGCTGTGTGGGCACGGGGAGGGGCTGTGTGGGTACGGGGGCAGGGAAGGAGCTGCTCTGGGCACCGGTGCCCTTCCTGTTTCCTGCCTGGTGAAAGCGTGAACTAAAACTCTGCTTTACGGCTTCATTTGTCCAGGCTTGCAGAGGTCGGAGTTCATGGGGATTAAGTGGTGTTTTTACCTCAGAATCATTTAGGTTAGAAAAGACCTCTGAGATTATCAAGGCCAACCTATGGCTGAGCACCACCTTGTCATCTAGACCATAGCACCAAGTGCCACTGGCAGTTTTAAACACCTCCAGGGGCAGTGACACCACCACCTCCCCGGGCAGCCCATTCCACTGTCTAATCACTCTGTGAAGAAATTCCTCCTGATGTCCAGTCTGACCCTCCCCTGGTGCAGCTTGAAGCTATTTCTTCTTTCCTGTCCCTAGTTGTCCTGGAGAAGAGGCTGACCCCCACCTGGCTACAGCCTCCTTAAAGGTAGTTGTAGAGAGCGATAAGGTCACCCCTGAGCCTCCTTTTCTCTGGGCTAAACAACACCAGCTCCCTTAGCCACGCCTCATAGGATTTAATCTCTGGACCCATCACAATCTCCATTACCCTTCTCCAGAGACTCCAGCACCTCAGTGTCCTTCCTGAATTGAGAGGCCCCAAACTGGATACAGTACTTGAGGTGTAGCCTCACCCGTGCTGAGTACAGGAGGGTGATTACTGCCCTAGTCCTACTGGCCACACTATTCCTGATACATGCCATTGGATGCCATTGGCCTTCCTAGCCCTCCTGACGCACTGCTGGCTCATGTTCGACCAGCTGTTGACCAGCAGCCCCAGGTCCTTTCTTGCTGGTGAAAGGAAAAGGAACCACAAGGTCCTTTTCCCCTTTCCTCCTCAGTGTTTTCCACAAAATCATATTTGTTAACCTGATGTGCAACAAGCCAAAAATTGCACACTCGAGAGACTTGGCAATTTATTTCAGAGTTACTTAAGCCTGGGTGCTTGGTGGTATTCCACAAATCAGGCACACCCCTCCATATTTTTTGAGCTGTTATTTATACACAGAAGCTCAGAGTTAGTAACTTTCCAAGCACAGCCCCTCTATTACGATTGGTTAGTAATTTCCATATAAGTTATGGAACCCCAGCTAAATTCTATGCATGCTCAGAAGGGTCTTTGCCTGGGCAGAAGTGTGTTGTCCTGTAGGCATGATTTTTAATATTAGACTACAGTGGGGTTCTGCAGGGCTCCATCTTAGGTTCCATCTCTTCCACATCTTCATTAACTACTTGGATGCAGGACTTTGTATCCCTTGGAAGGGATACTAACCAAGTTTGCAGACACAAAACTGGAAGGAGCTGTTGACTCTCTGAAAGGTAGGGAGGCCCTGCAGGGAGACCTCAACAAATTAGAGGACTAGGCCATCACCAACCATATGAAGTTCAACATGCAATATAAGAAAGATACTAAGCTGTTAGAGAGTGTCCAAAGGAGGGCAATGAAGATGGTGAAGGGCCCTGAGGGGAAGCCCTTAGAAGTGGCTGAGGTCACTTGGTCTGCGCAGCCTGGAGAAGAGGCTGAGGGGAGATCTCATTGCAGTTACAACTTCCTTGTGAGGGGAAGAGGAGGGGCAGGCACTGATCTCTTCTCTGTGGTGACCAGTGACAGGACCCAAGGGAATGGCCTGAAGTTGTGTCAGGGGAGGTTTAGGTTGGATATTAGAAAAAGGTTCTTCACCCAGAGGGTGGTTTGGCACTTCAACAGACTCCCCAGGGAAGTGGTCACAGCACCAAGCCTGCCAGAGCTCAAGAATCATTTGGACAATAGGCACATGGTGTGACTCTCAGGGATGGTCTGTGCAGGGCTGAGTTGGACTCAATGATCCTTTTGGGTCCCTTCCAACTCAGTGTATTCTGTAATTCTATGATAGTTCAGCTATAGGACACATGAACCTTCAGTATTTTGCCTAGTTAACAATGTATACTTAGACATACCTCAACATCTTGATTTACTATATCCTTTAAGCTTGTTAGTTCCCGGATGTCCTTGTCTAAGGGGTGCTAGCTGCTCCCTGTTCCACTGATGAGGCCTCCTTACTTGTTGATTAGGCTTGCATCAAAGAGCATCCTGACTTAAAACAATCTTGGCATATTCCATATTTTGCATCATGGGTGTGTGACAGGAAGGTATTGGCAAGGACATGGGTTGTTGCAGTATTTTGGAGGAAGCATTAAATGAGGACACCTGGCTACAAAAGGTTCATCTAATTGCTCTTGCAGCTCTGTAGGCTGCCTTTAGTTTGCAAAAGATTGCTCCAGAATTTAATTCAGAACAGTTTGGAGAATTCTGCATGAAAAAGCAATAGGCACACTGTGAATGTATCACAGGCTTTGGTCTGCCAAGATGGTGCATACTGAATCAATGCAACAGAGGAACGAATTTTGATTTCTAAAGGGCTGTCCCTGGAGAAATGTATTGATTTTTCTCTCTGAGTTAAAAGTCTGGGTTTACTCAAGTTTTGAATTTTTAACACCTACATGTCATTATGAAGTGAACTACAAAATAGGTTGTATTTAAGGAAGGAGTGTTTAAGTGACTTAAATGCCTTATTTTCTGGAAATTAACACATAGTGGTTTAACTTAGAGTACCTCTATGGAGCAAAAACTAAGTGATTAAGGAAACTAAGTCAGAAAAATGTAGTCCAATGCACTTTTGCTCTTTATTCATTGTTAGAGTGGAAGTGCTTTTCCTTCACTTACCCGGTTAGCCCACACAGTGTTATCTTGTGCGTTGGCAAGAATAATTCAGTGACATAGAGCAAGAGAACAGTAATGAGTGGGATGAGGCTGGCAGGCTCCCTATTGTTTTATATTTGCATGTAGAGGAAGAAAAGGGCAGAAAGTTTGTACCCTCTCTGGTGTGGGTGTCGTGGAGCAATGGGTTTGTTAAGAAACAATGTCAGAAGGTTTAGAAACAGCACTACATCTGTTTCCAGGCATTAGTTGTATCAGTCTTGCATGTGGTTATCTGGTAATGTAGGCTCAAATATGTAAAGGACATGATCTATCATATTAGGTTTTCCACTTAGAGGAGAGATGGGCCGGTCTCCTAGACCTCTGAGTCTGTGATACCACAGTTCTTGACTTCATGGTCCATACAGACCCTGGAATGGAGGGGTGAATGGAATCCCTGCAAATGCAGGTTGGAGTCTGAACTTCAGCCAAGATTGTCCGTGCTGCCAGCCTCTTTGTTCATGCTCTTCAGTGAACCAGTTGGCTTTCTAATGAAGCTGGCTGGGACTTGGTCCAGGCTTGAGATCTGACCCTCAGAGACAGCAGTAATGCAGCAAGGCCTGAGTAGCTGCAGCAGGATTGTCTGTACTCTTGCAGAAGTAGCAGAGCAAACAGCACAGACAAGAATGCCCTGTCCTCCTCCATAAGCATCTGAGTTACCAAGTGCAGTGGCTAAGGACTAGTCCATGATGAGCTGCTCATACACCAGTTAAGAATGGGAGCTGGGGAGTGTTAGACTCCAGAGGGTAATAGGGGCATTCCATACATTCAGGGGGATTCCCAGAAGTCTGGTGCTGCTGGGTTAATGATAGCCAAACATCAGGGGTAGGACTCCACACCTCATAGCTTTGTGTTTGCTTCTGGTCACCAGAATGGGCTTAAGATTATACGGTCTTACCTGTGAGTCCCAGGCTCCTACATGAGCGTTGTTCTAGGGAGTGCTGGAGACCCAGCACAGCTACAGAGCTTAGTACATTATCTGTTAATAGAGTGGCTCAAGGACTGATTAAATCAACTTTTTCTTGCCCAGTTTTAGAGGACAAATGAACTGAGAGCTGTGTGACCTCTTTGCCCACTGACCATATATGTGAACACAAACATAGGTGACAGCTGGAGAAAAGTCAGAGGACAGTCCTGAATACATCTGCAACAGCTCCCAACAGTTTTTGGTTGTAGTGAACAAATTCTATGGTCTGATACCTTTTTGGCACTTTATGCTTTAATTTTGGGTTAATTTTCTCTGACACTCCTGCTGCATTAATGTATCAGTGTTGTTGGTACAAAGATGACTTAAACAAAAATTGAACCTTTTATCTTTTCCTCTGTTTTTTGTTTGGTTTTGGTGTTTTGTTGTTTTTTTTTTTTTTGAGTCACATTCTTTTTACTTTATTACTGTATGCTTGAATCATCTGGAAACAGGATAAATCCTAGCCCTGGAGTATGGCATGTCAAGCACAGACAAACATAGGTGTATACCTAACAATGGTCTCGGAGCACTAGAGACATACTGTGTCTCAGGTTGATTAAGCAAGTGTGTGCATTAGAAAAGAGAGGAAAACACTGCTGTTAATTTTAAAAAAATGTAACATGTAGTGTTTTCATTCTCACTAGGAAAGGCAATTTTGAAGTTAAACACCTTGCTGATGATACTAATGCTGTGTATTTAATTTTCAACATCGGAAGAAAAGAGATGGTTTTGTTCCCACTAGGGAAGGAACTTCTAAATGTGTCATATCAATGATAGTGTTGTTAGAGTCATTTGGGGCTTGATAATAGCTGCTTTTGGCAAGATATAACTAAAATCTCAAGGTGAATCGCACCAGTGTCTATAATCACAGTATTGCACCTGCACTTCCTGTATAATAAGTTTATTTCTGCCTTTATAAACCAGTGAATTATTATTTCTTCAAAGTCAAGTCCCTCTGAAACACAGAGGGCAGTAGCTCCCATTGAGTTCAATTATACTCTATGCAATTAAGGTTAATATATAGGGACATCCTTTATTCAGCTTAATATGAGAAGTGTGCCCTTAACATCATGACAGTGCGAAGAGAGCTCAGAGTTATCACCACAGAAAGGCTGTAACAGTGGGATTTTACTGGCCTGGCACAATAAATCGCCTGACAACCATCTGTAGGTTGGTCTCTACTATAAGTCATAAGTAAACACTGGAGAGCTCTGGCTCAAGTTCATTGGAAATGCATCTGGAAGAAGGATGGGGAAGAGACGTGTTGCTGTTTCCCAAGATAATGTTACGTGTTCTGCTGGAGCAGCTCATTGAAGGTCTCCCAGCCAGGCAAGGGACAGCACTGCCAGGGAGACATGTCTGCATGTGCCAAGGTAGCCAGTTGTTACTGTTCAAGAAACTAGCCCTTGGAATAAAATAAACTACTTGCTAGAAGAGCATTAATTACTATATAAGTTTGTCAATGGAAGGGAGGTTAGTGTTAATCTTATTTTTGTTTCACCACAGTTACGCAACTGTTGTTACGCTACCATAAGCAGGTCTGGATTATGAAATCATCCACTCTTCTGAGATTGCTCATCTGAGGGAAATTTATTGAATAATTACAGAGTATAAAGCTAAAGGTAACAATTAAGAGGTAAATCCATAATAACTTTCCTTTACACATAAATGATCTTATTACTACCTTAAATACTATTTTCCAGTTATGTTACACTTTAAATATATAACAATGCCTACAATAGGGTTGTCAGTTGTTGTCCTTTAAATGATTTTGTTAAACTTTAACCACAGCTAAAGGGAGCATATCACTTGCTAGGTTTTGCTTACTAAACTATGTTTTAGCCAACATACCACTTGTGTGAAATTTTCCATGCTGAGGATGGACATTTAGGATGACTTTACTGCTGCCAAACATGATCTAAGAAAAAAGGGCTTTGTCTAGGGTAAATTATTGTGGAGATCTTATATTTGAAGTTCTTAAATGCCTTTACGCTTTAGACTAAACTTGAAATTTCTCAGGAAAAACTAAATTGGGAGGGGGTGTATGGCCTTGCGACTACACATAGCATATTTATGGGCCTTGAAGAAATTAATTTTCCACATTCCTGATTTAGCATGTGTCCTTACCATCCTTGCAACTATTGCAGTCAAGTGTTCCGCAATTGTGAGCCCAAAACAGACCTCTGTTGGCCACTGTGGACTAGGATGGATCTGTGGACTGAGAGTGAGGCTATGGTAACTATCCCTTGTTCTCTCAAAAAGCTGCTGTTTTCTCTTCTTCACAGATGCTTGAGAGTGTCTTGTTGGAATGGTGAGGGAACAAGGACCTGACTGAGGGGAAGGAAACATGAAACAGGGAGACAGGGGATGTGGCAAGACTGAAACTACTGGGGGTGGAAAACCTCAACATTAGAGCAGAGCAAGAGGGAGAGGATACTGGGATTAGGTGAGGAAGAAAATTAAATTCTCAAGGAGAAATGAAGGAGAACGAGTTCAAGGCAAGGGAACAAGTTAATATAGATGAGGAATCGGTGTGGGACTGTATGCCAGAAGCCTAGGACTAAGAGACATGAGAGGATAGCCAGTGAGGACACCAGAAAAATGAGAGCACATTGGTAGAGCAGACAAAATCAAACAGAATCAAGTCTGGACTCTGAGGAAAGGGACAAGCTGTGCTGGGAGGTGGAGCACTGACAGGAGAACCGTTGGGATTTTAGCAGAGACTTAGAGAAAGGAAAGTAAAACTTAGAAGCACAGAGACATTAGCATTTCAGTGGGTTTGGTGTTTTCCCTTGCAGTAGGCATCTGCTAGGGTATGTAAGACCAAGAAAATATTCTGGCTTTTTAATATAGTAAAAGATATTTTCTTGTCTTTTCTGCATGCTGTAAAGGAATAAAAGAGGTAGAAATCCATTTGTTTGCAGAAATTCATCTTGCAATCCACCTGTAAAGGGTTTTTAGGTAGGAAGCCCTAGGCCTTTAGCAAACAGCTCTATCCTGGAGTTGGAAAAAGCAAGAAAATGGCCCTAGGAATCTTAATGCAAATATTGGCATGAGTTCATTGTAATTCAAGAGGATTCAGGAAAGTACTAAAAGGGCAAGGAGGTTTTATATGACAAAAGAACCTGTTGTGAGGTTTTGTGATACCTGCATTTTATTTGTGGGTGTGCATATGTATGTGTACAGCACATATGCATGTCTGCATACACACACATATGTAATGCAATATAGATATGTGTGAATATGTTTTTAAAATACTTGTATTATTAATAATGTAAAGCACCTATAAATCTAGATATCCCTGCTCCTTCAGTCAAGCTGTCTGTGCCTTGGAGGAGAAGCAAAATTACAACTAATATTTTACTGGCTTGAATTGTGGATAGGTGCTTTACAAAATGGATGCTGTTAAATCTTTATACCCTGCTGTACTAGTGTGAATTTTGTATGTCCAACATATTTTGCAGACACAAATAATTATTTTAGAAATTATACAAGGAGCTTTCCTGAAACTACCAAGCAACAATGTCAGATCCAATTTGAATTATAGCTATTGGAAATCATGGTTCTGTTTTTCCTTACTGTTATACCAATATCTTGACATCCTGCAATATGCCTGGTATGAACAGCACCTCCTGAAAATATGGAGCTGTTTTGTGTGCTGTTGTGTTTTTGTATACTGTCCCTGTGCATAAGAGTGGTATTTCACATTAATTCCACTGGATGGCACTGAAGGAGACAAGATTACATGAAAATACCTCCAGAAGTTGAATATAACTCCAAAAATTGAGTGGCTTACTTTTTCATTCCATTACTGAAATAGACAAATGTGGACTCATTTTCCATCCTGATGTAGTAATTTGTCATCAAAATCAGCTCTTAAGCACTCCTAGCTGTAGTTCTAGATTTTGACAGTAGCAAAATTACAGTGGAGGGAGAGTCAAGGCTTCTGAATCTGAATACCCCTTCTTTCCACACAAAGGAAAGGCTAAGAGGAGTGACTTTGGCCTATTCTGGATTCTTACAGGAAGGTTTACGAAACATCTGAAAAATTTTTGACCCCTGTCCTCTGTGCCAATGCTGTTGATCTCAGCCACTTCTACCATTATGAACAAGTGCAAGTATGTTAGCTTTTAAGCTCATTTGAAAAAACTGCATAGGAAAGCATTCAGGATTAAAGGCTTCCACCTGTAGAGGAAATGTCGTATAGTGTTTCAGAGAACTTCCTGACTTGAAACTCCATCTGCAGTCCCCACACAAGGACCCCTGTTTTTTCCTGGGTAGATATTTTGCAATCCTACCTGGAAGGCACACAATTACTCTCTGTCTATCAGACCTGTAGCAGTCATGGAAGCCATCTTTGACTCCACTCTTTCTTTTGCCTGTTTATCTTGATGTATATGAATTTTATTTCCTTTTCTTCTCTAAAGCCTTATTTCTGTCCACATCACAGATATGCTTTTTTAGGTTTTTGTTATCTCACATTCCACTTATGACAGCTTTTTTCCCTATGCCTGACCTGACATGTCAAAAAGGTCCCTTGAAACACTATTCTTGCACTTATCTTGCTGGCCTATTTCTGTGGTTCCTTTTTGTACTTACCTCTTTAGTGTATCTCCATAGATTTCCCTGTCTCTGCAAGCCCTCTAGCCCTCTGAGAGTGCAGTCTGACAATTTTTTTGGCAGCTGTGCTGGCCTAAGACAGTTTTTGCTCCTAGCCATCCGCGCCTGTCTCTTTGATGTGCCCGCTGGTTTGCTGGCACAGTTGTTTTGTTCAGCTGTATGGTAAGCCAGATTAGGAACCTGATTTGGCTGAAAAATAGCATGGGGGAGGGAGGAGAGGAGCCTTTTTCAACCAGCTTATTTCTCCAATTGAGTCTATCAGGCAGCTGGTCTGGGGCAGAGACAAGTGGTGAGAGACACAGAATTGCAGAGTAGCGATGGCTTTATGCTGGTTCATGTAGCACTGTTGGTAGGTGTTAAGCTGTGACCTGATTTTGATGATAGAGCTAAGCCAAGCTAATAGGCAGCTGCTGCCGAAAGGGTAGTGCTGCGCCTCTTTCCTCACCCCTCATCATGGGTTGGTTCCTGGCCTTTCCCTTGTGCCAACACTAGTGTTTATCTCACCCAAGTGAGCCAGGTATGGGAGCTAACCCAGTACAGAAGTGTTCACTTCTCGTTCCAAGGGCTTGCCTGGCTGTTGTGTCGGACCCCGTGGAGCCCACCTGCTCAGCAGCGGCTGGGTGCTCTGTCAGCTCAGCTGTGTCCTCAGTTGCACCACAGCACTTCACAACTTTGCCTTTTCATGTCATTCTCTGTCCTTTTCTCTCTCAGTCTCCGTATCTACTCCATCTGCTTTTCTGGTAGATGTGTTAATGAGGTCCTTTTGGTCACCCTCAACATATGGAATACCCTTCCTGGAGCAATTTCTGCATCCTTCAAATCTCTCAAGGTTCCCTCTACAATGACACATACGATAAACTGCCAGCTGATAATGCCTGGTTCGATTGCTTATAGGAATTTTAGATTTCATTAGTACAATTAATGTGTCCATGTGCTAGCTTGAAACAGGCATACTCTATCAGTTTATTTGAGAAGCTAAAAGGGATTAAACTGCCACAGAATATTTTTTTTAAAACAAAAATTCCCAAAGCTATGCCCTGAAGGAGATGTATTTCCCTAAGCTCATATATAAATACCAGAGGTTTATTTTCTCTTGCTTCATACCTTGGATCATCGTTCATGCTTGTGCAAATGGACATAGCATTGCTACTGAGCAGTTTACAGGAACATCTTATAGAATTGTAAATTAGTGCCCCAGAGACATAAGAGCAGAGAGTCAGCACTTACATGAGCAGCTGAGCATAGAGACTTAGGGATTTCTTTTCACCTCGCTGTTTTCACTGTGCAGGTTCTTTTTAGACACATGTGGAAGCATATCCTAAATGCATTTAATCCTAGTATCTTGGTGTGCTGAGTATTTTTTTCCTATTCAGTTAAATAGAAACTGTAGAAAAACTGCAGTGAGTGAAGCTGCACATTGCCTTGGAAGCAGTAAAATTAAACTGTGTTTGCTATTTATAAAACCCCAAAACGACATGAACATGACCAAGGGCACCTCTTCACCATGCAACAGAGCGCAGGACTCAACACAGCACATATTCATTGAGTTACTGGTGGAATAGGAGGCAGCAGCTGTAGACTTGTGTATGAGTGCTGTTGCACCCGAAACACTTAACCCTGTGGTAGTTGGTGCTAATTAGGTTGGACATGGAGCTAATTAGGTTAGCTACAACACTGTGGTCATATAAACACACAGTGCCTGTGACTCTGGCTCAGACCTGGCTGGAGGATTCTGCACATACTGCTGCATCAAGCCATATGTCCACATCCAAAGAGAGAAATCATTTGCCCATGGCCTCTTGTTCCTTCCCCCTGTAGGCTTTAGCTGCAGTAACAGATGTATTTGCCACATACAGGTGTCAGATGTGGCTTTGTGCCAGGGATTACCTCCCTCTGTTAAAACAGAAGATGCTCTTTTAGGTGTGTGTTTCAGGCTCTGAGTAGTTGCTGTGGAGTAATGGGTATCCAACATAGCTGCTTCTTAAAACTGTTCTGTTTTACTTCTTATTTAAGACTGTAAGTACTGAGAGGAGCAGGAAAGAAGGGGATGGTAATTTTTTCAGTCACCATAACTTTACAGAAATTGTGAATCTGCTGCAAGGTCATGAAGGCAGACAGCAGTATGGCAAAGAGCAAAGCACATTCTCCTCCAGTACATTTATCAGGAGACCTGCCTTCCCCCTTCAGTGAGACAAAGCAATGTTTCAGGTTAGAGACATGATCATGACTACAACATAAATTCTGTGTCCATGTAACTGGATGGCAAGTATATCCCCAAAGCACTGACCGCAGAATTGCTGTCTTTTAAAATAACTGATTAATATATCTATAAACATAGCATTCTTTTAAAAATAATTTGAATATTCAAGTTGATGCTTGTAAGAAGGCTGGTGCTTATTAGTAAAAACAAGGTAAAATGAAGAAATAAAACAAAAACATTGTTCAGAAGGCAGTGTTCAGAATGACCTGTGGGATAGATGGTACTAAAAGATCTAGTACCTTTTTTTCTTCCTTTTTAATATTTTTAAAAGGATCTCAAGTAGGCATTCTGGCATCTTCTCTCTGGTATTTCATTTCCATTTGACAGACAGGTGATGTAGAGGTTTTATTAGAATGTAGTGAGCCATCAATAATAACTAGAGAAGACTAGGGAAAATGTGGGCCCTCTCCACAATGAAATGGAGGACCTGGTTACCCAGGATATGGAGAAGACTGAGGTACTCAACAGCTTTTTTGTCTCCGTCTTCACTGGCAGGTGCTCCCACCATAGCACCCAGGTTGCAGAAGGTAAAGGCAGGGACTGGGAGAATGAAGAACTGCCCAAGGTAGGAGAAGATCAGGTTCTGAGAACCTAAAGGTGCACAAGTTTATGGGACCTGATGAAATACATCCGCAGGTCTTGAGGGAAAGGGGTAGATGAACACTATCTGTTGTATTTCAGAAGTCGTGGCACTTTGATGAAGTTTCCTCTGACTGGAAAAGGGGAAATGTAACCCCCATTTTTAAAAATAGGAAAAAGGAAGACATGGGGAACTACAGGCCCATCAATCTCACCTTTGTATCTGGCAGGTTGATAGAGTAGATCCTCCTGGAAACCATGCTATGTCACATGAAAAAGAAGGAAGTGATTGGTGACAGCCAGCATGACTTCACTAAGGGCAAATCATGCCTGACAAATTTGTTGGCCTTCTACTGTGGGGTTGCAGCATTGAGGAATAAGGAAAGAGCAACTGACATTATCTACCTGGACTTGTGCAAAGCATTTGACACTGTCCTGAACAACATCCTTTTTGTTCAACTAGAGAGACATGGATTTGATGGATGGACCACTCAGCAGTTAAGGAATTGGCTGGACAGATGCATTCAGAAGAGTTATGGTCAATGACCAATGTCCAAATGGAGGAATGACAAGTGGTGTTCCTCAGGGATCAATATTGGGGCTGATGCTGTTTAGCACATTTGTAGGTGACATGGACAGTGGCATTGAGTGCACCCTCAGCTAGTTTGCTGACAACACCAAGCTGTGTAGTGTGGTGAACATGCTGGAGGGAAGGGGTGCCATCAGAGGGACCTGCAGAGGCTTGAGAGGTGGGTCTGTGCAAACCTCATGAAGTTCAAAAAGACCAAGTACAAGTTCCAGCAGTTGCATTGAGGCAATCTCAAGCATGAATACAGGCTGGGCAGTGAATGGATTGAAAACAGCCCTGGGGAGAAGGGCTTGTGGATGTTGGTGGATGAGAAGCTTGACATGCGCCAGCAATGTTCACTTGCAGTCCAGAAAGCCAATTGTATCCTGGGCTGCATCAAAAGCAGCGTGGCCAGCAGATTGAGGGAGATGATTCTGCCCTCTACTCCACTCTGGTGAGACCTCACCTGGAGTGCTGCATCCAGCTCTGGGGTCCCCAGCTAAGGAAGGACACTGACCTGTTTGAGCAAGTCCAGAGAAGGGCCACAAAGATGATCAAGGGGCTGGAGCACCTCTCCTATGGAGACAGGCTGAGAGAGTTGGGTTTGTTCAGCCTGGAAAAGAGAAGGCTCTGGGGAGACCTGATTGTGGCCTCTCACTACTTAGAGGGGAGCTGCAAGAAAGGTGGAGAGAGACTTTTCACAAAGGCATGTGGTGGTTTCACAAGGGGGAATGGCTTTAAACTCAGTGAGGGTAGGTATAGACATCAGGAAAAAATTCTTTACTGTGAGGATGGTCAGGCACTGGCACGGGTTGCCCAGAACAGTTGTGGGTGCCCCACCACTGAAAGTGTTCAGGGCCAGTTTGCACAGGACTTTGGGCAACCTGATCTAGTGGAAGGTGTCCCTGCCCACAGCAGCGGAGTTGGAACTAGACGATCTTCAAGGTTCCTTCAATCCAAACAGTGCTATGATTAACAATAATTGACCTGTGGCAAGTCACCAAGGAACTATACAGCATAATATACTTGGACATAATGGATTAAGATATGACATCTGTGAAATTATGAAAATGATGAGAATTAACAGCTTCTTGATATTGATATTGCTGTGATGTCACAGGGAGAGATCCAGTTCCCTGAAGATTCAGGCAATCATTGTAAACTTTATAATGTCATCAACCTAATTTTTTTTTATCTAAGGTATGGCAGTGATAGTGAGCTCCTGATAGCAGGAATGTAGATTTTAAAAATAATCTTGCTTAACAAAGGCACACACAGAGTAAATAATCAAGAAAACAAAGTTGGATATTTTTCAGGGGGGTTTTAATTCTTTTTGATGCTATCTTCAATTAGGTTTTTTTCCTGCTGTGTCTGCCAGGAAAATTTGTGCATGCGTGGCATAAAGTCATGGCATGTAGCAAAATGCTTTTAAAGAGAGTCACACAGAAGCCATCATTATCCGTGAGAAGTATGTAAATATTTATAAGCAGTATATGTTTGATTTCTGTTCTTAAAAGAATTATTTTTTTATTTTAAAAATCCATCTGCTGACAGCAGATGATAAATATTTAAATCAAATTTGTGCCTGGGATACAAGGGCAATATTTCTTCCAGAAGCGACCTTATAGATTTGATACTGTAGGCCCAGCCTCAGTTCCCCAGTTCAAACAGACCAGGAGGCACTCTGTTGGGGTGCATTCATAGACTTGTATGAAAAAGCTTCCTGTCTGGAAGGCTATAAACAAATGATCATTTTCTCTAATTTCCTTCAGGAGTTCTTCTAGAGGCTGGACTGGAATATGTCTCCTCCTTTTGCCTTAAAGACTCCAAGCAGTGGTGACTCTACCACCTCCACAGGTAAGTTGTCCCAATGTCTAGTTACCCCTTGGCTAAGAGATCACATTATTTCAATCTTGAATTTGTCTCCAGTTTCCAGTCATTAGATCTTGTTATGTTTCTGTCTTCAAGACTGAAAAGCTTCCTCTATGATCAAATACCTTTGCCGTATGTGTTTATCTGTGTACAGTGATCCAGTCACCATTCCTCTATGGCAGATTTATTAGATTTCTTAAACCTTATACCTGGGATGTTATTTTTCAACCTCTGGATCATTTGTTCTGCCCTCTGTCTGATTTTTAATGGGGCTTGTATCATGGGCACTGTTTTTTGTGTTGCTGTGTGTAGAGCAAGGTCACATCCTAATAGTAACTTCTTTTTTCATGCAGTCGATAATTATATAATATTATATAATTATATATATTTATATAATTATATATATATTAAATATTATAAATTACAGCTGACATTTGGTGGATACATTGCATGTATCGATACATTGGTAAAGTGCCTAGAACTGTGGAGATATGACACTTGCATTCTAAATGTGTGTTTGCATTTCTAATTCATGTTGTGAATTGAAGGAACGTCTGCCAGATCTTCTATCATACAATGTCCTTTTTTGCTACTTAGATGATCCATAAATACTGTGACTACATATAAATTGTAATTCTCCATTTTCTAAATAAAGAGGAAAAGGCTGCCTTGTAAAGAATGAATTTTGTTCTTCCTGTACGAGAAGTCCAACATTAGGAAGAGAACTCTTCTACTACTGTGTTCAGCATAGAAGAGGAATAAAGTGAGGAATAAGAGCAAAGAAGCACTGAGAGAGTGCAGTGTCAGTCTTCTGAGAAACACCTGAGTGACTGCTTTCCTGGGGAACAGGAGTGAAAATAGCACCCACATACCAAGAAGAGCTGAAATTTAACAGAGCTGGCTGGCTTAAGTGTGGCCACGTGAAGAAATGGTAAGAGAAACATTGTCATTTAATAGCTTGTGTGGGTTTGAAATACACTCATTACTATAGCTTATTTAACACAAGTACAAAAATTGCTCTGAGTGCTTACTGGTGTATGGCTTCTAATTCCTGTGATAAAGAATTATAAAATCACATGCTGTTTGGGAGGGATGACTGCAAGTCATCTAGTCCAGCTCTGTGCTTGACACAGCCTATTGCCAACACTCACTCAGAAAGAGACCTTTTGGAAAATCTGAAAATTTCTTCCACATCTCATCTCATTTCTTATCTACTGCACCTATCCACATTTTCTTGTTCTGCTATCATGCAGGCAAATCTTGTTCAGCTCTAACATGAACTCAATCAGGGAACACTTCGGCCAGAAAAAAAAAAAGATGCTTTTTCTTCTCCAGATTTCTTGAGTTTAATTAGTCATTGATCCTGTTTAACACAGGCTGTGTAACTATGGGTGCTGGCAAATGAGTGGTACAGAAGCAAGTAGAAGCATTCAAAGGGAACAGCTTATGCAGCACAGCTTTGTGATATAACCAAACAACTCTAGTAGTTTGCCAGTGCAAAATAAGTGAGGTCATTCAGCTTCTCCCCCTCCTCCTTGGCCATGCATTTCCGCTTTTTTGGTGGCCATGGTGAGCTGAACTAGAGGAAAACAAACCTCACCATAAAAAGTAATTATTGAATGGTTTATTGAATAGCAGTGCCAGTTGGGGCAGACTTACATGAGACTGCTCCTTTCAGTGGCAGCTAGCCATTTGGTTGGCTTTGCTGCAATGAGAAGTTTCATCTCTGGAGTACAGTCCCATAGCAGCTTTTCTGTATCTAAGTCAGAGCTATCATGGTCTGCTTTGGTATTTTTGCAGCTGAGCAGTAGGTTGGTCCAGGGAGCTTTGTAGCCAAGAACTAAACTTGCCAAAAAAAAAAAAAAAGAAAAAAAAAAAAAAAGAACTGCTCATTCTGCTGAAAATGTGGCTGAAAATGAATCATTATTTTATACAGTGATTCAGCTAAACTTGTGACCTGACTTGATGCAGTGTGCTGGTACATATGGTGAGAAGGGGACAGGGGAAAGGCTGGAATGTGAATCTGTGTCCTCAGACATGGACAATGTCCATGATTTCACTTATTCTTTTCCTGAAGCACATTATTGATGTGACTTTTTGTGTTCACAGTAGGTCTGAAGATTATTGTTAAGATGTTGAAAGAGATCTGTTGTGCATGAAGACATGCAGTGTCAATATTCTGTGGATTATTCTGCAGTCACTGCGTATTGAATGACAACTTGTGACTGGAGGGACTGACTCAGTGACCCAGATGGTCTCTTCCAGTCCTAGGTTTTTAGCAGCATCCTTCCTAGGGGCACCCTATTGGTAAAACTGTTGAGAACTAATTTTTCTTTACTGTGATGTTGTTTTAGCCCCTTTCTAATTTGTTGCATTTAGTACTATCCAATTCTTCACTGCTCTATTATTTTAACAGCAGAGAGAGCGCTTTTGCTCTTAGCTGTGCTAAAGATTTCTCCCAAATGCAGCCATTAGAGACCAGCTGCAAACAAAGCAGCACAGGCATTTGATTTTTCAACAATGTTAGATTTTGAGCTCCTGTCTGCAGTAATTAATTAGCATCACTGCTGAGCTGACTCCCTGCGGGACTGCATGATCATTAGTGCCAAAGCCAGGAAGGGAGCACGAACTCCAAAACCCCTGAGAAGGCTGCTGCAGCAACTCTTGTCATCTGTAGAGCATTTCAAGAACATTTCAAGTGACACCAGTAGAAAAGACTCACTTTCTCATCTGGATGAGGGGCTTGCCCAGATTCAGTTAGGTCGCTGGCTGGAATCAGGCAAATCTACTTCCTGGGCAAGATTTTGTCAAAGGCTGTCTAAAACCCAAAGGGCTAGTTCATCTTAATTTTGCTGATATGCAGAGAGAATTATAGACGACTTGAGAGACATCAGGGGACAAATCAATAATGATGTACAGTACTGGGGCTGCTGTGCCAAAAGCTAGCCCAGAACCAAATACCTGTCAGTTAAAAATCAAACTTAAGCCAGCAGAGACACAAATGAATCCAAACATGCCAAAATGAAAGTGCTGGCATGAAATTACACAACTTCCTTCAGGTGCAGAAAAAGAGCAGACATTGGGAGCATTTACAAGTCACTTTTATGAAACACTTTTTGTAGGCTTGGGATGCAGTGTAATATGGTTTAATCTCTTCTCTCATTCCCCATGCTTGTTTCAGAAGAGAACAAGAAATTTAATCCAAACAAAGGATTAAGAAATTTCAATAACTGGACTACTGCCATTATCCAAACAATGGGCCAGCTCTTTAAATGCTTGTTCTTGATTGAATTGAAGTCAATGACTACATCAGAGGGAGCAGAATTGGAATGCAGAAAAGAGGAAATGAAAAGTCTAGAAGAGCTACACAAATATTTTACCTATTACATTGCCTTTAGCAATGAATCCCATAAACAAAGCAGCTCTAAGAAAGGATCTCTCCTCACTGGAGAATAAGGTTAGGGACAACTTTTGAGAGATGGACAGAGGAAAGAGAAATGAGATTTAATATAGATAAATGTAAAGTAATACCCCTGGGAAGAAATAACCATCATTATATATACAAAACTAGAAGCTGCTGTTTAGAAATCAGTAATAGAGAGGAAGGCCTGGGGGTGATGGTTTATTATTAAGTACTGCAGACAGGAACTCAAAATCTAAGAGTGGGGAAAAATCAGACACTTGCTTATTCTGGGCCAGCACCTGATGTTTCTACAGTGATTGCATGGAGATCATTTATACAAACAAGAGGGAGCTGGCAACAACACAAGCAAAATGTTAAACTTATGGCTACCATGTTAGTAATTTTATTTATAAGTTAGAGCCTTGACTGCTGATACCATGAGCACAAGCTTTGGGTTTTCTGTTTGCTGAATACAGTAAAACAATAAAATACCTCTAAGATGCAAACTCCTGATTAGTTTGTAGAAGAATACTTTTTTTCTTGTCCTCATATTTAAATGCAGAACAGTGGCTTAAAAGTGATCAGATTTAACCTAGCCAAGATTGAGGAAACAAAACCCCCCTATCATAAAGAAAAACATTACAGTTGAAAAGAGTATAGAGAGAATTAAGACAACAACAATAACTCAGTAAGAGGGAATCTGTTGGTAAGGAATGAAGGCCAAATGTAGAGCTATGCTTTTATTTAGTTAAGAAGTGTTGCTCAATAAATGCATTTAGCAGATAGTGAACAGAGATATTACAACTATCTGTGTTGCAGCAAAGACCAGATGAAACATTACTATGCTGAAAAGACAGTGTCATGTGAAAGCCTGCCAGACAACCCAGACGGAGTGCCAAAAAGAACTGTCTCATTGCAAGACCTGATGGCTGTGAATTTAGAAGTTCATAGACTTGTAGATCAGAATAAAACAGGAATTGATTCTAGTCCTTGAAAAGAAAAGAAGGAGAACCCTAACAAGGTACACTATGCAGAATATTAAAGATTTACAGGACTATTTCATCTTACTAGTGCTGTGAGCTACTATCACAGGGTAATCCTGTCTTTGATTCCTTACAGGCAACTCTGGAATGGTAGCACATCTCCCCACTGTAAGGCAGCCTTGGGGAGGTACCATTTCTTCCCAGGCTGGATTCAGCTTGTGCTCAAACCACCAGGCTGTATGGAAGCACAGAAAGAGGCATTGGTTATCCCAAGGGCAACTTTTTCTCCTCCTGGGAAAAGGCTGACGGATCATTTCTTAGAGCCTTATACATCAAAATTAACTTGTTTTGATAAGTTCAAAATGGAGTAACTATTTTTTGAAAGCTGAAAAAAATATGACAATATAAAAGCTCTCAAAATTGAAATTTCATCTTCCATCTGAGAAGGCAGATAAAGCTCCATAATTAATCAGTGAAGGGTCACTCCCTTTCTCCCCACAGCCTCCAGAGGATAAACTCCAGATAGGCTTTTCAGAGACTACAGGACTTCAACTGCAGAAGGGTTTAGTCTGTGAAAGAGGGTTGGAGCACACAATAATTAGCAGCTCACAGCTGAATTTTGCTAGCTGTCACAGTTTTTTGTTGCTTTAACTGCATGAAAGTCTTCCTGTAGGTCTCCTGAGTCTTCCTAAATGTGTGCTGTAGTCTGTTTTGTCCACATGGAACTTTTTCATAGAAAATGTTGTCAATGCACGACACTTAAAGGCTTACAGCAAATCCCTTTTCCATGGCAAAACACCACCTGGACAGAATGAGAAAATAAAGGGCTTTTTCTTGGACAAAGCAGGAACTGCTTTACTCTTTATACTATATGCAGGCTCTTAAAATCCAGGGGAATTCAGTATGCTGGGAGAATTGATGGGTAGCCTGCTAATCCAAATCCACATCTTCTTTGTATCAGCTCAAGAGTTCTGGTAAAAGACAGGCCTTTTCTTAAGACTCATCCTTCATCTCTGCTTGCTCGCAGTTAAGTCCCAGTGAGAAAACTGTAGAGATCCTGGGAGAAAGACAGTAAATAAAATGCAATTGCTTTAAACTTACATGAGGTTCACCTCTGTTTTAAGAAAGCAATCACCGAGAACTGTCCATGTTACCTGAAATTCAATATATGCTTAAGGACTGACACTGTTTTTGAGATAGTCTTCATTAGTGCTGCTTTCCAGACTACGGTCTCAGATTTGTATGAATTTCTTACAAATATTTCTAGTCTTTAATTATAGAATACTTGGTAGGATGCCCTTGTGCTGTCTCTTTTTTCATCCAAACCAGCTGTTCAAATTGTTAATCTGTGGGCTCTGGTTTGTTTTTAATAGTTGATATCTGCCCTGTTACTGCTTTTTATCTTTGATAGGTATGCTTTGCTTACCTTCTCAGCTCCCACGGCCTCCTGCCTCCCTACCTGCCCAGAACAACCTGCTGCTGGGAGCTGTGTGCATAACATATACCTAACAACACTTTCATTGTCTTTGAATCCAATTGCAAAGGTCGTTTTCTTGGCTCATTGTCTCAGTCCTGTCACTCCTCCTTTTGTGCACAATGCCATTGGTTCCCTTTTCTTCACTGTATGAAATCCAAATGACTTCTCGTTACTTTTCTAGCTGTGTCTAATCTACATCACCAAGAAGTATCCCTCACTGCCATTTTATAAACCATACTGATATTTTAAAGCACTCTTGTACACTCATTTTCGTGCTTTCACTCATGCTGCTGATTATGCATAGCACAAAATCTGCATAAATACTCCTAAACTCTTCTTCCTCTACTTTCCCAAGCATCTCTGCCTGAAGGTTTGTCAGTCAGAGCATAGCTACGTAACTGTTTTGCTGGATACACTTTTTCATTTGAACTGGTGTCACCTCTTCTTCCTGCTCATCTTCTCTCTATAAGCCTAGTAATAAATAATAGGCACTTCAGGGGCAAAACAGCTTGTTATTTTTATGTCTGTACAGTGCAAGCTACAGTGAGGGTGCATTTAGGTATAATTTTAAAAGTAGTATTAATGAAAAAAACCACAGTAAACCAAATTATTTTTCTTGTTTCTAAGTCTGTAACATACTTCCAGGAAGTAGATCCAACAAAGGCTATTTAATTTGCCATACCAACGTTGCTTAAGTCTGTGGATTCCAGGAATAAATTTGCCACAGGGACTAAGAGAGAACGAGGGGGACTGGAACTGTGCCCTTTCTGACAGATGACTGTTACTGGCTTAGTAGTATTACCAGACTGCACCCTGAGGGTCTGTAGTCACTCTGATTCACTCAGTGAGCACCATGCTCTTCATCCTGTGATGGGAGCATGGTGGTGTGTTTTACAGGCCCCTTGCCAGCAAATTCACCCACAATGCTAACTGGACAAACATCTGGCCACATCTCTTTTGGAATGGAGCTACATGTGGTTCTGCACTATTCTTTTTTATGGAGAGCTAATATAAAATGGTGGGTTTTCCCTGTCTTTGTTCCTTTGGGAAATTCTGTTACTTTATCATCTTGTGTGTAGGTAGAGCGAAGTGAATATTCTGTTCTAAGTTATACCTGCCAAAAACCAATTGAAAGGGTTGAGGCTGGATCAGAATTCAGGCTAATAGCCATGGTATGCAATTTAAGATTCTTAGAGACGTAAGACATCACTGAGAGGTGGACAGAAAGCTAGAGAACTGAGATCCACATGCTTTCAATATTTAGCAGCTGGCAGATCACATTTTCATTCATGACCACAGAGTGTCTGTTTTATTCAGGAAAAATTAGTCTTGTCAAAGAGCTTTGATATCATTCTCTGGGAAGATTACAAGTACATTTGATAAAGAGGACTCTATTGACATAAAACACTAGAGTTTATGTAGGGCATTTGTTTTATTCTGCATGGCAGCCTACATAAAAGAGATGTATGGGAAGCAAACAAATTAAACCTGTTTTTCTGTATGGTTGTTTGCTATGTCACAGCTCCCTGCAATATGCCTGCCTCCCTTCTGTGTTTTCCATGACTTTATTACCTTATAATGCCTCTAGTTTAAAAATGTCCAGTCTTTGCATAACCTCTAACATCTTTAAGTATTAAGAATACAAATAACAGGCACAGGAACCAAAGCAGTTTGTCAAGGGTCTGTCCTTTTCTAATTACACCTCTTCTCTGTTTTACAAAATAAGTGTTATCAGGTTCCTAATTGAATGAATCAGTGATGCAAGCATGGAATAAAGCTCATGAACTGCTGATTTAAAAGGAGCCTAGTGCAGGGCATGATTCAGTGCAGTGCACAGTGGATATATATACCTTTAAAAATAATCGGCTATTGTTTGCATGCTGTCTGACTGATCACAAGAGAATCTATGGAATGAACAGTGAAAGGGCAAAAACTACTCCCAAAGTGCCTGGTAAGACTGGAGCCCTAGTCGTGTGAACATGCATGTCAGTTGACAGGAGAGAACCTCAGTCCCTCTGTGGTCATGATAAATCCCTTGTGCCATTCACTGATACTAAGTTATGCGAAGTTTAATCTCAGAGATTTCAGTACAATTTGTCAGCATAATTCTCAGTACATTTCTTAGTAATTTCTCCATGCGGGCAATGAAAGACAAAACTGGGTTTGTGTTTGTTTTGTTTTGTTTTTTTTTTGTAGCACTCAGGAATGAAAAGCACTGATAATAAAATGTCTCTCTAATTTGCTAGCAGTTTGGCTAATTAAGGTGACAGGCCATGAAGTTTCAGAATACTTATGCTTTTAAAAGGTAGAGTATACACCCAGTAAACACCATTAGACAGCTGACTCTGGTATTCAGAAACACTTGATACCCAAGCTGCAAACCCTATTAATTGTCTGGATGTTAAGTGTTGATTCTAGCAGGTACATGGTAAGAAGGCCTTTGACTTAAGTTCAAGTAACATACACACTGTATAAGTAAACCATACACAGACAAAATCTCTGATTACAGGTGAGGAAGGCTCCCTCCTTCTTTATTTGAAAAAGTCTCAGAGGCTACACATTATTGTCTTTTTATTCATGAATGTGTAGAGAGCTGAGGCTCTGAATATTTGTTTGGTGAATGCAGAAAACAAGGCACTAGAGAAATTACTTTTTATAAAATGTGTTCAACTGACAGCAGTTAAAACCTTTCATTTTCTTCAAAAGTATATTTTGATTGAGACAATACTCTAAGAAGACAGGCATTGTGTATTTAACTTCATTAAACTAAAAATGGTGTAATTTGCTATGAGTGAGACAAAATTAAATATACTTTTTAGTGGCTTGTACTCATCTGATATCTCCTAAAGTGAAAAAGTACAACCTGTATCATGCTTAAGAAAGTTTCTTGGGATAATGAATATGTCTGTAACAAGTGACTAGTGTTATCAACTGAGTTTTTAAGTTAAGCCTTTACTGTTACATACTTGTCTGACTTGGATAACAAACTCTATGAGTATTTCAGCCCATAAACCCTGAAGAGAAAGATACTATTCTCTTGGGTCACTGACAAACTAAAAGAGAATCTTTGTTTGCAGAGCTCCCCAGAGTTAACCCAGTGCTAGTTAATGATTTCACCATGGTAATTACTTTCTAGGGTCTGTCAGTCAGGCAATTTTAATGTACACAGAATGGGCTGCATCAATTATGTGCAATGCTACCTTTTTACCTGTACATAACAAATTTTGAATCTATGGACCAATTTATCATAGAATTGTAAAATCATAGAATTATAGAATGGTTTGGGTTGAAAGGGACCTTAAAGATCGTCTAGTTCCAACCCTGCTGCTGTGGGCAGGGACACCTTCTGCTAGATGAGGCTGCTCAAAGCCGCAGCCAACCTGGTCTTGAACACTTCCAGGGATGGGGCATCCACAACTGCTCTGGGCAACCTGTGCCAGTGCCTGACCACCCTCATAGTAAAGAATTTCTTTCTTATATTTAATCTAAACCTATACTCATTCAGTTTAAAGCCATTCCCCCTTGTGCTATCACTACGTGCCCTTGTGAAAAGTCTGTGGCTTTCTTGTAGACCCCCTTCAGGTACTGCAAGGCTGCAATTAGGTCTCACCAGGGCCTTCTCTTCTCCAGCCTGAACAATCCCAATTCTCTTAGCCTTTCCTCATAGAAGAGGTGCTCCATCCCTCTAGTTGTCTTGATGGCCCTCCTCTGGACTTGCTCCAATAGGTTTATATCCTTTCTATGCTGTCTTGGTTTGAGGGGAAAGAACCAAGATGTTTACTCACAAGAGGGGGAGGGGACCTCCTCCTCGAATAATCACG
>JAWWEV010000134.1:39985480-40038452 GCA_035583235.1 Hafferia zeledoni | reverse complement strand
ATATTTCACATATGTAGCATTTCAAAGATCTTTTTTATGCTTTAGTTTGCAGCATTTCTGTGAGGCACACTCCCAAAGACAGCTTCTTGTCCCAGTTTGAAGAAATGTTAGTAGGCTGCTCTTGGGCAGCTCTTAGCTTTCTGTCAGCTACTGCTTTTTCCCTGAGCTGTTGGAAACTCTGAAGCTATGCATCTATAGCTCCTGTTTCATTTGCAGAAGTTATTAATTTCTGCCTTTAATTCCTAATCCAACTGGCAGTGGGAATTGTGGCAGCCCCAGGCTGTGCTGCAGTATTTGACACTGTACATCCTTCTACTGAAACTTTAGTATCTTCAATCACAGTCAGAGATATTTGCATTTGTTACTGGTTATTTACGTCACTTATTAGGCTCCAGCAGTGGGCTGTTCTCTGATGCAGCGCTAAATCATACAAAACCAAAGGAGACAGGGGTTTTGTTATCTTTTTGCCATGGGATCTCCCAAACTTTTCCCTGGCCTGCTTCTCCTGGTCTTACTAACAGCGGGTCAGAAGATTCTGTTACACTGAGTTCCAAACTGTGATGCAACACTATTGTTGTCAGCTGATGAAAGCTGTTCCCTCCTCTGACTGGCTTCATCCCAGCTGGTCTCCTCAGCCCCAGGAGCATTGCTGCCTTTGCAGATTGGGCTACCCCACACCAGCGGGGGGTAGAACCGTGTTTTCCTGTGCAAGTCTGAAGAGCCACTTTATTTGCTACATTTTGGGGAATGTGGTCTGACCACAAGAAAGGTAAATGTTCTGTGTGGTAGCTGTGAGATGATTTGAGCACACTAATGTTTTCTATACCATAGCAAATAATCCAAGAGATGTGCCTGCTCTCTAACTAAGCAGGAGAAAGTGCCACAGGTACACACACTGATTTTCTTTTTCCTCTCATATGCACTGTGCCTCATGCAGGCCCCGTATTTAGGAACTGAGCTCTGGATCTTTAATAAGATGTTCCAGAGCTATATCCTTTCCCTTCCCTTTCCTCAAGCCATCTCACTTTCAGCCTTTCACAGTCTGGGCGTAGTTTGATTCTGATTCAGAAATCTGTAAAAGGCTGCCTCTCTTGCATTTGTGGAGATGAAATAGGAGTTCAGCAGGGAGCTCAGTGATCAAACATTTCTAAAAGCAAACCACTTGCAGAGGTGAGAGACAAAGGAACTTCTGTCAGGGCTACATGGAGGGATATCAGCAGGGAGTAGAGGAAGGGGAGTGCTTGCCAGCCCCCATCTTCTTCCATACACATGCTAGGAGCTGGGAAGGGTCCTTGTCTTCTCAACATCATCAGAAGTCTGTGTGTGGGTGCACATGTGCATGCACCATAAAAAATGCTAATATCATACTAGAATTAAAAATTAGAGCAAATCATAAACTGAATGTGGTTTAATGATGATAACAACAGCAAAAACTATGTCCTTTTAGGGACTGCAACAACAGGAGAGTAGTTTGTAGAAGAGAAGACAATGCCCACCTCTGTGACACATGGTGTTATTCTTGGAGTTGTTCTGTGCAGGGCCAGGAGCTGAACTCGATGATCCTTATAGACCTGTCCAACTCAGGGTATTCTAGGATATTCACCACTAGGTGCTGTTGCTTAAGAAAGGAGGACAAAGAGAGAGCACAAACATGGCCTTAGAAAATACAATCTATATTCCAGTGCTTCATTAGAACAGGTTGCTTAGGAATGCTGTGTTTATTCTATCAGCAGAGACTGTTTTTGTTAAAGAAAAGCTAAGCAACTATCTATTATTTGGGATTTGCTTTATTCTGTCTTGTAAGAGAAAAATGGATAAAAAATACTTCTAATGATTTCTTGAATTTACATGGAAACTAGATGTGATTTTATTCCACCTTTGTGGGGAAACTCTGCATGTTAAAGATATTTCTTCACCCTGCTGTCAGTGGTGTTCCTGTGGGTTGTGGTCTGTGTAACTGGACATGTAGGTCAGATAGAGTTCACTTGCACTCTTTGAGGGATATAATGCCCCATTTTCCCCTCTACCACAACGGCAGAAAATTCTGTGATCGTTGTCCTGCAGAGAAGTGATAATTAGGTGAAGAGAATCATGATAATATGCTGTAGCATAAAGGGCTTTTACATGAGTACAGATGTATTGCTCCCAACCACTGAACCTATACTTTATGAAAATCATCATGCACTTGGTGTGAGGGGCACCTTCCTCATCGTATGCCATCTGTGCATCTGGCAGAATATTACAGGAAACTCATTTGTACATCCACCTGGGAGTGTATCCTTCCTATTAAAAAGAAAAAAAAAAGCCATTTTTAGATCATATAGTAGAAGATACTAGATTTCAAGCAGATTACTGCTGTGATAATTCACTTTTTTCCATGGTATTTCTTGGGCTAGAGTTCTTGTTCTGCCAAAACACAGACATCAGAATACCAATATACCAACAACATGGTGTTCACAGTATTTTTCAACTTCAGGAAAGATTGTAACAAAACTTTTTTGTCTTAAAGTGCATGGTGAACATGAACATAACTATGACAATCGTATTGGTAGTGGTATGAAAGAACAGAGGTTTATTTTCCCACATCAGTTGTCTTATGGAATGATAGTGTGCACACTGTATTGATCCCTGACAGTGGCCATGCAGAATCACCATAAGAGAGATCACCACTCTTTCATCTGCTAGAGATACTTGTATATATAATAAGCTAGGGTCCTTTAGCATAAACAACACCTCTGCATAAGGATATTAAAGAGATATACCAAAACCAGTCGTGTTGAGATAGTGAATTAGTGTGCTGGTTTGGGCTGTGATGGAGTTTGTTCACATTAGCTGGTATGGGGCTGGATGTTGTCACTCACTGAGCTGTGCTTACACAAAGTCAAGGCCTTTTCTGCTCCTCATCACACCCCTCCAGTGAGGAGGCTGGGGGTGCACAGAGAGCTGGGAGGGGACACAGCTGGGATAGCTGACCCCAACTGACCACAGGGATATTCTGTACCATGTGGTGTCCTGCTCCACATACAGAGCTGGGGGAAGAAGGAAGGGGTGGATATTCAGAGTTCTGCTGTTTGTCTTTCCAAGTCACTGTTACATGTGATGGAGCCTGGCCCTCCTGGGGATGGCTGAGCACCTGCCTGCCCATGGGAAGGGCTGAATTAATTCCTTGTTTTGCTTTTGTGTGTGGCTTTTACTTTCCTTATGAAACTGTCTTTACCTCAACCCATGAGTTTTCTTACTTTTACCCTTCTGAGTCTCTCCCCAATCCTGGAGGTGGGAAGGGTCAGGAGCAAGTGGTAGCACAGGGCTTGGTTACCAGCTGGGGTTAAACCATGGCAGAAGAGTAATGAACATCACGAAAGAACTAGGGACTAGTAGATAAATGATCTAGAAGTGAGTTTATAATTACGGGGGATAAAATGATGCAAGGCAAAATTGAACAGTGGAAGTTATCATTGTAAGGTGCTTTGGGTGCAGCAAGTGTGTGCTTCAGGGGAAATTCACAGGGGAAGGGTCCATCAAAGGCTACTAAACACGATGATGTAGATTTAAAGTTCAGGCTCAGAGATTTTTACACTGTAGGGTGAAGGCAGTAGCAATCTACCCTTACCATGTTATATTCTTTTCCTGCTGGGTTAGATAAAATTTTGGCTTGTCCTGGCATAATACTGCCATTCTTGTATTAGCAAATATGGCTTTGCAAATGCATGCCAGAACATATCTGTCTTTATACATTCCCCTAAATGATGCAGTTGCTGCCATTTGACTACATGGAATTTTGTACAAAATAATACAAAGACTTGAGTATACTGCAGAACACTCACCTTCCCAGTATCTCTTCCTTGGTACTATGTAAATTAAAAGTAGATTCCTGTGACAGACCAAAGAATTGAAAGCAAATGTCTGCTCAAGTGAACACAGGTTATCTTCATATTGGGGAATACCCATTTTAATACTCTTCACAATTGTTTTCTTGCACTCAGAACCTAAGCCTCTTCACTGTCTTTTCATTTACTACCATAAATTTGTTCAGCTTCTTTCCTCCCTTCCCCCAAATCTCAATATGGCAGATGAGCAAAATGCCACAGGTGCCCCACACTTCCTTCACTTGTCAAAAATTCTCGTGACTCATTTCACATTCTGGCTAGATTGCTGTCAAAAGGTATGTGCAGTCTTTTAATTTATGGTTAACAAGTCTGTATTATCTTTGTAATCCCAATTGTCATGCAATAACAATTCCTCATGTAGGTTCAGCTGGGTACTACAAATAATTTCTCATAAATTTACTGATATTAAGAAACATATCTTAAGGAATGAGAGAAAGCTTATTATAATAATTGTTTGCAGGTGTTAAATGAAAAGCATTACAGAAATATATATGTGTAACACTCTATTAAACCAGAATCTTATAAAAAGGGATGCATAGTGATAAAGAAGGCTACACATGTCACAACTTAGAAATTAATTCCTTAGGCTTCCATCATTCAAGGAAATCACATTCCAATCACTCAAGTGACATGAGTTTTCATAGTTACAGTAATCTCCTGTATTGACAGTATATCCAAAATAGTTCCCTGAAGAAAAAGGCTAATTTTCTAACCCAGTCAACCCTCACTTTGAAGTCTGGATTGGGATGGTGATGGAAAAGTTTCTGCTAAGGTTGAAGTACTGAGCCTTAAAGCATTCTTTATTCTTCCAGTACAATGATGGCAAATCTACCCTCTCTCATTTCAACCTTTGAATAAGTCCCTAAAGCAGAAATCAACAGTTTCACTTTGCTGTGCTTGACTCTTTCAGTGCCTTTCCCTTCCAGATCTTGTACAACTGCTGTTAATTCTACATGACATCCTATTTCAAGCTTTTGGTTAATCATAAAGAAGTGAAACTGTTAGCAAGATCTTTCAATCACAGAAGTACATTTCTTCTGCATACATACCAGGCTCTTGTTAAAGTTGCTGAGTGAATTATACCCAGTGTTTGAAGAGGGAAGGTATGCAAGTTTGGGCAGTCCCTGCAATACTGAAAAGCTGGGAATATTCCCTTTTGAGAATGGAGGTCCTATTCAGAAGGCCAGTGATGGCTGTGCCTTTTTCCCTTGTAAGAGGGTTCTGCAGCCCCTTCCTGGCTGTTCTGAAGGTGCTGAGTCCTCACCTCCTGCTGCTGCGCTCAGCCCAGCTTGCCTTGCTGAGCCGGCCCTGGCACACAGCACTGTGGCACCGTCTGCAGCGGCTGCACTGCTGGGTGTCCTCACTGCTTCTGCCAGGAGGGGCGATCAGAAGAGCTGACATGGCCTTTTGGGTGAAACCTGAGGCTCTACCAATACAAATAATACATTTTTTGTCAAGTTCACTTGCATGTAGGTCAGTATGGATAGCAGTGTGGGTTGTGTTCTTTGCTTAGTGTTTCAGTGTTTTCACTGAGGAGCACATTGGATATGCAAACTCCACAGAAGCTCCAGCATCACAGAGAAATGGGTTCTTAGCTGAGTAAGAAAACACTATCTCTTGTAACTTCCAGTTCAAGGAATAAGGTGGAAAGCAAAAGACGGGATGAATGACCTCACTTGTAGCAAGATACTGAAGACAGTACCTTGCTAGCTTCTGACAGCAGCTGTGTTTCACTGGCTGTAACTACCACTGACATGGAAAATCTGGACACTAGCTTTTATTGCCATCTTTTTCATATGTATCTATAAAATGGGAACCTAAAACTGAGAGACCTGTGAATGATTCATGACAGTATTTGATATTTAAATGAGCAACAAAAAGTATTTAGGGAACTCCATGACTCTTATCAGATTAGAGAAAATTATGGTAATGACAGGGGAATGCTATTGGAGATCATTGTACTTCACAGATGAGCACACTTTTGGACCACTAAAAAAAGAATAAAAAGCCCACAAAATGAACATGATTATGCTTTATGAAGGAACTGAAAGTATAGGAAACAGCCAGTATACTGCTTTTGTGGTATTAAATTACCTAATCACAAGCTGAAGTACTGCACCTGAAATTTTTTTTCCCTCTTACAGTGACCATGAAATATTGGGATAATTGTGTGGGCTGCAGAGTTGTGTAAAGACAACAACTCCCTACTGCTCTTTGCAGCTGGTAAAGTCTTAGTGTAACTATCTCTCACCATGGAGGCTCCCAGAAGAGTTAGTGCAGCTTTTGAGGGGCTATGTATTTCTCGCAGTAAGATTCAGAATCCTTGTATTCAGCCTGAAATGGTATCATGGGGAGTAAAAATCTAATGCACTTAATTGCATAAAATGATATGCATGCTGGCCACCCCCATTCTGCTTTAGTGTAGTCAGAATCAATTTGCAAAATGATGCTTGGAGTTACTTTGAGTGAATGCTGTGATCTCCAATGCTTTAAAAAATATTCCAGAGCCTGTAGGAGCATGATCACGACCTGTGTCATATTTTTCACAGGCATTGTCTGTAACATGAGGTATCAAAGCTCAGTGTCTCACAGAACTGGCTGCTGAAACAGTCCAGTGGCAACAGGAGCGAGTGTAGGATGTACCACTCTGTGTGTCTGTGACAAGAGCCTGGCTCCAGTGGGGCTGATGCTCTTAAGTCTCTGCTGGCACCTGCATGGGGCAGGCATTAAAAGCCTGACCAGAAGACTCTCTCCTCTGCACCTCAGTTCCTACTGGCCCGGATTATTTTAGCTGTGTAAGCCTCTGTAGGGTGGTATCCCTGCATGTTGCATACATCAGGCTTTAAAGTCTAGAGGGAAAAAGTAATAGGGAAAAGAAATACTCCAAACCCAGGAAAAACCCCCTCTAAATTCATCCTCATCTTCCTTACCTGAAACCACAGTGGTCAGTGGCAGCTGTACCTCCTCTTCCTTTGCTTCTTGCCAAGCTTGTGTTGGACAGAGTCCTTGCCGCTGAGGCTGGCAGGACGAGCAGGGAAAGGAGAGGCAGAGGTGTCCTGGGGCAGCTCGCTTGTCCACGGGCCCCTGGCACTGGCTGTGGAGGTCCCTGGCAAGCATCTTCCCCAGGGCAGCTCTCACTGGGCATCTCCACTGAAACTCCTTGTGACGTTTCGAGTCTCCTGCCTCAGGCTGTGCAGTTGTCAGCATATGTTTCTTCTCCTGGCAATTTAACAGTGAACCTTGGGCTTATGTTTTAAATTACCCTGGGCAGTAGGACAGAAACTGATGAGAGCCCAGTTCTAGCCCTTAGGCTTTATAAGAACTCTGACATGTCACCATCCATGTAGACACAAGTCTACCAAATTGAGAATGAGACATTTTTAGATGGGAGAGAAAGGAAGAAATAACAGTGGGCAGGAAAAGTGTGAAAGAAGGACAAGTGAGATCAGACTAAGGCAGTGATTGACCCAAGAATGAACACATCTCAGTTCAGCTGAGATTTTTACAAGATCAGCAAGTCCCAAGCAAAGGCATTTCAGATCTTGTTGCTATCCTGGTGACAAGGCAAGTGTTACCTTTTTTTTTTTCATCCCACTGCTGCCTTGGAAGAACAAGGATTATATATAATCTTATTCAGGATAGTTTAAGGAAGCTTTGCTTGTCCTAACTTAGTGCATCATTAATAGTAAATTGCAGAACTTAATTGACAGATCTTACTAATCCAACAGTACCAATGCTCTGATGGCTAAGCTTTAAAGGCTGGTATACTGTTCCAGCTGTGCTCAACATTTGCAAAACGAATAGACTTCACATGCCTGATCCTGTGCTCTCACACTATATTGACTGCTGGAATTAAGAGCAGAGAAAAAAGTATTAAATGTTCCCAGTCCAGAGAAGTGCAACAGGCTTCCAATAACAGTCTGTCATTAAGTGTGATTTTTAATGTCAGATAAGAACACAGCCCCTGAAGGAAGAGAAACAACCACACTTCTGTAGTGATTATCTCAAAAATTATTCCAATGGCACGATGGAGATTCGCAGTGAAAGTCATGATGATTTCCAGAACTAGCATTCTTGCTCTGAACAGAGAAGGAGGAGAAAAACAACCCCCAAATCTGTAAATACAATCTGGAGTTTGAATGAAGGAGGGAATGTGAGATTGGTCTGTCTTCTTTTGCCTAGTGGATGGCCAAAGTTACAGACTTGCTTGCGTCAGTTTGTTCCCAATGTAGTCAATCATATCCTTGGTGATTCCTGCTCTTCTGCACAGTAATCTTTTGGCCAAGGAAAAGCTGTTGGACTGATAAAGGGAAATAGAGCATCTTTGCTTGTGTTGATTTTTCACAGCTTGTGACAGGAAAAAAACAAGGGTTGGAAATTATGGCTCCAAACAGAAACAGGGAAGAAGACATGATCTCACAGTGACAGTTCTTAATGATACCCTTCAGGATTTTGGAAACCTTCAAAAGCAGTGCTGTGTTTTCCAATCACATAATCCATTTTGTGCAACTGGGAATTAAAATACGCAGATATTTATATTATCACTTCTAGAAAATCAAGTCCACAAAGACTGGAAAGCATCTCTGGTTCATACATGTATGTTCATGCTGCTCAGCTCCCTTCCATAACGGTTGTGCTGTTACGTGAGGGGAGGGGAACAGCAAACAGATGTTCCCCTTGCTGACCCTGTAGACAAGCAGTGTAGCTGACATGAGCAGGAAAAAGCTGGGCTTTCTAATGGGCTAATGGCATAATGGTATCTTGCTTTGATCAGAGAGGTGTACCAGGCATTCCTCGCCCTGGGAGCACTGAGTGCCAAATGTTGCTGATATAGATACCAAGTGTGTACGCTGTGGGCCATCTGGGACATGGGCTTTAGGAAAGGGGACACTGAGCTGGTGTAAGTTGCTACCATGGTGTTGCTGAAGTCCTGGGGCAGGCAAAGTTGATGATCTGCCCAGATTCATTATGGTGGAGGGATGTCTAGGATTTCATTTTCTATGGTACTTTCACCATACCCGTCTCCTTTTCCCCTTAAAAGTCTGTCAAAACAAAGCCCATTTTAAAAGAAGTGAATGTAGAAAATGTGAAACATAAGGATCTTTTACAAAGCGTCTTTTACAGTGCTGGGGGCATAACACAGGGCAGTGGAAGATAAGCCATTATGTATGTTGAGGAAGCCTAAGAATAAAGATTATAGGCAAACAGTCTACCTTTCTTTACAAGGCCTTGATTTACATCCCTGAAATCTCAAATTTAGCTATTACAATGAAGTCCTGTTGCACACAGAGCTGCCTTTTTATCACCACTTAAAATCTAATTAATCCGTATTGAAGCACAAAGATTTCCGTTGTGTTTTAGGGTGAGGGGTCATAGAGCCCTCTTTGTTCATCCTCAGGCTTGTAATCATCAGGCATTGGGATATAATTTTACCAAGCAAATTGGAAGGTAACAGATCAAATCCTTATCGGAAAGCCTAACTCATGGTTTAGTGAAGCCCTTCGTCCTTTACGAGAAACTTTATATTCATGAAGAACAAAAAAGTGTTTCAGAGCTCGCAAAGGGTTAATAGCAAGGGCTTATATTTGGGGCAGCAGAGAACTAAAAGCATCATAGCTTCCACCATCACTCAAGGTAGCAGTTGGTACAGAACTGCTGGGGAAACCTTCCTCCTCCTCAAGCTTTCAGGACTCTGCTCTTACAATGGCCTTGGTCTATCAACCAATGATGCAATTAAGTGGCATACTGTTCTCTCTGTTGGGATGGGTCCTGTCCTGTCTCACCACCTATCTACCCCAGTGGAAAAATCTTAACTTGGAACTGAATGAACTGGAAATCTGGACCATGGGACTCTGGCAAGCTTGTGTTGTTCAGGAAGAAGGGGGAATGCAATGCAAGGACTTCGATTCTTTCCTAGCTTTGCCTCCAGAGCTCAGGATTTCTAGGATTTTGATGTTTTTTTCCAATGGATCAGGCCTTTTGGGCCTTTTGCTCTCAGGATTTGGGTTGGACTGTTTGAAAATTGGTGAAAGACAACAGGAACAAAAGAAACGGTTGTTGCTGTTTGGAGGAATGCTCGTCTGGATATCGGGGATTACAGCTATTGTCCCAGTTTCCTGGGTTGCCCATTCCACAGTCCAGGAATTTTGGGATGAGAATATACCAGATATTGTGCCCAGGTGGGATTTTGGGGAAGCATTGTTTGTTGGCTGGCTTGCTGGATTTTGTCTTATATTAGGAGGGTCTCTACTTAATTGCACAACCTGTTCCAGTGAAGTCCATGCGTCTTCGGTCCATTACGCAGTAGCAGAACAGCAGGATCAGTGTCAACGCTTGGAAACCGAAACTAGGCCTTAAAATGCAAGGTTTTAAGCAGTACAGAAATACTGTCCTATCTTTTCCAAATCCTAGCACAAGCCAGAAGCTTGTTCCAGTAGTAATTCAAAGGCCTCTCTGTTACCTAGCTGTTTTCCTAAATTTATGTCTGTTTTCTCCATAAACTGGTATTGGAAGGTGATGTGTTTCCTCACCTGGGGAACTGCCTAAAACTGTGTTTCACAGCAAAATGCTGAAGTTTTTGTGGACTCTGCAGAAGAGGGGCTTTTGTTTTCTCAACTGCACTGTAAAAATCTTGAAAATGAATATGCATGTTCTCTTACAGCTTGGTTTTCAACCAAAATGTGCTTCCTTTTTTATGTAGCCAATGAAATGAGCCTCAAAGCTTGACTTGTTGCAATTTTCCCCTTGCCTAATGCAGTGATGTACAAACTAGAGGAGATTTCCTATCCTAAACAGTCTATAAATACCTGCGTTGCATCAGACGTTTTTTCTGTGTATTTGGAAATAGGTTTCTGAAATTGTAGCAAGCTTTACAGGTCTGTTTTTGTATATGGGGTGTGATGGTGTGGGTGCCTCATATCCAGCAAGTTGTCTTTTCCCAGTCTGCCACATTAAACTGCCCATACAATTTATTCTAAGTGTTTCTGGCACCTGCATAGTTTATGCATCAAAAATAGGCTGAGAAATGCTGCTTTAAAAAATAGTTATGTTATTTTCTTCAGATACAGTCTTGAGGCATTATGCATCCTACCCACGACTCCTTAAGCTCCGTTCAGTCATGTTCGGAACATGTTGCTGTGCAACCTTTGACTTTAAACATACAACATTTCACTTGCCATAGAGCAGACAGCCTCCTTTTCTCTAAGTGGAAGTGCATCAGTGCAATATTAAAATTAATTTGAAAACAAACTATGAGATGCCAAAACTAGCAGAACTGCTGTAATGCTTTAGCAGACTGATGGAAAGCCAAGTATATGCTTTTCTTAAAAACTAAACCAAACCCAAAGCTAATGAAAGGTGAGCCCAGCTGTGGCCACACCTTTCTGCTACTGGTTTATCACACCACCTCCCAGTCCCCCAAACACCACACACAGAACCAGGCAACATAAAGCAGGAGGCAGGGGGAGAAGTATTCCATGCTTCATAAAGCATTGTTTTAACTTCTGCTTATTTACAGTATGACAAAGAATTTGCCTGCAAGAGCCAGCAGTTTGGTGCTTCTGTGACTGCAAAAAATGGCACTGGCACACAGGCTACAGTTGGCTGGATTTCTCTTGTCTGTGCTAGGATGCATTTTAACCAGTACCCGTGACTATTCACTAGCCTGGAAAAATCTCAGCTTTAATTTAAATGTACTGGAGCTTGGACCATGGGACTCTGGCAAACCTGTATAGTCCAAAGTGTAGGGGAACATAGTGTAACGATTTTGGTTCTTTCCTGGCTTTGCCTCTAGAATTCAAAATTTCCAGGATTTTAGTATCTACATCAAATGGACTAGGACTTCTGAGTGTTGTGGTCTCCAGCCTTTGTTTGGACTGCCTAAAGATGGACAATACAGAGCAGAAGCTAAAGAAACAGCTGTTACTACTTGGAGGAATACTCCTGTGGATGGATGTCTGCAGTCCCTGTTTCTTAGGTTGCCTACACTATAATCCAGGAATTTTGGTGATTGTGCCCAGATGGGAAATTGGGGGTGCATTGTTTCACAGCTGGTTTGGTGTATTTTTTATAATTCTAGGGGGATCTCTACACCTCTCCACAATCTGCTTATCATCTGACTGTCAGTTATCAGAGCAGTCTGCAATGGCAGAGATACAAGATGCCCATCAACATCTGGAAATTGGAAAACTTTGAAAAGGACTCATACCAGGGCTTCTGATTTCTTACTCTTGCATTACAGTAAGAAAAATCTGCTGAACAGACAGGTCACTGTTTACAAGATCAGGGGAGCGATTCTTTCTTAGTAGTACCCACCACTGTATTTCTCCCAAATGTGATCAGCTGCAGATTTTGGTTTTCTAGTATGGCTTTGGGCTTTTATAGAGTGAGTATAAAATTTTTAATCTCGAGGCCTGCACAGAGACTTGGCTGTATCTTAAATAGTAGAACTCCTACTGGGCCTGCTTTAAACAATGTACTCTTTACAAAAATAATATTAGTTTAAGTCAAACAGTTAGTGGTGCCAGTTCAATATGCATTCCAAAAACCTCATGCAGTACAACCTTGAATGAAGTTCACTGGGCCTGTATCATTTACAGTAAACTAAACACTCTCAGACATAAGTCATGTAATACAAGATTTTCCATCATGTCTCTGTGAGAGAGAGAATAAGACCACCTGTATCCCTGCCCAATCTCTCTCTCAAAGGAAAGCCAGTATTTCTGAATAATCCTGAGGTATTGTCCAGTGAAGTGGACCGTGCTCATTGCTGTTGCAGTTTTGACTTCATGAATGTACAGAACTACTTTCAAGTACATGAATCAGTTTCTATATAATTTACCCTAAAAGCTGTCAGCGATTGAGGTGAGCTTTCTATAAAATGCCATGATTTTACAGTGACAAAGCTGTAGCAGCCATCTGTTTCTGCAAAGAGCATACAAAGAGATAGAACAGCAATAAAAGAATTAAATAAAACACTGGTCTGGAAAAGAGCTTTGTTAAAAAAATGTATTTTCCAATCACTGAAACACATGAAAAGTGCAGAGACAAGTTAATCTATGCGATGTACTTGCATACTCTTACAGACAAAATTAGAACAGAAACACATTCAGAATATAACCTGATTAAATATTTAGTTCAGTCCTGAGCATTTTATATTTATACAGTATATAAACATAGCAATAGTAAAAAGAAAAATAATCTTAAAATTATTTGATTTGTGTTCTATTACAATTTCTGCTAAACTTTGCTCATTTGGCTAAATATTCTTGTACCAGTAATATTTAATTTTGATATATATGCAACCGCAGTGACATTGGTACCTGGCAATAGAACTAATTACATTCTTCATACCCTGCTGTGCAGAGTAAATTCCACTTCAAGAGGAATATTTATAACTTTAAACTGATGGGAGCTTATTTGTATGTGGTATTTTAGCTTATTCAATTGAGTGTTTCAAGTGTGAATAAGCTGAATTAGTAAAAACCCCCAAAACTCCAAACCCAGACTTCTTAAAAGCTGCCTATAAATATGTACAACTTTACCAATCTGGAAAATTAAGAGCATGAATATGTATGTCTCTCATTTTCAAATGAGTTTTGCAAGCTGAAGCCAGCAATACTTAAGTTTTGACCTCACCTCATGCTTACAAATCAGACAATAATAAGTTTTTTTGAAATTACTCAACATGTGAGGAAAATCAGCTAATCTGGCAAGAATTTAGACAGCTCTAAGTATTTTTCACAATAGCATCCTTAATGTTGAATATTTTTATGTCCAGAACTGAACTGTATTAAACAGAACATAAATAAGACTGTAAATAAATAAAAATCATAAAGTACACCTCTAAATATCTTTCTACAAACAACTTATACAATCAAATTGAGAAGCTGAAACTGTCAACCTTCATTTCACCTCTACATTAAATAATTCTAGATTTATTTTGTGTTTGTTTTTTAATTGACCTTTCAAACATGAATGTTATCTCAAACCCAGGACACAAAAACCAAAGGGGGCATCATAAAAGATGTTCAATCAGTCATCTTGCCCAAAATAGTACATTTGGCTATATTTTTCAGTGAACTGATGTATCTGTGCATACGAAAACCCTTGGGTGTTACACAGACCTCTCAGAATTGTCACTTTGAATTTAAGACAGCTGCTACCATATTGTGGCTATATTTGTTTCCATTTTTTCACCAAGTAATTATAGCATTTCTGAGAGATGAAGTCCATGCAGTGTGGCTTGTTGCTCAGGGAAGAAAACTAGGCAGTGAATGAAATGCATCTGAATGCAACATATTAAGGAGAAAATGAAATAATTCTGTTCTCTGCAATTTCCAACTACTTACACAGTACCCACAAAAGATAGGAACCCAACTGCTTTACCAAGACAGGACTGCTTAAACACCTACCTATGTCTAATGTTCTGGGCTTCTAACAGAAGGCATCCAAACTGCCTTGTGATGAAGCAGCCTGCTAGGAAGTAGCACATCAGACAAACTTGAAACAAGCCATTCACATCAATTCATTAAACCTGTACACCCTCAACTGAATACAGGGTCAACTGTGTACTTTTAGAAATGTTATTAATTGTACTGAAATATGTGCAGACCTATAGTCTGCAGCTTTTTCAGAAAGGGTTTCCCTTACCAACAGGACTTCTGATAACTTAGCATGTGACAGATTTTTCTCCCAGTACAATTACTTTGATGAAACATCTTCATATTTGTAAACCTAACGTACACCTTTATTTATTCCTAGTTGGCAATCAGACAGCCCCCTAGGACAAAAGATTAACAGAGAGAAACTCTCAGTTTGAACTGTACAGTGGATACGTTGATTTCAGTGTTGGTATTATGCATTTGATTCATCCCATTCAGAAAGCAGCTGCCCCTTTTGGTAGTCTCATAATGTAAATTTTTAGGGTTACTTGTCTGCCTTGCCTTTCTCACTCTCCTGCAGATGCAAGAAACCTTTTAGTGCAGGTTAAAGTACTGTACATTCACAAAACTAAACTGTCTCTTCCTACAAAGTACTGAAAAACAAAAGCAGAAGAAATTTGTTTTCAGAAACAAAATTCCAGTGTGGGTGATGAATGCAATTAGCAGCTGTTGTGAGGCAGCCTGGATGTTTTGGAAAGGAGCTTACACTTGTGGCTAACTTTAAACCATAAAAGTCACACTTGTACAAAAATATTGTATGGCAAAACAGCCATCTTCACAGTCTGCTCACATGAAAATAGTGAAGAGATAAACAATTGTCTGTTGAACATAATTTTTCTCAACACAGTGCAGTTCAACAGGATACTTGCTTAGTACTGCCTCAGTTCCTTTGTTCCATCTTTACAAAATAAAAACACACATGCGATACATACAAACTGTACAAAATCAGCATCAGTATACCAAAATTAATCTACTTTGGTTTTCTGGTGTTTGGGGGGTTTTTGCCATTTTTTAACATTACAACTCAATTCACTGTATTTTACAAATAAACATATCAACAGCAAATGTAAAATAGAAGATCTTTGAAAGCACATCACTGACACTACAAAGTTCATCTGAAAAGAGATGAACAAATGGAAAAACACTTCAGTGAAAAACCATAATTACACATCATCAGCTGGAAGGGCTGGGATACTGATCTTTGCTCTTGTAAAGTATGCTATCTTCTCCCTGAAATTAGAAAACAAGGTTTTATTTTACCATTTGTGGCATGACTCCAATGTCATCCGCTGTACAGTTGCTCATGTTACAGCACAGTCCTTTAAAATAGAGGTTTGGAAAATACACAGTGAAGTTATTTACAACAAGTGTGTCACATTCATGTGACATAATTCCCTTCTTAGGCAGATTTATGTATAAAGCAGCTCCAATTTTGACAGAGGAAAATATCAATATTTCATTAATAGCTGCAATGGTAAGACCGAAATATTGATGCAGTCACTGAACTTCCTATGATGGTATTTTCAGTGGAGGGACAAAAAGGCAAAATAAATGATTTTATCCTGACATGGGAAGAGGGTAGGGGGTGGGAACAGTTGTGTCTGAGCAAGACTCAGAGAAGCAGGATTGTTAACCCATTCTCCAGTTGCATCCCCTGTGCTTTTCTGTCTCCTGTGATCTGAGAAATTACTGAAGCATAACAAGTTTATACAGGCTTGCCTAGCAGCAGCCTAGAAAGCAGAAGATAAGTAGTAGGGAGTTAAAAATTAAAGCTTGGAAGAGTCATTCTTCTTGAGAGCTTCCAAAATGCCTCTCTGTGGCTGGTCTGAGGCCACAGCACTGTAACAAGCCCACCTAGCAGGACATGTACAATTCAGCCTCAGGAGTAAGTCTTTCTCCAGAAGACTAAACCATGTTTTTCACTGGTGAAGCTTGAGTTCCCAAGAAAAACAGTAGCTCAGAGTAAAATCAATCACTTAAACAGGATTCCTCCTTCTAGTTCTGTGGTGACCTGAAGATAAAGGACAATGGAACCTTTTGATATCCCTCTTGCAGGGGAATGATGTCTTGAGCACTATTACATGTTCCTGTAGATTAGGCAGCAGTCTGTGAAGACTGTTAAATGACCAGCACTGACCAAAGCTCCTTCTCAAGACTTGCACATAAGGTGAAAACTGCTCTCAGTGTCACACTAAAGATTAAATTATTCAGCTGTTCTTCTTTGCTGAGGAACTCCTTTCCTTTCTCTCTTGCTCTGATTCTGCATCACTTACAGCTGTGGTTTGCAGTACATATCACCTCACAGGCCCTTACTTGCTTACAGATTTCTCCAGCTGCTCACAAAAGATGGCTAAAAAAGGAAATGTATCTCACATTTATTAGCAGCTGACTTTCATTTCCAATAAAGGAATCCAAAATTCAAACTTTGAAAACGTGTTACTGACAAAACAGATCAAATTAACTTGCAGTATTGTTTCTATGTTCAAGAGCAAGCACTGTATTTTTCAATCAAAAGATATATATTTATTTTCATATGTAAGTGTGGCCTTCAGGCTATAAGTCCTGCCACTTAGTTTAGGAAGTTAGAATTAAGGTTTGAGATAGACAGTGTTCATTCTGGCTTATGCTAAGCAAGAACAGTTCTTTACTTGCTTCAAGTAATTGGTTGCTGTTCCCACAACCAGATGGAGAAGAGAGACAAAAAGAAGGAGGGATTCAAGATCTTCCTTTAATAGTAAGTCTTGAGCAAGGCACAAGTAGTGCTTAATCAGTTCCCTGATGAGATTTATCCTGTTCTACTCCTTGAGGGGTGATTTGCTCCAGGCACCTGCCATCGCTGGAAGAGATGCCATGACTTAAAGCCCACTGTCAACCTCCTGTGGGTGAGGTGAGGCACAGCAAGAGCCACCCACATGCCTGCCTACAGCAGATGTTACACAGAGGTGTGAAGCTCCCTTCGGCTTCCTCATCACCTCCCAGCTGACACACTGACACCTCTGACATGAGCAACTACCCAGGCCTGGGCCTTTGAAACTCTCACTTAGAGCCACGTTAGAAATTCGTGATGTTTCTGGCAATTCAAAAGCATGTGGACTTTTGACTAATATTACAGGGCATGTCTGATTATATCTAGAAAGAATTCATGTTACTTCACTACGTTAGAAAGAGCATGAAAAGCAGAACAGGCCCTACCTGAATGACTGCACCTGCAGTGGCACTTTCTGGCTCTGCTCCCGCAGCCGGCACACATCCTTAGAAGCTTTCCTCATCAATTTCTCAGCACTTAAGCCTTGTTTCTGCTCTTCTTTTGACTGTTCAGCCTGTAACAAGAAAAATAACTGCCTTTTGCTGATAATGGACAACTACTCATGTCAAAGAAATGAGAGATTCTTCTGTGTCGAGGAAAACACTTGGCAGTGTTAGATTTACTGATGGACTCAGTGATATTGAAGTTTTTTCCAACCTAAATCAGTCTATGATAATCTCTATATAAAGGGTCAGTGACACAAAAGACTGACATCACAAACCTAAGCCATGGGCACAAAATAAGTTAACAGGGGTTTTCCAAAAAAACAGAGCAAATCCCACACCATCACAGGTGGCTACTAGGTTTTATAAATTTTGATGAGATATTTTTTAAGGACATAATTAGACAATACCTAAATTTGTACGAGCACATGTTGTCTATCCAAGTATCCTTTTAGAACTGGGATCCACTTATTCTCTTTCCACTTTTATTTCCTAATGAAAGCTCTCAGGAAAGTTACTTATACATACTCTAATACTAACTACTAACTAACTTAGTTACCTATACCAATGCTACAGAAAAACAGGGAAGGTGTGCTCTCAAAATAAGCATTTGCATGCGAGACTCACTTCTTTCATTTGCATTGTAGAGGTGTGAAAGCCAAGGCAGGTGAACAGAACACCAGTGGTAACACTAGATCGAAGGTCTTTCGTGAACATTGTGGAGCAGCAACATACCCCCAAGTAAGATACCGTATCTCTGTACCTCAGTATTCCTGGCTCTGTGTCTTTAGCAAGCACTGCTGCATCAACAGGACAATCACAGCTGTGCCATCCACCATTTCCGCAACAAGACTGCTATTAATAGTTGTGCTTTATCGAGGTTTTATTGAGGGTTTCTGAACATTCAATAATTTGAGCAGCAGCTCTTTTTAGGTCACCTGGACTCCTTAGAGAAGTGGCCACTGTTCCTATGCAAGTGAGTCCCCTAACACATGCATTATCACCCCCACGACACGTGGAGTGCATGGCATGGCCAGTGCCACCTTGGGTGTCCACTTTGCTTTCATTTCTGGGCTGCAGGCACTGTCAGACAAATATTATGTACTGCAGCATGAATTTTGTCAGCCATCAAAATTTAATAGAAGTAGATCATATTCTAAAACAACTACAAAGTTCTAATGAGGTTGATTTTTGATTCTTAACTTCAGACACTCAAAACCACTGTTCTGTTACCTCAAATTAAAACATACATGCAAGCCAAAACCACCGATCTTCAAAGGTGGTTTGTAACTTAGGAGTTCACATCTCTAGTTCTGAATTCAATCCAGCAGACCCCTAAACAACAAAACCAACTAATTCAAAAGAGCTTGTCCATGCTATCAGTTTCATACTGGGTAGTTTTAACAAAGCTGTTCACAGCAGGGTAGTGGTACCCTCTGTCTGTTGAAACGCACTCTGGTGTTTTATATGAAAGTGTTTTACATGAAAGAGCACCACCCTTTCAAAAACTTGCTCAAAATCCAGTCAGCTTGTACTGCTGTTAACTTCTTCAGTCCCCAACTCCAAAAATAGCTATGATTTAAAAATGAATTTAACCTATAAATATTGTTTTGGTTTATTAGTAGTGAGCATAAATTTGCAATCTACAACCGATAATGTCTTAATTAATTTTGCATATGTCACTGGCCATATGTTTTACCAGCTCTCCTAGTTAATAACATACAATATTCAAAATTTTCTAATTTTATCCTTTCCCAAATTATACATGAGATTCTTGTGACTACTGCATTTCAGGCTAACAGCATAGATGACTTCTTTGTTTTCATACTCCCTATTACCATATATTCCTTTTTCAATTTTAATCCATTTATTTTTTTCAGGATGCTCTCAGAGAAACTTGGATTTCAGCCCAGTGCCTCTAGGAGTATGAATAAGAAAAGGTATGTACACGACTGTTTGTATTTACTTGATGTTTCATGAGTGATCTATACAAAATACAGAAAAGCACACTAAGGAAATGGACATACATTCAATAAGTCCCAAAAATCTGGCACTTTTCTACCAAAAATAAGTGCCAGAATGGAATCTCTCTATCTGGGTTTAGTTTAAGCTTAAGTGAGTTTAAGATGACAAAGAAGAAACACTATCAAAGTTAAAGCTGAAACACTATTTCCTGTGTTGTTCTTCCATGATTTTTGTATAGAAGAAACTGAATCTAAAGAAAAATTTAACTGTGCTAAACACCAACACTGGAACAAGGATATACTTGTGGTATTGATGACATACCTACACAGAAGATGTACTGAAAAGAAATAAAGATACTTACAGACATTTACAGGAATATTTTTTGGATACAAACCAAGTAGTATTTCAGAGGACAGTAGGTGTCTGAAAACTTACTTGATGAGGAGTTAGGACTCAAACTTCAAAATACTGCATGATTTCTCACAAAACCCCAATCTAAACAAGAGAAAATGCTTCTGGTGCACTGAATTACCCACTGTTTTCTGATCTGCAGGTATTAGTGGGCTTTACATACTTGTACTTAGGCAGGTGTGGTAGGAAGGTATGGATTCTCTGTATTTGGCTTCAAGCAGAGTAACTGAGTGCTAGCAAACAGCCACTGATTCTCAACAGTCCCCACATCGGTGGTTTCATTTTTCATTTGAGACTCAATTTCTCTGGTGTTTCCAGCTGCTGCATTAGTCTGTGCCATTATAAAGCCTGCAGGATCTAAAAAATAATCTAGGACAATGTTCTTGAGGCTGCTGTGCTTTGCAAACCCAAGAGGGAACACTGACAGCAGAGCACAGCATTCTCAGGGATGTTTTGCTCCACAGGGGAAGGCTGCAAGATTTTAAGGGTAGAAATATGTCTAGAAACTTTGTAACTGCTCTTCAAAGAGGTGGAGTGACTGTGATCATTGTTCTGACTTCTACCTTGGAAAGGAGGACTTAAATGCTGTATATATTTTAGGAATGTATATTATTACCCTTATTCCTCACCACAATTGTGTGGAAATGGTGTTGATCACCGACACCAATGAAATAAAGTGTGACAAACCTACCTGCTGCCTGGAGAGAGCCAGCTGAAATAAACCACAAATCCAAAGGATTGATAATACTAAATGTTACAGAGGCATACTATGTTCTAGTGGGAATAGCTTTAGAGTGGGAGTAGTTTTAAATTAAGCAACCAGAAATTCTCATTTCTATCCTGCATCCAGCATTAGATATTAACTATGAACTTCTAAATAGGTTTAGCTATACTTCGTTTCTATAAGCTACTATTTTATGGATTAAAACTTAGATCAAATTCATACAATGAATTCACATGGTATAAAACAACAGTTACACTCTGTGATGTTTTATCAGCACTGTCTTACCGCATTTTGCCCCAGGGTTTTTCAAACATTTGTCAATGCTCAGCGTAAACTCCACTAGTGTTTCATGGTCATTTCAGAACTTCACTAACTACAGCCAACAGCAGATGCCAAAAGAGAGACAGAAAGACAGAACAGAGAATTGGGAGAACACACCGGAAAGAAGTTTTGTTTCCTAAGCTGTTACACAGTTGAGAACTTCTTGAAGTGTATGGTGTCATTATAGTTAATGACCTCTGTTGGATTTTTCTTCCATGAATTTATCAAATTGATGAAATCACAAATTTTTGAACCTATACAAACTTGTGGCACTCAATGTTCTGTTGAAAATGTTTTTACAGTTTCTGAATGTTGTGCTATATTTGCTTGCATTTAACCTGCCACCACTTCAATTCTCTACTTCCTGTAGAATAAAAGACAATGATTAATTGCTTTCCTCCACCTCACTCATGATTGTATAGACTTCAGTTGTAGCTATTTAGCTGCTCCTTGTTTTATTACAAGTTCTTTTCTTAGTAATTCCAGTCTTATTTGCTTTTTGACATCTGCTGATTGCTGTGATGTTTTTGCTGATGTTTTTGTTCCTTAGATCTGGAGTATCTAATTCCCAACATCTAATTCAGAGCTCATCATTGTATATGTACACAGGAGGATCCCCCTTCTCACTTCTACACAAGGCTATTTACTGACATTTAGCTTTAAAAAACCCCAAAACAACAAACCCAACAACTGTAGCTTACATATTAGAAGAGTCCCTGCACCTTATGAAAAGTTTCCATTTTTATTACTCTGAATAGCTTGGTGTCATCAAAACACTAATTTCTATCAAACATAAATAGCTAAAGAGCACAGATCCCTCCCAGCTGTCACTCACAACCTTCCCTCATGGAATGACATGGATGTGAAGGTGCATCTACTCCATGGATGGGAGAGGGCATGTACTCCAACCTCTGGCTCAGAGCAGGTGATGCTAGAGCTGGGCACTCAGGGCCTTGTCCAGTTAGGTTTTGAATACCTCCAACTGTGCAGGCTGGGTGGGGGTTTTTTGCTTGGCTGGGTTTTTTCCTCCTCTAACAACCTCTCTAGGCCCCTATTCTAGTCTATGGTCTCTCTAATGATTTAAAATCCAAACAACCTCCCAAAAACGTAACAAACCCCCAGCAACATCTAACTTTTTAAACTATCTTGTTGGAATTTTCCATGTTCCAACTTCCTACTGTTGTGTCTCATTCTTCTCTCCTGTTTCTTAAAAAGTTGTATCCGAAAGATGCTTGTAGCAGGTAAAGAGAGGCAACAACCCACACTTAGAGTGGTAGGGGCATGTGGAAAAGGAAGTACTTCCACTTTTAGACTGCAAATCAACCGATGCTGAAGGATAGAGAGCACACACAAGTCTGTAGAAGTACAGCTGGGACATAGGAATTTTAAATTAACTTTTAAGTAAATGCTATTTTTACTACTGCAACTATTACTGCAAATAATAGAGCTGCTACTCTGAATTACTAAAGTACTTAGAGAAAAATACTACCTCAAATTCTAGGTTTAAATGTTGTAGTATTGACCAATGAAGAGACAGTTTACATTACATAATTCAAAGGTGTAATTAGTCAAATGCGAGCTCCTGTAAAAACTTTTAATGTGATTGTCCTAATTCCTTAAGAATTTATAGCAAAGTTAGGGGCATATGCCTGTTTACTCACACACATCCAAATCTGCTCGTACCTGTTTTTCAGCTTGTTTCAAGAGTTTCTGGAAACGTTCATCCTCTAGCACACACAGGGGAAGGTCTGCCTCTCCTCTGTCTTTCATTTCCTCAAGTTTCTGTTTCAGGTCCCTCAAGGCCTGAAGCTCATCATTCAGACGATTCTGTCTGGTGCGTGATGCCTGGAGGTCCAGCTCCAAGTCCAGGGAAGTGCGCACGGGACACTCCTGCGTAGCCCTGCGCATGATTGGCTGGCAAACAGGCTGAAACATTTGGGAAACAGAACAGTAAGAATTATCATATAGAGAGGCTAGCGTAGACATAATACAGGCAGAAAAGATCAAGGGTTTTTTGGTTTTGTTTTGGTTTTTGCTTGTTTTTTGTGTTTTTCTTTAGCAGTCTTTTTTTTTTTTTAAAGTCCAAAAATTCACATATCCTGGTATTTTATTTCAGTCACTAGTTATTGAATGCAAAACTTTCTCCAACTAGGTGCACAATTTACAGGTTAAAAATGAAAAAACTATTCTGATCCCCAGGATGACACACTGCCGGGAGACCCAACACTATGGATTTCCCCCTAGATTTAAATTACATTGTTTTTATAAACATTTGCTTTTTCAAGGCCTAACTTACCAGAGATGGTAGCACACAATGTTACCATGTCTGTCAACATGCATTTCTTCAGCATATTTCACATTACTTACTGTTCTTTTGTAGTGACTTTCTGCACGAGTAAGTCAGGCAAGAGAAGCTATCCCAAACTATTCGGTATTTCTTTTTTATGCAAAATGTAATCCTGCTACCTGGTAATGTGCCTTCCACGGGACTATTTTTCTAGTTACAGTTAAGATTAAAATATAACTCTCTCAATTTATGTAAGAATTAATTTCATGCAAGAGGAAGTAGAATCTTACTTTCTTGTCCTTTGATCCTTTTGCTACTTGAACACTCTTGGAGAAGAGTAAATCCTTTTTGAAGAACATCTAAATCCTTGAAATTTCCACCAAAATTTGCTTACAATATATCTGGCTGGTGTTGACTTTTGTGCAGCGTGAGCCAGCCTGGGTCCCTTCGTAATACAGGTTCTTTAACCCAGATCCCTGCAGTTCAGCAGTAAGCTCAAGTTCAACAACAAATGCCATGATGCTGAGCAGCACTGTCTGACCACTGGCTTCAGCCACAACTAAAACAACACAGGCTTTGTTGGAGCGGGAAGCTGGACCACTGAGACCACTGCGTTGAGGTATCAATGGGAAACTACAGGACTCCATGTGGTACTTGCATTGCTGTTGCTGAAAAACTGGCAATAAAGCATATCCTTTACATCTTTTGTTATTCCTTCTCTTCCCTTCCTTTGTTGTAAACCATGTCCAGATGACATAGCACATACCCGTTTAACTCTCAGGCTCCGCCGCTCCATGGCGTTTCTCACGAAGAGAGACTTCTTGGCTAGTGTGGAGCTGTCGCTGTCGCTTCGATTCAACTGTCAAAACATACATAACAAACACATATAAAGCACCTTCATATGCAAATACATCTGTATTGACATAACCAGTCAAGAGAACGTCAGTGTTGATATACCTGTAGGTCATATTCTTAGTATAAAGTAAAAAAATCTGCAACTAGAATAATCATCTACTCCAAAATTCTAATCCTACACGAAGACAACCACTGATCTCACTGAATGAATAGTAAGTAGACACTTTAGGAATGCAAGGAAGGTAACTATGGTTATTAAGTACTGAAAAATCATCGTCTGGCTGCAGATACAAACTATGTATTCACTTACTGGGGGCAAGCTTTTAACAAATTTACTACAGGGAAGGTAAATTACTGTAGACATGCACCTTTCCAACAAGCAATATTTTTGTAGTATTATTATTTGTAACAAGTGTAGGTGTGCCTACAGGTTCCTTCAGAAGCACTTCCTGCTTCTCAGAATCATGTGCCACAGCTTGGCAATAGCTTTTTCTTAACTTTTGCATTAGTTCCATTCCATTGGCGCAGAGTGATTGTTAAAGGCACCAGCATCTAACAGGTGGTAACCTTGAGGGAAAACAGAAGCATCTCCCTGCAGGATATGTATTTCACCTCTTCAGAAAAGGCCAGACAAAAAGAACTACTCTGCTAACATTTCAGTAAGTGAAGCCAGAGCCCTAAAGTGTGCTTACAGAGGGCTGGCTGGGGGCTGGGGGTGAGAAACACAACCTCTTGCAATACCAGTACATCTCTCAGGAGACAAATCTGTCTTTGCACCATAAGCCACTCCTGGGAGCTCACTCCTGGGTACAGAGAGACAGCTATCATCATGGATGCTCTTTAAGCACTTTTCAAGGGAGATTTTTCAAAGGCACCAACAGTCTTTGCTTCTGTTCTTTTAGCCCTCAAAGATCTCTGCATTTTCTGTACCACTGTATGAGAGTCGGTGCTCTCTTAAAGCCAGGCCACCTCTTCTGAATAGAAAGCAGCTGGCAGCTCACCAGAGCATATCCAACAGGTGCTTTCCTCTCATACAGCACCACAAAGCAAACAAGGCTGGATATGCTTGTGGTGCAAACTGGCGTCTGGGACTGGGGAGACCCATTGCTGTTCAGCCCTCTCTGTGAATCTGGATGCAGCTACAGTGCCCGCTCTGGAGCCCCAACAGAAGATAAGTATTTTGGAAACTGCAAAACATTTATCTGTGCAGATATGTTTTTTCCCCAGGGTACTTTGCTTCCAGGCAATACCACATACAATCAGAAAAAAAATGGTTTATTCAAGGTAAGCTTTTTTTGAATTCTGGCTTCTGGCAGCAGGTAGGTAGCAATGTTCAAAGATACGAAAGCCCAACACTTTTGCAGATGCAAAAACTGCAGGAGTTTACACTAACTACAAAGCAACTTGCTTTTCTTCCTTTTGAAGACCTACACAGGCAGTTATTTGTGCCAATACTTCTAATTTCCATTTAGGATATAAATTCCAGTATGGAAATTAAGATAAAGCCTAGGTTCTGAATTAAGTCAATAATCTAGCCAAATTATGTAAAGATTGTTACAATCTGCTGTGTTTCATTCTGGAGGGTATATGGAATAGTATGTAGGTATTGACAATAGATCTCTTTTTTTAGGCTAATGAGAATCACAGAGAAGTGATCAGCTTTAATGTTCCCAAATGATTAAAACAACTGTCTCTAAATGGAGAATTAAAGCTTAAGTATTCCTTTTTTAAAAAGTCATACTTGTATAAGTAACCTGTAGAAACTAAAGATCAAAATAAACCGCCTTTTCTAGGGTGTTTTGTAATTAAAATCTATAGATCTGGTAACCCATGCTTTAATCTTTAAACACATGAGTTTTACAGTTAGTTTAGCAGCAACAAGGCTGACAATTTAAATCTCTTTTTTCCACAGTACCATAGATCTAGAGAGACTGGGAACTTAGCAGCCAAAGCCATGTTTAAAACCCAGCCCTGAGGCAGTGCTCGCACATCTTTCAAAGATGCAATTACAGCAGGATTTGGGCTGCACAGGTTTAAAACCAGTTGAGATACAAAGTGAGATTTAAAACTGATGACTGAGCTCTTTCCACACTGTTACCCTTAAATGGCTGTATTATTAAAATATGGTAATTCAATGGCATTTTACAGTGAATTCTATTCCATGTTTTAACAAATTATTTTGCTGTGAGCGCTTTGTAGTTGATGACATGCAGCCAGCCAGCACAGGCATGTGTTACTTCTCTCCAATAGGATGTATTTTTGCCCTAGTAGAGCTGTTTTGCAAAAGTGTGCAACTCTGCTGAAAGTCAATTCTACTATGCATCAGGTCAGTTAGGGAAAGAAAGACTCTAGAGAAAGCACAGGCTCTGCCTCTTGCAGGGAAAACTGGTACATGATTCACTGTCATTAATCCTTCATTCCCAAGAAGTTAAATGACTGTTTGGTTAATAGCTCTGCATTCCAAGTGTCTTTCCTCTTACCCTACAGATGTATTGGTTCCGCTCGCCTGGAGAGAAGGTCTGTGAGCGCACTATCATGCTGTTCCTGACAAAGGGACGCTGTCTTGAGCTCCAGCTGGCTCTGTCCTTGGGCCGGACTGGTGTGTTCTCGTCAGCCGATTCTTCAGTGTTAGTCTCTTTATCAACCTATGAAAAGAAATTTAGTTTAGAAGACCTACTATATCCAGATACATGTCAGCACTAGTTTTTGTGACTGGATTTTATAAGCATCCTTATTATCTTGCAGTGGATGGAAAAAGGCCAGCAGCAAAAAGCAACTTGCATTTATGAAGAACCCATGCTAAGTAAAGAAATACAAAATTCCCAAAAGGCTTAACAAGTGAGTGGAGAGGCTTTGAAGGTATTCTTTGTAGCCAGTAAAACTAAAGCTTTTGCAGAAAGGCCTTTGCTGCCTGACAGATGGTCTGATGCAACAGTGCAACAAGTGTTTTACTTTGCCATTTGCAGATGCTATTATTGTGCATTTATATTTAGTTTTGTATTTGCAGACAAGCAAGATTCTGCCATGCTAGAGATGGTGCCTGTGCACACTGAAAGGAGCTGGGAAAGTTATATTGCCCAGGTTCTTCCAGACATACTGCTATACATGCCCAACCCTCAGCAGCAGGGCTGCTGTATGGCAATATGCAGAGCTTCGCCCGCCTTGTGAACCCAGGGAAAACACACTGCTGGCTGCTGTCCCTCAGCACAGCCTGCTGCCTACTACAGTTGCCCAACATGTGCCACAGGGAGCTTCAGGTGCCCCCATCCCCACAGGGGGCATGGCCTGTGCTCACTTCAATGCTGCAAACATCCTGACTGCCAGACTAGATCAAGCTCTGCAGCTGCTAGAACATCCAATGTTCTTGATGTGCACTGGGGCTTTTTCTTCAGCTTGGGTAATTTAACAAGGTTCATGGTTTTCAAAGTGCCGGTGATAAATACAGTGTCCTAAATAGCACAACTGCAACCCCGAGAGGATCTGGCACACAAAGATCCAGACTGTGCCTGGCTCTGCAATGCAGTCTGCTACGTCTTTCATTCATTCTCCAGGTTCATCCAACCCAGGCTTAGCAAAGTACTGGTGTGCATGCCTAGCCTTCACATGTTGTCCTTGATGTCTCCCCTTGCCGAGTTAGGGCTTTGATCTATATTTGCTTCCTACCCAGCAGACTGTCAGTTCTTTTAATTCCATGGCCTTAGCTCATTTGGAATCTTGCCACATTAATTGGAAGTTAATTACAATTTCCAGCAAGTCCACTGGGGTGCTGAACTTCTGTATTGTCACAGAGTTGAAGGAACGAGATGTCACTTTGCCTTTTTACCTCTGCTATTTTACAGAACCTGTGGGTTTAATGCATGCAACAGTGTTTTTATTCAGATGCAAAAAGGTTCTAAAAATTTTATTTCTGAGGGTGGGCTACCATGTCAGGGATATGTTTATTACAAATTTACCAGGAGTGCTTCCAGGAAAATGGAATATAATTTAGAGACAACAATTACCAAGAACATGGAATTAGAATTTGTTTTGTGCAGTGTGTGGGTAGTTCAGTGGTAGTTCAGCTTAACACACATTTTTGAATTTTCTGTTCATTAATCTTCCATCCTTTTCTCTGCTAAGCCAGTTTTTGTATTTCACACCCTAAAACAGAGGGAAGAAATACAGAAATCCTGGCAATGGTTTAAAGGTCTTGACCCCTGTTCTGTGTTTACCCCTGTTTATCAGATGAATCAGGAAAAAAAAAAGGAAACTATGAAATAGATGAGCAAAAATATTTTAAATGTGCACAAGCTGAAACTACTGAACTGCACTTTTATTTTGAATTCTTCCTATGCAACAAAAAAGTGAAGCTAGAGTTTTGGTTAATTGTTTTGAGCTTAGAAGTTCTGCCCAGCATGTCTGTTAAATGTCCCCTTCATAGCTCAGAAGTGACCACACTGATTGCATTACAAGTACATGCTGACAAGTGCTACAGCAAAGGCCACATCAAATTTTAAGTGCTCAGATGCAGCAGATTTCTGTATTAACTGCTCAGAAATAGATCTTCAGACACAGTAAGATGTGTCAATTTTAATAGGAATGTCAATTTTAAGATATTCACCAGTGTTAGTATTACAGCCGCTTGCTGGCTTTCATGTGCCTCATCAGTGGGCTCTCTCTTCTTGTCTTCTTTTGTTTCTCGTGCATCAATGGGTAACCCCATGTCATCAGTACAGCTGCCTTCAACTGCCAGCTTAATGCCATCTTCCTCTTCATCCACAATCTCATCAGAGGCTTCTGCAAGCATCTCTAGCCTGTATGAACAGAAGTAACCCAGGCTTATTCTAGAACTGAAAAGGTTTACTAGAGAAAGATATCAGAAGGCCTAGACTTGCACCCATGTATGAGGTAAGCATTTTCCTGATGGGGAAAATATCCAGATGCTTCCACTAACTTCATGCGAAGGCACATCTCATTGCAGCCTCCAGTAAAACTCAGCAAGTGCTACTACAGTTCAATCTCAGGATCACTATGACAACACTGCACTACATTCAATGACTGTAATGTTGGTAACATTGAAGGAATTTCGTTATATTAGAAGTTCATAAACAAATGAGTCAATCTCCCTTTCCCTCAAAATAAAGTGTGTATTTACTTCTACACTGTAGCTAAGAAATTGCACAATAACAGAACTCAAATAGCATTTTACCAAGAAATCTGTTTCTTGGGAAAGCTCACTGTTTCTTCAAAAATAAGACCATCAATGGAAGCACACCCACACTTACTTTGTCAGACAGCAGCTCCCTTTTCAAATCCTATTAACTGCTTATGACACTTAATTGAACTATAATATTTGATATGAGACCTTTTGCTACACCTCCAGTGGCTTAGACTGGCTAAGTGGTTTTGTAAGAAGGTGTACTTGGAGGAGTGCTGGCAGTAAGAGTTAATAGAGCAGCCAAGACACTGTAAACCTAAAAGAACATGAATTAATTGACCACACAAGAGAACAAGACTTTACTTCAATTCCAGTGGTGGTGAGGCACTGGAACACGTTGTCCAGGGAAGCTGTGGATGTCCCTCATCCTTGGAAATGTTCAAGGCCAGGCTGGATGTGGCATTGAGCAACACGGTCTAGCGGAAGGCATCCCTGATCATGGCAGGGCGTTAGACTGGATGATCTCTAAAGGTCCCTTCCAACCCAAACCAATTCTACAAGTCTACAATCTCCAAAAATACAGCCCTTTTGTTTGTCAAAGAATAGGAAGGATGCGCTGAATTGTTCAGGTATGAACAGGGGGAATGAGGGAGGAAAAGTGGCTTTACCAGTCTTCCTCAGAGCCTCTTTGCTGCTCCTCCTCCTCATCTGCAGCCAGCTCTTGTTCTACTGCTTCCAGTTCAGCAGATGTCCTCTCCAGCAGAGCTGACACAGCATCCTGGTCACAAGGTAAAAAAGAGATGAACCAGAATTGAGTGATACATAACTGGTAAAAAACTGACAACCCTTGCAAGAGCTGCATTACCCTGCTGCTCCCTGATGTCAGCAGAAACTGATCCAAATCACAAGTTAAAAGTGTTTGAATTGTTACTGTATAGCACATTAAATGATTGCTTTTAAACACAGTAAATATGAACCAAAAATAGGTTGTTTTTTAAATGACAATGCAATCAAACATGCTCTTGTCATCCTTTAATGTATTTTCTCTTCTTCCCTCTCATACTTGTAATATTGTGAGGTAAAAAAAGGGTGCTCTTTAAAGTTATTTTAATGTGGTTCTCTTAAAAAAGTAGTAAAACAGAGAAGCTTATTTAACCAGAATCAGTGTTTTGCATAAACAGCATTTTCAGTGCAATGGCTTTAAGTATGCAGATTCAAATAGTTAATAAATAGCAATTTTTAATGTGGGCACATGATAATAAATAGTAAACTTCCAGAAGCTCTTCAATAACATTCTTTCTAAAAAGAAATACAGCTGAAGTGTTTCAAATTCGAGTGCAATTTTGTCTCCCACTAAAAAGCATCTGCCCTATCCCCTCGCTAACAAGTCTGACACCCCACACAGAACTACTCACACACAAAGTCATGCTAGACAAAAGTGTTGCAAAACAGAGCCTTGGGCCTTCAGAGGAGGACAATTCACACATTCAAATAACCACAATGCAACGGCACAACTCGAGTCTCTTTTTCTTGTTACTGCAGTCATAGCCAACCCATTGCTCACCAAGTCCAGTGAGTCCAGTGACTGCTTGCTTAACAGAAACATGCATTCATCATTTTGTTCCTTGGGTTTTTTGCCAGGAATTTGCTTGCAAGGCAACAGGTTGTACCACAGAGCACAGGTCTCATCAGAAAATGATAAATCTGCCAGGCTGATCTGAGTCCCAGCCTGCACAAAATAAGAAAGGGGAAGAAAACTGTTTAACTTGATTCTGTTTTCTACGTAACAGCCGAAAATAAATTCTACAGTATTTACCATGTGAAATAGGTAGCACCAATTTGACACGAATCTTAATTCCCTTTTGAACTGTACAACTTTCTATTTCTTTCCACTTCCAGCTAAAATAAGCTTAATGGATAAGTCCTTCATATTGTCCATCCTTGATTCCCGTCTGCAGAATTTCTCCCCATGTGCACACACACAGACCTCTATTACTGTAATGCACACACCTGCTTTCTGCTGCATCCAGTATCAGAAACCTCTGCCAGGGAAGCACCAACTTGTGGGGCAGCAAGTCTCACATAATTTTTAGTTGTCCCACCACAATAATAATCCACTTGGCAAATAATGGATGACCTTGTTTGCTCTAACCAGTGAAGGAGCAGATGAAAAGACAGCAAAAGATTAAGAAACCCTTTCATTTGGACAAGCACTGACACCCACCGAGTTGGTACTCTGGGAAAACTTCTGAAGTACTCATGTCTGGGCTGTGCCTTGGAGATTAGAATCCTCTGTTCTTTGGCAAAACAAATTATTTCCACAGCTACTGGATTGCATACACAGCTCATGCCAAGACTCTGGTCATATTGCCCAGGGCTTCTGCTGGGATGGTACTCCCAACTCTTTGATTTGATCTTGTGATTAACCCTTGTCTTCTGTGGGGGGGCTTTTTGTTGTTGTTGGGTATTTTCTTCACCGTTGTATCCTGCATTCTGTTGCATTTTTCTCTGCAGCTGTTTTCCTGAGGGGAAACCTCTCACACACTGAATCCCCAACAGAATCCCCAGGTATTAACTTAGAGATTTCTGAAAGCGAGAGGCTGTTCCCAGCAGTTGGAGCTGATGAACCCCAGCAGATTCCAGCATCTCTTCAGTGTGTTGTAACTAAAAAAGTCTCACTGTGCTACTAAAATCACTCGCATGGTGAAAAACTACACTCAGTTGTACCAGACCATGCAAAAGCAATTTGAAAGTAAATGAGGCATCACTGATTAGGTGATGACCATGATTAAAACCAAAATCTAAAACGTGACAGTTCCCAATGGGCTATGAATGTCATGCCTTTTTATTATTTCTACAGATCATGAAAACCAAAAAGGTGTTCATCATATAATTTAAAACAATATGCAAAACCATAATTTAGTTTGCTCTTTGTGACAAGTTGTGATCACATGAGTTTGCTGCCTTTTTTCCCCTCTGTGGCTCTTTTTCAGCTTTTACTTTAAAATCTAGTGTTAAGGTCATGTTATATTGAAGTTTATGGAGGTTTTCTGTATTAAATGACAGACAGAATATCAATCTATAATTAAAGGGTTAAGGTAACGCAGTGTGAGAATTATCATAACACCTGCTAGAACTTCCATCCAGGATTAGGTTCTGTACCAGGAATTTCAGTGAAAGGCAGTATTTTAAGTACTATAGCAACAACTAAGTTATGCTTCAGAGTTTGTCTCCAAGCACTGTGGAATTTTAGCAGCCTTGACCATCGAAGTAAGACAAATGTATGCCAAAACCCCCCAGAAACAAAACTGCATACCAAGCATTCTTCCTGATGACTTCTACTGACAGCACAAACATCTACTCTCAGCGTCTTCTGCAGTAGTGTTACTTGGGAAATGGCTATTCGGAATATCTCGTTGAATAAGATGGTTTCCATGGCAGGATGAACTTTGGTGCGGAACAGACAGCTGATATCAGTTGAGGATGGAAGTACTGCTACTCTAATATACCTGCCAGAAACAAAACAGAATCTTCACCTGAATTTGAACTGGCACTTGCTGGTCATGCATTATAGAAGTTGACCCCATCAGCTAAAGGACTGCAAAGGAAGAAAATGGAACACTGACAAATCAGAGGTGGAATGGAAAAGAGGTGACAAAGATGAGTGAGAAGCTCCTCTTGCCCCTTGCAGAAACACTTCCCAAAAAGGAATTTCTATGCCTGGTAAGGTAGTAGCAAGAGAGGTAGTTATTTCTGTCTCTATCCAAAATTATCCTCCAGTACAGTAAACACTGAAGAACATGTCACAGATGGGAGGACACACAACCTTAATGTTAATTAAAAATGAGAAAAACTGGGGGGATGTGAAAATTAAACTCGTAGAACAATGCGAGCAGCAATGAAAAGCAGTGACATCTTTTACTCTTCTAAAGACACAAGCATAACAAAGCCTCCAAAGAAACCAGAGAACAAAGGAAATTGAGGAAGAAAATAGCTAGGGCCATAGCTGCTTAAAATCAATTCATAATACATTAAGTGAAACTTAGAAGACTTGCAAGACTTGCATCTTGCAAGCCTAAATTAAAGCACAGAGAAAGCTGAAATTATTACATGTCTGCTTTCTTTTTTTGTAACAAGTATGAATGGATATTACGTGGATAAAAGTACTAGCTAACTTGCAGGTCTCACTTTAGCAGCAGTTTAACAGAGTAAAGGTATTTCTAATGCAAGTTGTATATGTTATTTACCCATTGCACAGTTTCTCATACACATGAATGAGCATCATAATTGTTTTATATCTTTTCTGTGTCTATGCATTAGTCTGTTTCTGGTATTGGCTTTAAACAGAATTGAAATTTACTGTAGAATAGAATGCAATGAAGAAAAAAGCAAGAAGAAAAAGTGGACCAAAGAAAATACTTCTGGTAAAAACTTTTTCTCCTGAAATTTACAGCACTGCTATTACACATTTTCATTTCATGCATAGTGTTGCCAATATCATTAAAAACTTACTTATACATTAATTAAATTGTAAAAAAATCGGTCTGTGAGAAATTTGACGTTTTTACTTGAATTTGCGCATAGTCTTTATTCCCCGAGTATGCCAATCCTCTTGGGATAAAGAGCAAGATCTAAGTAGTCCGGTTCACATGTATAGCCTGGATAGCAGGTATCCAGCACTATGGCAAGCCAATCCCAAGGTTAAGTCGTAGCATAATGTAATTCCAGTAATGCTGCTGCAGTATTTGTATAAATGTAGGAGAGCAATTTGCTTGGTCTACTGAAAACAGCCATTTTAATAGACTAAGCAACTAAAAACATTTAGAGAAGAGGTAGGAATAGAAGATGAAGTGTTTGTCAAAAGTATGTTTAAAAGTTGTTTCATTGGACCTTTTTTGATGGATTGTTTGCCAATTTATTGGCATCAGGCAAGAAGGAGGGCTAAACGAAGAAGTAAAAGATAAATTACTCATTTTCTTTGTTTTACAGGAGCAGTTACTTTCTTTTTAATAAAAACAGTTAGGGTCACACAATGCCTCAGATTTTGCTGTGACAAACATAGACTTCTCAACCGACAAAAAAGTGATCCTGACACAGTAACTCTTCAACTATGCTCTACCTACAGTAAAAGGGAACAGCTTTTACTGGTATCTATGGAAACAGATATCAGTAACCTCATGTCAAATCTATTCCTCCATGTTTAAAGGATCAATAAAGCGTTAATCTATCCAATTTGATGTTCTAGGAAATACAGCTATAACATAGCATCATTTTTCAGACCCAATTTTTATCATTGTATGTATCTGTACATATTATATATATATGCACACAATGGTAAGTGATAGAAAAAAAATGTCATTGGCAAGGTCCTGCTTTTACCCTGTCCTTTCTTCCCCCTTGTTTCGTGGAGCTTTAATTTCATTCAATCTCTTTTAGCAGCAGCAGGTCTGGACTTCTTGACTACTAATTACAACTCCACATTTCATTTTAATTCCTAAAAAGACCTATGACCTAACTTTATCTAACTGAACATCTTCTTGACATTCTACATTATCTACTTTTCCTCTCAGCTGTGTCAATTTATTCTTCTATAGTTTTTCTATATTCTTGTGCTAAATGCTAATGACTTGGAAGACCAGCAGAGGAAATATGCAGGTCAGAGAAGGAAGGATGGTAATAGACAACCATTTATAATCAACAAAAGCAAACAGAAAAATCCAGCAAGCACCCAGGCTGGTATCCTTAACACAACATTTCCATATTCAGTGGCTTCCTATTTATCTGCCAATCAAATTCAAGGCAATGGGTGACAAAAGGAAAGGAACCAGGAAGAAAACCAAATTTTCCAAGGATTGATTATGTTCTACTCCAATCTTATTAAGCTTTTCAACAGTTTATGATAGCCTTACAGTCTGTCAAAGAACTCACTCAAGTACAAGTGTCCCCAAGGAAAGGTGTACTTATTTGTACAGATGAGAATTTTGGATCAGAATCTCAGTGGTAACATATTCAGGCATTTCTGTTCATTTTCTACAAAACATTTCCACTCTAATTTACTTTTAGACTTCTTATGCTGGACCACTTTGATACAAGAACCAATTCTTAACTGCCCTCCAGCCCCAGTTGTTATGGATAATGTATCTCGTTGTGATTGTGCACGTCCACTTGCCGTTCATTAAATTACCCCTTACCTTTAAAAGTTCACTTAAAAGAAGCATACTACTTCAAATATCATTTTACATCAAAATGCCACTTAAATGTAAAAGGACAACATTCTGAGCTGAAAGGATAGCAAAGTATCAAAAGAGTGTTTTTAGTAACTACAGAATAGCTGTTTCGTGCTCACAAAGCTACAGAATGTTTAGAAGCACTAGACAGAAACATAATTTAAAAATACTTTTTATTCTACTTTAGTGGAATGTGCAAATTTCTTGATAACTTATTTTTCTTGCAGCATTGCTGGAATATGTAAAAGCTAAATACTACTACAGTTTGAAAAATTTTATATATATTTCAGTGCTGTTAAGCAGTAAATTAACTGGATCTTTTGGAGAATCTTTACAACTTATTATTCTACTCTCAATATTACAACACTACTGCTCAGTGGTTGTTTGACTTACACCTTAGAGCCAAGGGGGACAGAAAACGCTGGAAAATTTCTGAGTCGTACTATGATTATCACAAAACTTGAATTGTCGTGGTCATATCTGTTAAAGAAAGGACAAGATGAGGAAAGTTTACTATTCATGTTTATGTATAAACAGAAATATTCCCTTTGCTGGTCACTTACCTGAGTCCTATTTGTACCTGAGCAGCCTCTAGAATTGTTGCATCATCTTCACTATACACAATATCCTCAGTTTCATTTGTTCTAGGAACAATAGGCAAATAATCAAATTGAGGAGCATTATGGTTAGCTTTCAGCAATAACTAAGGCATGCACACACAGAACACATACACATTCTCCTGAACAGGCTGATTCAATGACAGCAGGCACTCCAAATGAGAGTTTCAGAGCCTACACAACAGCAATTTCGGGCACAGGCGCTGCCGACACCATTCAACAACGCAGCAATGACTCAGAAAGGCCTTAGGCTGATTACTGAAGCAGGCTGGACTAACCATCGGGAGAAAATATCATGATTTTTTCCTATAGGAAAAAATTTTTCCTTTAGGACTTCTTTATCCTACTGAATACAAAATTGGAAATTAAAATTTGTAATAAATCTCAGGCCACACATAAACTAGATATGAAATACTGCTTTGGAGAGTACTGAGCTTTGGAGTTCTCTAAAATACAAAGGTTTCTGTGCAAATAACAAGCATGTGTCCTGTAAGCCTGTTTTCAAAAGCATTCAAAGAACCAAAGGGACACAAGTCTTGCAGCTGAATAAAAAAACCAGTGTTGAAAGTAATTACAGAGAATCCGTGTGGCAAAATAATTCCAGTCATTTTCTGGGAGGTTTGATTGAGGATGTGGTATTAATGTGTTTCATTGACTTTTAAAACTAGACTGTTGGAATCAATAAACAAGGTCAAGATAGAAAATATCAAGATAGGAAATGTGAAGAATGACAGAGACATCTCACAGGACATGACAGCATTATTTTAAGACTCCGCATTTAGAGGTTTTCTTTTTACTGCACATTTCCTGCTGACAGCTAATCTGATAGAACGAATGTATTTCCTTCCCTGCCTTAAATTACTCAACACAAAGGACTGGTCTATACAGCAGAAATCACTGCATTGTAACTTCAGGAACACACTGTCATTCCATAGACAGTGCTCAGAAAGACACTTCTACCAAACATAAGCGGCTCACACAGGCACTCATCACCTCTTCACTACTTCCTGCTCAGTAATAATTGAGTATCCACAGGAATTTGTTCTGTTTTCCACCTATCCCACCACTCACAGTCACTGGAGAGGACAGCTGATGACTTACTCCACAAAACATCCACAGCTTTTAGTCCAGTATCTGCTCATTTCTTACACTGTACTTGTAACTGGAGCAGACAGTAAGTTTTGATCACAACAGCTCAGAATTAAAACAAAATGTAATGACAAGAGTGGTTGTTGACCCAAAATACACAGTCGCAGCTGCTTAGTCAAGGGAAGGCTGAGGTTTTAACAGATGGCAGTTTATTTCAGCCTAAGATATTGCATTAGGTCTAACTGAAGACGTGGAGCAAACGAATATTAGGACTCAGAGTTCAGGATGAAATACGGGTCCATGACCTAAGGTGAGATTGAATGGGCTTTCTAATACTTCAGGAGAAAGCCCTTTCGTATTTGAGCACTTTTATTTGGTCTCATCTACTTTTTATTACATTTTAATTTGTGAAAGACTTGACAAGTAATTTTATCATATGCCAATAAAACCCATTTATGATATCATAATGCACCTTTCTCTGTCCTAAAAGAACAGCTTTTAACCTGGCAAGAGAAGACATGCATCTATGTCTTCGCAACCATTCTGCTAAAACATCTCCCTCTGAATATTCAAAAGGACAAAAAATTCTTGATGTCAACAACTTGCCAAAAATAAAGACTTTTGTTTCTCTCATAGTTAGAAAGTCTCCTGTTATGCAGTCTGAAGTTCATTGTTCTCACTGTCAGAAAACAGACAATACTACATCAACTAGTATGAAGAATCCTCTAGAAGTTGTCTTGTCAACAGCAAATACATATCTTATATCCTGTTCACCACAGTAAACATTAAACCCCAACCTGGATTAATTTAATACCAACATTAAAACTGAGGATTTCTTATCTTCTCCATAACGTCTTTTGAAAAAAAATAAATTCGAACAAAATGTCACGCAATCTTAAGTTTGAATCTAAAGAGAAGTAGAAACAGTAACTCTGAGTAGTGTCAATACAGTCACATGGCAGAATCTGCATAGTTTAAATAGTTTTTCTCTCAGGAACACTTCTAGCAAGAGAAAAACCCCCAATGTTATAAAGAAGCATATTAATGCTACTCAGCCAAGTTATACAGCACAAAAAAACCCCCAAATTAAACTTTGTCATATGGCAATTCATCTGAAAGTACAAAATATTTCTAAAAAAGGCAAGACCAATTAATGACTTCTGCTGGTACTATGTGAACTGCTCACAGATCTATTTAACTTTTTGGTGGAAAGACTTGGATGACTTCTCAAACCTACTGTTTCACAGAAGCTTCATATACACCACTGTCCCCAGCTACAGACTCATCAGACACAGCAGCAGATACACAGGCAGTTTTCTCCTCAAGCAGGTGACTGTCTATTCTCCTTGGTAAATCAACACCTAAAGAAAGGAAAAAGAATGAAAATTAGTCAAAGAGATTAATAGGAAGAGAGAAGAGCATAGCTTAGAAAGCTGTCAAGTTGAAAGTGGTGACCCTTAACTGAGTATCAGAGAGTAGTTTTGTTTCACATCATTGAACATTCTAAGACTGTGTTGCTGTTCCCACATATTCTGGCTACAGATACAACCAGACTGATGAACTTGAAAATGTACTATTATATGCACTCCCAGAGATATAGGCTCCTATCATCACCCTTTTCTGTTGAGCTAGTTATTATCCTTCATTATTCTCATTATTAACCCTCATTATCCTGACCTTTAAACCTGTATTTGCCATGTTCATATTCAGCCCTGTAGTGACACTTCAGCTACATGCCAAGTGCTTGCCTACTGTTTATTAAATATTCAGAAGTCAGACAGACACCCTCTCCCCAGTGATATAACTGCTAGAAATGAAAAATCCCCTCTGCTTTACTATCATCAAAACCTTTTTATGCTACAGTCTCTTTACTATCAACGACTACTTAGCTTTAATCTTCAACTCGCATTCATATGCTGGTGCCATGCAGTGAAGCCACATTCTGCAGCACAGTGAGCCGAGGGCCTGTGCAGTCCTTTCATCTGCCAAGGAGTGACGATATTGGTATGCATTATCACCCCCATCTGAATCATGACTTTACATCCTGTTAAGATGTTTAAAATTTAAGTCTCCAGATTAGATGATTGATTGCTGCATTTGTGCTTTTATTTATGGCAGTAGGAATGCTTTTTCCTTGATGATGAAGTGCTTTTTCCTTTCTGCTGCACCATGTGAGGGGTGAAGGTGATGACATGATTTATTGATTACCCTTAGGAATTACTACAGCAGCCTGAATTGACTTTGACAATGACAGAGACTGACTGTGGAAGAACTACATGATATTCCAACTTGGTTTCTGACAGCAGGGACATGTGCAAAGGAGCAGTTGTCTGCAGGGTTCACCCGAACAGAAAAGTTAGAGACAGACAGAGAAGCAGGTGAGCAACTGCATCTAGAAAGCCAATGCAGATCACATGAAAATATGAGCTATAGTGTCTTCCAGTCTGCTTGTCTATGTGCAAGTTAAGAGTCAGCAGTATTTAGATTGGTTGCCTTGGAAAACTTAAGTGTGTGGGCTGGAATCCTCCATGCAGGTTTAATGCCTCTTGCTGAGTTTGTTGCAAACTTCCCCATTCACCATCACAGCAGCTTCAAGAATGAAATTAGAGTAGAAACACTTAACCAACCCCAGCTCTGTGTCTCACTGTTGACGTACTGAAGCCTCACCATGAGGCCCATTTTACTGTGGAAACTAGAGGTATTGAAGCATAATTAATTAGCATCTGGCTTTTCACAATTTGAATGCTTGTTCTGGCAGTCTTAAAACAAATTTACAGATAATTTGTATTATGTATATGACCCTACTTGAGGAAGTATCAGTATGAAGAATCACAGGATGAAATTTACAATTTAAAACAGTAACTACTTATGTAGACTTAAAAGACACCCTGACAATATCCAGAATAATAAGTCCTCAAGAAGTTAAAAAATGTTAGACAACCACACAATGCCTTTGGAATCTATAGAAATAAATTTCAAAAAACCAATTCTGTTTCCACATGGCTCTGTGTGTTCCCAAATTCCAAGCCATCTTGAATTCAGTTCTCAGACTGGATGAGCTGCAGCCAGATTGCAAAAGACAGACTGAAAGATGCTGTTAATTCCAAAAGGACATGCTGCTGAAACACAGGCAGGAAAAATAACTGTTTCAATCTTTTTATAATACAGCTCTGAAGTAACGTAACTACTGTGTTACATTATCCTGAGAAGACAAATGACAAAATTACCCCTTCTCTCCAAATTCCCCTTCCATATTTTTTCACTTTACACTTCACAGGTTCAGACCATCGGGACATCAGTCAATTTCTTGTTTTCTTTCTGCACAGTGGCACAGAGAGGGGACTCACAGCTAAGCACACTATGACCTTCTCTTCTGGTGCCATATTGCTCTGGCCAACAGTGAAATTACTACAGTACTGCAGTAAGGTAATCTAATTAGCCAACACGTGTTAGACAATTTCCTGAGATAATGAAAAAAAATCAAATTTCTCAATAAAATATGTAACTGTATCAGTATGTCCAGGTACTTTTACTAAATACTAGCAAACTCCGAGCACAAGGGTTCAAACTTAGCAACAGATCTGGCCAATGCACTCTCATGAGCTCGGCTGTATTTATTCCAAGAGATCCAAGCTCCTTAGTAAGCTGCTTCCCTATCAACTCAGGCCCACAAATGTGGAGCTGGGAATACTAGGGACTGACCAGTTTTCATCTAGAGCTGCCAGTGCTCAGCACTGCTGGAAATCCCTCAGTTCTCCCTTAGGAAAACAGAGCCACTGTGTAACAAACCGTGTCCTGTGGAGCATCAGGCACAGCATGGACAGCTGGTTGAGGGAGGGGATTGTCCCACTCTGCTCTGCACTGGGGTGGCCTCACCTTGAATATTGTGTGCAGTTTGGGGTGCCACAATATCAGAAGGACATTAAGCTATTAGAGAGTGTCCAGAGGAGGGCAGTGAAGATGGTGAAAGCCCTTGAGGGGAAGTTGTAGGAGGAGCAGCTGAGGGCACTTGGTCTGTTCAGCCTGGAGAAGAGACTGAGGGGAGACCTCATTGCAATTACAACTTCCTTGTGAGGGGAAGAGGAGGGGCAGGCACTGATCTCTTCTCTGTGGGACCACTGACAGGACCCAAGGGAATGGCCTGAAGTTGTATCAGGGGAGGAGGTTTAGGTTGGATATTAGAAAGAGGTTCTTCAACCAGAGTGTGGTTGGGCACTGGAACAGGGTCCCCAGGGGAGTGGTCACAGCACCAAGCCTGACAGAGTTGAAGGAGCATTTGGATGATACTCTGGGGCATGTGGTGTGACTCTTGGGGATAGTCCTGTGAGGGGCTAAGGGCTGGGCTCGATAATCCTTGTGGGTCCCTTCCAACCCAGCAGATTCTGTCATTCTGTAAACACGAAGGGTTTGCAACATACTTGAAGACAAGGACACAGAATGACACTAGACAAGACTAGACGTGCATAGAAAGCACAACATCCTGTCACTCCTAACAAAAAGCAGCACAGTGGGCACTGTAACACTGAGCACAAGACATCAATCCTTAACAGCTGGCATTTTTGGAGTTCTGGCTCTGCCAAAGGTTCTGACAGTATAAGGCGACTGAGTATGATGCACGGCTTTTACTGCAGACCAGAAGTGGAATTCACCACACTTCAAAGTTAACTAGTTACTAAGGATACCTTGATAACTCACAGGGCCATTCATCCCATCTTCTTTAAAGGAAGTATGCTATAGGATGAGATGTCTCATTCTTTTGGAAGTTATCCACAGACTACAGGGGGAGCCTCGACTAGCTTAGGATCTCTGTTCCAACTTGGATAAAAAGATAAAAGCTGTGAAATCCTTGCTAAAAATGGGGAGTGGCTCACTGTAACTTACATGGCATGTGGTCACCTGTCTTTCTCAACTCACAGTGAACTGCAGATCTTTCACTGACAGCAGGTTGAAGTAACTAGATACACATACACATATAATTCTGAATCCAGAAATCTCTTATTACTGAGTATGTCAGTTTGTATGTAACTTACTGTTCAGTGAGAAACAAAGCATCTGATTTCAAGTTATCAAAAACCAGTAGAGGGTAATTTTGCTCCATATCCATACATGCTGACACTACCTAGGAACACCAAGCATCCTCCATGCCTTCAAGATCCACTTTCAAGGTTTTGTGTTGTTTTTTCATGACAGAGATTGCTACACATGGAACTTTTTTTCTGGGACAGCTATTGAAAAATGTAGATGGAATCAGAGTGATTGCAGCTCTGTGCAGCCAAAGCAAGAAGTTCGGTAATTCAGAAAGGCTGACTGCCCATCATGGCAAATGTGTGCTGATAAAGATATGCTTCAGTTACACAGGGTACCTCACTGAGGAGCCAGCTGTTAGATTTCATGTTACATATACATTTGACATTAGATTTTTTTTAATTACCTGAACTTCCCTCATGCAGAGAAGGCAGAGGCTGCCTAACACCTTCATTAAGATCTTTACCACATGTAGGAATCCAAGATCCTGCTCTGGCATCCGAGTCCAACAGTATTTGGTTCTCACAGAGACTAATGCCTGCAAAATCACCCAAAAAGTCAGGGTCTTCAAAGTCCGAAGTGAGGTGATGTAGAGGGGAATTTTGAGATGACACAGAAAATGCAGCTTCTACAACCAAAGGGGAGCCTGGAGGGGACAAGGAGGAGAGCGATGATCTGGAAGACAGTGATGTCACAGATTTGGGAGGTTCAGTCAATTTGGGATGGTCTGCAGCTGAAGGAGAGTCACTGTAACCCAGTCTCCCATGGGAACTGACCACTTCATTCTCATGAATGGTAGTGATAGGCCCCGAAGGAACGTAACCACTTTTTTCTTGCAATATGAGATCAAGTTTATACTGATAGTCCAAATCTGTTACTTGATCGCCTTGGCTATAGTAGAGATCTGTGGAGCTCAGCGAGTTCAGCGACCCTCTGCTTGACGTGTTCAGGGATCCCCGGCTGGATGCCAGGGATCCCAAACTGCTCCCTGAAGACACAGACAACGTACTAGCTGAGAGGCTGCAAAGAGAGCACAAACACATACACTGATGTTAATAAACTAAAACAGCAAAAAACGGAACAGGGAGAGAGAAGCCTGACTGCAACTGCACTACAGCAGTTTACAACCGAATGCTCATTGGGACATTATGTTTTTTAAGCACCCATAGTTGGCTTAGATCAGTGTGTCCAACCTGCACATCACCAGGTGATTTATCCAGCTTATGGCCAGCTGCGTAAGCCCCTTTTCTTCTGGAGAAGGCTGCAGATTTGACAAACTGATCCAGCAGTAACAGCAGCCTTCTCAGCTGCTGTATTCCCTCAGAGGCCTGCTCTGCTCTGATGTGGGTGCTCATGTGGTCAATACACAGGAAAGGGATCCCCAGGGGGGAGCTTATGGCAGCAGAGGAGTGCTGCCACCCCTAGAGCAGTTAATGCAGCCTACCCTCTGGCAAGCCCCTGGGAAAGATGGCAGCTGGAAGACAACGTATAGCACAACTGCCTCACATCTGTAAGACAACACACACTCTACATGCACAGTAAATCCAACTATATAAGGTATGGCAAAGGCCATAACAAGCAATCTTTTCCTGCTAGTAACAGGAGAAAAGGAGTCTTGCGAGGCCAGAGCAACTGAGTGTCACTGCATCAGCTCTGAAGGATTGCTGGGAAAAAAAGTCAGAAAAAGTATTTCAAAAGCAGGCCCTTCTAAACACTTAAAAGTTGTTTACTGAACAATAACAGAACTATCAACTTAAATTTTTTTTCCATTGGACTATAAAGCTGGTTTTAACAGGACAAAGAGACTACTGAAAGTCTACACTTGAGTACAAAATACTTTCAAAATTATTTAAAATACTTTTTCCCTAACTAATCACCAATCAAGATGACATTTATGGGATCTGGCTGAGATGCCTGAAATAGCTAAACCACCCTAGATCCAGTGAATGGGATGTATGACTTATTGTGAGAGGACCTTTACAGAATGCTTAAAAATACTTTTCCTCTTACAGCCCTATTTTGATTTCTGAGGAAACAGGTGAACATTACAGTGTCTGACTGGTGGATCCCAGTGGGATAGGCAAGAAAACCCAGGATTTTGTAAATGCATATAATGGACATCAGGCTTGGTAGCTCAGAGTAACAGTCTAGAGGTGAGAGAAACTCTTCCTTAGTACCAGTTACATATGTCATGCACCCCTGAGGGATAAGGCCCTAAGCAACCTGGTCTAGTTGAAGGTGTCCCTGTCCATGGCAAAGGGATTGAACTAGGTGATCTTTAAGGTCTCTTCCAACCCAAATCATTCTATGATCCTATAATTATTAAATATTAGAATTCCCATCAGAGCCATGAGTTTGAGTTCACAGTTGCTGTAACTGATTACTCTTTTGTTATCACTAAGAATTTCATAAACCCAGAGTCAAATTTTGAATCAATGACTGTCAGAAAAAAATATCCAGCTGAGGATACATTTCTGCCTACAGAGAGTGTCAGTCAGTGTTGAAGAATCAAATCAGAATGAACTATTCACTAAATACTCACACGCACACATGTACTCAATAAGCCTCTCCACTTTCTACACAGAATAAAAGCTACAGTTCTAATAACTTCAGACAGAACTCTGAGAAATTGTTTGGTCTCCACAATGACAAGATTTTGAAGACAGGACCAGTTACAGAAGTTGTGATGTATTTAGTTACTTATGCAGAGGCAAAATAAGCCTGCCTGCTTAACTATGGAAGCCATGCAAAAACCGTTCAATCCAGTCTTGAGTGCCTACTGAAATTCCAAATTACATCAGGTTTGCATGGTGACAAAATGCTTGAAGCTATTACACTTGCTTTTTCTTACTTATATATTACACAAATTTTACTGAGCTTCCAGCTAAGAGAAAAACCTAAGAATGAAGGTGAGACACCCAATTCCACTAGCAAACAGGTTTTACGTGCTGCACACATCTCACCTCCTAAGCTGTGAATGCAAGTAAGTAGTTAACTTTGTAGTTTCTTCAAGTTTCTGTACCAACTCTTTCCTTCTCTCCTCCAATTTCAATCTGCAAAGAGAAACACATATTAGTTCAGGAAAGCATTACAAAATAATCTGTAGGCTAAATACTTTATTGATAAGAAAGAAACAAAAAGATCCCTCATATTTTTATCAGGTTGACAGCTACTAAAATCCAAAGTAACGGTGTTAGCTCTCGGTCCTATTGTAAAACCCAAACTGCTTCAGCAGAGTGCCTTTACCTGCAGAATACCAAGCACTGTAACAAACACTGAGTGTACAAGCAAGCAGAGCGTTGGGACACTCACACTGTACCAAGGGGAACATGCACTCAATAAAAGAGTTAACAGATGAGCACTGGGAAAATAGCTGCAACTTCAGGACAATAAGATCTGCTCTAACACAGTTTCTAAAAGCCATGCTGCAGACTGGCTCCTCACTTCATACAGTTCCAGGAAAAAACAAACCAAAACCAAAACTAATTCCACCAAAACAAAACTAAACTAACAAAATCAAAAGAAGACTAATGCCAGTATTAGTTTTGATATTTCAAAGTTTAAAATCTAGGCACTCTCTTTAATTTCAAAATCTTTATATAGAGGCAAAGTACAGCAAATCAAAGCAGTAGTCAATGAAAGGTTCTGAGATGATGGATGATATTTAGGAGCCCTTGGTAAAGATTTCTACATCCCCAACAGCTTTGTCATCACCTCAGAACCACAAAACATTTTAATGCTCAAGTTTCACCTTTATGAAAAAGCAGGATTTATTGCCTCCTGCTCTGTTATCTAGTGTGGCTCTAAAGCTACAAAAGGGGAACTCTCCTATTCCTCCTGGCTGGCTGCTAGCAGAAATGATTCACTAACCTTTACAGTGATTTTTTTCCCTTTTATAATTCCCTTTATCACTCCATTTACAACACTAAATAAATTACTTTCCCTCAGTGGATTCAGCAAAAATCCTCCTGTAGTCGTGGATCACAGTATTGTTCTCTAGGCCTTGCTCAGTCAACTGATACATGTCACAAGTTGTCAAGAGCAACTAATCTGAGAAACAAGAAATTACATCCCTTCCTTTAACGGACTTAAAAAAACCCCCACGTTGATGGTTCATTCCCCAAAATGGTTCCTTTGGCCCTTCTATCATATCAGGATGCATAAATTAAAATTCAAATGCAGAGCACAGTTCAAAGAAAAACCAAAAATCAACCATGGCTTTCTTACACAAAGTGAATTAACTGAATTAAATACTCGAGAGTTCCCAGAATTCACTCCCTTTGAGTGTCAGATACCAGTAAAAAGACATTAAGTCCCTGATTCAGCAAAGCATGAAAAGCACTTGCTTACACTAATGCTTATTCAGCGAGCAAATCTGGGTTATGCAAAGGTGAAAAAGTTACCCCGAGGTCAGCCAGGGTGTGAACTTCCACTCCACTGCTCACATCGTGTGTGCTCTTACACTGCAATGTGTTCAGCTGCCAATACCTGCTAAGGCTGTGAAACGCATACATGGCACTTCATTCTTTGCCCAGGAAGACATACACACAAGGTTTCCAAAGCAAGAATTACGCTCATTTATAGTATCAAGCACTCTTTCCTATCATTTTACTATTTATTGATGCCTTCAGTATTCTGTGGCTTTTCAGTAATGAACTATCATTTTTTTCCTCAAGGAAGATGCACAAAAATTGCTCTGTGTGTTCAACTACTAATGGCAGAAGGCAAGAAAGGAAATAAAATCTTAGGAATTTCTCTGACTGAAGTCCTCAAAAGAGACTTACAGTTGTTCCACCGAATTTGTACTATTGAACTAAAAGGTTTGTTTGCTTATTTGTCCCCAAAGCACAGACAACAGTTTGTTTTCTTTTATTATTTTAAGGAGGTTGATAAAATACAATTTATCCCATATAATTTCAGGTAAATTTCAGAAATATGTTAATCACAAGTCACAAACACAAAGCTGGGTGATGAAACATAGGAAATAATTTTACTCACAACAAATTGAGATTCAAGGGGAAGTTTTTTCATTCTACATTAGGCCAAATAGAAAAAAAACAAACCTCTAAATCTTTCAGGCAATAAACCTTCTCTCTTTATAACATAAGTAGGAACTTTAATATAAAAAAATACCCCATGAAAACACTTAAACAACCATAGTGTTATTCCTTCTGACAGGGGCCTCTCTCATCTCTCCTGTTTGCACCCCTCCTATTTAAATTAACCTGTTACTCATTGCAGGAGAGACTTCAGTGTTAGTAAGACATCTTTCTCCAGTTTTGATCTTAAATTCTAACATTGCTGAGAGGGGCATAGAATCTCCTAAGAAAATACATTGAAAAGTTAAATTGCACATACCTCACCTTTCAGTGCAAACTCACATGGTCATGTCTCTGTATGACAGGTACAAGAACGGGTGCCAGTTTTGCAGGCAACACCACAATTCAGTAGTTAATCATGCAACTGTTTAAATGCCTGTGATTACTTGGGAGATTTTGCCAAGGATTAAAGCAGTAATGGAATCTCGCTGACACCAATGCAAAGGCAAAAAAGTAGCAAGTAGTTCTCAACAACTCCCCAATCCAGTTATTTCTGCACAGTTGCTGGAAGGCTTCTTAAATCAGGCAGAGTATGCCCTGTCTCTGCTTTTTTGAAGTTGATATGTTATGATCTATACCCTCCTTCTGTAAATTGAATCCGCGTACATCCACTAGTGGCAATTTCAGCATCCTACTTCAAAATAACCCAGGGCTATGCTATAATGTTTTTGTTTTAAGTCAGAGCACGTCTTCTCTTTCTTTTCCCTTTAGAAATAAATAAAAAAAAACAACAAACCACCAAACCAATGAAAAACCCTCATCACATTAAGCTCTGGCACAATCCACAGTTTCTTACACTGTTGCTTCACTACCAGTACCTGTGAAAACATTGCAAACTGAAGGCATTCATGAAACATCAGGGAAGAAAATAACAATCTAACACTAGTGTAACATTTTGAAGATGGCTCCTCCATTGATAATGGAGAGAAGAAACTTCCTCATCTCCAAGAAACAAAATGCTGATGGTTGATCTGATACAATTAAATATATTCTTTTTTCAAATAAGATTTCAGAAAAAGTTTCACCATCTGAACCCTTCTACAAAATGAAGATTTGCTTTCTGTTTACAGATGACAAACCAGAAATATTCCCCAAAATAGCCTGGTGCTTTTATGTGCTCTGAAGTCACCAAGGGAGACGGTTTTAATATCATAAACAGTTGCAGGTAGAAATTCCTTTGAGATTCACTGGAATAACAAAAAAGAAAACCAGAAGCCACCCTAAGTGCGAGCTCAACCAGCAATGTACAACATATCTTACAGTAACCTCAGGGGAAAAAATATTTTAAAATCTACATTTTCAGGATGAAAAATCAGGAGAAAAATTTGAGGAAAACGAAGGTGAAAAAAGTAAGCTCTAACAAGTCATTGTGTCACTATACATGGAAAATCCATTTCTCCTTGACACTGGGGAACAATTTCACTTGCCCTTGGTACTCTAAGTTTGGCATTAGTCATGTATGGGAAAACAGTCAGGAGCAGAATTTTCTTTGGTACTAAACAAGCAAATCCAAAACACAGGACTCAGACACCAGCTACCTATTTATAGCTTGAGTCAAGATTTAGCTATTACTTGCAACAGCATATTCTCAAAATCTTAGATTAAAATTATTTATTTGTGAATTTGATTCTCCATTTATAAATAGAAGTCAGAGAGCAACAGCTCAGTGATACTACAGATACTACCAGCACAGACAGGTAGCTTCTCCTGTAAAAATACAGTTCCAGTAGCACATAAACCTTCTTTTAAAACATATTAGGGTTACCAATATAATGTAGTTTAAACCATTAAAAAGTATACAAATGTTAAAAAATCATGACTAATACACACATATGTACTTTGTAAACACACACAAACAAATGTTCCTCACTACTCAGCTACAATTTAGGACCCAGCTTCTAATGCTGCTAATAGGAATTTCACCATTCAATGAAACTGGAGCAACAGCAAGCGTTTCCCAGTAGAGGGAAGTAAGACAGCTGCTCAGTGCTGCCTGTATTACATCAGTAAGGCACACTACACTGATACACACACTGACATTTTCTGTTTATCACACTGTGTGTGTGCTAGAGGCACCCATACATTTATTTCCACTTATAGCTTTGATCTTCTCAAACTCTGAATCTGGCTAAAACAATTTATGTGGGAGCTACTTAGTTACCAAGTAGATAGCAGCAAGTTAGGAAAGTTTTGCAGCAATTACACTTCTCATCTGAACTTGTGGGGGTTTTTTTTCCCCTTTTGGTTGCATGTTTGTATATAATAAAACTCACAATATGAAAGGCTTCAGATGTTGTAACAATCAAAATAATGTTTATAACCCAAGTTCAAACAGTTTACAGCTATTATCAGAAAGGAGTGAATAATGTATTGCCTTTCTGCTGCTATGCTGACATTCCTCAGTTATTTAACATCTGTCACAAGCATCTTCATGCTGGTAACAAACAGAGAGCAACTGATACTGCAGTGCACATAGAGGGTGTTCACTTTCTGTCACAGCACAGAGGACTTCTTTGTGTTTCTGCCCATAGGGCTAATAACAAATTTAATTAAGATCTACATAGAACAATTACTGAAGGAAAACAGCCCATCAAGGCATAGTGAAGGTTTTGTAATGAGTACAAAGGTTAGATTGAAGAAAGCAGCACTTAATATTAGCAAAGGACAACCTCTTACCTTTCAGCAAGTGCTTGACTGGGTGTGCTTTTTACAGACACCAGCTCTTCTTCAAGCCTTTTCCTTTCTGCTTCTAGCTGCTCTAGCTCATCTTGAGTACGTTTGCGTGGTGTAATAAACTGGAGCTCCTTTAAAAGCTCTTCCTTTTCATTAATTAACAACAGTTTTTCCTTTTCCACATCCAGTGCTCCAGGCCAGGTTTCACTATCCAGCTTAGAGAGTTCAATCTTCAAATTAGCCATGCTAAAATAAAACAAAGTAGATTTGCCTGAGCCCAGCCCAGCACACAAATCCCAGGAAAGAGAGAAGTGAAACAATATTTTGGAAGGTATTAGGGCATGAAAACTTTTTATATGCAAAGCCTGATTTTTAGTTAGTTTTGCTTCACAAGAACGCAGACTATGCCAAAGAAGCAGGCCATCTATCCAGGCCAACAGCAATATGTGTATGCATTACAAATTAGTTGCTCCTGTTCCATTGCCAAGTTCAAGTAGAAGTCAAAATGTTAATAAAAGCTTTATTGAAAGCAATCTGTCTGGTAACATAGCAGTGGCACTATGCTCTGCTCATTCAGGAGTCTGATGGATTTTCCTAAGCTGTTGGAGGCCAACTGCTCCGCAGAAACAGTTACAGCCATGGTGAAAGAACATGCACCATAGCAAGGTGCTCACTGCAGCATCTCACATGCCTGCAGCTCCCAAGACAAAAGCACTGCTCTTCTGTGCAATTAAAATGAAAGGTAATAGAACAACAGCTACCTAAACAGAAAGGAGATCATTAACTCAAAGGTTTGAGTTTGCACAACCACAGTTCCCATTGCAGATGTCCAGTCACAGAGTTAAGACAGCCAAGACTTGGTTATCCACACCTATTGCACAGATACATGCATAGAATGGAAGCAGAAACTAGGCTACATTATCATTGTACTATAGCTTTGTCCTGATCAAGGCAGGTTACTTTGAGTATTCAGTCTCCATAATCATTTTGTCTATGGGCTCAGCAGCGTAGCTAAAAACGTCTTGCAATAAAGACTCCTTGTCTACTGGGAAAGCCTAAACGTTCCCTTTATATGTACTCTGTATTTAGTAAGATGGTAACTTTCAGTCACTTCCAGCATCAGCCACACCTGAACTAGCTGCATAGCTCAAGAATATGGAAATCTGAAACATGTAACAGCTCATAGCCTTCTGCATCTCTTTCTCGTTGGATGGAGAAAAGGCAGAGAAAGAAGACATCAAAACAGAAGTTTCCCTACAATCTAGGCCCAGAGAAACTAATGTGCTACTTTTATTTACTTGTAACTGTCATAGTTAAATGCACCTAAGTCAGCTCAGATGATACCAGCCTGTGCAACTTCAATGTTACCAGGCACCATCCAAGGTAATGACCATGCCACACTTCATAGATACACACAAATAACTTGGCATGCATAATCTTTGTGTAGTTCTGACAGATTTCTGGGAAAACATTTTTCTTCCTTCCAGTTTGTTTTTGGTGATTAACAAAACTAATAATATGCTTATTTTTCCTCTCCAGTAATAATTTTACAGTACATTAAGGCTTTAATTTATAGTCAAAGCTAAGAACAGTTCATGCTGAATCTAACTATCCCACTGCTTATACTAGAAGCTTAAGGGGAACCACTCCTCTTTCTTTTTCCATAGGCAGCATTTCCTTCTCACCTGCACCATAATGGAAAAACAAAAGCTACAAAAATGGAAACAAGACATCCTTCCACAAAACCACTGCAAGAACAAGTTTGACTCAGGGTATTTTCACAAAACCCCCCGATGTAAAATAAACAGAAATAATATCAGCAGTGCTGCCATAACCAAATTGTGGGATGAAATAACATGAAGTATTTCAACATATTTTGCAGCTCAACAGGATTAGGACTCAATAGTCCCTCAGAGGAGCAGTACTCAGATGGAAAACAATGAAATAATTTTAGATGGATACTGAAATGTCAATCCTTTTATCTCCAGGTCACTGGTTCTAGCTAACCTTGTTCTGAAAGTTGCTGCTGCTGACAGCTGTTTGATGGTTTATGGGATGGGATTGGGACAGGATCAGGATGGGGACGGGATGGTGGTCTCCAAATCTCTCTGCTATAGACAATTCCCTGCTACCATAACTGACACTCTTCAGCTGCCTTATCAGACAGACAAAGGACTATATAGATATGAAGACTGAACTGATGTCACACTTTTGAGGAAGTCCTTGCTCAACAGGTATAGAAGCCCAGAGGAGAAGGGACTAACATGTATATCTCAAGCACCAACAGCTGGATAGCTGTGGAGCCAACCAAGAATTGTTGGTAAGGTCATGGTGTGAGAAAGAACAGGATGTGACTGGAGAAGGGGGCCATATGGAGGTAGGGCAGCACTTTTCTGAGTCAAACATCCTTGTTCTGGTTCCTGGAGATAAGTACAACACAGTACAGCGCAAAGGCAGGAACGAGGCTGAGGAGCAGGTATGGACTGTCCATCAATGCTGACCCAGTAGAAGGGGACCAAGAGCACCAAAGACCCCTGAAACCCTTGATCCATTTCCAGATAGATTTAGAGGAATGAACCATGTATGATAGCTAATTTGCATAGAAAGCAAGAAACTTCTCTTCAGAGTGGGTTTTGGAATACATACATTTTCAAGCTAGTAAACCAAAGACAAATTTGCATGTGCAAGCTGGTGAGTTAAGAATGGAATTTGTCTAGAGACCTTGAGCTGGTGCAGAAGTGAGAGAAGAGGCCTGTAGAAGCTCTGTGGAGTAATACTAAAAGAGCTCTTTTATAAAGTTAAAATAAGTTGCATAAAGACTGTTTAGACCTAGCAATTTTTGTGAAATATATTATTACTTATAATTAGCTATAGCTGTGTGATGTTAGATGTGAGAAATAATGAGGGAGGGTTCGTTGTGGGAGGAAGGGAAAGAAGGGTTTTTGGTTGATGGAACAGTTGAAT